>OX101742.1:20235941-21435941 GCA_944452665.1 Stenoptilia bipunctidactyla | reverse complement strand
TTCATTCGTCTCATCTCAGAAAACTATGTTCTTTTTACATTTATTCACTTTTGTTTCAGATAAGTGCGGCCAGCCGTATATGCCATTCTTGTTGGGTTTTGGCTAAAAGAGCTGCTGTGCACATGGTCTCAGGCCCATCAACTTCGTCTCAGCCTGATCCTCCTGCTCAACTGGAGATACCACCTGTACCTGTACCGCCCACAACTATTCAAGAAGAACCTACTGAAGCGTCTTTAGAGGAATTTATCGAGGCTCTTCATGGCGAAACATCAGTTCCACATGAGGTGGAGGATGTTATATATAGCCAACCTGAACCCACTATTATTTTACCAGACTTCATGCGCTCAGTTGGTACTGAAAAAAAATGTTTCATCGAAGGGTGCCAAGGATCTGAAAGGTACAGAGTTCCTCTTACAACACGAAAAATGTTATTGAACCGATTCAATTATTACATTCCTCTCAACAATCGCCTATGTGATCGACATGTTGTGTTTGAAGCTTGGGATTTCTTAGATAGCCTGCAAAATAGTTATGTCCGGTCCTTTACGGCCAATCATATCCAAGATATGTTTACATTGAAAGAATCGTCAAGTACTATTATTGTTGATTTTGATAGAATAGATGATTTAGAAGACCATACTGTGTATACCTGGCTGGGGTTCAGTAAAATGCACTTTAGTCAAATACTGAATGAGGTTCCTCAGTTCTTAGAGCTACCCAAAGGAAACAAAATATTGGCATGTTACCTAGTGAAACTGAGAACTGGAGAATGCAATGATAGACTGTCAACTTTATTTAAAGTATCCAAGAGTCAGGTACAGAAATGGCTAAACCAAGCTAGGGAACTCATGACAGAATATTTTGTCCCTCATAATTTAGGATTTAACCATATAAACAGAACACAAGTTACTCAAAGAAACCTCACAATACCAAACGCACTATTTGGAGATTATGAAGGTGAAAATAGGCCCATAGTGATACTTGATGGAACTTATTGTTACATTGAAAAGAGTTCAAATTACCTATATCAAAAAAAAACCTACAGCCTACATAAATATAGGAACCTAGTAAAGCCATTTTTAATGGTATGCACAGATGGATATATTATTGACGTCTTAGGGCCATATCCAGCCACAACCTCGGACTCAGACATTTTGAAAAATGAACTGAATAATATAAATTCACAGATACGGCAATATTTTGAAAATGGAGATGCTTTCATTTTAGATAGAGGTTTCCGGGATGCATTGCCTTTGCTTGGGCAATGTGGTTTCAGAACTTACGTGCCTGCTTCATTAAGGGAGGGTGAATTCCAGCTATCAACGCTGGAAGCCAATAAATCTAGAGCCGTCACCATATGCCGTTGGGTAGTAGAAGTTGTCAATGGCAGATTTAAAAGGGATTTTAAATTATTTAGGCAGACGGGTTTTAACACAACAGCAAAATCATTAATGAAAGATTTTGAAGTGGCGGCTGCTCTCATTAATAGATTTCATCCTCCCATAGTTGACCGTGTTGATGCTGGGGAAATCATAAATCAAATAAATATGCACATGAATAATAATAATGATTTAGCTGATTTTATTGAAAGATATCAATACAATAGGCGAAGGGCAGATTTTGAAACCATGACTGTGCATAGTGACAATTTAAATAATTTTCCCCAGTTGACTTACAGTCAACTAATATTAATATGTTTGGGAACTTATCAGCTGAAGCAGGCACGATCATATTTTGGTGAACATGTAAGAGGCAATGATGGATTTGTAATAGAAGTGTGCAGAGAGGTGCGCAGCAACTTACTTCGAGAGCTGTCAAATTCTAATACCACATGGCTGCTAAGAGGTAGAATACAATCGCGGCATATAAGTAGAAAAACATACTTTGTTTATATTTTATTTGACAGCTCTCTTACAGGACGTGAGTCCATATTGCAATATTGTTGTAATTGCTTGGTAGGTAGAAGAACAGTAGGTTGCTGCGCTCATATAATGTCCATTATTTGGTACCTGAGTTGGGCAAGGTACCAAGAAAATATTTTACCTCCTGCACAGTTTCTAGAAGATGTTCTTATAGTAATTGAAAATGATTAATAAAGATATTATTTCAAGGTTTGTTTTTATTTTATACTCCCTTAGTTAAGAAGAAATGTAGATTGGAGTTACTATGATCTATAGGTACTTACATCATATTAAAAATAACTCATTTACTGATATTATTATTAAAGTTCACATGAGAAGACACAGAAACAACACCTGGGAAATATATTGTCCAGCGGGTGAGACTGTGAAGGTCATTTGAACTGACATTTTATTCAATTTTTTTTTATTGGCGACTTAAATCTGGACCTTGACCTCAATCTCACCTGATGGTAAGTGACGATGAGGTCGAAAATGAAAGCACACGGGCTTAGTAAGAAACTGGTTCTTCACAAAATATTTCCGGAACACATGACCACCAGAATGGTGATAAATGGCTACAAACTATATAAAGGGTGGTCGCTAGCCATGAGGACCCTCAGGGGGTCCTACCACTAAGGAAAATAGATGTATAGATATAATTACAGTAATGAACTCGACAAAATAATGATATTTCGGTTTAGATATTCAGATTTTTTTAGTACTTTTATATGACTTTGCCGTTGCCTTTGCCCCCAATATCTCATCTCCCCCACTGACAATTTCGGCCAAATTTTCAGTGATTATACGCTATTAAATCCTCTTTCCAAAAATATAAGTTTCATGCTCCTAACTTCTCGTTTTATCGGGGCCCAGAATGTAGGGAGCAAATGATCCTGTCCTTTGTTTGCCAACTGTACCTTCTTAAGCATGCAGTTTATTTTTTCTCATTCTCCATCTGCGCTGTATCACATTTTTTGGTTTCACTTTCCCGTCTCAGATGATTGCTCTGTCGCTCGCCAGGTAGATGAAGGTTGGCACAATGGGATGGTATTTTCTTTTTAATCCCTTACCTTGGGGTGTTCTTCCACCCTAGGTTTACAGTTTAAGTACCGCGATGCAGGGGTGAGATATTTAAATGAGTCAGGTGTATTTGATTTAGATTTAGGTGTCATTTATAGATATGGAAAAAAATATATTTTTTCACTGGCGTCTGAGGCAGACAGTGCTACCCCATCGCCAAAGTGGTTGTCAAAGACTTTTTTATTTGCATTATACTAGCTGTATTAATAATGAAGTATAATAATTACAGAGAATACTTTTAGAAGTACGTAAGTACCCTGACTGAAGCTGGCTAAATTTTATTTTAAATATCAAACGATTTTTTTGGCAGGAGCAACATTACAACATTTTTGCAAGGCTTCCCCTTCGTAATTATATCCATAAACTACACACAGTTTTGATTTTACAGCACTCATTTAAAAAAAATGTATTGCGATATAATTTTAAAAAATATTTGTTAAATGGAGACTTAAACGAAACATTTTCTTAATTATGCTGTATTTGCAATGAACCTAAGGCGTCTGACTCTACTTTATCGAACCGTTGCCGCGTTGCGCCCATGAGAGCGTCAAAACCAGGTTCAATTGAAAAATGTACTTTTGAAACCCACTTAATTACTATATAAGAGATATGATTTTTGCGTACTTGACTCGGCTTAAATAAATTATACCATTAAATACCTTAACACTCTTGTCAAATTTTCTAAAAAATATCTACACAACAAATTCGTCTCACAAAAAAATACCGCAAAAAATCAAAAAACAAAGCAAGTGGAAAAGTCTAGCTTAAAGCTTATTCATTGCTTTATTTAAAGAAATAAAAAGGAGGTCCTTTGGTTCTCACTCAAGTCCTTAAGGAAGCTGTGGCAGACGGTTTTGTGGAATACCTCGGGAAAGGGAAAACGGATCGAAAATAGTATAGAAAGAATCGAGACATCTCTACAAGCCGTCTCAAGTTTTGTCTTGACTGAGAGTCACACCGTTGCGTTGCTGATGTGGTCTAAAATTTACTGGAAAAATACTTTTGATTTGACGTTTAGGTGACAGACGATTTAAATTAAAATAATCATTGTAGCAATACAGTAATTATTTTTAAGTTGATTAAGATGATTGATTTTTTTGGTTTCGATTTCAGCGGTTATTAATTTTACAATGTACCTGCAAAATATTTAACTAAAATAATATAAACAAATTGGATGTTCCATGCTGGACTGGGAGCGAAAGAAAAACATAGAATGTGCCAGCTGCTTCTCTTACCGGGCATACTGTAAAAGTCAGTTAAGGGACAGAGGTTTTATTGCCGTTTTTTGCGGGCGATAGGCTGACTCCCTGTCACTGCAATAGTCTCTCTCCATCATTATGATACCTCGAAATTTGTCAAACGTGAAATAACATGGTTTGATGGCCTCTGTACCACATAAGGGATACAGGCGTGAAGTTATGTATGTATGTATGTATAAAAAAGACGTGTGGCACTCGGAGACTGCCGCGGTAAAGCTATATTGCATAGCATTTTTTATCAACTTATGCAATTATAATTATTTATTTATTTTATTAATGCAGTAATGTTTGATCTAATATGAAGTTCCACAAGTTCCTAGTAGATGGCGCTGATTGTTTATTAAAGCCCGCATGTAAAGTTATGAAATCAAAGTATCACCGCTGTGCCGGTCGGAGTGGGGGGTGTTAGGTTTTTTTCGTTAGGGAATTTCTGGATTCAGTCCCCACGCTCAAGGCCCGCGATAGAAGCTATGCAATAGCTTAAAAACAAATCACAATATCGATACCGTAAAATCAATTTTATGTATTTCGTTTTATAGGAATATTACAAAATCGGTTCTACTACATAAATTGATATAAACCCACTGTGGAAATAAAATCGCGAGCACACCCAGCTTGTTTATTTTTTCAAACATGAACCTGCTAAGTCCAGTGTCGGTGTGACAGTCAACTGAACCTTTGTTTTTCGCCACTCACCGTACCGTATCATTAACTACGAGTGGTAGGATGCTTGTTTTATACTTTTTAGCGTTAATCCTTTTTTTATTTATGAAATAGCACCGCGTCGTGTCACTGATCTTTAAAGCTTGGGAGATGTCTGAAAATTCACTCGAGTTGATAATGGTGGGGATTTTCAATTAGACGTTTTCGGGAGTTTGATTACGCTGACAGCTGTATTATGAAGAGGTGTTTTTATTCTAAAAACTTTGGGGAAGTACAAATAGAGTTTACGCATTTTGTGAAGCAGTTCTTTGGGTGTTGTAAGAGCCTTATACAGGGTTAATGTTAATTAGCGCATCACCTCTCGCAGGCAGGCTCTCCACATCAGTTTTGACGACCGGCTGGTCTAGCGGTAACATACATTGCCTTCTATGCCAGAGGTCCTGGGTTCGAATCCCGGCGGCGGCGGATATTTGTGTGATGAACACAGATATTAGTCGTCAAGTCATGGATGTTTATATGTTTATTTAAGTTTATTCCAATAAAAAATATGTATTTATGCAATATGTATGTTTATATATTTCTTAAGTATATCAGTTATCTAGTATCCATAACACAAGTTCTTTAAGAAACTTAATTTGGGCTAGATAATGTTGAGTAAGTGTCAGAAATAAAAAAAAAAAATTAAATGAATTAGTTCCATTTTAGGAGCTAGCTCCAATAGCCAGTTCTAAAAACGTATGTGTTCCATCTTCCAACTCATGATTACTTACCATAATATTGGCGGCCTTATCGTTACTGGGTGGAAGTCCCAAATACCTAAATTTTCCAAAAGTGTCTGGGTTTAAACTTGCATTTCCTATATGTCCGCTCTAAAACGCAAGCTTACCTTGGGTGCGCATAGTGGGTGCACAGTTTGGAATTTTATTTATTTATCTCCTTATAATAGTAGTTTTATTGGCCGATAATAAAAAATTAAAAACGTATCCCTCTTTATCAAATACACAAACCACACTTTTATCGCTAACCCTTTCAACAGAAATGATCACAACAATCAATCAATTTAGCGTCAAATAAAATACAAAAGGTCCCTTTTCACTAATTATTTGATAGTTAACCCGTCACCCGACACCTGTCGACAATTGGTTCGCGTCATGGGAATCGGACCTGAAGGGTTAAGAAAGTAGATATGACAGTATTGTTTACTAACCACAAGCCGTAACGCCTCGTGATTATGCTTTTATAGTTTGGAATTAGAAATTATGTAAGGTCTAACGGTGATGGTACTTAAAACAATATAAGTTCATTCATCCATCCATGTAGCTGTTGCATAGAATCCAGTGCAGAAATCAATCTTATCAATGTTTATGGGTAAATTTTACGTAGACGAGCGATTCGCATTTTAACTAACAAAGGTATATGGGTAAATAACAATTTTTGTTCAAATTTGCCTAGACTTTTCCAGTTACTTTTGCAAAAATCTCAGCCAGGATCAGTTCAACTCTTTTCTTACATCGATGCTTTTTTACCCTAAACAACAAATTTTGTATCTTTTGAATCCGTATCGTCAGAGTTTGCTAATATGATGGGACTAGTTACTGATGGTATCTTAATCTATAATAGCATCACTATCTCAGAATTGACTGTTTAAATTAAAGAGGAACACCTGTGTGAGAGTTGTGATGTTGATGGTAGATCTAACAATAATAACACTAAATTGTATGTTCTTCATAGTACAGCAGCGAATTTAAAAACAAATCAAGAGATGTTGATTCTTAAGAAAATAATGGTCTTTTAATTGCTCAAAAGCGCTCTCTTTTAGACAAACTCACTATAGAACATTTTAGTACGTTACATTTCTATTACATAGTTTGATTGAAACCATATGAGATGTACAAGAATATGTTAGTCGAGGATTTGCGTAATTCATTTACTTATGATAATCACATAAATTCAGTACACGAAAATATAACTACGTAAACAAAAGACGATAGCAAGAAAAAGCAGCTAATCTCAAAGATACGCTTCAAAAGACTTTTTTTTATTACTCACATTTCAAATTCAAAAGTAGAATATTACCGTTCATAATAAGAAGATCCAATCTTGATTTAAAATAAGGTATCGAGACGACAGATAGATACAAGAGGGAGAAGGAACTGAGAAGGCTTGCAGAATAAATCATATCTTTCACGGTGGCCTTTTTTGTTTGCTAAATCTTGTAATGAAATTGGTTGGAGAAGAAAAGTTTAAATTAAAATGTGTAAGCTTTCGACTCCTTTAGGATTTAGATGAAGTGAATTTTAGGAATGACTTTTGATCGTTTATATGAAGAAATATAATAAACATATTTATCTGTTAGAATTGAAAAACAAAGTAACTTGGATTTCAAAGCTTTTTCTGACATTCTGTGGTCTAAATTAACTTTTACGTTAAGTACCTACTTGTGACTATCTGCATGACGGTAACTTTATTATGACAATGCGAAAAAATCTTTAATATCTATTAAACTAGTCTACTGTCAAAATGAAGCCATAGATACGTTTTTCAGTTCTATGATGCATTTATATATGCACGTTATAAAAAAAAAGAATTTCTATTAAACCCGTTGACTCCATTTTCGACGAGATGAAAGTCAACCGCGGACATCATCAGCCATAAAAACTAAGGTTTATTTCATACAACTAGGCTTAGGTTTTAGTATCTAGAACCATAAGCTTAGAATGAGCGCTTTTTATGATACTAAATGTACTAAAGATCACCTTACCAACAAAGTTAATTTATAGTTATTTACGCAACTAATAAGAATGACCACAGGCAATTTAGTTTGTTATAAACACGTCGTTTCACCGCGTCAAAGCGTTAAGTTGAACAAAAAAGTATTAAGTTTTAACAAGATGCGGTTTACATTTGACATCACAAGTCAACAGACAAAAAGAATACATTTTTTGAAATATAGTTTCACGTATCTTAAAAAAGCGACGTTTTTATTATGCGACTTTTATTTACACGTTATTGTCGGATATGTCCGACTAGTTTAGAACTCTTTTGGAGTAATTCAGCAGGGATGAATGCAGTCGCGGCTGCGCCTTGCCTGGTAGTGGTAAGGACTCCATTAGAGTTCGAAACTAGTCGGACACCTCCAACAATTGCATGCGAGTAAAAGCCGTATACTAAGCAATAATTATGACTCTTAAATCATTTTTTAAACTTGCAGTAGTAAGTAGGTAAGAAAACAGAAAGTAAACCTTAAGACGTAATTTAATTGAATATTTCTTGTATCATAAACAAGCTGACTCAAAGACGTAAACAGAAAAACACAACAAGAGTGTGACATTATAATCATAAGACGGCATAAATAAAAAAAAGTATAAAGATAAAAAAAGTTGACATCCATTCAGATTTCCCCCGCGAATTTGGTGCTTTTATTACTTATTCGCATTTCCCATCAGATAATGTAAAGTGATGGAGTGAGTGACAAATATTACGGATTTGAATTAATTTATTTTCAGTACATATTTTGTCTGTCTATGCGAAGCAAGTGTGCCCACAGTATGGTGGTTGCTGGGTACGAGCCTCATCCGGGATAGTTTTAGAAATTATCTTTTCTGAATTGGCTCTGAGTTGGATGCATTTTTTTTGTAGTTCTGCTAAGGCTACACAATTGTTTTTTTTTTTTTTTTCCGCCAAGGAAAGTCGTTTGGCACCCACTAAAACCAGCTTTAACCAGTAAAGCCAGCTTTAGCGGGAGGAGGATGAATCCTATTACGGACGAATGGGCATTCTATAAGCTGTTAACCATAAGTGGCTAATGGCAAATAGAATGCCCAGACAGTGTGGAGACTCTCTCAGATAGGCTGAGCATACCCACTAAACATCCCCCTTTTGACTCACCTTGATTAAGGTCCTTAGTCATCGTCGGAACGACAGCCAATTGGAGCGAGAGGCTGCGTAGTGAGCGGCATCCAGACGGCTGCCACCAAAAGGAACTGAAAGTAAGAAAAAACAAAGCTAAGATTAGCAGAAATGACAAAGCTGAAACTAAGATATTATCTTGAGTGATCAGACTCACTCAGAGATAGGAATGCTGGAAAGAAGGACTACGTTTAGAAACGTTGAGCTTGCTGGAGTTTCCTGATAAGGGGAGCGAACTTGGTTAAGACCGGAAGAGCACCGTTGAAACCCTCTGGGCTGGCGTCGAGAGCGGCGCCGAAAGCCAGGATCTCGTCGATGGGAGCGAGCTGGATCCAGAACGCCATGCGGTCTTGAGACCCTTTTGCGTTCTGGCACTGGGAAGCCGATTTGGCGGCCGGTTGCGATTGAGTCGCAACCCGGCTGCGCTGACCTGAAACGATAGGAGTAAAGGCCTTGGGGACCTTTGAACTGACTGGAGGAGCGTCCGAGCTAGGCTGCGGTCGCTCTCTCCAGTTCTCGATGGGCTTCACGGTAGCCCTGGCAGCACGCGGTGCCTTGGAGCAGCCGCGATGGTTTGCTGTGTGGCCTGACTGGCCGCACAAGACGCAGGACGGAGCGGTGGGCGATTCGGGAGTGCGAGAGCACTCCTTATTCCCATGCGGTTCTAGGCACTTGACGCACCTAGGGGAAGCAAAACAGTTTGCCGCCGCATGACCATACAATTGGCAGCGGTGGCACTGACCTGGGAAGCCACGCTTGTGTGGAGCTTCGACTCGGATGTTGGAGAGACCGCACACGGTGAGCTTGCCTCTGAAAATGGACTGCCCTTAAGGGCTCTTCGCTAGGATTACTAGCGCAAGTGGGAACTGCTTGCCTCGGCGGCTGTGCATTTTGTGCACAGATTCGACGGGGAAGCCTTGAGAAGACAAGTCCTCTTGGATTTGCTCGTTCGAGAGCTCGAACGGCACGTTCCTGAGGACGGCACGAATCTTACGCTCCTCAGGGAGGGCGTAAGTGTGGTACTCGAGCTTCTTGTCAGCAAGAAGCCGAGTGAAATTCCTGAAATCAGAAATTGAGCAGACAACGACCTTAATAGAGTCACCCACATTGGATGCCTTACTATACTGGATTTTTGGGGAGTGTGTTCCGCAGAGAGCTGAGACCTCGGTCCAGCGGCTCTTGTCCCGTAGGAAGACGGGGGGCGGAGACTTGACTTTCGGCGGAGCCGAATCTGATTGCGACGCAGGCTGTGACGCCGGGATCGCTGAAACAAAAGGCGCAGGAGCAGACGCTGGTGCGACATTTTGCGGAGCAGGAACAGCGGCTGGAGCAGCTGAAACGGATGGAGATAAAGTCGAAGAAGCATCTTGCTTCTTCTTCTTAGACTTGGACTTTTTGCGAACCTCTGTGAACGGAGCAGGAGATTCTGGAACTAAAGGAGTGGAGTCGGAATCACTACCCGGCGGGGTAGTTTTCCGTTTGCATGCGGTGGAATCTACCGACGTGCAGTTTGAAAAGGGGTCGACGTACTCGGATGGATCTGGAGACGCCGGAGAATCGGTTTGAAACCCCTGTGAAAGAGAGGCGACCTGCTTTCGCATGGACTCGATTTGAGCGAGAAGAGCTTCCTTCTCGGCTGCATATTGGGCTTCCAGTGATTGTTTATCGCTGGACATCTGGCTGAAATCTGAAGACAACTGACTGAAGTCTGAAGACGAGGGACGAGCAGATAATTGCTCCTGCAAGGAATTGATTTGAGTGAGAAGGGCATCCTTCTCAGATGCATGTTGTGCTTCCAATTGTCTGATTTTAGACGAATGAGAAGGGGGACGAGCGGCTGGTTGCTGCTGAAGGGACTGCTGCACGGACTCGTACTGCTGCTGCAAGGACGCGTTCTGCTGCTGTAAGGACTCGATTTCGGTCTGGAGACGGCGTGCGCCGTTTTGATAAGTTGATTTGAGGCCTTCGAAGGCCATCAACAAACGACGGGAGTTTGCGCAATTATCATCGTTACACTGAGTGTGACGAGGCATAATGCTGGGCTGAAAGAAAGTCTATAGACAAACTGCGCTGAAAGAAAGATCAACCTAACACGGACCTATTGCCGGTGAACGGCGGACGATCAGGCTTCGTTGGCACGGTTACGTATCCACCTGACCAGCGATGCTTCGGCCGGCAGCAGTCGGGTCCGCCCTGAAAAGGGCAGATGAATTAGCCCCGACACCACACAGCCTCCACAAGAGAAAACTTTCCGAAAGAGCTTAACTTGGCACCTGACCCGCACGAGTGCGGGGGAGGGAACAAGGGCAGCGCAATACGAACACTCGGGAGCGGCCGCAGACACGACCGTTCGGGACCAAACGCAAACGGGAAGTGTGTTTTTGCTACACAATTGAGGCTACACACAAGTTTTGTACAAAACTTACAAGACTGCAGTGCGAGCGCAGAATTTTATCGATTCGTGTTCTCACGAAAGTTTGTATAGTATGGAGTAGGTTTGTAAGCAACAATTAAAAACTAGGCACTGCTTATTGAACATGTTGTATTGTTAAATAAATTTGTAAAATAGATGAATTAAAATTTGCAACCGACTCCATACTGTACGAACATTCGTAAACATACGAGTCGACAAAGTTCTGTGCTCGCACTGCTGTATCGTTTTTTATGCTAGTGAGTAATAATTTTATTTATTTATTTTGAGGTCAATGAACCCCTTTTTGTCATTGTTAGTCAATATCAGGTAACAATGTGATCGAAAATGGGAATCTAATAAAAAACTGAAAGAATATTTTAAAGAAGATAAAAGTTATACCCAAAATATTCTCTACGTATTTTGTAGGATTATTACCATGCACATAATAGCAAACAAAATAAAATCTCTTGATCCCGCTGTAATAAAATACATCCAACATTATTACATAACATATTAAATAATGCGGGTACAACATTTTTGCAGCGCTCTATAACCTACTCCCGCACTAAACTTTTAATGTTTTCTTCATAAAAAATGTATTTTCATAACATAAGCACATTGAAGATATAAATCCGAAGGTTAATATTAAGATAACAGTTAACTTAGCTAAATAATTGAGTATTTTTAAACTCTGGATTTAACCCGCGTTTGAGTTTTAAGTCAACAAAAAAGAGCCTATAGGTTTCAACTCAGGAAAGTTTTCATTCTTCGTAGAACATATTTAATTGTTGAAGTCATTAAAAATAACATTGATTTTAGTAGTAAATTATGCAGTATTTATTTTGAAAAATTTCCAGCTTAAAATTATATGAAACCAACGTTAAAAGTGAATCAATAGAATAAAAATTTTCGACGTAACCACTCACTTACCATCTTGTTAAAGTTATTGTATTGTTCCGAGACATATTACCAGGTTCATATTTTTTTTTTTTATTCTATACTAAGTTCTGCATGTGCACGAGATTCCCTTCGATTCGACAAAAACAAAAAAAAACAAAACTCTTTCATCTATACACAGAAAAATTTGCGTTCATACATAAAATTCTATGTGAGTCAGCTACATAAAAGAATTTAACGAATAAAAAAAATGCTGTTATTCGCTTTAATTTGAAATCAATTTTTTTTCTTCGTACCTTAATTTTTTCCGCAGAATAAAAAAAAAGTGAAGATCAGGAAAATTTCCTCACGGTTTACTAATGAAAATCAAGAAATGTATTTTGTTGTGCTCGTGTATCACAGGCACACAACATCTATGACCATTCAGCCATAAACCACACATGGCATACCTCGTTTAAACCCATCGTTTACTTTAACTACTGATATCAAATTCGCATTTTCTATCTGAAGTTGTAAAAAACTGAAATTCTTCCATTTTATATCAATTTTATTGTTGAGATTACTGGAATGGGGCGAAGAAATGTAATGGTTATTCTACCTTGTTGTAAAAAGGTTATTTAATCAATGTTTTACAAGAAGCAATAAGAAAAAAGTATATTTTAGGTTATAACAGCAACGTCAAAGAGCTTCCAGAAAAACCATTTATTTCCGGTTTTTACGAATAAAATGTATAAATGTATTTAAAAAGTTAACGTAATAAAGAACAAATCTCATGGTCATTATTGGGTAAATATTATGAAACTATTTTGTAGACTCACCTTTCGTAAGCCCCAAGATTAGTTTAATTAGTATGATAAAATTTATAACAAATCTATACAAATATATAAAGCTGAAGAGTTTGTTTTTTGTTTGTTTGAACGCGCTAATCTCAAAAACTACAAGTGGGATTTGAAAAATTATTTTTGCATTTGATAGCCCAACTCTTGAGGAAGCTATATTTTATCCCGAAATTCCCACAAGATCAAAAGTTACACGGGTAAAACCGCGCGCGGTGGCTAGTAGTAAAATAAATGACTTTGTTTTTGAGCGTAAGCTAGATGGCGCGTGTGTCAATACTAACAATTTTATAGGCCTCTATAACTTATGAGTATTGTTGACAAACGTGACAACTGGCGGAAAAACAGCTCAGTAACAGTCCGTTCCACGACCGTTCACACATGGTCCGTTTTACTGGATACGTTTTTTTTTCATCGATGGCGCAGATACGTATGCGTATCCAGTATAACGTATCTTGTGTGAACGGGCTGTAAAATATCATCAAAATAAGCCTAAACGAGACGAATCCGAATGTTTTTAAAATATAAAAGTTCAATATTAAATACTTTTGTTCACGAAAGAGCTTGAAACATAATTCAGGAAAACGAAAATAAAGGTTAATTACTAAATTCCAAATTTCAAACGAAGAATCGTAACTGTCGCAGATTTGTATTAGGAACGCTTTTAAAAACAGGGTTACTAAACGTTGAGCATCAATGCACTGATGATGCCAAGCTAAATATGTGTCATCTCCGACCTCATCTTCACTTTCCATCAGGCGAGATTTAGGTCAAACGCATTTTCGGTGACCTAAAAAAAGGATTAAAAAATTCAAGTACTGCATTCGACTACATGCCTACATAACTTCACGCCTGTATTCCTTATGGGGTAGGCAGAACACCAGAGGCCTTTAAATCATCTGATGTCACGTTTGTCAAATTTCGAGGTATTATAATTATGGAGAGAGACAGCGACAGAGAGTCAGCCTATCGCCCGCAAAAAACGCCAATTAAACCTCTGTCCCTTAACTGACTTTTACAGTATGCCCGGGAAGAGAAGCAGCTGGGACATCTTATGTTTTTCTTTCGCTCCCAGTGCAGTATGGAAGCACTTCGTCTATTGCATTCAACTATTATAAATTAATGTAAAATCACATTTATCAACAACTTCAACTTTGAAGAGCATGAACGTAAAAGCACCCTTATCCACCACCAACCCCCGATTTATTGTAACAACATAAAGAAACGAATAAAAGATTTGTTGTAAAAATTAAACTCTTAAGATCCCCCTTTTTTATCGGTAGGCTATGAATGAAGAAATAATCTTGCTTTTTTTATTATTATCTTAAGAAAACCCATATCTCGCAGCCATTTTATTTTAACAGTTGAATTTTAAAAAGCTGATCATAAAAACTACGTAAAAATTATGAGATCTGTTGTTTTACTAGGTAATCAAAGGATGTTCTTGAATACAAAAAGAAGGTTCCAGATTACAGATTTTTTTACGACTTTATATTATTTTTTTAAATGGAGCTTCTATTTTCTAACTTTTCAGAGTTATGCAGATAGGCTTTGTATTTCAGTAGTATAAAAATTAAAAACTTTACGTACCGTAGCTTGAGAGAAACTAGCCCCTAATTCTTGAAAATGAAGATTTTTAGGAAAAAGACAACTTTATGGCCTATAATTTACGTTTTTTATAGTAAAAGCCTATGTTTTTTTTTAATATTGTAAGGATAGGACGTTTGTCTTCCATGCCACCTGATGGCAAGTGCGCATCAAGACACGTCCATCCACAAGAAATCTATTCACTCGACACTGACAAGTTCCAGAACTGTAGTGGTCAGGAAAAACAGTTTGTTCTTTATTTCAAAGCTATATTATGAGTAGCTTATTAAAATTGCTTGATTCTTAGTATTAAAACAAAATTATAGTTTTACCAAGAATAAGGCAATTTAAGTAAGCCGCTCATAGGGCTCGCCAATGTTTCTCTAAAGCTAAGCGTATACTATGTATTTTATTTTCGTAAAATTTTCAGTGGTGCAATATTTCTTATAACATTGCATATTGTAAGAAAATGTGCAATATAAAATAAGGTTGCCAAAAATGTGAGAGAAATTTAATTTAATTTTATGTTTTATATTATTTGGGTGGCCAACAGCTTTTACTTAAAAACTAGGTTTAACATATATCTAGTAAGCCATTAACAAGCCTCCGCAGATACACTGAAATGTCCAGAGATAAATTTTAAGATTCTGCAAAGCAATAATTATTTAAAAATACTTGCACAATAAAAGTCTAGAACAAAAATTTTACAAAAATTAGAAATAACTGTTGTTGAGTTTCTTGTCACTACTTTTAAAAAGAACCTTGTAAGATATGGTATAGATTTTTCTATGTTCGTCATTAAACTGGTAGCTTTAATATCTACCAAAGGATAATAATAATATATAAAATAAAATCCCCAATCACACCAACTACATGGCCCCAAACTAAGCAGAGCTAGTTATATGTGATACCATGTAGCGAACTAGGGTGAACCTAGAATATAAATACATATATAGATAAACGCCCAGACCCTGAACATATTTTTTCCTGTTCCGTGCGGGAATCTCACCCACGACCACTGGCGTCTGAGGCAGACAATGTTACCCCATCGCCAAAGTGGTCGTCAAGGATATTCTTTATCAATAAAAATATTTAAACAACGAAAATGTTTTTAAGTTTCTTGCCTCTAGCAAATAATTTCCAGATCATTTATTCATAATCCAATAATGATTTTTCATACATTTACAGTTTTAATATTATTTTGTTGAAGATAATCCTTTTTCTCTCCTATTAGTTTATATAATACTAGCTTAATCCCGCAACTTCGTATGCCCTTAACTACCCTTCTCGTGGAAATTTCAGGAACTTTACAACCAGACACCCTCTGAAAGAACCTTTATACCAAGTATCACATCCATGCACTAAGGAATAAGTTTTTTCATACAAACTAAAAATCATATATTTCCCGTGCCCGTGGGAATTTCGGGATTTTTTTTCGTAGCACAAACAGTCACTCTTTAGAGAACCTTCATGCCAAGTATCACATACGTACACTCAAGGAATAAGATTTTTCATACAAACTAAAAAGTCCAACCCCTTCCCGTGGGAATTTCGGGAATTCCTTCCATAATACAAACAGACACTTATTGAGGAACCTTTATATCAAGTATCACATCCGTGCACTCAAGGGATGGGATTTTTTCATACAAACTAAAACATCATATATTTCCCGCTCCCGTCGGAATTTCGGGAATTCCTTTCATAACACAAACAGACATATATTGAGAAACCTTTACACCAAGTTTCACATCGGTGCACTCAAGGAATAAGATTTTTCATACAAACTAAAAAGTCCTATATTTCCCGTTCCCGTGGGAATTTCGGGAATTCCTTCCTTAGTGCACCCCTACATCCCCTAAAGAATGTACGTTCCAAATTTCAGCTCTCTACGCTCAGTAGTTACGGCTGTACGTTGTCTGTCAGTCACTCAGTCACTCAGTACCTCAGTACCTCAGTACCTCAGTACCTCAGTCACTCAGTCAGTAACGGAACAGTTTTATATATATTGATAACACTACTTCCAATAACTTAATTGTTCTACTGTTTATTTGTGTCTTTTTTAGTTACAGTTGTTTGACAATCTTTAAATTTTTCGTAAATTTTATTCCAATTAATGTAATTTTTTTTTACAATCAAGTAAAGGTTTAGTAATCAAGCCGGGCCCTAAAAATCTATAATATTCACCAGTAAACGAAATAACAGTATATAAGAAACCCTTTTCATCACATGTTACTGAACTTATTTCATATAATATTACAATTGCATACGACTTTAGTACCACATTAAATCGACGAAATACTTTAACAAAATTATTTTCTTCGGAAATGATTTTCCAAGAGTTCGAAGTTCAAAATTTTATTTCGAATTTTATATTTCGAACGCGTGCGCATATGTTAATGACATAACGCACTTTTATGACGTTATACAGGCGGTAACATTTACGATCGCTTGGAATTACAGTGATAAAGGGTGCTCAAGCTATTATCGGGTATTCAGTACTAATTGAAGTTTTTTAACAGAAAAGAAAATTAATGTACTCTTCTTAATACGGTCGTGAAGCGCAAACTTTACGATGATTTTTAATTTATTGGGTTTTAACCAAATTTTATGTATCCTGCAATGTTTCCGAATATATCTTTATTCTGATTGATAATTTGATACGGTCAACGTCTTCATAAAACTGATTTTGTTTTTTTTTTTATTTATCCTTAAGTGACTGTTCAAGTTGCGCACAATAGTTTTACGAAATAAAATATGAGTAAGTATATCTAACTAAATTCGTAATACTTATTACGAATACTTTAAGTTAATAAAGCAAAATAGTGCAGGAAAGTAGGTTAAAATTATGTGAAATAATGTTATGACTAATTCCAACTCTTGACTTCAAGGCAAAATCTAGTTTTTTTTTGCCAAAGATCAGGCACGGGAGTATTATGTTTTATATGTATGTAATTACGAAAATATAAAAGATATAAGTATTTACATCCCTTGTCTAGTACCTATAACACAAGCATATGAGCTTACCTGAGTTGTGTGAATAAAAAAAGGTCAATAATTATTTAATATTTAGTTGTAAATTGGTTTATGAAAAATCGTTTCAAAATATTGAGATAAAAGAAATTTTATAGATTAATGAAAGCGTCATGCATTTGTCAATGTGTTAGAGTCACACTTGGCAGTTTATTTTTTATGACTATGTGCGATTTTTTAACGCGGAGACACGCGCAGGACTGGCTCGATATAGTTATGATTTTTACGATCGATTTAATTTATTTGTATAGTCGTAAATGTCATTCGAAATATCGATGCTTGTTGGGTATTATTCGATGAATTAGTGGCGTTTTTTAGTGCGGCTCTTACAAGATTGCAGTTGGAGATTTAGTTATTTTATGAAGGTTTTTAATGAATTAATAAATAACTCCCCCGCACTGTATATTTATCAGAAAGATATGTGGCGTTTGCCGATACCGTTATATGGATTGAAAATAATCTAATATATGTACCTATTTTAAAAACCTAATATCCCATATATCTATATAGGTACTAAAATATTCTATTTAGGGTTGTTTTTTAGTCAACAACCAAATATTTTACGCAGTAAGTACCATTTATAGAAACGATTTTGGCTAAAAAAGGAAAGTACTTTTTTTACAAGGAAATTAATATATTCGCTAATATATTAAGCAAAGCATGGTGACTCTAAATTATTAATTAATACAAATAAAAAAAGACGACTACGCGCAACTATAAACCATCTTGTAGTACTACGCCGTAGTATTATCAATGAAACACCGCGTCGTAGTAGCTATGTTCATTAATAGTGACTATTTATAAAAAAAAGCTTGCGGTGGAATATCTTTGAATTGATTGAGCGATACTAAAATATACAGGGTTAATTTTTCATCAATCCCAACAACATTTGTTCTACGACTTTTTAAAATTCATAGTTTTGAAAATTTAAGTTTATAAAAAAAAAAATATAGCATCTGTTTAGAGGCGCAACTCTATTAACTCTGAGTGTAGGTACGCCACGACCCTTGCGCAGTAAAATATCGTTTCATAATAATAATAGGTACTTCTTACAAAATGTAGAGAAAGGAGCAAAAATTTTGATGTTTCTATTTTTTGTGATATTTATCAAGATTTGTAAGAAGTCGTAGAACAAATGTTGTTGGGATTGATGTGGAGAGGCTGTCCGCAAGAGGTGAGGCGTAATTTAAATTAATTAGATAATTTAATTTATAAATTAATCTTTTATATGCAGGTATGTTTATATCGTCGTATGTTTGAAGTCGTCGTGGCGCCGCGGTTACTGTGTGTATCTTACGATATCACAGGTTAAGCAACGTTCGGCGCGGTCGGTACTTGGATGGGTGACCGCCGACCATTCGTTTCTCACGGCGACTTCCGTGCTTCGGAGGGCACGTTAAGCTGTCGATCCCGGGTGCTGTATACTTGTATACAGTAGTCGTTAGGGTTTGTCAGAAGCCATATCGGCACCCTGAAAATTCTGACATCCACCACCCAGCACTGGGCCAGCTCGGTGGATTATGGCCTAAACCTCCTCGTCACCCAGAGGAGAGACTCATGCCCTGCAGTGGGCCCATTACACGGAGTTGTGATGATGATGATGATGTTTATATCATAAAAACAACCTTGTATATCATTTGAATAAAAATATCGACGATCACAGGATAGCCTCTGTTGTTTGCTGAGTTTAAATAAAAATAACAAATTGGTACTACTTTCTATTAAATTTTGGAAACAAACATGTTTGTATTGTAAACAGGTATCAAATGTTATTTGCTTATTTGCATACAAAACAAAGTTGTTACTTGGTAAAAAGTTGGAATGATTTATATTCTGTTATGTAAGGTATATGTGATACTTTCTTTAAAGTCAAACTCTAAAAATCTGCTTGCTCTACTAAAACATAGGTTGTAAGATTAATTGAAACATGTTTGTTATTGTTTTACGCTAAAATGCCTTAAAGGTTTGAGCTGAAATTTCGGTCAAAACTAGCTCAAAGCCTACATTACCACATAGGGTACTCTTTTCATCTTAATATTGTATATCACGTTTGAATCTAGGCTAAGTAAGCTAAGTTACCTCATAGTCACATTGGTGTAAGAAAAATTCAGTATCATAGTCTTTTTTATTTCAGATATTTCGAAAACAATGAACAATATCTTTCTTAATTTGTTTTATGCATATTTATGTATGCAAAAAACTCAATAAAACCGGAAAATAGAGGGAAAAATATAATCAAAGTAGCAAATTTGTTCTGTAAATAAAAAAACAATGCGATTCAACTAACTGATAGATATCTACTTACCTCATGATACCTCCTAAACTGTTTGAATTTTCTGCTCTCATTATTGCATACAATATTCAGTCGTATGTCAAGGGGATAATACAGTAATTGCATAGGCAGAAACATTCGTGAAAGGGCGGAAACTCAATTTGGTGGATTTCTAATTTTTTTTTTTATTTACTCCTGGAAATGTATGCAAATGTCTTCGTACAATAGTAAGTTAGATTATCAGGTATGGGTACATTCTTTTTAGGGTTCTTTGAGTATTGTTGAGACAGAGTTCTATAATTCCTTATATTAAAAAATACTTTACTATATCGCCTACAATATTATTTTACACGAGCGTTTGCCCGCGACTTCGTACACGCATAAACTCAAAAGTCCTATTTTCCGTTCCCGTGGGAATTCCGGGAATTCCTTCCATTATACAAACAGACACTTATTGAGGAACCTTTATACCAAGTATCACATCCGTGGACTCAAAGAATAAGATTTTATCATACAAACTAAAACATCATATTCCTTCATATATTCCTTAACATATATTTCCCGTTTCCGTGGGAATTTCGGGAATTCCTTTCATAACACAACCAGTCTTTTTTTGAAGAACTTTTATGCCAAGTATCATATCCGTGCACTCAAGGAATAAGATTTTTCATACAAACTAAAAAGTCCAATAATTCCCGTTTCCGTGGGAATTTCGGGAATTAATTCCTTAGTGCACCCCTACATCCCCTAAAGAATGTATGTTCCAAATTTCAGCTCTCTACGCCCAGTAGTTACGGCTGTACGTTGTCTGTCAGTCACTCAGTAACTCAGTCAGTAATGGAACAGTTTTATATTTACATTTGTCTTGCATATTTTGTTGTTGTAACAGACGTTTTGGTCAGTCACACTCGTATTTTAAGTGATAAAATTCGTTTAAAACTCCTTTAGTTTCTTGAGTTTTATTTCCTTATACTGAATAGGTTCGATTTAAAACTTGAAAAACTGAATCTTAAGAACTTTATGAAGGTATTTTTATATTTGTGACACTAGATAGATAGATTTTTGCTATTCTCTAAAAGTAAATACAGAAAGTTTCAATAAAAAGTTACTGATTCGCCTATTATATCCAATATAAAGAAACGTGAACACTTCATTTTCAAAAACAAATTTAAATAGGTATATCTCCTACGGAACTCACCATAAAAACGCAGACTGACACACTTGATTTTTCCTTTTTATTGGCAAAAGCGATACCATCCCCCTAATCTGAAGTTCGTGTAATGAAAGTAATTCGCTACCACGTATTCAATTTAAAAATACAATTAAGTAGGTATTGTGAAATTATACAGAATTTCACCAAAACCCATGTATTGTGAGCGGATTTGTTTCTTTGATATTTTTTTGCGTCGTATAGATTTAAATCCGTATAAATTCGTAAACCATCAAAGACATCGTGTTTTAAACATATTTGCATTTTCGTTGTGTGACTTATACAGCTAGCGTTTGCAGCTTAACAGCTAAGTGATGACAGTAGGCCAGCAACGAGAAAATAGATATGTTAATTACGCCTAATTTTCAACATTAAAATAGTCGATAGCATTTGAATTAAGTTTGAGAAACGGGATACTATATTAGTTTTTTATTTATTTTGTGTTCGATATAGATATTTCGCAGTGATGAAAGCGCCATGGTCACGATAAAATGGTCAAAATGAAACTATTGATGAAACTAATATTACTACTGCAGTATCACACACAATGTCATTGAAATTTAAAACTTTCAAAATAGAGTTTTTAGAACGGAAAATTAACTCACAATCCTATTATGGCTACGATTCGATTGACCCGTTGAACAATCGTTATTGAAACCCTATACGTGTATGATTAAAATAAAGAGCTTTCTTTGGGAAAATGGCTCAAGATCTTAATATTAGAATTCTCAAGAAGATTTATTTTACATACGATGATAAGATTTATACATAAGAAACAAATATAAAAATAAAATAAGTAGGGTTGCATTTAATATTTTTTTTGAACTTGCCATTCTTCTTGGATCATGTTTTTGTGGTTTCTTTGGTACTCTTCATAGCGAGTTTGCATATTTATCTTATACTACTGATATTTTAAAACAACCTGCATACCGCTTTAAATCCATAGAATCACAATTTAAATCTAGAACTTCCATTTTTAAAATCGGTAAAAAAGTAAACCAAATGTATATTGAGAAGTTATATAACAGCATTAAAACACCCGTAAAAAACCCATTCAACTGATATTGACTGCATATCGAACCTTAATTTGATGTTCCAATAACATGCATTGTTTCCTCCCCCTAATAAAAATACCATTTAAATTATCCTAACAATAAAACAGCCAAGTGTATCACTCACTTGAATTGCTATCATTTATGAATTTATAGCTAACGATCCGATTACGATACGATTGTAGATGGAATACGATGCAATGAAATTTAATTGCCATTAATAAAGGTAAGAAATTGAGGCAATGAACACAAATAAACATGGTCAATTTTATTAAGACTGCTAAGGTTGTTCTAGGATTTTCATTACCTCCATGAATTTTACAATAACAGATGATTGCTTAGAAGAGTTAGCAACCGTGAATATCGATAAAAGAAAAACAATTTCTTTCTTACGAAAGTTTGTTTTTTTTTTTTTCATTAAAACAACATTGCACAGTTGGTCAATCGTAAAGTATGTCCATAACTTTCTTATTTGGTACTTATTTCCGGAAAAAATCTGATTGAAACGGACATAATTATGCAATATCCAAGATTTGACAACGCCTAAATTGTATCTTTTTAATAAGAGTATAATTTACACATTGCTATGATCTGTGTCCTTTTAATTATTGTAATAAACTATTAAACACTTTTGAAATATACAAACTGACTGTGCAAAGTCACAGTCGAATCTGATCGTTGGATATAAAAAGTATTATTTCCCTACACGAAGTCTGCACTAAACTTTATGAGGGCATTGTTTTATTAATATCTATAAAAAGTGCTCCCAAGTACAACGTTTTAGCATGAACTTTCTTATAGCTCTCAGTGTTTACAATCTTTATGGATACGCTAAGTTTACTGTTTATATAGCGCGCTAACTTAGTTATTTTTAGGGTCTTTATATTATAAATACAGTATTACGTTTAGATTAATGAAGTTTTAGTGGTTTATGGTCAAGGTTTTGATTATTTTCTAAGCTTTTGTTTTAAAATGCTTTAGTTCAATAAAAAACGTTGTGTTTTATTGTTTAACTATCAAAATGACTACTATGAGCAAAAAGAGATTAATTACTCCTAATGTATCGTTATATTTGTTAGTTATCGTTAAAAGTTTTTTGTATGTATCACTATTCTACAACTAAATATTTTACCATTTTTAATGTTGCTTTAAAATATAATAATTTATTTTAAATCTCAGAGTGTATGTGTCGCAGTCATCTGGTTGAATTAGCCACTCAATTGGACGCCTAGGCCGTTTCAACCGGCTTAAGGACAATTAGTCAAGTCGTTGATCGCAACGTTTAACCAGTTGCCTAAACGTTGTTAAGCCATTTAGTTAAATTGGATATTGTTAAATTTATGATGTTTGGTTTAAATATTAAAACATTAAAACGGAACTTATTTTATTATATTTATGATATTTACATTTGCGCCACAATGGATTTTATTTCCTTGTAAATGAAATAAATAAAAAAAAAACTTATAAAAAAAAATTTGCTTCACTGGTTTTTCCGTCATGACAGATAATTTTACCATGACCTACTTGTTTTATTACTTAAGCCAAAACTGTACCAAATTTAAATCACTTGGCTGAATTTTGATCAGCCATCTTCAAGGGGCTAACTTTCAACACGCCAAGTTGTTAAACGTTGAGTTTTTCGTGTTCGATCAACTATCGGCCTAGGCCGTTGATTCGGTCTAGGCGTCCAATTGAGTGGCTAATTCATCCAGATGACTGCGACATATGCATATTGTCTCGTCACCATCAAACTTATTTCCCATGCGAAGAAGCTATTTCGTATCCCGGGTAGAAGGGTAAATACCTTTTCAGGCATTACAATTACCTGGTATTGATACTTGCATTGTACTGTCATTTTATATCCCAGTGTCAGTGACGTAACTTGTCAATGGTGGTGCTAATTTCATAATCCCACATGCTCTTTTGGTCCATGTTATAGGTACTCGTGTAATGAAAAAAATTGCTAACAACAAATTGTATATTATTTTTTTGTACGTTTCAGATCGACTCGCCATCTCCGGAACCAGCTTCGAAGTCCCGTTCATCATCAGACAGCTCCATCTTCTCCTCCATCATACCTGATAAACTATCTGGCTCCATCTGCACGGCAGTACTGGTCGTCCTCGGATGGAAGTTTCTTCTCAACAAACGGTGAACGAAAAATTAAAAAGGAATATGTGTGGATTTGTCGTACATTGAATAATATTTATGATTATTCTTTTTGAAATACGAAATTGAAAGGTTGAGTATTGAAAATGTATATACAGGGTGTATACGGGCTGACTTAATATTTACTTTAATATATATATTTTTTTAATTGAACTTTTCTAAATTTGAAATATTGCGGAACCCTGATCTCTGGGAACTTTTCTTTAGTATTGATGTTAGGGCCTTATTCAGAGTTCCAATTTACTCGCGTAACGCGGTACGATCACTATTAAAATATAAATGTTCCCGTACAGATAGGACATGATAATGCTAGTTAAAACGTCTTAGGCTAATTTACTATCGTGGGGCTTTATAAAACATAAACTTAAAGCAATACTAACACAAACATAACGTTTTTTCAACCGGCTTCAAAAAAAGAGGAGGATTTTAATTCATTTTTATGTTTTTTTATGTTTTTTACCTCATAACTTTTGACTGGGTAAAGCTATTTTGATCATTATTATTTCATATGATAGTAAATACTTCACAGTTAGACCCATCTAAGTTTTTTTTAATTCGATTGAGTGCTTCACGATTGTTTAAAAACATGTATGTATTCGGACATCTTTTATCTTGCCGACCTTATAACTCAGTCAAAGTTTTGACGTGAAGTCGGTGTTTTAATGCTCTGCATTTGTTCAAACCCGCACTTGAACTCACTCTCATCTGAAGGTAAATGAAGATGAAATTGATAATGAAAGTACACAGACTTATGAAGGAAGAGGCTCTTTATAGAACATTTCCAGAATACATCGGTGGAGCTATGACATTCTGGCAGAATTTATGTGACAGAATTGCTATACAAAGAGATCCTACCACCAAACAAATTTTTACTCATATAATGTATCGTGCCGCATTACGTGAAAAATTGCGTGGCTAATAAGTCTGAGGTTTAATTATTTGTAAGAGCAAGAATTGTTAATAAACATAAGTTTTCATTTTATTATAGGAAAAAAAATCTGTTAATAATATGTCTGGATAGTAAAACAAGTGTAAAACACTTTTTTGTATCTCTTAGAAAGTGTGTCAACTTCGTTCACCCTGTATATATTCTTATAGTTTATATTTTAAATATTACAAACTGATTTATTAAAAAAGGAACTAATGTGTCAGTAAGTTGGGATGTCCCAATGTGTTAAGCACCGGCTAAATCATTTACAACCAGGTTTCAAACCAAACTTTGCTACTTTATAACAGTGTAGACGGCTGTTTGCAACCAAAGAGTAATGTTCACGGTCCATACAATCGCTGACCTGCCAAACTACTTTTTGTTAGTGAATGTATATAGATGATATTATCATTGAAATGCTGCCTGTTTATATCTAAACTATTGGTGCAGACTTGATTTAATTTCTAAGAAACAATATCGGGATTTTCATTTCAAGTGGGTGATACTAGTAGTCTATTGAGTAACTTGAGAGGGTAAAATATTAAAATCCTTGCTGAGGTTTCTAATATAAGTAAATTATTTGGAATAAACCGAACATGTGCTATTATTTGCAATATATGTTATTTTAATATATTTCAAGAGTTGTCAAAAATCTGACAGGTCAGCTATGAACATTACTCTTTCGCTTGTCAACAAGTAAGGTCATGGTTTATCGCGATTTAGGTAAGCGTTGATGGTTGGAAACTTCTTTGAAACACCGTTTCTACAGTGTGGATGTAACTTGGAGTTAGTTGTAAACAAAAGTCGCCTTGTTTGAACCCTTGTTTTAAACAGCTTAGCCGGGGCTTTATAGGCGATATTTTTGTAATTGCCTTTCTTAACTTCTAACTACTACCTGTAATCTATTGGTTTGAAGTTTGGTATATTTTATTAATTTTATCTTATTTGATACGCAAGATAGCTACTTCTGAAACAATATGCAATACAATCTTGTATTGGTGATGAATTGCGTTATGCGTATTGCTAAATTTTGATGACATTATTTCGGGAGTTTGTAATGCTTACTATAGAGTACCCCAGTACAACAATGAACACTTATAAACTTTAGTACTTACAGGCAGTTAATAATATTTGATAAATTAATTTACATATTTATTTCTAAGAATAATACAAAACTTAGAAAAAAATACTGTCGACGGCACCTTAATATAATAAAAGTAAGTAGTTAATTTTGTATTTTATTTTGAAATGTATTTATTTTTATTTAAAAAAGGGATCAAAATGTATTTGATGTGGTGAATGCTATCCATTCTGAATTAAAATGTTCCAAAGAGAGCAGCCTAAAATTTATTATTCATTGATCTCATTTTTTTATTATAAAAAGATTTAGAATTATTTTTGTATAATGGTAGGAAATTTTCACATAGAGGTTTGTGCCAAGTTATTAAAACGAATGATTTATGACAAGAAAATGGTTGATGACGTACTTTTTGTAATAACAGTAAGTATTTTGTTTTTATTTTAAATCTCTTTAATTTTGTAACTTGTACAAATTGAACACTTGATTTTTAAGATTTTGAGCCTGACCAAAATATTTAAAAAACTATGACTTTACTTCTAGATATTTTAGGATTGTATTCACTTGCTATTTGATCTTAAAGTTTTTATCTGAATTGAGTAAAACGGTTCATTATTGAATTAAATATTTTTGGTTTATCTATAAAACATGGAAAATAAAGTGCTTGAATAGAACTATCCATTGTACGTTACGCCTTCGCGTACAACACTGACTATACTGGTTTAAAACAAGGTGACTTTGCTAGTTTACAACAGTGTAGACTGCTGTTTGCAAACAAACTTCGCTTGATCTTGGCGGAACCTTAGTTGTCGGGAGCTCGATGTTTGCTTGAAACGCCGTTTACAATAGTGTGGATGAAACTCGGCGTTGGTTGTAAACAAAAGTCTCCTTGGTTTGAAGCCATGTTTTAAAAAGTAGACTGTTAAAAACATGCCTATGTTTTACTTTTATGGACATCATTCAATGTACTATCGAACTAAGTGAATCATGATCCACAACAATCTCATTTTGGCAAATCGTCTACATGCTAGTAGGTGGAAATTCGCTTGAAGATAGGTTTCCTTGGTGAGGAACCTGTTATCATTGCATTCGGCAGTGACATTTAATGAGTACAGAATTCGTACAGTATCTAAATATCATAAGTGCATTATACGCGATAGACCTTAAGTTGGACAGTTTCAAACGTATTTTTAGCAAAATGGGTCATGAATCATGATTGAGTTGGTTCGATGGTACATTGGAAAATAATAGGTTTGTAATACTAGTCTGTGAAGAATTATTCTCCAATTATTAAAAATTTACGTTTACTTGTTGTATAGTGGAAATTATTATTTTATAACCCTTTTTTTACTCAAAATTAAATAGGCAGGATGTGATATGGAAACAACTTTGGGATCAAATAATTTTGATTATTAATATTTTGGTTCGTACCTAGTTAATTTTATCTCAGAAATATTTAACATAATTCATGTGTTCAAATGTGATATATTATTTAAGGACAAAACCATTTAAAAAAAGTTTTCCAAATGATCTCGGAAAAGCTCAGTGCTGTAAGTGCAGGATTTTATTTGACAAATTTGTTAAAATAATTAATATCAATAGATTTTTAAATAAGCTTTCAGAATCATGTATTAAATTTGAAGTATCTAATATAATTTAAAAACATTATTTTGGTCAAATTGAGTAAGGAATATGTGATTTGCATTTCACGCCGATAGATGTCGCTTAAGAAGACTTGATGACATTTAAAATACTGTATAATTTTTGTACAGGAACACTATAGTTTATATCTGATTTAAAATATATTTAAATGCAAGTGGCTCTAAAATACTCAATTAAAATATTTTGTATTTTATTTAATAACTGTATTAAAGTAGTAATTAATACTCAAATATTGTTTTAAAAATTTGTCAAAGTAAAATAACGGCATAGATGTAAAGTGAAAACGCACAGAGTTTTGTAAATATTAAATTGGTATGCTTATTGCCTTTTCTATGTACAATGAAAAGAAAATTCTAAATTCTTATACTGCTTCAGTAATTAAATATATAAAAGTATTTATTGAAATAAGAGACATAATAAGTACAATGATATGAATAGTATAAACCGAGATTAGTTATCAATTTAATATTATTAGATGTTATAGTTATACGTTCTATAATATGTATTTTATTGTGTTGAACCAAAAATTGTACAGATTTTTTTGCAAAAAATTTACTTGAATCTGAACTTGACATTAAGTTAAAATTGGTTGGGGAAATTTGACTGGTAATGTAACGCTTGTTCTGCTGCCTTCTGTCCCATGCTGGCCTGTAAGTGAAATATTGCAGATTCGATCGCTGCTATGGTCTACAAATATTTGTTTCAAATATTTTTTATTTTGTTTTTCCGCCAAGAAAAGTCTTTGGCACCCACTAAAGCAATCTGTAGTAGGAGGAAGATGAATCCTGTTACGGACGAAAGGGAGATAACCTAACCTAACCCCAGTGGCTAGCAGGTATAGAGTTCCCTGACAGTGTGGGGACCGCAAGAGCGGTCACGAGACTCTTCAGAGCACTAAACATCCCCCTTTAATGATCCGCCTTGAGAAAAGCCATTGATCAAAATCGGAGCGAAAGCCAATCGGTAGCTAGAGGCTGCGCAGCGAGCGGCATCCTGACGGCTGCTACCATAGATGGATGAACTGCAAGCAAAGATGACGAAGCTAAGACTAGCAAAATGACGAAGCTGAAACTAAGAGATTATCTAGAGTGACGAAAATCACTCTGAGATCTTGTTTTTCTGAGAGTTTGTCTTAGCTCTTGGTGTTTTACTATTCAAATTATTTTTTTATCTAGGTGCCACATGACAAGTGTCTGGCGTGAAACTAGATGGCGCTGTATTCAAATATTATATGAATAAAACCTATTTGTGTCTCTTATTTCATTAAACTGTATCTGCAAAAGCTTTCCGCAAGTTTATATAAACAATATTAGTAGTAATAAATATTTTAATAAATAATAATTACTTATGAAAATTTCAGTAACAAGAAATTTTATACAAAATATGTAAGCAATATACTATTGTAATGATTATTATAAGTCTCTTTTAAAAATGAGTTAAGATGTGTCAAAATGCCTTAAGAATAAAGTATTATTTTTTAAATGTGGAATCTATATCTTCGTTTTTTTTTTTTTCAAATAGATCTCACAGTAAAATAACGTTTGTTTTGCTTATATTCTCATCTTAGTAACTCATTTTATGTTAAGAATGATTTTATTTAAATTTATAAATACTGTATTTTGTAAATAAAAGTGTGTTTTTTACCTACATTTCATAAAAGAGTAAGCAATAACATAATATATTGTTCGTTAAAACCTTGCTAATTTGTGAATATTGATTTAGGTTTTAAAATATTAGTCAATTAAAATTAATTGCAGTAACCTTTAGTTTTTATGAACTTAGCTTTGGTATTAAAAATGTATTTTACTACTCAATTTTACTTTAAATGTTGAAAATATATATAAATTGCCACTGTGTATAAAGTTAGACCATGTACATTCTTTATCATTTTAGCTTTATTGATTTGAATAGAATTTAAGAGCATATTACTTTTAAATTGTAAGAATTATTTTATGTTAGCATAATTACTTTAAACTGCCAATTATTATGAATTTGTTTTGACATTACAGAAAATATAAGTTTTTAAAACGAACACAGCATTTTTATTTAAAATCTATGCAAAAATTACCTGCAAGAAAACAGTTCAGAATTTAATTCTTAGTTTTAAAAATAAAAAAGCAATAATTATGACAAACTTACGCCATTTTGTAAAAGTATAATGCCAATTTAATATAAGTAAAGCATTCACCTCGGTCCTCCCATTGTCAGATTCCCTAGGGAACGTTGGGAGCTAAAAATTCCAAACACATACAAAAAAATATATATTTTTATGTGACCTCCATTTACCTGACCGTAAGTGATGACCAGCACGGCTATTCTGTTAAACAACAGTATCGAGTTCATCGATGCATCACCGACGAGTGAAATAATTGGTATTCACCTAATATTCGACTTCGTCACATTCGACGACCGGCTGGTGTAGCGGTAACATACATTGCCTTCTATGCCAAAGGTCCTGGGTTCGAATCCCGGCGGCGGCGGATATTTGTATGATGAACACAGATATGAGTCGTCAAGTCATGGATGTTTATATGTTTATTTAAATTTACTCTAATAAAAAATATGCATTTATTCAATATGTATGTTTATATATTTCTTAGGTCTATTAGTTATCTAGTATCCATAACACAAGTTCTTTAAGAAACTTAATTTGGGCTAGATAATGTTGTGTGAGTGTCAGAAATATTTATTTATTTAAAAAAAAATACGACTCCAGTGCTCACCGCCGTGGAAGGCGTGATGAAGAACTGACATTCGTCGACAAGGTCGTGGTCGAGCACAGCGCTGTTATTTTAGTTATACGAATAGCCCTCCAGATAGAAGATATATCAGGTGGATTTAAAAAGAAAATGATGCCGGTATCGTATCTATATATATTTAATTTTATCCGATACTAAATTAACCTACCAGTGCCTACAAAACGATGGTCAGCAAAGGTGGTGTTTAGGGTGTATGTAAACCTACATCACTTTGTCATACTTACTAATAATTTAGTTCCATATATTTTTTTTTGTATTTCCGTTCTTTTTCATCTTTGGCATCCACTTAAGCTAGCTCTAGCAGGAGGAGGATGAATCCTGTTACGGACGAATGGGCATTCTATAATCTGTTAACCCCAGTGGCTAACATATATAGAGTGCCCAGACAGTGTGGGGACCGAAAATTCGGCCACGAGACTCAGCCGGCTAAGTATACCCACTAAACATCCCCCTTCATCATCGGAGCAACAGCAAATAGGTAGATGTTAGTTCCATATTAGCTGCTTTACCATTTACAGTACAGTAGGTATAGTAAGTATATTTATAATTGATGTCAAACGATAGATGAGGGCAGCGCGGGACTGTGCGACGACGTGAAGAACCTTGGGAGGTGCCTTCAGCAATGTGCTTTACTTATCCAATTCGTTGCGGATAACAGCCGAGGGGCGTCTTGCATTTCTTTTGTGTAGTGCGGGGGACGCGCCACAGCCGTCATTTTTCAATTGATTAATAGTCCTTAAAACATCATTTTAAAGGTTCCTGTTGACAATAATATGATTATTTTTTATGTAATTTATGCTTATAGTGTTCGTTTCAGGATACAACGTGAATTTGGAAGCTTCAGGAGTTGACAACCTTTGATAAATACGAACTAATTTCTTTTCTGTATCACGGATGACGGCCGAGCGGCGTCATCGTAATTCAGATCGTTTAATTCTTATTTCTGAGGTTTTCATGATGCCCCATTATTATTAAAGGTGAATCACAAGGTGGTCACAAAGATATGCTCGTAATATTCCTTTATATAAAACTAAGTAATATGTGGATTATCATTATTACCGTATTAGTAAATGCATAAAGTAGTGTTGAATTAGTAATATGTTTAACTTTTTTACTTTCATATCTATAAAAAAGCGAATAGGGCATTATTTTTAATTAGTTTTCTTGTCTTACCTAGCTGACATGACTTTGCACAAGTAACGTCCACAGAGTACATTTTCGGTCATGCTAATGCAGTGTAGAATAAATTATAAAATAATAGAACTTGTAGTCCAGTATCTTTTATAAATGCCGAACGCAAAATGAGGGGCTTTTGTTTATTAAATTGGAAATAGGAGAAGTATAATAAAACGATGCTTTATAGAATGAACAGCAATATTGGGCACCGTGGTTTCTATATTCTTTGTCATTTAATTGTATAGTTGGTGATTTAAAAAAAGTCTGCTTAATCTTAAGACTATTAATACTTCAAAAATTAGATTTTTACATTCTAGGTCTACAAAAGCGAAAAGTAGTTTTGTAATATCGAGCTTGACTGTTGATTGCAGGAGCTAATATTCTATGCAATGAGCTTACAACTTGTAAGTTTTTAGTCTTACTTGCCTTTTCTTCGAACGAAAATATATGTCTCCTTTATAAGGTTTAAAGTAACACATCATATTACCCACACATATTATCTTGTGTTAAAAAACTAGATAAATAAAATACACTCAAGTTGCGTATAAATCAATTTACATATATGAATATTTGAAAAAAGTTGAATATACAGGGTTACTGGTTAAGTCAACCTAGATCTGTTAAGAGCGTTTTGTACCCGTTATTTCTAACTTAAGTATTTCACTATGAAACACCCTACTCCTAAACCTAACCGTTTTCGAGATAATCGACAAATAAATTTTTTTATACATTTTTTGCCATTAAATGTCATATTTCGAAATTGGTGTGCTTTTTTATTTTTATTATTATTATTTATGTGCAAATGAAGATGTTTTATAATCAAAGTAACCAAAATTCTACGGGAGATTACTAAATACATAGTTCTGAGCGATTGAAAGTTGAAAAAATAAAAACTTATAATAAAAAAATAAAAAAGTACCAATTCATTCACTAAGTGAACTTACAAAAGCCTTTGAAGGAGCCGCAAGGATTTTGTTTTGCCAGTTTTCTGGAAATCCACCTGAATAGTTAAAACCAATAACTGGGAGGGAATAATAGAAGAGAATAGCCATTATACGAATTACAGTGGCTTTATGAATACCGCAGATGTGCCTTTAATCCTTTTGTTTATTTGTGTATTTAAACTTTACAATAAAATAAGTAATTAAGTACTAAAATGTGAAACCGCAGTATTTATTTCGAGTGTAAAATCTTTCTACCTTTCATAATATAAAAGGCAAGCATGATTAATTATTACATAGTGGCCATGTGGATAGTTTTATATTATGGTTAATATTATATTGATCAGATTTTAATTGTTTTAAATTCATTTATCCACTTTCATTACTTGATTATTTTATTTTAATGACACTATTTTGTTTGTGTTCTTTTGTAATTCATCAAGGAATATTAACAACAACTTCTTTTAGTTTTCCAAAAAGGTTTACGCCTGACATTAATCGGAGACTTGCTCTCAATTTCGAATAAAACGCTTCAAATATGCTTCGGAAATACTCTTAAACTAATAATCAAAGTCCTTAGGTTTGATATCACATGCCAAATGCACAAAAACTAGTAGGTATATGTAAGTCTTAAATAGAAAAAACGGCAAAAAAAAATCCTAAATGGCGGATGACGGCTTAGGGGCGTCTCTTTTAATCGTTGCGTGAGACACCTTAGGACCGTCATAATAAAATTGTACAACTTTGTAAAAATGACCGTGCAATGAATCGGTTAAGCTTTGAAAAACAAAATAAAATTAAAACTTGTTCTAGTTCTACTTTATTTAATTATTAAAAATTTAAAAAAATTGTGAAAACCTTACTCCAACAGGTCTCCTTTCATTGTGCCAAGAGTGTGAAGGTAATAAAATAGGTGGCTCAATATTCCTTCAGGCAAACCATAAATAGTTATAACACTTTTAAGAAAGTAAATTTTAAATCAATAGATTTTTATTCAAAGAATTATGATGAAATAAATCTGAAATTCCATAATCATGGAAAATTGATATCATAACGTAAATAGAGCTGCACCCTACTAGAACTATAACATATTATAAGCAGACCCCAATAAAAGGTGATTGTTGGTCATGAAGACTCTTTAGTTGTTCTTGCCACTTAGCTTAGGCATCTCGAATTATTTTTCTTTAAAGTATATTCTGCAGCGCAATCATAGATGTTGCAAATCATATCCATGATTTAATATAAGGCTTGCACGTTTAAGATACTGTGGAACTAGGAGGCCAATCCTAAAAACAATGGACAGTCAATTATGGAACGTTTTGCTCCTTTGTTTAGTCTATACTAATATTATAAAGAGGAAACCTTTGTATTTTTGTACTGAATAGGCTCAAAAACTACTGGACCAATTTCAAAATTTCTTTTACCATTACTTAGAAGGATTCTTCCGAATCCGTGTAGGCTACTTTTTATCCCGAAAATCCCGGGGGAATCGAAATTGCGCGGGTAAAACCGCGTGCAACAGCTAGTACTTGATACACACGAAACTTAGGTAGAAAAATATCCGTAAATTTAAAAAAAAGAACTAAGTCTAAACTCACCTCAACTGTGCTGAAAATTCTATTAAATTTAAACCTTTTCAATCAAAACTTTTATTGCAATTTTAGAAACTTCAACCCTTCCAACTTCAAGTTTCAGTTTAAGCACATCTATCTAAGTTATAACGTCTTTTCAAGTTGCAAGCACCTTCCAGACTTAAGTTACCAGTTAATATGTCCAGTTAGGTCTGATGTATTTCAGTTAACGTTTATATGAGAAGTTTTATGAGGTTAGGTACTCAATAGCTTATTCGACAAGCTTCAAGAGATTTAAGGTATCGTTCAACAATAAATTTTACTAAAATATTATTTTTTCCGTTTGCAATTGGTTTGTCTTGATCCGCATTGGTGGAACAAATAACCGTTGTAATAAATTAAATACAATGTATTAAGCAGGGGAAAGAGAAAAAAATACGACCAAATAATACGAAATAAATAGTTACTTTCCTTCAAGACAAATATTTAAAAGACAATTAAATGAACCACTTGGTATGACATCTCAAATTCTAATACGTGAAAGTTTTAGAAAGATACAAATATCATAGAACATTCAATGAAAAAAAATTGTAACTCTTTAGCAAAATTTTGGAGACAGTTTTGGTATCCTGACATTCCCATGAGATAGCACCTATTATCCTATCAATTTTTTTATCGGATTTTATCTGTGACGACGTTTACAATTGACATGTAAGTAGGTCTGACTGAATCTTAGATTTCTAAAAAGTCAAAACGAAATTTTCCAACACAAATAAGAAACGAACCAATATTTAAGGAATAAGTTGCCTTATCTGAAGAAAGTGATTCCTTCCAAGCACCATTTGTTTAAAAATTATTTTTTTATTTAATTTTCACTAACCGAGGATACTAGGACTTCTTTTTCCTAAGTCATCCATCATGATTATTACTTTCTCGTTTCTATAACTCCAACTACAACCCATACAATATTGAATCCACCAGTGATGGATGATTTACCTTGTCTATATGCAAATAACCAATAGTTGACGATCGTCGAATAAATTTGAAATTCAAATAAAAAGAATTTGTTTATATTTTCGATACGGTGCCTAATAGTGCATGCAACATACAATACATATGCAAAATTCCAAAGTGTAAAAAAAATGACAATTTGCCCTTTCCCGTTTTGACAGCAATCCGATTGAGATGGTTGTCAGTCGGTTTTACTGATTCTTTGTTGTGTGGGAAGATCGGTTTGATAATTTTTATTTTCATTACTGGTTGAGAATGGTTGGTTGATTGATTGATTGATAGTATTAGCTTGTTGGAGTCGCATTATTTTCAGTTTATTCAAATATGTGAAATGGGGTTTTAACAAGCAAAATTTTCATTATCAGATTTGAATATGGATTGAAACCGAACCTCAGTAAAGAATAGTAATTTTCAGATATACTACAACACTAATTACCTATCCATAAAGTCAAAGTTTAGGCAACGAAGTGGGCAATTCCCTAAAAAAACTTACAACTTAAGGTGGATGCGGATCCTCTAAAACTTGTCATACTTCCATTATTTAGTTTAGCAAAGAGTTATTTCCTTAAACTTGAGATATTAGACCCATAATACTACTTAAAACTTCTCGTCTCCCTGGGAAAAATCATAGCCTGAAGCAGGTTCATTGCTAAGAGTTGTGATGTAACTGGGTAAATTCGAAATTTTATTCTTCGACTGATTCATCTGGCCAAAATTATATTTCAATTTTATCTCTGTTGCACATGTTTATATAAAAATATATTTAGCACACAACGTATATTTTAATGAGGCACTCGTTTTGCTATGGTAATTTTAAACATATATGGATGTTTAAAAACTCTGAGTCCAGATGAATCAGAATTTGTTGACAAATAGCTGTATTTTTTTATTTTGAGGTAGATTTTTGTGTGGTTTTTTTATGAATTTTTGATTTGTTATCATCTTTTAAAGCGTTTGAAATTGTTCCGGCAGTTTTAGTGACTTTTCAGATTTTGAATCCAATTGCAGGTCATTATGATAAATTTACTGAAATCTGCGTAAAATATGTTTCAAGGCAATTTCTTTTAAATAATGTTTTTCTTGCAGCACAACAAAATAATAAAATAGGTCCTTTCTTAATGGAAACTTGAAAACTTATTTATTTTTTTATCAATATGGTGGTTCGATCATATGAATCAGGCATAAAAATCATGCATAACTCATCATATATACACACTTCACTGTTGTTATTTTTCTACATGAATATAAAACCCAAAAAAATCACACGGAAAACAAATTGAACATTTAATAAAATAAAATAAATGTTATAATATAGGCATTGTAATCAGTCTGTCACCTAAACCAAATACAGATGAATCAGGTGTTTGCCTTCATGACACCAGGATCTAAGCTTCCTAGCTGGCCATCTTCTTTTTAGCTCGTTCGTTTCAAGTTTTGCTTCTCTCTGCACAGCTAGCCATATTCCTTATTTATTTATCTGACCAAGTACAGTCAAGCGCATTCCATTTAAATCAATATTATACGCCGGACACTTATTAGTTTCTTATTTAAAAAAACACCAATATAGTTGTAATCATACTTCCCGTTTGCGTTCGCTCCCGAACGGTCGTGTCTGCGGCCGCTCCCGAGTGTTCGTATTGCGCTGCCCTTGTTTCCTCCTCCGCACTTGTGCGGGTAAGGTCCCAAGTTAAGCTCTTTCGGAAAGTTTTTCTCTTGTGGAGGCTGTGTGGTGTCGGGGCTAATTCATCTGCCCTTTTCAGGGCGGACCCGACTGCTGCCGGCCGAAGCATCGCTGGTCAGCTGGATACGTAACCGTGACAACTAAGCCTGATCGTCCGCCGTTCACCGGCAATAGGTCCGTACTAGGTCGTATTCTTTTTCAGCGCAGTTTTTCTTCGATCGACTTTATTTCAGCCCAGCATAATGCCTCGTCACCCTAAGTGCACCGGGATTAATTGCGATCATTGCGATCATTGCGATCAGATATTTAGTGCCTATCATAAGGTCAGTAAAGAAAAACAAGAGCTTCAGGAATGGGCGAACAATTCCTATCTCAAGAATCAAAAACAAAATGAAACATTCGATCAGATGTGTACAGATATCAAAGAGTTGGAAGCCGAGAACGATGAACTTCTCGCTGAGAAGGATGACCTTCTCAGTGAGAAGGATGCCCTTCTCGCTCGAATCGAGTCCTTGCGAGAGCAAATGTCCGCTCGCCCTCAGGTCGTCTCCTTTTCTCAGGGGTTCCAAACTGATTCTCCGGCGCTTCCAGATCCATCTGAGAACGTCGACCCTCTTTCAGATTGCATGTTGGTAGACTCCACCGCATGCAAACGGAAAACTACCCCGCCGGGTAGTGATTCCGACTCCGCTCCTTTAGTTCCAGAATCTCCTTCTCAGTTCACCGAGGTTCGCAAAAAGTCAAAGTCAAAGAAGAAGAAGCAAGACGCTTCCTCAGTCTTATTCCCATCCGTTTCAGCCGCTCCAGCCGCTGTTCCTGCTCCGCAAAATGTCGCACCAGCGTCTGCTTCTGCGCCTTTTGTTTCAGTGATCCCGGTGTCACAGCCTGGGTCGCAACCGGATTCGGCTCCGCCGAAAGTCAAGTCTCCACCCCCCGTCTTTCTACGGGACAAGAGCCGCTGGACCAAGGTCTCAGCTCTCTGCGGTAGGCACAATCCCAAGATCCAGTACAGTAAGGCATCCATTTCCGATTTCAGGAATCTTACTCAGCTTCTTTACGCTCTCCCTGAGGAGCGTAAGATTCGTGCCGTCCTCAGGAAAGTGCCGTTCGAGCTCTCGAACGAGCAAATCCAAGAGGACCTGTCTTTTCAAGGCTTCCCCGTCGAATCTGTGCACAAAATGCACAGCCGCCGAGGCAAGCAGTTCCCACTTGCGCTAGTAATCCTAGCGAAGAGCCCGCAAGGGCAGTCCATTTTCAGAGGCAAGTTCACCGTGTGCCGTCCTTCCAACATCCGCGTCGAAGTTCCACCGCTGCCAATTGTATGGTCATGCGGCGGCAAACTGTTTTCTCCCCCTAGGTGCGTCAAGTGCCTAGATCCGTATGGGACTAAGGAGTGCTCTCGCACTCCCGAATCGCCCACCGCTCCGTCCATCGTCTTGTGCGGCCAGTCAGGCCACACAGCACACTTTCGCGGCTGCCCCAAGGCACCGCGTACTGCCAGGGCAACCGTGAAGCCCATCGAGAACTGGAGAGAGCGACCGCAGCCTAGCTCGGACGCTCCTCCAGTCAGTTCAAAGGCCCCCAAGGCCTTCACCTCCTTCGTTTCAGGTCAGCGCAGCCGGGATGCGACTCAATCGCAACCGGCCGCCAAATCGGCTTCCCAGTGCCAGAACGCAAAAGGTTCTCAAGACCGCATGGCGTTCTGGATCCAGCTCGCTCCCATCGACGAGATCCTGGCTTTCGGCGCCGCTCTCGACGCCAGCCCAGAGGGTTTCAACGGTGCTCTTCCGGTCCTAACCAAGTTCGCTCCCCTTATCAGGAAACTCCAGCAAGCTCAACGTTTCTAAACGTAGTCCTTCTTTCCAGCATTCCTATCTCAGAGTGAGTCCGATCACTCTAGATAACCTCTTAGTTTCAGCTTTGTCACTTCTGCTAGTCATAGCTTCTGAATTTATCGCTTTCAGTTCCTTTTGGTGGCAGCCGCCTGGATGCCGCTCACTTTGCAGCCTTTCTCTCCAATTGGCTGTCGCTCCGACGACGACTAAGGGCCTTGATCAAGGTGAGTCAGTAAAGGGGGATGTTTAGTGGGTATGCTCATCCTATCTGAGAGAGTCACCACACTGTCTGGGCATTCTTTTTGCCATTAGCCACTGGGGTTAACAGCTTATAGAATGCCCATTCGTCCGTAATAGGATTCATCCTCCTCCCGCTAAAACTTGCTTTACTGGGTAAAGCTTGTTTTAGTGGGTGCCAAACGATTTTCCTTGGCGGAAAAACAAAAAAAAAAGTTATAATCATACAAATTTTATTTTGTTAGAGGTCAATCCATTACCTTTCGATAAAATTATAATTTATATTCATTCATCGAACAGAAATTGATACATAGACCATTATGTTGCGGAAAATGACAAACGAACGCGCCATATGAATCAGGGGAACCAACTTATTTATTTTTTATTTTATACCTAGGCTGCAATTATTGACGACCACTTTGGGGTAAACCTGTCTGCCTCAGACGCCAGTGGTTGAGGGTTTGATTCCCACACGGAACAAGAAAAAAAAACGTTTCTGGGTGTTTATCTATTTATGTATTTATATTCTAGGCCCTAGTTCGCTACATGGTATCCCATAACACAAGCTATGCTTACTTTGGGGCCATGTAGTTGGTGTGATTGTCTGGGGATTTTATTTATTTATTTAGTTATTGTAAAAAAATAATTTGTAAGGGATAAAGCTAAACTGTACCCAAAAAGAAATTTCATGCAATTATGTTGACTTGTTATAGAAATATACACAAAGACATCAAAATTTTTGCCATTGGAGAAATACCCAACTGTTGTGATAACTATGTCAACAATTATTTTGACGGCAAAATAACAGTAACTGCACATTACAGCACATGCTGGCTGCAGCATAACATTACCAGACAATTGACATGCCAATCAGACCAAGTCCCATCTTGATCGAAGTTCCTCGTTCGCGACATCAATATTAATTATTCGATTTGATGTCGCAAATCAATTTACAATTAAGCAGGACACATCTGCGGTGGCGCAGTCAATGGGTGTGGTGGACCCTAATTTCTAACTGTTGTGTTTGCATTAGGTATGTATTTGATTAGTGATTTAGTGTTGGTTAGGATATTTGAAGTGTATTGTTTATGGTTGTTGTGGCAATGGATAACATGAGCTGCTTAAGATGCTGCGAGTTTCATCCCCGTATCATTTGTTGCTATGAACAATAAGGTCACTCAATAAACATCCTTCTTTAATAAACTGTAAAGCTGAACTGAGCAGATCATATGTTTAAAAGTAACCCTCGAAATGCGAATCTGGGTTCGAGTCCAAGCCGGGATTCATTTTTATTTAGTATTTTTATCTATTGAAGAAGAATTTTTGGGTACACACCGCTTCATAATTATGTGACCCCCCTTAAATTTGTGAATAGCGTCATCTTAATGAACATTATGAAACTTACTTGATACAATATCCATAATAGCTTAGATATTTAAACATCACGCCATCTATTAGCAGATTTCAAAGTTATTTAGCAGATTTCAAGTCCCGTGCAGCACTTGTGGCGATGTGCTTACACCGTAATCTACAGGCCGTAAGTTCGCATCTGAATAGCTGCTACTTTTCCTTTTTAATTTTGTTTTTATTTCATTCGGTTTCATAATAATTACCTCTGATGTTTCAGGATATTAATATCAGGATCATTATTTAATAAAAAAGATTTATAGATTTTAAAACAATAGGTTATATAATAAATATCTTTATTTTCTATGTTATTTTAAGTGAAAAGAAAAATATTTCAGCATCATAACTATTGTAAACTTTACCACCCTTATTAATAAACTCGGACTAAGGTTGGATTTATTTTAAAATTTTTCACTGAGGCTTATCATACATAATCGGCCTATATTGATTTTTTATTCAAGTAATGACTGTTTATCTCAAATATTTCATTTTCCATTTATTCCAGGGGACCGAGCAACGTGGAAGACCTTGGGGGAGGCCTATGTCCAGCTGTGGACTTCTACAGGCTGTGGATAATGATGATGATGAGTTTTTAAAAGTGAAATAAATTAATTGACGTCTGTATCAGAAATTGAACTTATAAATAACCATAGATTGTAGATAACACTTACCTACATTATAGTACACAGACGTAACACCTTCGGCTTTTTAAAACTGCCATCTATGAAGGTTTTTTGAACTAATCTTTATGAGCTGTCAGAAAACTCCTTATTGTGAAGCAGTGTGTACAAGTAAAAAAATCTTGAGATGCAGAATCCAAAGTCAAAACATATTAGGTACCTACTTTAAAAATTGTAATCTCAAAATTAATGACTGCTTGCTAGAATTGCTATTATGGATAAAATACCAACTAATATATAAAATATTATCAAATTCACACATACTCAGATTTATTAACCCATTACAACGACACTAAGAAAATCTCGAAATATTTTCATTTCCACCTTACAATAAAAATGAGGGTAGATTGAAAAAAAAGAATATTTACGCATCATAAAAACCGCAATATGCGTTTTATTTTCTCGTGTATTGCGGCGGGTTCCGTATGCAAAATTGGTACCAAATTGAAAAACAAATTTTGTTACATATTGCTTTTTTGATTCGCATTGTGGTTTATTCAAAGCGAAGGGGAGTATTTTGAGTTTTGCACATCTATTTTTCAATATATTTTCCGTAGTTTTTTTTTTTATTTTTAGTTATTTTGTTTAGTTATTTTATATTGGTCGCTAACTATGGGTCTTATCAACAAGATTGAAGTTACTCCGCGGGCAATGGAAAGGGCTATGCTTGGAGTTTCCCTACGGGATCAAATCAGGAATGAGGAGATTCGCTAGCGAACCAAAGTCACCGACATAGCCAGAAGGATTGCAAAGCTGATGTGGTAACGGGCAGTGCATTTAGCTCGCAGAACAGATGGCCTTTGGAGCAGAAAAGTTCTGGACTGGCGGGCGTAGGTAGGCCGACGATAGACCGGATGAGGGCGGCGCGGGACCAAGAAACGTGGAAAACCTTGGCATCCCGCCTATGTACAGCAGTGGACGTCTACTGGCTATTGATGATGATGATACAACTATTTAAATTATAATGACTAAAAATTCTCAATACCCATCCCATGAATACCATGTACTATACTCGTAGTACAAAACACAAGTGACGATTTAAACGAGTATTTTGAACATTACGTTAAGGGCCCCATTCGCGAAATAGATGCGTTTTCAAACTCATTACAACCGGCCAATATTGTTTGTCTGGATCGGATAAAAATATATGTTGAAGTTTGTTTAATATATTTTATAAATCTGTGGATCAAAACACGATACTGAAAACTTTACTCGATCATAAAAAATTACGAAAAAGATGAAAATTTTAAGTGATTTTCCGATATTCTAAGAGAATATCAAACTTATACTTACAAAAACTTGTCATAATATTGGTAATGTAGCATTAAATTAATTTATGTGGATAATTTCTTTCTTAAACCGTTCTATTTTTTCTAATATAATATAATATAATAAAGACGACAGTGCGATACAATTCAGTACCACGCGAGGTGTCATGGAGGTAGGACCTGTGTCGCTTTTGCTCCCAATTTTCCCGCGTAATTGATCGTCTTTTTGACCATAGCGTACACATAACAGTACGACAATTTAATTATTTAATTTTTGTTAAGACACATTTTATATTTTGATTGATAAATTAAAGGATTATTATAAACAAATATCACTTCTGAATATCGAGCTAAAAACTTGTTTCTGATATTTTTTTTAAGTTTATTAGACAACAAGTGCAAAAAAGCATATAATTTTTTTTGCAATAAATCTTTTCTTACGTAATCACCCGACGAAAACAAAAGGAGGATTATTATTCTATACGTACGTATACAAGGTTAATATTAACGCATCACCTCTTGTGGGCTGCCTCTCCACATCAATTCCAACGTAGATACTGATAGGTGCACATCGATAAATATACAGGGTGTAATTTTTAATGCCATCTGGAGGGAAAGTACTCTAAATAATAGAGATAGCAAAATTTACTCCAAAAAAACTGTCCTTTATTATTGAACAGAAATAAAACCGCATTCATAGATTTTCAAGAATTCACTCGTTTCACCTGGGATTCAAACCGACTAAAATCTGTAAAAATGACACCCTGTAATTTTATTGTGTGGTTCGTTAGAGACAATCACAAGAATAAAATCTCTCTCACATACTAGGTTAATTCATTGAAAGGAAAACCATGAAATCTTCATTTTTAGATTTAAGTCGGTTCGATTCCTGGGTGAAGAAGCGAGTTTTTGAAAACTCTTTGAATACAGTTTAAATTTTTCCTAAAATAAAGGAATGTTTTATGGAGTAGAATTTGCTATCTCTATTATTAAGAGAACTTTACCCCCAAGTGACATTAAAAAAATTGCCATGTATATTATGTAAAATATGTTCTGCTTGATTTCCCATAACTCTAGGGTCTTGATGGGGCCATGTAATAGAATCAAATAACATGTGAATAATTTTTCAATTTTCTTTTGGTTTCTATTTTTCATGCAAAATAATTCAATTAAGTCAAAAATAACTTTATGCGAAGTATGACAACGTGGCTTTTTCTACTCCTTTTTTATCGCTATGCACAGGTAGGTAAAGTTTGCAACGTTTTGCGGTGTACATTGTATGCAACTTTCCTCAACGTTTAATATGTTTTTGTTGTTTATTGTATGACTTCAGTGACACGCGTCTGTTGAGTGGATGAGATGTTACACGGGTGATATTTTATGAACTCATTATATTAAGACCAAGGATATCTTGGAAAGTATGCACTTTTGAACCACATATTCTTTGGCAAAAAGTATTATTTTTTAAGTAAGGAAGAAAACCTCAAAGTTATGGGATATATATTATATAAGTATTAAAGAACACCTATGCAAAGTTGTATATTATAGAGGTGTTCTTTTTGATGTGTGCTGATAGATGCTGATGGGTGCTGATAGTTACTGATAGGTGACGATTGTAACTGATGGATGCTGACAGGTGCTGATGGGTAAAGATGGTTGCTGATAGATGCTGTTGAGTACTGATAGGCTGGGTGCTCAGATGTGCTGATAGGTGCTGATGGGTAATGAAGGATGCTGAGAGATGCTGTTGGGTTCCGATGGGTACTGATAGGTGCTGATGGCTTCTCATAGGTGTTTATCGGTGCAGATGGGTAACTACTGATAGGTACTAATGGTAATTTATAGGTACTGATGAGTGCTGATAAGACATTAGCACTGATGGTGAGATTAAGATGGGTATTAGTTATTAATATCGAAAAGAATATCAGTTAATTTGTTAGTTAATTTGTTTGAATGGGTTACGTTCAAATAATATTGCTTTGCCTGTGCTTAAACGTCAAATAAAATAATGGATTGAAAATGTCTGTCCGTTAAAATACCTTCTTGTATTTATTTTCGTCACGAGTAAAATAGACTCTATTTCAAAAGTTCCAGATATCAAATTAGTTTGGTATCTTTATAATTTCAACAAATATGTTTTTGAGTAATGCTGCCACCTACAATTCTTTTGATGTACCTAGTTATTAATATATAAAAAGTACTTACTTCGTTCTTGAAAGGGAATGTAGATGGCATCTACCACCAATTTTCCTGTGTGTTGAAATTATGATTCCAGATAGTTATAATTTCACAGTGTTAAAAGTTAGTTTAAATTGGTCACCTTTTATGTATTTTGTGGTTAAACTTTCATATGCTATGTTTTTCAAAAATATAGTGTTTTGGACCTTTATACATCAACTTTAGTAACATTAAATTATATCTGATCGGTTCTTTCACGAACAATCTAGTTCAAAGTTCAAACAGACAAACCCTTCGGCTTTATAGATTAGACGGCTAATACATTATGACGATACATAGACACTTAAGAATATAATCATACATTACTATTTTTTTGATATAATTAACTACTACAAATTTACTACTTCGTGTAAACAGGTGCACATTCCGAAGGGGTGGATTGAATTTCATTTCATAAAAAAATTAATTATTTGTAACATTCACACTACATTATTTAGCTAAAATTAACTCGTGTTGTAGTGACTAAATAACGGATCCATACTAAATAATAAATGCGAAAGTCTATCTTTCTGTTCCTTTATTTCAGCCAAACCATCCGACCGATTTGTAGAAAATTAGTAATGAAAATAGCTCCCAAACCCTACTTTTTTTCACACACCAGCCCTATTCGATTGGAATGAGAGATAAAAGCTTACGTAAAAGATCTCAACTACTTATCTGATTTTAATGAATTTTGGAACTAATAATTTATGAAAGTTATAAATTAACGTCACGATATACTTTCAAGTCAAAATAGCACGATTTTCACAACAGAATTCAGTAAGGATATAAATTTAAAAAGATTTCATCTATAAAATGGCAATTACAATATTTATAAAAAATAAAATAGTAAGTATAGGTATCGCAATACTAAATCCAGATAAATAAAAAATATGGATTCTATTATATCATCCTTGACATAAGTTTTAGTCATCGTAGAAACGAATTTCGTATAACAAGCCACACCATAGGTATAGTACTACTATATTACTGCTATTAATTATACTGTGACATTTCTGTGCGCTGATGTGTTAATTTACGCGACTGCCCGCCACGCAGTCCCATATAGCGTTAATGCCTACTGCGGTCGAAAATACTCGCCTTAAATCTCCATGTGATGAATTCCTTATAAAATCCCTAACTCATTGATTTAACGTAAAGTGAATTTTCTAGATACAATCATCGTGTATAAATTTTTTTCCAAAATTCGTTTAGTAGTTATTTCGTAAAAGAGTAAAGTATAATACTTTTATACAACCACAAATATTAAGATGTATAAACATGAAACTAATGGAAAACTTAAAATTATAAGCATTACAATGAATGAACCCAGAATAACCTCCTCTTTGTAAAAGGGTTGTGTCACACCACACGCGGCGCGTCACTTCATTAAACCTATATTATACACAGAGTGTGTTACTAGCTGTATTCGTAGCCGTAACATGTGTAAGTAGCTTTACATGTGATTTCAAATGTTTTTATGTGTGTTTGAAATATTGTTTGTTCTTTATTTGAAAATATGAAGAAAAACAACTGTGATTTCGTAATTATTTCGGTTAACGCAGTGATGGCTGATAATGGGGGCGAATACATTAATTTATTTATTAATACCTAAGTGGTTGAGACCAATCTTGTAATTCATGACTCTGTAAAAGTTTGGAAATATTATAAATATAAAATATAAATATAATATAAAATCCCCAGACAATCACACCAACTACATGGCCCCAAAGTAAGCATAGCTTGTGTTATGGGATACCATGTAGCGAACTAGGGGGGAACCTAGAATATTAATACATAAATAGACGGATTGATGGCTTGGTGGCAACATTGAAACCTATGTATTAAAGAAATCCATGCCGTAAATAAATTAAAAAAAAATGTATTGAGGAAAGAACTGGCTTTTCATAAAATAAACTAATGTTGAATTGAAAAAAAAAGATAGTTGCTTTCTCAAAATTTACTTTTTGTGATCTGTGATACGAAACTAAAATTTAAGTGATGATATGTTGTATAATCTCCGCGTAGGATCACTCTTGACCACGGGATCGGCAAAGATACCGAAAATTATACGCGCCAAATCTGGTTAAAAGGTGTTTCATTTAAGCCAGTTAAGAATCTATCACAAGGTATAAGACAAATTGAATAACTCAAAAAACCAATCCAATATTATAACCTCAATTACATGCGAAGAACCTTGCAATAAATGAGGAAAGCCCATCTAACTGCTCTACCTAACACTCAGCCATTATCATCATCATCATAAAATGTATTGGTATTGCCAGAATCAATCAGGATATCGCTGCATTTGGCTCTAATATCACTTAAACACGATGCACCTCCCATCACAGGGAAGCCTTAATAATATTCGTATTGGTCAAAGAATATAGAATTGTAAATAAGCATCAAAGTCTTTTAAAAATACAGTTTTAATTCGCTTTAAATTTTTTCAAAAATATGCAGCAAATAATGGTAAATATTTAATAGAAAGTGGATTTAAATAATTTTAATTCAATATTCATAAAATAGCACTATTGATTATTTCTACAGTGACAGCACCTTCTGGAGTTAAAGGCAGCAAAGAGGGGCTATGAATAATTTAACCGACATGATCATTTACTTATTATATGAAATAAAAAATACTTGCCTTTAGAAAATATAAATAAATAAATATTTCTGACATTCACACAACATTATCTAGCCCAAATTAAGTTTCTTAAAGAATAGTGTTATGGATACTAGATAACTGATATACTTAAGAAATATATAAACATACATATTGAATAAATACATATTTTTTATTAGAATAAACTTAAATAAACATATAAACATCCATGACTTGACGGCTAATATCTGTGTTCATCACACAATTATCCACCGCCGCCGGGATTCGAACCCAGGACCTCTGGCATAAAAGGCAATGTATGTTACCGCTACACCAGCCGGTCGTCAAGTGATTTTTAATTAATAAATTTTTTTCATTTATATATTTGTCGGAGCTAACGATAAGTTGGCGATATTAAGATGTTAGTATGACTTCATGGTAACGGAAGTATGTTAGTAGCACTGTTAAAGAGGGCGCTAAATGCAATGAATGACTGTTTGATATTCGATTGCAGCACCAGCGGGGATATCTTGAAGTAGGATGATGGCAAGTGACAGAGATACGGTTAGGACGGCTAGGTGCGCGGACGTATCTCGGACTGACGGTAGATAGTAGCTCAGTATTAATTGAGTTGGTATTGTAACTGTAAAGTAACTGACGGAACGGACTCGCGAATTAAGATTTTGTTGTGATTAAGCCAGGGTTATACCCAAGCCGACAGACTCGGTACTAAGTAACTGTCCAATGATTAATTCTATCGTGTTTTGAGAGTAACGCTTCTTTTCGTTTTGTTTGTTTTCCGACATATTGTTCTTATATTCTCGTAAATTCTGTGCAAAATTGGCGCAAGTTCATTATTATAAAGTAAGTACTTACAGAACCTGCAATAAATTAAGCTAAAAAAAGTTCAATCTGCCTTAAAAAGTACAAGTGAGTAACAGATAAGTGCAAAAAGCATAATGTAATAGAGATAAGTACCTATTAGTAATATATTGTTGCAGGTAATTAATGCTGGACTGGACTGGGAGCGAAAGAAAAACGTAGAATTTAGCAGCTGCTTCTCATCCCAGGCATACTGTAAAAGTCAGTTAACGGACAGAGGTTTTATTGGCGTTTTTGTGGGCGATGGGCTGACCCCCTGTCACTGCAATAGCCTCTCTCCATCATTATAATACCTCCTTTGTCAAACGTGTCATCAGATGGTCTTATAACCTCTGGTGTTCTGCCTACCCCATAAGGGATACAGGCGTGAAGTTATGTATGTATGTATGTAATTAATTTTATTATATATTTCAAAGTATACGTCGTTATTATATTTTTAAAATGTAGGTTCCATATTGAACCCAAATGCTCCATTATATTTGAATTTATCGTCACTTACCTTCAGTTTACAGTTACATCACAGTCAAATGCAGTTATTTTATAACCCAATAAAATACCTATAACTAGTCATCTGTTTCGTAATTTTTAGTCTATGCCCTGTAAAATTATCCCTTGACAACAGTGGTAGCCGGACATTCAATATCCATGCAAATGTTGTAGACAAATGTAGGGGTGCGTGTTTTACTAATTATTACACCGCCATGTAGCGTAGTATAGTAACGTATGAAATTTCCGATCGCGATTCGTTATACATTTTTATGTATCTCTGTCTAAATTGAAATGAAATTTGATTAAGTATACTTTTTTCATTTTCTACATTTCGTATAACGATCTATATTTTTAGAACGTTTCTGACGGATCGTAAGTGGATTTTTAATTTATTTTTATTATACTAGCCTTAGAGAAACTATAAATAAGACTTATACTTAAGTAAATAAAATGAAACAAAAATGTCTAAAATAAATGAAAAAAATGTGTTAAATGAAAATCACCCGACCAGGACTCTAACCTGGGACCTCTCGTTTGCTGGACGAGTGCTCTCCCACTGAGCTACCGGGGCCTGTCGTCCGGCAAACGAGAGGTCCCAGGTTCGAGTCCTGGTCGGGTGATTTTTATTTAACACATCTTTTTCATTTATTAAAGAGTAACTAAACATTTTAAATGCAAAAAATTTAAAATATCATTAAAATGTCTAATTCTAGGATAAAATTTTAGTCTTATACAAATTTGACGAAAAATAAACCTGCCTTTCGTGGTCATAATATTAGTGATATGATTTAATATCAAAAGCAACTAAACTATTTAATTAATAACACTAATCTTTGATCTTAAAAGCATCATAGGGTGGCGTTCACACCGAGAGCAGTAATAAAGGTAAGGCTGCGTTCAACAAAAGGGCTAATTTTTATCGCCACGTGTCAAAATTTAATAGGTTTTTAACTTAGTCATTGTGTATGGGAAACTTTGATGGGATTTAAAAAATACCTGGTATTACTGAGACATTTTGTTTTCAATTAGGAGAGAAAGATCGGGGGTCAACCCTCGCTTTTTGTAAAGTAAAAAATGATGTATTTGACCTCGTTGTATATAAATTACTACTTTCATTTTGTGCTGTACTAGATCATTATAATTTCACTATCAGATTTGCCTGATTTAACTCGAGTTTCTATTGATCCCAGGAGAATTTCTTATTAAAATATAGACCTCGCGAGTCATACTTTTAAAGGCGCAAAGTTTTTTTGAATCCGATCGTCAAATAAGGATATTGTAAGATTCAAAGATATAAACTTTTAAGTTTTATTCTATTAGGATACAGGTATACAATAAGATAAATCTAATATATAAAATTCTCGTGTCACAGTTTTTGTTGCCATACTCTTCCGAAACGGCTTGACCGATTTTGATGAAATTTTTTGTGCTTATCCGGTATCTATGAGAATCGGCCAACATCTATATTTTTTTTATTTATATGGCAAAACAACGTTTGCCGGGTCAGCTAGTATGAATATAAATGTCAAAATAGATATACCGACAAGCATACTTTCTACTACCAACTCTCATCTTAAAATAGTTTGAGTTTAAATATTAGATATAAATTATAAACGAAGCAGCTGTAATTATCAAGCCCCTATCATTTACAAAATCCTATCACAGCAAACAATAGTAAAAAATGCAATCGCTCAAAATAATCACGGTATTTAAGCTGTTATTCCAAACCAACGCTTAGGTCCGCTTCCTTATGACACGTGTCAAACGCGTGTCAGATTCGCCTGCGCCATCTTGGAAAATATTAACCATTTTAGCCTGAGCTGTAGTTTTGAGTGCAGCACTAATTTAACGCAGCTCAATTAATTTTGGAAAGCAGCGGTCATTATTTCTAAAGTTTGAATTTAGATTTTCATACGAATGATCATTACAATGATTTGTTTTGGAAGTTATTTCATTTTCAGTTTTATTTGTAAAGGGTTGAAGTTAAAGTTTGTTTGAAAGAGTTTTATTTCTGGATTCATGGCAGAGACATTTTGATCGGTAGGTTTAAGTCAAACAATAGGTGTGATTTTAGACCACCAGAATTATGTTCGTATTTCGTTCAGCGATATTTGGTGGAAGTAATTTGTCTTGTATTGTTTGGTTAGTATGCACGTGACCTTAGTTTGTTCTAACTAGGTATATTGTAAAAAGTAATGGGTATTGTTTGGTATCAACAGCAAATACGTAATTGAGGAGAAAGACCGTTTAAGAAAATTATAGGTTTGGCATTGCTGTTTGTCTGTTGACGACATTGCGTGATGAGCTGATGATCGATTAATTGATGATGTTGGGAATGAAACTAATAAAAGTACATCAGAATATAGCATAATAATTGAACACATATGTATTTGATGAGTAAAATTGTGATTGTGATTGAAAGAAATATATAAAAAAATAGCCTTTGTGGTATCCCAGACAGATCTTTACCTTTGTAATAAATAAGTTCACCTGTTTTTTGCTTTGTTAAAAATTTAAGAGTAAAAATTAGCAGACACTTATACTCACAAACTTTCAAGTTTTAATTATGAGTTGCGTTCATTGATTTTTATTTTTTCAAAAAGGAGAACAATGCAACAATATTGTAGAGTAACTCTATATAGATATCTATAAAATTCAAATGATAAATGTTATTTTCTTTGATGTATTTATTTTATTATAATTTTATGCAAATAAAATTAATATTTCCTGTCCGCACAAAACCTTTTTTTAAAACCCTCTAAATTTGAAGAAGACACTTTTGGTTCTGTACGACTACAAGCACCGTTGGCAATTTGAAGTACCCTTCAAAATACGGAGCTAACATGAAGAGACTAAAATCTCCAAAACCAAAACGATACCTAATACCTATCACCATTGATTACTTTTTGTTTTGTAATCGAAACCTATAAAACACATACAGCATTTATTTACTGTCTGGCGGTCACAAACGCAATAGCAACAAAAAAACCTTATGTCACCACATAACAACCCTTTCAAACATAATTTTTGGAACCAACAAAAATCATAATCACCGTAACATCAACCAGACGTGTTAAAAAAAAATCAATGTCAAGATGGGTGAGACACAACTGTTATAAATTGATCTATGTCTGTTCAACTTTGGAATCAAACCAGAGGTCTTATAATACTGGTTTGTTTAATATTAATGGTTTGGACTTCGAACGAGACGTGCGAAATTTAATCTTCCACACAAAAAGTATTGAATAGAAAGGGACAAAAAGTGTCTGTGAGTGATAAATGAACGGTCTCAGTCATTATGGACGCCTAGTACTTAGAGCTTAGACTAAAAGTTTAGATTGATTGATTTTTCAAGTAAAGTATTACTGATAATGCATGACGTAAACGTATGATGAAACGTTAGGAACAATCTGATTTGAATCCACGACTTTGCCTAAAAGAATAAATTGTTTACATACAGCAAACTTTCCTTTCTTTAAAAACGCGATCACCTCAAAATTTTTGTCTTGGATTTGAAAAAATCTTTTTGCGTACTGGTAGCCTAACTCCTGAGGAAGAAATATTTTATGTAAAAATTACAACAGCATTAAAATTTACGTTGAATTTGTCTGTATCAGGTCCATTTACAATGTCACAACCAAAAATACACACATTAACATGGTCTAGGGATATTTTAATTATTAACTAAATAACTAACATTCAATTTATTTTTTGATAAGACCTACTAAAAGTTACTACACATTAAAATAAAGCTTGTTTAATAGCATATCTAATTTTATAATAAAATTTTAATAATTATAATAATAATAATAAAATTAAAGATAAATAAAAAAAAACTAAGAAGAAACCATACTCTCTCTGTAGCCTTTGCCTTTAGCCTTTTGTACTTCGTACAGCATTTACTAGGAATCGGTCCTGTGCATGTGCTGTAATGCGTTGAGGTCCTCGGTGCCGTTCCGCCACCTTCCCCGTGATAAGATAACGTGATCAAAGCCTAGATATAACGCTTTGACTGGACACCGCAATTTGCGTAGCGTCAGTTTGAATCATGCCCACTGTTCTTAACATTTCGTTCCTGGTCAAGTGTATACGTGGCATGATGAAATGAAATGAACACCGGAGATGCGTTAAACAAAGATTTATAGTTTATGGAGTTTTAATCAAGCAGAGGTTTTATTGGGGGCTTTTTTGTGGGCAATAGGATGACCCCCTGTCACTGCAATAGTCTCTATCCACCATGCCTCTAAATTTGTCAAACGTGACATCAGATGGTTTTATAACCTCTGGTGTTCTGCCTACCCCATAAGGGATACAGGCGTGAAGTTATGTATGTATGTATTTTAATCAAGTTAGAAGTTCGTGAAGATTAACTATTTTTGAAGAAATTCAATGAATACGAATTTTATCTTAAAAAAAACCTTTTAAATACAAATTTGAATTTAAAAAAGGAACTTAATAATGTTTTTATAATCTGTCATCAATAGTTTTTTTGTAAGGCCAGTACTTTTTAAGTTACTTAAAAAAGTTTTATATAACCCTGGACCATGTTGTTGTGTATATCCCTAAATAGTACCTAATACAATATAAAGTAGCCACTAAAGGTAAATTACATAGAGCAAAAGGTGGTTTTTTTAATATAAAAAACGCCTCAATTTTGAAATTTGATAATCAATAAATGCTTACCAAACCATGATGATCATAAAGCAAGCAACTCAACCACCCAATCATTTGTCGGTCACGTGTCCTTTGTTATACAAACACAAGGGAGTAAATTATAGGTTTATTACACGCGGTTTCACAACTAAACTTTAAATGATAGATAAATTGTATTATGGTTTGAATAAAAACTATTTTGAGTTAGACTATCTCCCTATCTGAAACTACGTCTGAAATAAACCGAAACAAAACTTTTTCGGCCTTTTTTTTCTTGACCTTACTTGTAATTTGAGGTTAAAGATAAAACAAGATTAGCTGAGAAAAGAACTGAACCTTGATAAATCATTCATAATTCAGCCAGGAGACGTCCACTGCAGGACATAAGGGACATAGGGGAGCCAAGGTTTTCCAAGTCACTCGGTCCCACGCCGCCCTTATCCAGAGTTTACCGGCGACTTTGACCAGGTCGTCGGTCTATCTTGGAGGTGCCTGCCAAATCATGGTATAGCTACAAACATCACGTCTGCTCTTATGATAGTTAGTGGTGGACTTTCTATGAAAGGTAGTCGGTGACTAGACGTAAGTACCCTGAAATCCTAAAATGGCATCGGTATCTCGGATCAATTACCTTTTACGATATAGAGCTATTATCTATGGGATACTACTTAGCTATTGTTGTTGACCCTACGCGCTAGATGGTGAAATGAAATAATTGAAAGTAACTCTAGAACCGGAACATTTACCACGTTTTTTTATTTATTTTATGTTCTTGATATTTTGACACTGTTGCAAGCGCCATGGCCAGTACCATCGTGATCATGGCACTTGCAACAGTTCAGAAATATTGAAAACTCAAAACAAACTAAAAGACCTAAACATCCTGATTCTAAAGTTACCAATATTACCTGTTGATGAAATTTACAAATGAAATAATGTCAGTTATCAGGTTTTAGCAAATTTTACAATCCTGCATAGGCATTGCTTGTTTAACAAACCCCATAAGTGTATATTATTTTAAAAATGTATTTTTTTTCTAAATAGGTTAGATCATTATATTTTCATGATCATTTTACATTTCAACCAAATATCAGATATTTGCAATTTTTTATATTTCTAATTACACAAAATTGAACCAACAACCACCCGCTGATAATCGAGATCAAAGCAAAAAAGGCTGACGCACCCTAACAATTATTCAAACAGCTAGAATCCGAAAATTATCTTTACTCCCTACGAAATAAAGGCGACAACTTCAAAAGAAGAATTATGAATAAGTAGGTAATATTAATAAGTACATTGTGGTATAAAATTAATAAATGTCAGCTTTTTCGGTTCCTAGGAGGAGATTAGGTGTAAGTCCGACACCAAAAGTGTGTAGGATTTAACTAGGGTATCACCTTTGTAGGATTATGAGATTTGTATGAAAGCGCTATTATTAATTCTTTTGATCGCCACGTGTTTATTGGTCGACTAAGTTTGGGCTATGGGTTCGTTTGGCTGGTTGGAATATTATGTGGGATAAACTAAAAGCTTTTTGAGAGTCACTTAAAAGGATAATATAAGGTTGCGACGATGGTCTTTCACATTCTTGTGAAAAGTGATCGTCAAGGCATCAGGAGATATTTTTTTTTGATTATATAGAGTCGCCACATAATAGTCAATAGTATTTTAATAGCTGATTAAGACTGACGAATGGGTCATAATTACGAAAAAAACATTTTGGGGCAGCCGCGAAAGTTTGCTGTGTGGCCTGACTGGCCGCACAAGACGCAGGACGGAGCGGTGGGCGATTCGGGAGTGTGAGAGCACTCCTTAGTCCCATGCGGATCTAGGCACTTGACGCACCTAGGGGAAGCAAAACAATTTGCCGCCGCATCACCATACAGTTGGCAACGGTGGCACTGACCTGGGAAACCACGCTTGTGTGGAACTTCGACGCGGATGTTGGAGAGACCGCACACGGTGGGCTTGCCTCTAAAAATGGACTGCCCTTGCGGGCTCTTCGCTAAGATTACTAGCGCCAGTGGGAACTGCTTGCCTCGGCGGCTGTGCATTTTGTGCACAGATTCGACGAGGAAGCCTTGAGAAGACAAGTCCTCTTGGATTTGCTCGTTCGAGAGCTCGAACGGCACGTTCCTGAGGACGGCACGAATCTTACGCTCCTCAGGTAGGGCGTAAGTGTGGTGCTCGAGCTTCTTGTCAGCAAGAAGCCGAGTGAAATTCCTGAAATCAGAAATTGAGCAGACAACGACCTTAATAGAGTCACCCACATTGGATGCCTTACTATACTGGATCTTCGGGGTGTGCGACCTCGGTCCAGCGGCTCTTGTCCCGTAGAAAGACGGGGGGCGGAGACTTGACTTTCGGCTGGGCCGGATCTGATTGCGACACAGGCTGTGGCGCCGGAATCGCTGAAGCAAAAGGTGCAGGAGCAGACGCTGGTGCGACGTTTTGCGGAACAGGAACAGCGGCTGGAGCAGCTGAAACGGATGGAGATAAAGTCGAAGAAGCATCTTGCTTCTTCTTCTTTGATTTTGATTTTTTGCGAACCTCGGTGAACGGAGCAGGAGATTCTGGAACTAAAGGAGCGGAGTCGGAATCACTACCCGGCGGCGTAGTTTTGCGTTAGGACGCGGAAGAGTCTACCAACATACTGCCGGCTTGCTCGGAAGGGTCTGGCCATGCCGGAGAGTCGGTGGGGAAGCTCGCAGGAATCGGAGCTGAAACGGAAGTAATGCTTTTGACTTGTTCTGTCAATATTTGGAACATATTAAGCATTTTGTTGCTATTTTGATGATATTCGTGCCCCATCGAAGTTTGGGTATCACAAAGTCTCGAGACAATATCATGAAGAGTAGAGAGAGCGGAGGCCACGGTGGGATCCTTAATGGAGGCATAGCTGGAGATCACAGGAGCCACGGCGGGATCCATAGGAACCAGGAATGGAGTGGAGTACTGTAAGAAGGACTTATCCTAGACGAAGTTTAGGTGCCGGTGAACGGCGTGACGGCTGCACAAAACTGCGCTGTAAGAGAAAACGACCTAGTTCGGACCTATTGCCGGTGAACGGCGGACGATCAGGCTTAGTTGTCACGGTTACGTATCCACCTGACCAGCGATGCTTCGGCCGGCAGCAGTCGGGTCCGCCCTGAAAAGGACAGACGAATTAGCCCCGACACCACACAGCCTCCACAAGAGAAAACTTTCCGAAAGAGCTTAACTTGGGACCTTACCCGCACGAGTGCGGGGGAGGGAACAAGGGCAGCGCAATACGAACATTCGGGAGCGGCCGCAGACACGACCGTTCGGGAGCGAACGCAAATGGGAAGTGATTTCGATATGGTATGGTGTGGTAGGTTTCCTAAATAGTATTCACGCGATGTGGTGCCGCGACTTTATTGTCACACGAAGATCGCATCGCTTACTCGCGCGATAATTCCGTAGACGCTCAGGCAAATTATGCCCGTCTGCACTAAACTTTGATCCTAAGTTGATACTTAATTCTGTACAGTTCGTTCACAGTTGGTTTACGTTTGACGTATATTTTCTCTATGTTGACCCTACTGTCCAGTTTCCCTGAAGGTTTGCATAAAAAAAATTAATATCCTTCTTTATTCTTAACAACAAGGTAAACTAAATTGCTGTAAATTTTTCAAATATTGTAAAAAAAGAACGAAATATTACGCTCAAATATGAAATTATTATTTATTTTTATTTTATTTATTTATTTATTCTATGGAAAACAAATAGCTTATATAATACTTATAATTAAAGAACATTAGTTAATACCTAAGCCACAACAGTTTCCACTGGTAAACTATACATATTTGCGGGAAAAAAAAACGAGATATTTATACAATACAAATTTAAGATAATATATATTTTAAAAATTATAAATAATTACTTATCAACAGTGTTATATAAGAAAGAAAAAGAAACAATCAAATTAATCAAACAAAACAATGTTAATTATGTTTTGCAATTTTTTTTATAGATTTAATGAAATCTTTAAGATTTCAATTAAATACGTCTATGTTACAGTAATGCTGATTGTGAATGGAGCAAGCTCTGACCAAAAATCTATTTTTGGAATAATTGGTTCTACAAATAGGATACTTGATTTTTGACTTCTTATTGATATACGACTCAACAGAAAAGGAGAATCGATATGATTATTAAGAATACTAGAAGAATACTAGACGTTCAAAACTAAGGTGAATACATTATTACTTATAGAAATGGTATTTTGTAATAGAAATTAAATACGGCAACCCAAGACTCATGGCAGCAAACCTAACAGCTGGAGGTAATTTAACTGTGAACGGACTCTAGTCTGATTTTTATTGTCGTTTGTCCTGTCTGACGGTTGATTTGACATGATACGCTTAAGTTCTTGCTTATTGTTATGACATGGGAAATCGGCGTCATAACTATAAGCAAGAACTTACGACGGCGTTCGTAAAGGTATGCCAATACCCAGTAGTAAAAAAATCTGAGCTACACAAGTTCCCAAAATACTTCATTTATAGTATTCTTATTACTTTTTGATCATGCCAAATAAACCGTCAAACAGGAAAAATTACAATAAAAACCAATCAATTCTCGTTGCACGTCATAATACAGACTTAAGTATCAACTAAGGATCAAAGTTTAGTGCAGACGGTCATTAATATACTTACTATCTGTACATTCTCTTCTTTTGTTTACTTAACTTTACCTTTGTTTTTTAATATATCGTGAAATATTAGGTAGTCCAACTACTACGCATAAACTACAATGAAAAGATAACTAAAAACCATATTGACAACTTTTTATTTAGCAACAATATTACTTAAGGCAGGACACCCCCGAACTTCGTAATTGATTAATTTATTTTCTTTGTTTTTTCCATAGTGACGTCTATCCTGAAAATAAAAAACGATCCCGTCCGTCATTAATGCCAAATAATTTCAAAACTAATTAAAAATAAAGTCGAACATGGTACACCTAGACTAAGCGTTGCTATGGCTCACTATAAAATATAACTGATAAAACTGGAACACATAATAGATCTACCAATAGTATTTGGTGGCAAATTTTAAATGAAGCCCTTAGCCCTGGAGGAATTATTTAGAAAAAGTTTGGAATCTAGGTCTATTCTGAGCCAAGCCTAAATGGTATCGTAATACCCATAACCATCAATACAATATTTTAAATGGTTCCACCGTAGATAGAACCATGAGTCTTTTCCCGGGTGTAGAGTAGGTTTGTCTACCAACAAGCTAGCCCATTGCTGGTTGGTGGATATATGTCGCAGGAACCTTGAGGAAATTGTTAGTTTATAATATAACGTAAGTCATGTTATCCGAGATGGCTTAACTACCCTTCTGGAATTATAGAAGTCCACCTGATACATAAATGATCGGCTGTCACCCATCTTGGCAACGAAAGAATCTGGTACTGAACGTTGCTTTACCTGTACGCCTATTACGAGTCTTTCATGGTATGACAAATGATAAACCAGATTTCTATCTCAGAGTAATAATTATAATTTATTCTTACTCTTAGATTTCTATGATAAGATACAATGATGATAATATAAATTGAATGAACGAATTCTCTATAGATACATACAAAGCCCAGTCATGTTAGAGTTCAGTCAATTTTGACATTTTACCTTGAATAAAAAAATCCATACAGGGGAAAGATGGGAAACTTTCAAGTTTTATTTTTTATCATATTTTTACAATCTTACCGATTTCCAGCGTGGTGGGAATTAACGTAACCTCAAATGTCTAAATTGACCGGGCTAACATTGCAATTAATTGCATGCAAGAGGCATTACCTTTTCCAATGACAGTTTCAATGATATAATCTATGACTTAAAGACGTCAAATGAAAAAAGTTGAGATCACACCCACCTCTATGATATGTTTGATTCTCGATTTCATTTATGTTTTTCCGTTTTGTGTGCTTTCATAAATTAATACTATATTTTTATATATTGGGGCTATTGTGTTCAGTCTACATGGTAAGAGCTTAGCTAAGAGATTTCACCGAGGAAGGAGTAATGACCTCATGATATGTTTTACTACAAAACTATTTCATGATATCATTGCTTGGTTTTGAGATCCATAATAGGCCTGCTATTTTATCGGTCGAAAAAACCTCTATGCAATGGCAACTTCAATGCTAATCAAAACTGGTACTTACGCCCAATAGCTCTAAATGCCACAATGGAACTTCAATATATTTGAATCCATTGCTGTGGAAATCCAGATGATTGTTTCTTGACTCCTGTAAACAAAGTAACACCTTGTACATTTTTTATACAATTATGTAGGGAAAACCTACTCGCGAGCGCTAGATTTATCTTATGCTAATGCAATCCCGGCCCAAGGATATTATTTTTTTTACAGGTAGAAAGATTACTGAAAGATTTATTAATAAAGTAACTGCACTCGACGAATCTTTCATCACTCAGACGTCAGTGGTTGCGGGTTCGATTCCCGTACGGAACAAGAAAATAAAAATGTTCCGTGTTCGGGTGTTTATCTATTTAAATATTTATATTCTAGGTTCCCCCTAGTTCACTACATGGTATCCCAAAACACAAGCTATGCTTACTTTGGGGCCATGTAGTTGGTGTGATGTCTGGGGATTTTATTTTATTATTTGAATCAAAAAACATGTATCATACATCTTTATTATAATCGCTTCAATTTTGATACGGAATCACAGTTGGTTTGAAAATTATTTTCATTTAGATATTGTACACCGTTAAAGCCGGCTCAGCGCCTAATTGTATTCTATAGCAATTCAGCGCGTGTACTTAATTGCTGCTACTTTAAACAGTCATGAGTAAAATTCTATTGTAGTCGTAAATGTAAATTTTTTTGTTTATTTATTAAAATTTGCACTGTCTGTTATTAATATACGAGTCCTGTGAGTGATTATGGTCCCATGTGTATATTTATAATAACATAAAACTAGCTATAAATAAGGTATACCTAAACGAATTAATTGTACCGACCGCATGATAAAAAAAAACTGAAATGAAATACTGAGAGTGAGTTAGCAGAGTGTTAGGTTTTATCAATATATTCACCGATTGAACACATAATCATCGGGGCGGTGACATTAAGCACAGTACAGATATCTACAGTAATTCAACTCGGCCGCATCTTTAAAATAAATGCCTACAGTGCCGCGGTCCGTTCACATGTGATAGGGCTGCCCGCTTTCAGCGTTTAAATTACATTTTCCTACTTTGTGTTTACTTCCATTTAGTTTTGTGACGGCAAATATACTTCTTATTATACAGGATGACTGGTGGGTCACTTGCAAAATTCGAGGACGTGATAGTTTGAGTATAGTATGTGAATGATGGTACTACATTGGTTGAAAAGTTCGCGGCCTGTCCATTAAAAAAAAAACTTTTATTTTTTCTGCCGTCATTTTGAACTGTCATTATTCAATTGTCAGCCCGCGAATTTTCAATTTGATATCTTGTTTAAATAAAATTTTACGAACAATATAAATACGTGTGTAGAACAAATTTTCACTAATGGAGAAATTTGAACAACGTGCTGTGATTAAATATTTGTTTAAAAAAAGATTAACACCAAAGGAGATCCATGATGACATGCAAACAACATTAGGGGAATCTGCCCCGTCTTATACCACTGTGAAAAAATGGGTTGCAGAATTTAAACGTGGACGAGAGAACATCGAAGATGACCCTCGCTCCGGCAGGCCAATGACGTCTACGACCGAAGAAAACATCAATAAAGTGTGTGATCTCATATTGAAAGACCGTAGATTGACTATCAGAGAAATTGCAGACAGGCATCTCATATGAACGAACGCAAAACATCATTGTCCATGAACTCGGCTTTTCTAAGGTTTCGGCTAGGTGCGAATTCGACTCACGATTTCTCGCGACTGTTTGGAGATGTTCGAGGCTGATCCACAAGGTTTTCTTGACAGATTTGTGACAATGGATGAAACCTGGGTTCAACACCCCAGAATCAAATCAACAATCCAAACAATGGAAAAAAACAGGTGAACCAACTCCGAAAAAAGCAAAGGCAATTCTGTCGGCTGGCAAGGTGATGGCATCGGTTTTTTGGGATGCTAAGGGTGTCATTATGGTGGACTACCTTCCAAAAGGCGAAACAATAAACTCTGCGTACTATAGCACCCTTCTGCGCCGTTTACGTGAAGAAATTAAACAGAAACGCCCAGGATTACTGAGAAAGAAAGTGTTGTTTCACCAGGACAACGCCCGAGTCCACACGTCTGTCGAGTCTATGGCTCAAATTCGTGATTGTGGTTTCGAATTGTTGCCATATCCAGCTTATTCTCCTGATTTGGCACCTTCGGACTTTCATCTGTTTCCAGACCTGAAAAAACACCTCGGTGGGCAGAAATTTTTAACGAATGAAGAGGTCGAAGCCGCTGTTAACCTGTATTTTGAAGACCTTGAGGAATCTTTTTTTAAAACAGGTATGGAAGCTCTGGAAAGCAGTTGGAAGAAGTGCACAGAGCTAAATGGAGATTACGTCGAAAAATAAAAATATTTTTGTATGTACTTTATTCTGTTTTCTTGACTAGGCCGCGAACTTTTCAATCCACCCTCGTATATGAAGAGGAAAACTAAAATTAAAAAAATATTTTTTAATTATTTACTGAGTAAAAACCGAAAGTTTAAGAATTCATTACGCTACAGTCGCGACTGGCCGCATGTCGAGCGCAAGCCGAGATCGAGCCGCGTAGGTATAGATCGCGTTTCGTCCGTTTGAATTGCTTTAGATATCTGTACTGTGGATCAAGTAACAGAAGTCGATACACAAGCAGATCACAAAGGATTCAATCTATTAAGGATTAAGAGTTTGACTGTTTTTTTACTGCAAGCTGGAACTCAGCCTTCAACAAGATGATTGTTATAACGTAATAGTATTATGTTTGTGGCAATCGATAAATACACACTCTAATATACAGTAAAATATACCTACGTTCCGCCTATCGAGTTCTGCGTTTACTTCTTTAAATGTTCGAATGCCTTCACTTATTGATTTATCCAAAGTCAATTCTTTTCGCTTGCATTTGCATTTACTGAGGACCTGCGAGAGTTTTTAAAGGGTATTAAATTAGAACTACGTCATTTAGTTCACCCAACTATTTTACATTTAGATCAGATATGAATGACAACGGCATAACTTTACTATCATCTCTTACCTCAATGACAGACATCTTACCTCAAGTGTTAAAAACAGTAACATTATTTCTGCAAGCAAAATTGTCACATTACTCAATGTTACTCTTGTTATTACTATCACCAGTTTTATTGTATTTCAAAAAGACTACAGTACTAAAAACTTTACCAACAATATCAGCAAGTCCAACACTCAGCGTACATTTAATACATTTTATGACAACTAAACTTAATAACAAAAGGGTTACAGACAACAATCTTGACATTTTCTTTACGATTTTGTTTTGCATAAATTCAAATAAAAGTTTGGATGTAGGATTTTCATTTTGCACTTGCTATTTTTTGATAAATATTTTTAAGGTTATAAAAAGACAGACGTCATATTGTGTCTAACGGCGAAATTGACGAGTGACAGATCCTGTTTTCAAGACGCAGCTGTCATTTCTGTATTTCAAGTCAATTTCCTCTGTGCAGCCTTGGCAGCCTTTTTTCATGTTTTATGTATTAAGCATAATACTGATTAATCATTTGTCACTAATATTTTGTGCAAAAAGTGTTAGGCTGCAACTGGATGGCAGCGAGAGCGACAATGGCTTGTATTTAGAATTGAGTTTGTATGAAACCACGACAAATCGCTCGAGCGCCTTCTGGCGTCTAGAACGGCCGAGATTTCCGGCGTCGCTGCCCGCGCCGTTGTCGCTCTTGCTGTCGCTGCCGTCTAGTTTGCAGCCTTAAGGTCCTTCTCTTCATTTGATATTCTATGAATATCCATCGAGTACCTAATCATTGTACGCTTAAGCGCACTTGATGTACATACATGGCGCATGATATCTGAATTTCAATTTATCCACTTATAGGCAAGTCTAATCGAAAAATTATCCACAACACAATGCATGAATGAAAATAACACATAGCTTTATCATGATTTGAATGCAGCACTAGCTTTATCATGATTTGAACGCAGCTATCCGTTTCCTTGACGACGAGATGATTGCAGTTTATTGTCTGCCTAGCAACGGCATCGTTTACAAAATCAAGCTAAAACCCCAGTTACTTGTAAAACAAGTAATTGTATTTTTATAACATTTACATTTTCATATAATACTACAACAATGGTAAGTAGCCACCATTATTTTTCTTGCAGACAAATTTTTTTGGATATAATCAATATTATATAACGTGGAGGGTGTTTACGATCAAATAATTGCAAGTAAAAAGATTTTGTTATTGTAAAATGTAAGAGGTACAAAATTAATTAACTGAATTTAATTTGAAAATTTACGGCTAGAGACAATTTCGATTTGTATCTTAACTTTAAGCATTCACTTTGAAATGATTTTTTGTTTATTTATTTTGAAAAGGCTGTTTAAATCATGATAAACCACAAAACCTTACTACCAAAACAAGGCTTAAGTTTTGGTTTGGTTTAGTAAGATGCACTTTTTCACTTTTTCACAACGGTATCGGACAAACAACTTCTATAAAGTTACTTCTACAAACAAGATTGTTATAAACATGAGATAAGGGAACAAATGTTACAGTAATCAAAATATTATTTTTAGCCACCAAAGGGGGGAAAAGGAGCAAAAGGAAAAAAGGCACCGGGCAAGTACACAGATCTTTAAAGTGCTCTATCATTATTTTATAAAAAACTATATTACTGATTTTACAAATGCTTTCCTTGCAGCCGTCGTCATCGATGGCGTCGACACTACCGAGATGACACGCGAAAAACTTGAGCAATTTGCGCTCAAAGTTAAAGAAGAACTAGACCGGGAAAGAGAGGAACGAAACTACTTCCAATTAGAAAGGGACAAAATACGCACATTCTGGGAAATCACCAGACAACAGTTAGAAGAAGCAAAAGCTGAGTTGAGGAACCGGGAACGTGCAACAGAAGAAGCCCAGGAAGAAAATGAAGCCCTTTTAGAAACTGAGAAGCAGAGAATTAAGCATCTGAAATATGAACAGCAAGCAGCAGCTGCAGCTTTAAGAGCAGAGAATTTAGTTGCTCTAAAAGCAGCTAAAGAAGAGCATGCTGAACAAGAACTAGAGCTCTTAAATGACAAAAGAACGCTTCGCCATGAAATAAAAGAAAAGATCCTTAGCGCTCAAGATGAGCTTCGTCGAGCAAAGCTTATACATGCTGAAGAGCTTTCTAAAGCTAGAGAAGAGTTCACAGACAAGGCCAAACAAATAGAGGATAAAGCTGACAAGAAGCTACACGAAACTAAGGTAGAATTGACTGTGAAGCATAGGACGGAGATCGCAGAAGTCGAGGAAAGGAAAAACAAACAGATTTCGGAGTTGATTACACATCATGAAAAGGCTTTTTCGGAATTGAAGAATTATTATAACGACATCACACTTAACAATCTTGGTGAGTATTTTTTTTTGTCTTTTACGATACCAGATAAGTGACCATAAAGACTAGGATAAGTAGAATAATTTTTATTTGGTCTTTAGGTAATTAAACTTTCTTTCATTTTTCATGAATAGCTCAACCTAAACATTAAGTTATGCATAAGAGTAGGTAATTACAGGGGTTTTGTATTCGTTCTATTCCGATTTAAGTTTATCACTGTTTTTTGTTATGTTTATTTCATTTTAGTAACTATCGTTCAGTTTTAATACTCTTGAGTGAAAGGTATTTTAAACAGACTTGTAGATGTCTACAATTTAAAAAAATATGAAGTCAGTTTGACAAAAAAACAAAACAAAATATAATTTTTCTTTAGCTAAAGGTGACAATTTAGTCTTTCGATGTATTCATAAACAATACCCCATGCTTTTCTTATAGGTTTTTAGTGCCATTTGAGGCCTCGTCTCTTTGCAGCAAGTTAGGCATCGTGCGTTTTCACTAGATCACCAGCATCTCTATGAAATTATCCGCTAATTAAGAGTAAAGTTGGCAATCGAGTGAAAACTCACAATGCCCTGCGCGACACTGTTTGCAACTGAGTTCTAAGTTAACTGTTTACTTTCTATCTCTCTAAGTTTTAACCAACTCACCTAACACTCTTAAATTTTACCAGGCCTGATCAGCAGTTTAAAGTCTAAGATGGAAGATATGCAGAAGATAAAAGAGCGGTCTGAGAAGATCGCGCGAGATGCCGTCGCAGAAACAAAGTCCTTGCGCGAGCCGCTGGACGCTGCTATAACTGAGAACAAGGATCTGAAGCGGCAGATGTCCAACTATGACAGGGATAAGGCTTCATTAGCTGTAAGTTGAGTCCAATAACTTATGTAATTTCTCCTGAAATTTTATTATATTCATTATTATTTTCTAAACGTGTGCATACTGCAATAGAATCATGTAAACCACTTTGGATGAGCGAGCATATTACTGCGAATTGTTTGCGCGAAACTGTGTGATACATAATTCTATTGCGTTGTACACTAATAAATAACATGAAATTGCAGTTTAGCTACGGACCGCGGATTAAAATAGTGTCATAACGTTTAATGGAAACAAAAAACAGTATTTTCGTACATCTGGTTTTAGGCCAAGACAAAACAACTGGCGTCTTTAGAAAAGCAGTTTGAAGTCCTCAAATGGGAGTACGAAGTGATACAAGTTCGTTTTGACAGAATCCTGGCTGAACGGGATGAACTCAAATCCAGGCAAGTTCCTTTTCATTATAACCAAACTTCCTTTGAATAATCTTTGGGTCCACATTCAAGATTTCCCTTTTTCTCGTAAAACTAGCTTGTATCAATTTGAAGACCTCAATCTCACCTGATGCACACGGGCTTCGGAGAAAATCGGCTTGTCATAAAATATTGCGGAACCACATCACCGCCGGAACTATGGCATAGATACCGTATGTGGTAGCAGAATTATATGAAAGGTTGTAGTTAGCCCAGCAAATCCTGACACAATACTATTTGGATTAGTTTTAATTAGCCTCCAAATTTGTCAAGCGTGACATCAGATAGTTTTATAACCTCTGGTTTTCTACCTACCCTGTTAGGGATACAGGTGTAAAGTTATGCATGCATGCATTTTAATTAGCCTTTGACATTACGAGCGATAGGGTTATACTAAAACGACCTTTCACGGCTGCAAAAAATAGTAATTTTATAACTTGAAACGCTGCAGGTTCTCCCGAGCAGTTCTGGAGGTCCAGCAGAAGTCTTCCCTGAAGACTGCTCTCCTAGAAGCCAAGCTAAAGAATCTGGAAGGAAGGGATTTGGGTCCAAGAGAACTACAAGTACGTATAGAAGATTACAAAAATTACATACATACAGGCACATAATATAATTCCACACTTAACACGATTTGTTGTGTTACTTAGTCATTGATTCATTTATTTGTTCTTATTTTATTGTTTACTAAGTTAAACATTGAACTATTATTATTAAATTTTCAAGTGTAAAGAAAGTATTCCTTATTTATAATAAAGCAAACATGATTCGTGTTATTCTTATAAGATAGGTTAAAAAATCGTCTCTTCCCATCAACTACTCTTATTTTCTATCTTCGCATAAACTAACACATACTTTAATATCTCGTTACTTATAGGACCTGTTGAAACTCAAAGAAACGCAGGTAGAGGACTTGCGTTACGAGGCGGCTCGCCTGCGCAAGGCTCACGACGACTTGCTGGCCACGTACGAGGCCAAGCTGGCCAAGTTAGGCGTTCCCGCGGATGAGCTTGGTTTCAAGTAAGAAAGTCTTTGAATTATTTACTATTTATTTATTATTAAAGTATTTGAAATTCTAAATTTTAAAAATAACATCACGTTAAGTGCTTATCATAATTTACGTAAAGTATTAAAAAATAATAACACTTTTGTTTTAGTTACATACATACATACATAACCTCACGCCTGCATCCCATATGGGGTAGGCAGAACACCAGAGGTAATAAAACCATCTAATGTCACGTTTGACGAATTTGGAGGCATTACAAAGACGGAGAGAGACCATTGCAGTGACAGGGGGTCAGCCCATCGCCCACAAAAAAGCCTCCCATAACACCTCGGTCCCTTAACTGACTTTTACAGTATGCCCGGGAAGAGAAGCAGCTGGCACATTCCATGTTTTTCTTTCGCTCCCAGTCCAGCATAGAAGCTATTGTTTTAGTTATAATATCTTAAATTTAATAAATATGGACATAATAATAAATTTTCATACGTGATGCCACTATAAAGACATAGTCCAGCAATTCAACTTTAAGTACTTCCTGAACTCGAAGAATTTGTATGTATATAATTTAACCATGATGTGATATTTATTCTGTTATTAGCATATACAGGGTGATTGGTATATAGTGAACACCCTTGTAAGGGAGTGTGGTACAGGTCATTTGCAACAAATTTAGTTATGTATATGATTGTCCCAAAGTCAATCATTAATGAGATATTTCAATTTTAATATATATTTTTTTAAAGGCTTCAAAAAGTAGTTTTGAAAATAAAACTATAATTTTAGTTCCAAGTTTTTTAATCAATTTTTATTTGCTAAATTCCAGTTACTTAATCGACTCTAAATATTCACCTATTACCTATTACCACCATTTAAAATCTGGATTTTGGTTGTCATGGCAAGTATTTACAAAAAAGGATTTTTGATAAAGATTCAATATTGAAACCCACCATTAGTGGGCATTTACAAAAAATTTAGGGAGGAATAAGTTCGTGTTTAAAGTTACATCACCGGTCAAAAGAAAATATCAAGCGAAATAATAAGCAAGTTTCTGTATTTAATGCCATCTAGCGATGACAAAGAGAACAAATTGAGTAATAGTGAAATGTTTACTTTGCGCACAAAAGTTTCAATAAAATTTGCACAGATGGCGCTGTATTCAACAGCTACATCATGTTGTTGTAGTGCAGCGGATCCATCAATAGGTGGCGCTTGTCAGATGTTATGCTCAAAGTATAAAAAATTATTAATACTCTGTACTTTTCATAATGTACATTTAAAACCGTCAAATATCTTTGTTTATGTTGTTCGGTTTTTATATTTTCTTTATGGCACTAATAAATACTTTTTGTCATTACAGACCTCTTCGTGCTGTGGCTCTAGCCGGAGTAACTCCAATCATTGGCCAAGGACCAGCTGGATTAGTGACCAAGGATCCAACCATCAAGTAGTGAAATCAAATGTTTATCCGATATGTTTTCAATACAAATTAAGTTGATTTTACTGAACTATATCATGATTTTATCGCTGTAAAAAGATTTTGAGGTTAAGTAATTAACATGTATTATTATTGTACAAAAATATCTAGTCAGCAATTACTTTCGATTTTCTATTTTTATATTAAATTAGCGTTGCTGCTAGGCGGTATTGCTTTTTGAAAAAATCTGAGCACTAGCTCCACCTGGTGGTAAGTGACATTCAATGGAATCATTGACTTATAGATATAGACAATGCCTTAATGATACGTTGTCGACACAAGGCTCAAAGTGGGGAAGCATATTGATCCTGTAATTTTACCATCTGACCCTCACTTTTATCAATTATGGTATAAAAAATTTGGAAGGACGGTATTATGCACTCAGGCACATTTGAACCGAAAAGGCTCATACATTTTGAAATAATATTTGGATTACTTAAAAATAAATTAAAGCAGATACCAACTTTAACTATTTTTTCAATAACTAAAATATTTAAAATAAATAAATATGAAATATATTTTTAAATTTGGCTCATTGTGCTTAAGTAACAACAGCTGACAATAATTAATAAATAAGATGACACAACATTGTTTTTAATTCCTATCTTACCCCGTTTAATTTCCTTCATGAGAGTTATCTGAATTATGGCAAAAAATACACTTCAAAACAAGCTTGTGATAGAAATTTAAGGCTGGTTTCCATTGACGCGGACGGAATGGTGCTATTGTGCCTGAAATCAGACCAATCACTATGCTATGAAACGCAGCCCAACGTCTAAGTTGCTTTTAAAACAAGATGCAATTCTTTGAAATTAATGTCAATGTTGCGATGACCCAACACTGTAATTAGGTATCTCTAAGTAAACAGGTGGTAAAATTTCAAAGTCAAAGTCAAAAGAATCTTTATTTCGTAAGTATTTAAATACATTTGAAATAAGTCAAACAATTTACAAATTGAACTGAATCTACCACTACTTCGAAAAGTCGATCTGTTGAGAAGAAGTGGCAAGAAAAATAGTAGCAATCATCTTTTAAAAATACACAATAACAATTAACAACCAGGGAATCCCATCTTCTTGCATCCGGCTATCTTATAGGAAAACTTTTTACTATAACATTTATTCTTAGATCTATCGAAGGGTTAATCTTAAATATTTTGGAATTTTATTATTAAAGCGTACACATTGACCCATGAACGAGTTGGTGATCTTCTGGAGTCAACTATTATATATATATATACATTAGGCAATCAAGTTCTATACAGAAAAGTAGACATAGATATAGAGGTAGAGAGATATAGAGGTGAGAGAGAATATAGATAATGTAGATGGAGATGAGGATAATCGTGGACAGAGACGGAACACAGACACGGAATTGGACATGGAGATGGGGAAGTCGGCAAACGAGAGGTCCCAGGTTCGAATCCTGGTCGGGTAATTTTTATTTATCACATTTTTCATTTATTTAAGTCGACATGGAGATGGGGAAGTCAGAGTCACATTCAAAAAAGTAACATTGTCATAAAGTCTTCAGCAAAACGACCTGGCACTGCTAGAAGCACCCATTCACGAGTATGAGGCAAGTAACAGCCATCACCCATATTTTAGGGAAGAGGGTGACCCGACACCCGAGGCTACCGCTAGCCATGCTGCCTGAGGGAGCATGACGTTCTTGCTATTGTATGGATAAGAAGGAGATGGAAATGGCGGTGGACAAGAAGGAGATTGAGATGGTGTTGTAGATGGAGTTACAGATTGAGTACTTTTGAAAAACAATTTAGAACCAAGGACTTTTATCGTCCATATATTCAGATATTGTATAAAAACCTTTTCTACACAATTTTTGTTTAACAGTTTCTTTAAATTTATCAAGTGGCAAGTCTTGAATATTTGTGGGAACCTTATAAAAACGTGTGCATTGACCCATAAATGAGTTAGTGACTTAAGTCTATCATAGCTGGCATAGCTATCAACCCAGTAAAATCTCCAAACAGTATCGCTCACTAGCTCATACTAATCCATGTTACCGTAATAAACATTTTTTAAACCCCACTTCTGGTAGAATTTAAACATATGTTTATAATAATAATCTTTATTTCAAAAAACCATGATAAATATACAATAACATGTTAGCGTTAACAACTGTACTAGTCTAGGACTGTGTTACAGTTGTTAGCGCCCACCTCAAAACAAGACGGGCAGTTTGGGCTTTATCATAACTTAAAAATCAAAACAAAGAGGATATAAAGTTAAAAACGAAAAAACATGATAAAAATACTAATTGAAATTTGATGACAGAATGACTATATCTAAGTGCATGTGTGTATGTGTGTGTGTGTGTGTGTGTATTTGTGTGAGTGTGTGTGTGTGTGTGTGTATTTATGTGGATGATAGTAAATGCAAGAGGTAGAAAGGGTATGTGTGTACCTAAAAATATTCTACTTAACCAACGACTCTGTTGTGTCATAATCTAGGCCCAGAAGCCACTCTCTCAGCATGGTTTTACAATCGTAGTTAGAAACAGGATAGATATTTATAATTTTGAATATTTTTTGAATATTTATAGTTTTGAATAAAAACAAAAAGTATAATACCATAGCAAGTTGTATCAAATTTTCACAACGTTGGGACCCTGAACCGGTACTAATTTTGCAGTCACACATCATTTTTATGATATCTTATTCATTCTTATTATATCTTATTCATAAATGTGAAATTAAACATTCGATATAATCTATCTACCCTACTCAACTTTATATCTCAAACTACATTTTATTAAAGCTAAATTCTCTTCGGGATAATCTTTGAAACTGCTGATTTTGATTAGTTATTTGTAGTTTTTGCAGCTGTTATATTAATAAATATTTACGTATGGCATACTAAACGGCGTTAAGTCTATGATTTTATTACGGTCATTTGTTTACATATTTTTTATGTTTGTAACGCCAGGAGGGCCTTGATCTTCTCACAATTTCCATTTAAGCAGAAATACTTATAATTAAACAACTAAGATTATTTCTAATTTAAGCGATCCGTCGAAAACTACGGTGCGCTGGTCACTCTCGTCAACAACAAGATGGCTCCCCGCTCCCATAGACACGACGTTCCCCCAGAGCGTCGTCGAGCGCAAACCATCAGTCACTCTATCTTATCTCTATGATTTATCTTATCTATGGCTTACACATGTTAATACACATAGACCTAAACTTTAAAAAATATTTTTACTTCAAGACAATAAATAGTTTAGGCACCTTAATAAGTAGTACAAATTGTAAAACCAAATGAAATCGAAAAATATGCAGTACTAAATCTGCCATAAGTCTTTATTATGCACAGAGAAAGGATAAATATGACCATCTAAGTATTGATTTATATTCACTATGAGAATAAACATATTACATTTCATAGTTATTATATCTGTTTAGCATCGAACCTCCTGGATTCTTGAATTTGAGAGTATTTTCAACCGACTTCCAAAAAAGGAGGTTCTCAATTCGTCTGTATGTTTTTTGTTTTTGTGTCTTTGTTGCACGATATTTCGGAAAATTATGAATTGATTTTGAAAATTGTTGTTCCATATGATAGAGGATACTTCGTAGTTGGTCCCATTTAAATTTCATCGAAATCGGTTGAGTTTTCAAAAGTTTGAAAATTTCAAACCTTTGAAAAAATATGACATTTCATTCAATTCAGACATTCTCTACTCAGTCAAAGTTTTGACGTGAAGTCGGTTTTTTTAATGCTCTGCATTTGTCGATTATTCAATCGTCTGTTGAGATGGCTCTTTGCTACATGTGGTGGTGTGCAAAATTTCAGTCTCCAAAATATCCATCTTTCATTGGATCTATCAACATGATCTCAGCACAATATTAAAGTAAGTAGGTACTTAAAGACTTATTGATTCTATATTTTAATTAATACCTACTAGGAGTTGCAAATTTGCATCTGCCCATGGGGAGTAGTAATTACTTAATACCAGGTAAACAACAATTCTGTTTACACTTTATTATTTTTGAAAAATTACGAAATTAATGATGTAAATAATTATTATAATGAGCCAAGGGATGTCTATGAGTAATGACGAAGCAAAACAGGGTGGTTCTAAATTACTCAAAAACCATGCCTTTTTAATTTTCAGAAACTTATTTTATCAGCACCAGCAGCACTCCCACAGATGCACGTAGGCCTCCCTAAAGGTTACCACGGGGTCTGCAAAGACACTGAAACGTCGAGTTAAAATGTAAAATATAAATTATACGCGATTAATAATTGACGACCAGCTGGTGTAGGGGTAACGTACATTGCCTTCTATGCCAGAGGTCCTGGGTTCGAATCCCGGCGGCGACGGATATTTGTGTGATGAATATATAGATATAGATATTAGTCGTCAAGTCATGGATATTTATATGTTTATTTAAGTTTATTTTCTAATAAAAAATATGTAGTTATTCAATATGTATGTTTATGTATTTCTTAAGTATATCAGTTACCTAGTATCCATAACACAAGTTCTTTAAGAAACTTAATTTGGGCTAGATAATGTTGTGTGGGTGTCAGAAATATTTATTTTTATTATTTAATCCGGTTAAAAAGTAGTTTTGTTTAAGGTTATCCAAGCCTTGCAATCCTGTGATGCCCACACCGTCGCTACAACTTGTGGTCGTGCTTGCTTAGCTCCATCTCCCAATACGAGTTGGTCACCACTCAAGAACCTTAGTCATTAGATACTTATTTAAGCCAACTATTTGAATAATTGAAATACCACAATTGTAACCTGTCGTGCTGTGCCCAATGAGGATTTGTAATTAAGTTTGAACTCTTTTATAATCCTTAATTGCTTTTTAATTACTTTTTGAATTCTTCTGCAACACATGGAAAAATGCATTTTTACTTTTGAATTCATCATTCATATTTGACTTTTTGTTTCCATTTCTAAAGTTTATTACATAAAAGAATATGTTCATATATTCAATTCTAAATTTGGGCATAAATATAAATATATTAATTGTCTGTACAACTTATTAATTACTACTACACTTAAAATACCTTGCTGATTCCGCGACTTTTACTTGCACTAGTGATGCAGAATTTTCGTGCGTTGGTTCACCGCCCTCCCTCTCCAAGCAAGAAGCAAGCAATGCAATTAAGCACTTGGAATACTGTAAACCACACCACAATCTACCACTGATACTTGTTTCGCTTCAACCAGAAGCATCCTCAGAGTGCAACGATCACCACTTATGAATTTAAGAACTTAAGAATTCAATGGTGGTCGTTGCGGAATTAGCAAGGTAAGTTGTTGTAGTTGTCATGGATTTCCGCACTGTGAATCAGCGGAGAGCGTTGTCGGTGAGAGCGAACATGCTGGCCCGCAGGTTTGTACGTTGTTCACTTAACGTAAAAACTACACTCTCAGAGCATACTGTACTTCTTTTTACACCTGCAGCCTGTGGGCTAGATATACTCAAAAATCTTACAGCGCTTTTCGTGTTCAGTATAACAACGCGTTCAGTAGGCTATTGGGGCTTCAACCATACTGTAGCGCATCAGGGATGTTTGCAGACGCGAGAGTCAATTGTTTTTACGCGACGATGCGCAGCAGGTGTGGCTCGCTGGTGCGCCGGGTGCAGGGGAGCGCCAACAGTGTCCTGAACATGATCGTTATCAATTAACGTATTCATTTGGTAATGCATTATTTCTTTTTTGTTCCGTGTATAAATAAACTACAAAAGAAAGAATACCCAAGTATAATATCCTCAATAATAAAGTATTACCATCTCCATCTTCATAATTTTCAAATTCGCCAAGGGGCTAATCTATCTTTTAAGAGTAATGACTATGTAATTGGATGCCGTAGTCAAGAAAAGGAAAAACTGTACCATGGCTTGATAATGTTTATTTAACTACTTATGTAAATTTTCGGGCAGTAACGATCAAAAATGAAAAATGATATTTTTTTTTAGTTTAAAAATAAATATGTAGAAATTATTAATTTTAAGCATTATATTTCTGTGCCCAAGTGCGCAGCGCTGCCGCAAGGCCGCACTCACAGGGTCGCCATGTGATGTTAGACGACCGGGAGCCAAATAAAAGACGAGTACTCAGGTTCAAAGTTGACTGTGTAATAATAAAATACATAATGAGGAGGTGCGTCACTCACTACAATATAACTAGTCCATTGTCCCACTTTTTTGCACCAGGTTTGGTAGAAGAAACAGCCAGAAGTCCTGCGTGAGAAATAATATAAGTGTAATTTCTGACCCTGGGATGTTAAGTATAAGTAGGAGGGTTGGTATCGTACTGGCAGTTTTCCTAAATTTTGAGGTGTCCATGGAAAGCGGTGATAATTTAATATGAGGTTCTTTTTGCCCATTAGTTTGTTTGCCCATTGAGGAGACGCCAGCAAAGTAGTTGCAGTTGCCAAGATTTTTTATATCAGTGCCACATTTATTCAATGGCATTAAAATTACATAAGCTCGTGGAATCAGGCTATGTTCCAGGTATCGATGGTTATGGGGAAATGGTCTTGTGTACTGGACCATTTCCGTCGTCGGAGGGCGCTCGGCTGAGGCTGAGTGCAACCCACCAGCGCTCACGGGTAATGCCAATGGCGGTACCGTGAGCTCCACTTATCAGGTACACCTGGAGGTTTTTAGTGGGTGGGTCCGGCCTGCTGGATCATCCCCACATACCCCGCCGCTCCCCCTTGGGTGGTCAGGGTCGTGATTGCACGTACTCCTCCAGTAAAAAAAAGGTATCGATGGTTATGTGAATTTATCGCATTAAACAATTATTTTTTTATCTAAACTTGCCTGACTTAGAATGAAATCTTACAGTGACTACACCCGCGATTGACCTTAATCTCACCTGATGGTAAATATACAGGGTTGTTTTTTAGTCACCAGGTATTTTTTTTCTATCAGTAGAAACTATTTTTCGAAAAAAAGTGATGTATATTTTTTACAACTAAATTAGATATTAAGCAAAGCATGGTCACTCTAAATTATGAATTAATACTATTAAAATAAAGACGACTACGAGCTTCTACAAAACATCTTGTAGTACTACGTCGTAGTATTAACAATGAAATGCTGCGTCGTAGTGGATGTGTTCATCAACAGTGACTATTTGTAAAACAGTTCGTGGTACCATATCTTTATTATTTCTACAGAGCGTTACTAAAATAAATATGCAGGTACATTTACATCGAATCAAATTAGGCCACACATGACATCATAAGAATAATGAACAGTCCCTCATAAAACGTTGCGGAATATGTCACCGCTGGAGTGTTAATATTTGGTTGCAGACTTAGTATAAAAGGTGGTCGCTCGGCAGGGGAAACCTTAAGGTGTGTCGCTTACCACCTAGCAGGGTCATTCGGATAAGTCTCCTTTCACGACCCGCTTTTCTTGGAGTAGTTGGGCTATTCTACGCCTATTCAAATTTGATGGCTACCCATAATCTGGGAGTGGCCAGATTTTGGTAAAAATTTAGGGAAAAATTGACACGAGAAGAAGAAGATCTGCTCCTATAGGTGACAACACTGACAACTGAATTTTTTATCAGCACTCAGCATAGTAAGTGCACAACATGTCATTTGGTATCTCAATTGTTCATTATAAGTCTACAATTTCATACTTCTGACTTCTGACCTTAAAAGCTCTGAAATCAGTCAAAAATAAAATGACATTTATCCTATATAGGTTAAAAACCTATTTCATTTGACATCATGCATGCCTAATGTATTTTAGAATAGAACAATATCTCAATTAACTTGAAACCCAATTCCGGAATCGAGCCAAGGCCCTTTTTAAATATTTACAGCTACAGACCACTAATAGCCAAAATTGCTTTCTTTATTTTTAAATCTAATATATCTTTCAACGACCAACTAACTGCCGAGCCGATACATTTTTAATTCGAGTGAACACGAAAAGGTTGAGTTAAAGAAAACGAAGATATATCGAAGCCAGTAAGTGTAATTATTTCTACAAGTTTATTTTTATTTTATGTACAAAACATCGATAAGGCAACAGTTTTAAACTAATGAAAACGCATTTCAGGTGGATAAGAATAATTCACAATGGCATTATGTCGATGAAACTCTAATAGAACATATTAATTTTGCTTTTCTTCACGATAAATCATATTAGATCAAGTTAAGAATAGATATTTATCGATTGTAAAGCACTAAACCCAGTGAATCTCCTATTTTTCATTAACAACTAGGTTCGATACCAACTGAATCATGATCCTTCTTGCTGATAATACGTTTGTAACTATCAACCTTGTAAGTTTTATCGCGTATAATGCACTTATTCAGGACATTTTAGATACTGTACGAATTTTGTACTTACTAAATGTCAGTGTCGAATGAAATGATATCAAGTTCGTTACCAAGAAAACCTCCCTTCAAGCGAATTTCGACCTACTAGCATTTAGACAATTTGCCAAAATGAGCTTATGATGGGTCATGATTCCATTGGTTTGGTAGAATATAACTCTTTCTCAAGAGTTAAATTTACAAGAGCAAAATTGCTCTATTTAACCCGACTATTAGTTACAGAGGCTTGCCCGCTAAAATAAAAAAGATCTTTAGCTTTGTAGATGAAACGTTACCACCCTGTATAACAATGAAAAAGATCAGTTAAATTGAAATCCACCAATCTAAAGTGTATTAAAAAAACAGAATAGACATTTTAATTCTAATTAAATAGAAAAGAAATTATTTGTTATTTCAATAAAAATTTTGAGTACCTATCTGAAATTCTATTCTTAACTTGATCTCACTTAAAACCAAATACTTAAACATAAGCATGTTGACAATATTTCTGGTAGCACTAATGTCTTAATGCATTTTAGCTTAGGCATATTCTATGCTGAAGAAGAATTAAAATTCTTAACAAATAAATAACATTTAGAATAATTTTTATTACAGATCTCAAGTGTATCAAATTTCAATCCAACAGTCAATTTATCAATCTCTTATTTTCGAAAATTCTCAACTAATCTCAATAAATTTACGGAGATCCTTTCAAAGATGGTTTATGGATGGATGCTTTGATAAACAGTTACTGATCCACCGACATTACAATTGTAAGGCGAAACAGTTAAAATAACAATGATATAATTTACGTTTAAACTTAAGTACAAAGTTATACAGTAAAACTAAAACAACATGATATTTATCGTACAATTTACATATTTTGTAGATGATTTTATTAGAATTTTATCGATGATAACAAGCGACAAATGTTAAAGCTTTGCGTCATTTTTGTGAATGAAGCTTGGTACACATTTGGTTTCATTTCTATACCCCTTCTTTAATCCCCTAGCGGTAGCCGGTTACCGCGCTTTACGTAATTCTGTAAACGATATACAGGATGATTTTGTAAATCGTTAACAAAATGATTCTGTACATCGTTAACAGAATGATTTTTTATTTAATTCTGTAAACGAATCAAATGCAAGAGAGCTTGGAGTTTGAGGGTATAGAATTACCTACGTATGACGTAATAATTTTAAGCATCCTGTTTTAAGTTTTTCGTACTCATTGTTTTTAGTAAACAATATTTTTTAATCTAATTATATCTTTTGTTAATAAAAAAATAAGTTTATTGTTTATTTTATGACATTACTTCAATAAAAAATAATGTGTTTTTTTCTTGTAGTGGAGGCAATCTTAATTTTCAATCCAAGATTATTCGTAATTCATATCAATTTGGTTTTTGGTTTTCATGACAACCAACAACAAATAGAAGGTATTTTTAAAGATTGAGATTGAAAATTTAAATGCAGTATATACCTAATAATAATAATAAAATAAAGGAGAAACCGAGTATACGCATTTTCATTTAAGCGTTTCTTTATATAACAGTCCCTCAAGTTTGGAAGGTTAAAGAAGTCAAGTCAATTATTTTCTATTTTCAGGGTATGTAAGGTTCATTCACACGTGACATACTACTAAAAGGTACATGTAATTTATAAAATCTGTCTAAAATACAGAAGGTAGGTGAAAACACACCGAAATGGTTTGAAATATTCATTAAATAGGTATCGGACGGACTACACATTACATTAAAGTAATTTATTCATTATATTTATTTAAAAAGAAATAAGGTATAATACGTTTTTTATACATGGTGTTCTTTTTACAGGGACTGTACGGGATAATTTAATTTAAAAATGTCTTACATATTTCTCGTGCTCTATTTAAGGGCTTTAAATCTAAACTCATTCATAGTTCAGGCATGGTTTTATTAAATTGGAATTAACGTCATTCGATATACAGTGTGTTTGGTACACAGTTGGTTAATTTAAAATGAGGGGTAGGTGGGCCTATTTTGAACATACTTGCTTCGAGTATTACTAGTATATTTCTTATAGTTTCTTAAGTAACAAGTTACAGCCGTTAATTGTAATGTAACTTAGTTTCGTTTCAGGCATCGAGGAAGTGGATTATGATAAGCGCTTGCAGTTTTCTAAATCAGCCAATTTGATGAGGACCTATGGCCAATTTTTTATTTTATTTTCGTTGTGTTATTTATCGGGTGACCACCAACCCATGGCTGGGCCGGAGCAGGGGTCTATAGCTCCATGGCATCTGAAAAGTGTGTACCATGTCCCCATTTTATCTCGATTTTACGTAATTAAGAATTGGCAGTAATCGTAGTATTTAAAAAAAATACTCATATTTTTTTTAAGATATTTCAAGTTTTTGTTTTTTGTTTTTTTTTTCTGATTTAATTTGCTCATATAAGAGTAGGCAAAGGAACATCACCATATTGTATCATTGTGTATCTTGTATCTAGAACAAAAAACATCAATGGAGTATATTTTATCTCGAAGATGCATTATTACGAATTCGGAGTTATCAGAGTACTTTAAAAAAATCGTGATCTTTGATGATTTGTAATAATGTGTTGCATATCATTAGAAAGGGGAAAAACTGAAAAAGTTTTTTAAAAGTGTTTTAAAATTCTCATTGTTTATTTTTATTTTTTTATTGCAATGAAAAGACTTTGCTACCTCATAACTTTTATTTTCTCGATTTTTTGCATCAAATACTCATTTAGTTATAATAAGGCTGTACCTTTAATAAAAAAAATGTGAAGATATTTGTATAAGAAAAAAAGTTATTTGGATTAGAAGGTGAAATTTTTTTTTTTTTTTTTTGAAAACTATGAAAAACTATCATATTTATTCAACTATAAGAAATAAACTAGTAGTACTCAAAGCAAGTATGTTCAGAATAGGCCCACCTACCCCCCATTTCAATGTGGCTAACTGTGTACCAAACACCCTGTATATGTTACCGGAAAATAACAAGAACCGTAAGTTTATAAATTTACGAGGAAATTTATAAACTTCCATAAAACTCTAAACGAGAGATAAATTGTATTATTTTACGCTCATGTTTTCGCAAACTTATCCTTTTTATAATTTTTAAATTTATATTTTTTTTTATCAATTTGCGACGTCTCGTTTACGCTTACACTTTTTTTAAATACGGAAGATAATACACTACTCCCTGATTGGTCAAGCAGACAAACAGTTAAAAAATTTGGCTTGTCAACACTAATGGTTTATGGCGCTTCGCTGGCTGCTACCGCAGCACCGCTCGCTTCGCTCGCTCGGCTCGCGCACGTGTGGCCTATATGAAACCTAAGTGCTCCTCCTCGCTGCGCTCATCGTCGCACCTAACCGTTGCAACAAGGTCTTCCGGTGCATTTGTATTTTGAAATTTGATCATGTGAGGTATTCAAACAATCAGTAAAGTACTTATTTATTACTTTATGTTATTATCTTATTATTTTACGAGTGCGTTTGGTAAGTTTATAAATTCTTGAAATACGGAAGTTTATCCTAGTAAATTTATGAATTTACGGAATTTATTATTTTCCGGTGACATAAACAAGGTGTAAATTGACCGCTTCAAAGTACATTTACCATAAAGAAATAATTGTAAGGCAAACTAAAATATTATTAGGAAAATGTATACCAAGCTTAATTTTATGAGCTAATGGCTGGTTTTCAAAACCTATCATCTCCTTATTAGAACTTAGTTATAAAACAACGATGAGTAGATTTCTTTTTAGAAACAACAGTGATGAGATGTATTGTCATAAGGTTTCCTGATTCAATATATTGATTAACTACATTTCCAACCGTATCATATCCGGTTTTATTTTTTACTTGATATTTCGAGCGACTTCGAGATAGCGCCGAACAAATAGTCCGCTCTGAAGTCGTTGCAATGTATTTAGCGCGGGTGTTTTACTTGCAAAAAACCTGCGCAAAGCGTCTCGCAAGAACTTCAGAGTGGACTAGATGTTTGGCGCGACTTATACAAGCAACGTAATATAAAATAAATTCGATAAGATCCTGATCAAAATGTACTTAATTTAATATCTGTGATAAATGTAATCACAATATTGCCTACTAATACCTACCATAAGAAGATAGAATTTGAAAAGCAGCCCTCAACTTGTGGGTTTAATTTAAAACTAAAAATAATATTTATCTTTACATCTAATAAGAGAAGATTTATGAAGGCGGCCATTTGAACATTTCTATGATTTTTTTTCTCGCATTAGTGTTAAAAAACATATTTACAGAGTGTCCTGAAACTCAGGGTCAAGTGCAAAACAATAAAAATAAATCTTTGAAAAACGCACCTGTGGTTATGATAATCTAAGAAATAGTTAGCATAATATGAAGTTCGTACAATTCAAATTTGGTAGCATTTGCAAATAAAGTTACCACAAGATGTAAATTTTCAACATAAAAAAATCCAATTAATTAGCCTTATCTTGAAAACATATTTTATTTATACTAGACAATGGATAAATGAGCATAAAAAAATAACAATAATAATTTTTTTATCGATAAACATTTGACATAAACTTGCCAAAACATAAACTTGCCAAACATCCATGACTTGACAGTTAACGTTTGTGTTACACAAATTCACAACCAAAACGGAAAATGAAGACGTCTGTCATAGTAATCAAAGAACAGGAAGCTTTCAAACATATCTGTCATCAGTTAACCAGAAGATTTCAGAACACCCTGTGTATATAATATATCATCTGTTTTAATGCAGTATATTTCTTTTATACATTATATAATATAATATTTATTTTTATACAGCTTAAAATCTTATAAATTAAATTAAAAGTAAATAATAAAATACAAATTTAAATACATTGTACAAATTGGGAAAACACATTCAATTTAAAATATAAATAATTAAGTGTAAACGTTAGTGGCAAATTAGCTTTTACAAAATACTAAAAGCTTAGCCATTTACGACCAATTTTAGCAACAAATTGGGTATGTTATTTCGTAAATTAATAGTAGGTATAATATTAATTTCACAAAAACATGTGACTTATAATTCATAAATTTATTGCTCATAAGTAAGTACATTATCACTTAAGCACTTTGGGATTAACACTGTGGTCATTTAAAATATATAAATTAAAATTACATTAAATAATTTACATTCAAAACCATCAAATTAATCCTAGAACATAGTTTTCTTTTTGCAATAAACAAACAAAATATAGTAAGTATTCTTTTTTACAATCTAATTGTTCTTTGAAGCCTATTCTTAAAACTTATACAATATCACAAATTGCATTAGTTGAAAGCATTTTATTTATTTAATTAATTTTATTTTTTACACAACCTAAACAAAATATGCAAATAACAATTTGAACTTTAAATAATTTTAATTCAATATTTTTTTTCATTTTGAATAAATTATTTTATTATAAAATAATAATTTGACTATAGTTACTTTATGATATTGATAAATTGCTTGATTAATTAGGGATTAAAGCTTTTACTTTTTCCTCAAAACAAACATTCTAAAATGTGCGCTTTTTTTAAATATAATATTCTATATTCAATAATTATTATACGATTTACTTATTTATTCCTTCATCAGTAATGCCTTCACTAACTTCGTAGTAGATAGTGTGTTTAAAATAACTAATTATTTAAAGTAAATCTGTGAAGACTGTAATTAATTTTAATCTTTCATACAAAAACTCGTGAATTACTGATCGGACTAAGTTACGCACATCCCAAGAGCCATGGCCGTATTTGATTTTACAATCTTTAATTTTAAGTGTCTTCAATTTCAAATTAAGAAGCAGCAAGATCAATTTTTGTGAACAACTTTTGAATTCGAGTCTCCTAATTTAATTTTTAAAATACCTATTGGCCTTAGTTTGGAGTCAAGTCATATCGTTATACAGGGTGTCCCGGAACCTTCATTTAAAGGAATATGACAATTGTCCCTTTACCAAGTGCTGTAGATTTTTGTTATTTTTTTGGGAGCCTATACCAAGCCTTGTATTTCACCCAGTGCCCGCTTGACGTTGAGGTTCGGGACACCCTGTACAGTAGTTCAATTCACTCAAGGGAGGTTAACTTGTTGAATCTATAGGTCTAAGGTATATATAGGTTATGATTGCTTTCCTTATGGATCAGTGAATACAATACGAGTGGTATCTATGAATTTTTAAATTATTCGATCACGAAGAGCGAAAATCGATACAAACCAAATACCCATGTAAATCTTGATTAGGTGAAATACCGCTTTGTATTGTTTCAAAAATGTTTTATAATTAAAGAAATTAAAGTGTTACCTACTTTGATAATAAAATATTACATTCTGATGTTAAAACCGAAGAATTTAAAAAGAAAAAGTATTTTATTTAAAAATAACAGTTAGTTGGCGAAATAGTACGTTATTTATTAGTGTTTTCATAATTCATTATTACTTTATTATTTTATAATTTATGGTAAGAATGGCTTTACGATAAGGACTTTTTCATATTTTGTTTTGGCTGTTTAACTAAAAAAATATTCATACAACAACAGTACATATTGATAGTTCTAATAATAATGAGATTAATTAATAAACTAAATATTGTATTTTACATTCAATAAATATATCCGTCTTTAATTAAATTTTCACGTTTATAACATTTAGAAATAGCAAAACACATTGTTTAATAACATTTAAATAGAACAAATGTAACAAAAATACGAATAAATTTTTAGATTTTATCCATATTTTTACATAAAATTTATGAAATTTTATAAAATCAGCACGCGTGCAGTAGACATACTTAGCGCCCGAGCTTCATAGACTTTTATACGTCTTATATCTTTATAGGAGATAAAATTCTTATTTACTATCTACTCCTACTATCTAATGTCGTTGATGTTGATGATTTGTTATAAAATAATGACCATTTTTGAGCAAAATTTAATCAATAATACTTTATTTTTACAAAAAGCATGCTCTTTTTACTGTTGCTAGAAGTATATTAAAACCATAAATTACAGTTCATAATGTTACCGACATTTTGGATTCTTATTTGTGTAGCTTAACTTAATGTTATTCAATAACTTATGTACTGAACTCAAATATTTGTAAATTATGTTTCTTTTGAAGCTATGTAGCTGCAACACTTAATTTTTTAAATAATTTCCAGTTTCAAAATTTATTAATAAAATACATTTTATTAATAAATTAGATTTCTAAATCGTATAATTATATATTTTTATATTATAGATCGTTCATTGATAATATTTCAACAATAGTTCATAGATATATATTTTATGTATTTATATATTTAATTGTATATATGTATTTAGTGTAAAGTGTATGTAATATATATTTATTTGCTTGTAAGTAAGTTGTACGCACTTAATTTGTTCTTTTTAATCTCATTTTCCAGCCTCAGGCTTGCTGGTAGAAATTTCTTATAGAAATAAGCTTTGCCTTTGTACATTTTTTTTTTAAATTTATATGTTTCTATGTGTGTACATAAATTATTAAATAAATAAATAAAAAATAAACTATAATATGCTTTATGAAATTGATCGACTTTCTTTATATAGAAAGCTAAGTCTTTTACTGTAAGCTATATGAACCGTTGCTTCGCCTCTTGAAATCCCAAAATCATACCATTCTACGTTAACAATCAAAAGTGACTTCTAATGTGTAAATTCTGTCCAATTCCATTCAAAATTTATTGCATGAAACATTAAATAACATCCTTATATCCTCACTCGTAGAATTTATATGTTACTGTATTAAGCATTACTCACAGCAAATCATTTTACAACAAACCATCACAACAACGGTAGGCAATATATTAATTTTCACAACGCATTATAAAAATCTCTTTCGCCTCAAAACTCCGTCTCACTGTCTCGCAATATAACGATATCTTTAAATGGCAAAGCTGCAATGGTCACACCTAGCACAAACATTAGTAAACTCTCAAGTTTTTTTTTATTTTCACGAGAATTCATGAGAATTTTCACGTCATCTCCAGGTAAATTCTATACCCGAATCCTCTGCTTCATGACTCTTGTCATCTGAAAAGTAAAGGAATTGCAATTAGAAACTGACAAATAAATTTAAGAAAGGACAAGCTCAAAGCTTACCTCCCTAAAAGTAAGTACTATGTGAAACACAGTCTAGGGGTTATTTGTTCTAAACTGAACTTTATTGGAACGAGTTAGAATTGGCAATACTACAGCAAAACCATTTGTACAAATTTGTACCATTTTTTAATCTAACAAGCAAGGATATTCTATATTATTTCAATATTCTTTTCATATTCTTAATATATTCTTTACTATCGTAAAATATTAGAAGCATCTTTTATTGGGTCATGAATTATAATATGGAGGAATTTAAATGAAAATGACATTGGGAACGTAGATCTAATGGTGCGTACGGATTGCAGTAATGGAACTAGTAATGTAACATTCTGCGTACGTGTACGTCCAAATACACAACGTGAGATCCGTTACATTAATCTGTACGCACCAATATATGGCACGAATAACCGTAGGTATTGTTTCTCTTATTCGTTTCCGAAAAAAAAACCATATATGCATAAAAGCATATGGATAAAAGAAAGAAAGGCCTAAAAAAAACTTATTGTAAATTTAAAATAGAATTCTTAATAAGTAGTATCTTTGAGATAAACAGAAACTGTCATAACCCACTTGCCCCCGAGATACCTTTAGATAAATTTAGATTTTAAATCATTACATATAGCAGTCACAGTAAAGTTGATGCTTACTGCAAACGTCTTTGGGAAATTGCAAAATGTTTAAGTTTCCTACTACAAAGCTTACTCATTTTTGAATCCTAATTAAATAAGGATTTTTTGACAGTTTTATTAATAGCGAATGGCTCATCCATGATATTCGCTTAAGAAATCTAACATAATATGGGGATGTTCATACTAGCTGTCGCTACGACGATGATCAGTGGCCTTAATCAAGGTGGGTCAGTAAAGGAGGATGTTTAGTGGGTATTCTCAGCCGGATCTGAGTGAGTCTCGTGGCCGAACTTTCGGTCCCCACACTGTTTGGGCACTCTTTACTCCGTTAGCCACTGGGGTTAACAGCATATAGAATTTCGTCGGTAACAAGATTCATCCTCCTCCCGCTAGAGCTTGCTTTAGTGGGTGCCAAAGACTTTCCTTGTAGGAAAAACAAAAAAAAAGTTCATTCTAGGCACAAAAATACAAGTGGACATGGTGCTTGTTCTTTTACGTTCTATAATGACTTTTTATAAGGTACCAAAACTGAAATTGCCTCAGACATTTTCTACTTAAACTTATGTATAGCTATATGAAGTTTTAATAAAACATAATATGCATTTTATATCCGAATTGTGGAACTAAACGTGTTTTTTGTTTTTGAATTTAAAGAAGTAAGCATAAAAGCAGGCCAGATTTTCAAATGCCTTTGATAATAAAACAACTCTTTTTACATCATCTGAGGTTTTAAAATACCACTGATCTTACTATAATGTGTGAAACATAAGCCTCAAAGATATTTTTTTATTTTTGTGCTGGAATTATATACTAAAAATATGGTAATAGTTAAAGTTAAAAAATATTAAGTTTTTTGATACGATTTAAACGTACCAGTATATTTATTTTAGCGTGGTTCAGTACAAGAAAGTATGAATATGGAACCACAAACTTTTTCAAAAATTTAAAAAATAGTCGCTGTTTATAAACGTAGCTACTACGAAGCGGCACTCATTGTATACTACGACGTAGCACTACAAGATGTTTGTAGTAGCGCGTAATCATCTTTATTTTAATGGTTATTTAGAGGGACCATCGTTTGTGACCAAATATGTTAGCGGATACATCAATGTCATTGTAAAAAAAAAAATTGCAAAAATGGTTTCTATAAATGATACTTATTGAGTAACAAAAAAATGGCCGGTGACAACAAATCAACCCTGTATCAAAAAGTTTGCAGTCAAGTTCAACAGTTAGTACTTATTAACAACTTACGTTTTACCCCGTAAACTATGGCTGATTTGTACAGAAGGCAGCAAATCAAGCGTTACAAACTCTCAAATTTCTCCAACCATTTTTTACTTAATATCGAGGGCATGGAGTTCAGATACAATTACGATTTTTTTACAGGTTTGAAACGCTTAATATGTTGCGTTCTGTACAAGCAAAATGCATAAAAAATTTATCAATTTGTAGTCAAGCATATAAAGCATGTTAAAAGACTATTTCGTGAAATCTCCCTTGTGAAATTATAACCACTGCTCGGGACTGGTCAAAGCGATTTAAAATGGACATGCGAGAGTGAAGAGTGTACAAATTCTCTTCACTCCTGAGAAAAGGTATAAAAATATACTGCATTATCAAATAAATAAAACTTAAAAGGAGTTTATAAATTACCGAGAAACAACTTTGAGCAGTGAAGTTTATGGTTCAAATTATTCTAAAAAGCAACATCATACTCTACGGAACAAGCAAATCAAAAATGCATTACAAAGCTTCAACTGTGGTCTCTACATCCGTGCTCAAATGAAGAAAAATATATTATTTCGAAATGGAGTTTAAGGAGAAAAAATATATGTGTCATAAAAAAGTGCCTGTGCTGAAATGGCATAGTATAAAAATGTGATATGTGGGCTTTGTCAAATTTAGATGTACAGAATAAAAAAAGCAATACATTTTTGCTTGCAAAAGGAAACGTACCTACTTTTAAACAACAAATAGGTATATATTTCCTTTAGAATTCAGATCTGCGGAAAATGAAGCTTAGCTACATAAGTATTCGTAAGAATGTGTTACAGAATGATGTGCAGGAATGACGTACCTCAAGTGTAATAAGTTTTTCTTTTAATTTTCTTAATTACGCGTTCACAAATGATGACTTGGTCCTGTGAGTGGAAAATTACAATATCTCAAACATTTTCTCCAAATTTTAAAATACTCTTCACTGTTTGTTTTCTTCGTTAACTAGCAAAGAGTAAGTTTTGGTTTTCAGAACAAAAGATAACTATATATTACTTATTCCAAGTCAAAAACATCATGCATTATCTATACACATATTTTTTTCACACAAAATCTACTTTCTTCAAAATAAGACAAAAAGATAACTTACCCAGATAGAGAAGCAGAATTAGAAATAGGGGGACTATTTGATTCGAAACCTTCCTTAGACTTCTCTTTTTCCAGCTGCATCTTCAGCTGATGACCAAATGCAGCTAGATCTTCTCTAAACGTATCAGAGCCAGGAGTAGTTGGCTTCTCATCATCTCCAGTTGCCATCGCTTCAGCGTCACTCTGAAGAGGAGCTTGCTCTGATTCATCTTCTGTATTATAAATTTTGAAGTATGCAATAGTCAAATAAATAACAGAAAGAAAAAACGAAGGTATCGGTATTGCCAGGGCGTAAACTAGGTTTAAAGTGTTCTGCCACATATCTAACTCGGTTATTACTAAACCGGGATCAACACGGCTGTAGTAGCACGTGTAGTTATTTCCCAGTGCTCTATATTTTCCATAAAAAATGGTGCAGTTTAATATTGGAGGGTATCCACAGCCTTTGACGTTTGGAAACAGACGGGCGCCTGTGAAATACCATTCTGAGTCATTGCCTTGAAGTCCTGTAGGGATGACATCAGTCAGATCAGGCTCCTGCTCCTCGTCCATTTCTGAATAATTTTTATCAACGGAATTATCGTAGTTATCGTAATCGTAATCCTTTCGCAAAGATCTCTCCACTCTTATTAGGTTCTCGTACTCAGTACTTGTTACATTCGAATAGTTTCCTAGTTTATAGTTGACCCGGATTTGGACACACTCGAAGAGATCCTTAGTGCAGCCTTCTCGGCAGGACGCCCATGAACAGTTGCTGACTCCAAAAAGATGTTTGACTTGTGTTGTAACGCACAATGCTCCGACAGGATCAAACTGCATGAATATCGTGGTAAAAGCTGGTTCAATGACAAACGGAACTAAGAAGAGGAAGGCGAATAAACTGAAGGTTCCAAGTAGCACGAACGATGCTGTGGTGTAGAATAAGAGTTTTTCAAGAAATGTTGGGGGTATAGGCAGTTTTTCTTCGTCAGCCATGTTGGCATCAGGGCGCTATGAGCGACCATATCGCTAGTTTCAGCTTGGCTGGATCATTTCATGTAAATTTTCTTCTAAGTCTTCAGGAGCTTCAAGTATTTTATTACTGTTTTATTATTATTGTTTTGGTTGTAGATTCACTTACATTTTAACACTAAAACAAAAAAATTAAGATGTGGATAGCTCTTTTGTCTGGTTTGATTGCGCAATTTATTCTATTAATATAAATTAGGTAATAGTGTTGCTATAATAATTAAACATTTAATTTAGGATTTTTTATTATTTTTATGGACTTGATTTTTAAGGTCATTTTATTTATTTTTGCCTCTTACTTTTTTACACTTTAGGCCAATTTAAAAAAGCATTGTGGTGTTGCTGTGACTAAAAACTAGAATAGTAGCTAATCAAAGACCTACAACAAATGGGGACAAATTATTGTTGACATGATCTTCTTATTTATTTTACTTTCTATGATCCAATAAATTCATCCATATTCAATAACCATTTATATTTCTTATTAATGACCTCAAACAGAAATAAAAGCGAAGAGCCGGTCATAAATATACAGTCTACGGCAGCAAATAGCAGGCAGCCGCCGTTCTGTCTGGACCAAGAATTTCGGCTACAAAGTATCGATTGTCTCCAAACTTAGCTCTCCACATTCTAGACATATCAGTAGTGGCTTCCAGAATTCAACGTTTAGGAAATTTCATAGATTTATGCAATATTACATTTATTTTAAGGTGTTATTTTTAATTATTATACCTATTTTTTTAATTTTTGTACATTGTTATTATTTTTGAAGCCATACAAATCTGCAGAAACTGTGATTTTAATTTAATTGTAAAAAAGATCGCACCTGTATTATTTTGCTACTAGGTTTTATTTTACTTATATTTCTGTTTTTGTTTTGGTTTGGACTTTACAAATTCAATACTTTTTCAAAAAAAAGTTCTATTGCACTTAATAAGGAGAATAGAGTACCTATATATAATAGCCAAAAGGTTTTTTTTTTTCAATATTTTCCTAAGTTTTCACATTTAAGAAAACGATTTTTGCATAGATTCTATCGCGTACCTATACATTTAAAATCGACTTTCACTTATTGTATTAATAAATTCAGTTAAAAACATAACCTATTTAATTTATTCTATATTTAAATCCAATAAGAATACATTTCAAATTGAATACAACTCCTTATTTCGGAATTCAAATAAAAAACGATTGTTGTTAACACTTGAAGGTTCTCGATATCTCGTGCAGCGACATCTACTGCCACTCAGATTGAAGTTTCTATTCATACGCTTTTCCATGTCTCATTCTCATGTATTTCCATTTAATTTTATTGTAAACAGTCTACATTTGCATGAGAATCGTTTAGTTGTATATTACCTTTACAATGCTATTTTTGCTGCAGTATTTATTATAGATTAGAAAATTATTATTAGTCTTAAATAACTTAAAAAATATGCTTATTAAAATCGTCACCCAAACAATATGCTAAATATGATTTATTTAGCATATTTTTCAGTAATTTAATAATAATTGCGCATAATTAAAAGCAAAAACATAAAATATTGATTATTTATTATTTTATGATTATTAATTAAATTATCAATACATAAATTTTTGACGACCGGCTGGTGTAGCGGTAACGTACATTGCCTTTTATACAAGAGGTCCTGGGTTCGAATCCCGGCGGCGGCGGATATTTGTCTGATGAACACAGATATTAGTCGTCAAGTCATGGATGTTTATTTAAGTTTATTTGATAAAAAATATGTATTTATTAAATATAGATGTTTATATATTTCTTAAGTATATCAGTTATCTAGTATCCATAACACAAGTTCTTTAAGAAACTTAATTTGGGCTAGATAATGTTGTGTGAGTGTCAGAAATATTTATTTATTTATTATTTATTATAAATACATAAAATATTTTTCTAAACGGATTTATCGCGTGAAATTAGGTATAATTTAAATTTCATTTACGTGACGTTTCAATATTTTTACAGATACCGTGGTAAATTTAGAATACATTAGGACAGATGAACTGAGATTATGAATAGAAAAAGCTTTTAAGATAGTTTAAAATAAAAACTGAATAAAAATAAATCGTATGCGGATTAAAAACAACATGGTTATGAGTTGATATTCGAGGGACTGGGACTGACTGAAACAAATAAATGTTTAAATGTGAGGAGTTTCGAAGGTTCTGTACCTAAGAAATACTTTGATTTTAATTATATTTCCCTACAATATTTTATGTTTCAAATATTTTTTATATGATTTATGGGACCTTTATAAAAAATATCGTTATTGAGTTTTCGAATCATTTATTTTCCCGGATATTACGTACATTTTAATATATTTAATCTATGGATCGAATATGTAATGCAATTTGTATTTGTAAATGGAACATGCATTTTATTTAAACTTTTTTTTTAACGTTCAACTTTTATGCCAAAGATGAAGCCGCTGTCAGAAGCTAGTTTGAAAACCCGGCCTGGTCTTTATTATTTTGGAATTGAAAAAAATAATTGAAATTGTACTATCTGTCAATGCACTTACAGGCCGCTATTTATGATTACTTTCATTAATGCATCGGCTTACTACAGCTGTTATCATAACATACATGCCAGAACATTTTTATTTTTGCAAATTTTTTGACAGTTCGTATTAAAAAAAAATCAATAAGTTTTATTCATTTTAGGAATTTAACAAAACACTTGATGAAGTCATGACATAGTTTTGCTTTAACTAGTTGTTGAATAAGCTTTTACAGTAGACCAAAAGACAAAAAAGCCGGCGGAAAAAACTCTTGGCACTCTTTTTCAGTCAGAATTATCAAATTGAAACAAAGGTACAGTACAAATTGACCATAATATGAAAAAAAAAAACAATTACAAGACAGCTAATTGAGCCAATGTCATGCCACAATCAAATTGCTTGCAAAGTAGGTGCAATGAGCTATGGATGCACAATACGAACATGACAAACTGGGACCAGAGTATTTAAACAAGAATGGAATAAAATAGTCATATTATCGTCAGCAAAACGACCTGGCACCGCTAGCAGCACCCTTTCGCAAGTATTACACTCCTCAACCATATTTAACTACTGATTTTTTTTTATAAAATCCCCTGACAATCACACCAGCTACATGGCCCCAAACTAAGCAGAGCTTGTGATATGGGATACCATGTTACTTTAAAATTGACTATTGATACAGATTTTAATGGATATTGCTTTACTTGTTTGACTTCGTTATCATCTTGTAGAGTTATGCATATTTGAATGCGCAATGAGTTAATTATAATAAATAGTAAATAGAGTTAAAGTTACAAATTAAAATCACAAGTTAAACTTAAATGTTTAAGTTTGAAGTAAAAGATAAAAGTCAAAGCTAAAAGTTAACAGTCAAAGTTGAACGTGAAAAGCCAGGAGAAGCCCACTGCTGGACATAGACCTTCCCAAGATTCCCCACACCGTTCGGTTTTTTTTGGACATTTTTTGTGACGACTTTCACCAGATCATCGGCACACCTTGTGGGGGGCCTACCTACGCTGTGTTTACCAGTACGTGGTCGCCACTCAAGAACCTTACAGCTCTAACGGCAATCCGATCTGCGAGCTCTGTGCCCTGCCCATTGCCACTTCAGCTTTGCAACTCTTCTGGCTATGTCGGTAACTAGTTCGCCTGCGAATCTCCTCATTTCTTATTCGATCCCGAAAAGCAACTCCGATCATAGTCCTTTCTATTGCTCGCTGATTGACTTTGAGTTTATTTATAAGGCCCATAGAAAAAAAACATTAATAAAGCCTATCTCTCTGCATTTCATTCATATCCATACATCCGTGATTGAGAAACAAACATCCATCCAAATTTTCCCATTTACAATATTAGTAACAGCCGGTTCACACATGGTCCGCTTTACTGGATACGTTTTACCGGATACGGTTTTTTTTCATCGATGGCGCATGGAGTTGTATGAACGACTTCACATATGGCGCAGTATTTAGTATACGTATTTACGATACAAAAAAGGTATCCAGTAAAACGGATCATGTGTGAACGGGCTGTTAGATATATAAATGTCAGAAATACTAATAAGGATGCACGGCCCCGTATGCTGCATTAAAATAGATTAACATTGTGTACGTTGGTATATTCTGCAATTAAATACACTCCCATATTGACACATGTTTTGCAAGGAGTAATTAATCTATTTTTAGTCGACTCTGCTCGTACATATTCACAAGTTTGCTTATTTATTGTTTTCAATTTTGTTTTACAATTCAACTCGATTTCATCTATACCCTGATGATACAATAAACGAGATCTGGTTAAATGCATTATATTATGTTTCAAGAGTCGAAGACATATTTTGATAGTATTCCATAGATGCGCGTATTAAATCGAATAAAATAAATGGACCATTTAAAGATCCCCGACAGATAAACTTTTTGAAAAATGTTCCATTGTGTCTAGTTTCAATATGTTGTTTCTTTTTGAGGTATTATAATGATGCAGAGAGACTATTGCAACGACAAGGGGTCAGCCTATCGCCTTCAAAAACGTCAATAAAACCTCTGTCCCTTATCTTACTTTTACACTATGCCCGGGAAGAGAAGCAGCTCGTATATTCTATGCTTTTCTTTCGTTCTCAGTCCAGTATGACATACAACACAGACAGTACAGTATTCAATCACAAGTTACCCGCGGTTTTACGCTCGTATGTCTTCGTGAAATATAGCTTGTGCTACTTCCCAATAATGTAGCATTCGAGTGATGAATATTTTTTTAAATTGCTATAGTATTTTTTAATATGAAATTTGATAGCCACTATTGAACAGAAAGTTTAGATATGAAAATACATTGAAACAAAAGTTCCACCTACCTAGTTTTACTCAATACGTTATTATTGCAATCATTTAAAAGTTTATTTACATGAGTGTTAGTAGATTTGAACAGATTATACCACAGGTCATTTGGTATAATCTCTTAATTAGGATCAAATATAAACTGTACCTATTTTAAAAATAAAATTAGTTTTTTTAGTTAAGAATATCATAGTCGGATCGTTAAATAGACCACATTATGAAAAGCTCGATGACAGTAATGTTCAAAAATTTTAAGCAACTACCTAACCAAAAAAATAAGCAATTGACAAATACAAACACTTTACTCACAATATGAATTTTTTTAATGCGTTTTTTTATATAAAATTGTTTGGTCATTCTGTAAAAAAATTTGAAAACTGTATATTTTACTAGCAGCTTTGCGCGATTTTAGCGCTCGGGAATTTCTGGTTAAAACATAGCCTGTAACCTTCCTCGCTATCAAATACAACGGAATTTCTCAAAACACGATAGTTCGATTTTCGCTTTCAATCAAACAAACAAACTGTTCTGTTTTATAAGTCAAGACGAGACTGTAAGACTTTGCAATGTCTTACTTTGATACAGGTGATATAATTTGGGAATACATATTCAAGATAAGGACACCGTAACATTCTAGAAAACAGATCTTTTTACGGTACTATTATGATATATAATACATAAACATAAAAGATATATAAACATAAAAGTCTTATTTTTCCCGTCCCCGTGGAAATTTTGGTAATTTCTACCATAATAAAACCAGACATACATTGAAGAACCTTTTCACCAAGTTTCTCATCTCGGTGCACTCAAGAAATAAAATTTTTCATACAAACTAAAAATTCCCATATTTCCCGTTCCGAGAATTCTTTCCATAATGCAACCAGACACTCCTTGAAAAACTTTTATACCAAGTTTCACATCCATGCACTCAGGGAATAAGATTTTTCATACAAAATAAAAAGTCCAATATTTCCTGTTCCCGCGGGAATTTCGGGAATTCCTTCCTTAGTGCTCCTCTACAATTTCTAAGATATGTGTGTTCCAAATTTCAGCTCTCTACGCTGAGTAGTTATGGCTGTAAGTTGTCTGTCAGTCACTCAGTCAGTAACGGAAGAGTTATATATATTAAGATTACTATAACTTAAACCGATTTGTAATTTTTCCATACAATTTTTGACTTTATGTCCAGGGCGTAGAGTTCAGATTGAATTACAATTTTTTGACAGATTTCTAACGCTTGATCTGCTGCCTTCTGTATAAATAGATTCATTTGTCCCTCATAACTTTTAAACTACTTAGCATAATTTGACAAATGAGGTATCATTGGAAGCCACTCTGCTTGTTATGACGTTGTGACGTCAAATATAATTAAATATGGTGCCCACTAACGTGTTCCTCTGTACTTGGATTGGGATTTCTTGCAACTTTTTGCAAGTACCTATTGTTTTGTTAGGGAAGGTGTCATACGAACAAGACTTCTGAACATAGCTATAATTAATACCTGTAGATACTTACTTTTTAATTATGAGTATATTTTGTTATGTTATAATTCAAGTTCATACATTTTAGAGCATAATTTTTGGAAAGCACTTTAACTTAATTAACTTTTATGTATAGTTGTAATAATAAAGCATAGGAGTTTGTCAATATTAGTAGCTATTAAGGCACAATATGGTGAAAAGCAAAATTTAAATCTATCAATCAACTTTTGTAGCTGACTGTACATAATAATTTAAAATCAATCTTTTGAAGCATGACGTACCGCAAACGTACAGACTTATCAGTCTAATCTAGATCTAGATACATACATAACTTCAAGCCTGTATTAAAATGATGAAGAGAGGCTATTGCAGTGACAGGGGGTCAGCCTATCGCCCACAAAAATGCCAATAAAACCTCTGATCCTTAACTGACTTTTACAGTATGCCCGGGAAGACTGGTTCATTCTATGTTTTTCTTTTGCTCCCAGTCGAGCTTGGAAGCAATTCGAAATTAGAATCTCCAATATCAAATATCTCTAATTTCAAACTTGGAATCTTAAAAATCAGTTTTTGTTAGCAACTTTGGAATTTGAAGTCTCGTTATTTACATTAGAGAAACTTAAAATTAGCGAATCTTATATTGAATTGAGCCGTATGTCTATTACAATAACAGTCATTTGTTTCTTAAAGTGTTTTTCTAATGTAGAAGTCTGCCTTCTCTATGCCCTTATACGAAGCTTAGCTTTTCATATGAGAACAATAAAAAGTGTTACATAACCTAACCTCAACATAACTTAAGGTCATCGTGGAGTTGTTATTCAGTTTGTTAATTAAGATTGTAAAAAGCATAGATAATAGAGTCTTATTTGCGTTTTGTTAATTGAATTAAGATTTTATTGATGTTTTTTAAGCTATTTGTTCGAAGTTAAATTTAGCTCTTTTGCTATTTTAGTGTCAAAGTATATTGCTAGAATGTTTTAATTTTAATCTTGATGTGATGCAGATTTTTTTTAAACTGCACTCACAATGAAGACGTCTACTTAATCAATCAAAATACATATGCACACACTTTTTAAAAACATCGAATCTACGCTCTATGCCACAATGCCGTCATTTTTTAAGTATATTATACAGTAATGATAGTAAGACTTACGAAATATCGTATTTCAAAAATGCTGGGTCGTTCAAATGTGTTTGCCGACCGAAAATAGAACCAGAAAAGAGAACCAGCCACATCAAAACCTTTTGAAAATCGAACAAAACAAGCACTTGATTCCAAATTTGAATAAATTATTTGTTGTTGTGTTATTATTAAACGTGTAAAAGACACTAGATCATACTGTTTCGAACTCAAAACGTGTCTTTTCAGTTTTTTGGGGAGTCCGCTGGAAAGAGAAGCTACGTCAGTGCTCCCTCGCGAACCGAGCCATACTGGGCGCTGCCAAGGGCTATTACACACTCGTGATAACATTTCGAAGCAAATAATAATAATTTAAATTATGAACTTAAAAAAAAGCGAAAAAAAACAAGTAATATTCGACCTCCTTTCTTTTTAAAAACTACAAATAGTTTGTAACAACATTTAAACATTTCGAACGTAAATTGAGAAAATAAAAATAAAATATCAAAAAGGTTTGTTCTTTTTTTATAATTCTTAAAAACAAATTAGCACATGAATATATTTTTGAAATTGGAATTCGAAGATTTAAATTTTTATTCTGTTTTGTCGTGTGTGTGGATGCGCGCGTCGTTCGAGCCGGTCGATAAAGCTCCTGACACAACTGGCGACATTCAGTCTTTACTTCTTCACGTTTTTTTTCTATAATTCATTTATAGCCAACATTTTCTTAAATTAATATTATCTTTACTTTTCACAATTCATAATCTTAAAGAAGTCCTCATCACCACGGGGTCTTTATTCACCGGAACGTCGGAATTAATACGTAAAATATAATGTAGGTACACAATAAATCCAATTTATGAAACACTTTTTTTTTACCATATACCTTGAGTTTCGAAACTATTAAGGAGATAAAAAGCATAAATTATTATTGGAAATAGCAAAAACTGATATCAAACTATTTGTTTGGACCTGCGCTGACTTATTGAGGTTATGACAAGCTCACAGAGGTCATACGCGAAGTGTGTATTATTAAACAAAGATAATAATGAGACTTTACTATTTCTTTACCTCATTGTGTGTAGGTAAGTAGATGAAACACTTACAATTACATACAGATTCAGCATTTTTGTAAGTTCAAATTTATTTTAAATGCATGTATTCCACAGTTTTTTTCGTGATGCAAGCGTAATGGTGCAGTAACTCAAAAGTCGCAGATTCGATGCTTATTTCACAGTAGGTATACATTTGCCCTGTATTTCTTTATTTGTTGATTTCTATAGCAGTTAAAAATTCTTGAACTCCGAAGATAACTAATGCGTAGTAAAATTGAATTTTCATTAGTATTTAACGTGGATTATATATTGTTGGCAATATTTGATTTCTCTATATTAGTTGTTTCTGAACACTTAATAAGGATGAGAATTACATTGTTTTTGCGGGCGATAGGCTGACTCCCTGTCACTGCAATAGTCTCTCACCATCATTATAATACCTCCAAATTTGTCAAATGTGACATCAGCTGGTTTTGCAGCCTTTGATGTTCTGCCTACCCCATAAGGGATACTGGCGTGAAGTTATGTATGAATGTAATTACATCGTTTCAAGTACACCTGTTTAGTTTGTTTCAATTGTTTTTCCATGTTCTGTATATTGTTTTGTAAATTTTCTAACCAGGAATTTTGTAAAATTTAACTGTCGTGAAATTAAATAAAAATTTAAAATAGCGAATTTCAGGTCTCGAGACACGATTATCGTTGTTGTCAAAATTGTATTGCACAACTAGCGCTATCTGTTTTTAATGAATAATAACGTAACTACTGCGTATACAAAAAAATAAATGCGTTGGCTGCGACGCCATATTCATTGTTTTGTGACGTTTAGATTATTATTGTTTGCGTCCGGTGATAGTGTTGCTATCCTTCTAATTTGTTGTCCGGTGGTAGTATTTCAAAAATTGATGCTAATTGATTGACAAAACTGTTGACGCTCAAGTATGATTAAAGTTAATTTATGGAAAATTAACTGAATTCAAAATTTATTTCTAAACGTTTCGAAGTTCTGGGATGTTCTGGGAATATAATCATAAGGTGTCTCATGCCCGGAGACTTTAATATTGTCTAGATTTTCCAAAACCTAGTTCTGTAATACATATGAATTTGATATACTTACACCATTATTGTTTTAATAGGCTTTGAGCACTTTCCCTAGCCATTGTTTGGAGTCATATGGGTACTGGCCTAAGTAGCCTTAGCCTTTGAACGATAATATACCCAGTGATGTGTACATGTTGTGTATGAAAAAAAATATTCACAAAAATCAACCATATAACCAACCGCTGTGTAAAGATAGAAACACGATTAATGAAAATTGTCTCGATAAAAAAAGTCACAAACATAACATTAATTTACACATTTCAAACGGATATTGCTACGGAATGCCACAATGAATTCATGTAGAAATTAAATAAAAACATGAAACGGACTTTTCTTAACCGATGGGTGCAACAGTTTTTTTGAATAATTATAACTTTAGAAAATAATCCAGTTAAACGTAATTTCGCTTGCTCAAGTCAGCAAAATTATCAGGATGGGAAGTATGGAAATACGCACCGCACTACAATATGCCCTGAAGTAGTGGTGATAAGTAATTTGTCTTAAATTTTGGGGTTATGGACCTCGATTTTGGCAGACTTTTAGAGACGGATGAATGGATTAGAGACGAGATACCTGAGTTTTTTTTTTTTTTTGTTTTTCCGCCAAGGAAAGTCGTTTGGCACCCACTAAAACCAGCTTTAACTAGTAAAGCTAGCTTTAGCGGGAGGAGGATGAATCCTATTACGGACGAATGGGCATTCTATAAGCTGTTAACCCAAGTGGCTAATGGCAAATAGAATGCCCAGACAGTGTGGAGACTCTCTCAGATAGGCTGAGCATACCCACTAAACAATCCCCTTTTGACTCACCTTGATTAAGGTCCTTAGTCATCGTCGGAACGACAGCCAATTGGAGCGAGAGGCTGCGTAGTGAGCGGCATCCAGACGGCTGCCACCAAAAGGAACTGAAAGTGAGAAAAACAAAGCTAAGATTAGCAGAAATGACAAAGCTGAAACTAAGAGATTATCTAGAGTGATCAGACTCACTCTGAGATAGGAATGCTGGAAAGAAGGACTACGTTTAGAAACGTTGAGCTTGCTGGAGTTTCCTGATAAGGGGAGCGAACTTGGTTAGGACCGGAAGAGCATCGTTGAAACCCTCTGGGCTGGCGTCGAGAGCGGCGCCGAAAGCCAGGATCTCGTCGATGGGAGCGAGCTGGATCCAGAACGCCATGCGGTCTTGAGACCCTTTTGCGTTCTGGCACTGGGAAGCCGATTTGGCGGCCGGTTGCGATTGAGTCGCGTCCCGGCTGCGCTGACCTGAAACGAAAGAGGTGAAGGCCTTTGAACTGACTGGAGGAGCGTCCGAGCTAGGCTGCGGTCGCTCTCTCCAGTTCTCGATGGGCTTCACGGTAGCCCTGGCTGCACGCGGTGCCTTGCAGCAGCCGCGAAAGTTTGCTGTGTGGCCTGACTGGCCGCACAAGACGCAGGACGGAGCGGTGGGCGATTCGGGATTGCGAGAGCACTCCTTTGTCCCATGCGGTTCTAGGCACTTGACGCACCTAGGGGAAGCAAAACAGTTTGCCGCCGCATGACCATACAATTGGCAGCGGTGGCACTGACCTGGGAAACCACGTTTGTGTGGAGCTTCGACTCGGATGTTGGAGAGACCGCACACGGTGAGCTTGCCTCTGAAAATGGACTGCCCTTGCGGGCTCTTCGCTAGGATTACTAGCGCAAGTGGGAACTGCTTGCCTCGGCGGCTGTGCATTTTGTGCACAGATTCGACGGGGAAGCCTTGGGAAGACAAGTCCTCTTGGATTTGCTCGTTCGAGAGCTCGAACGGCACGTTCCTGACGACGGCATGAATCTTACGCTCCTCAGGGAGGGCGTAAGTGTGGTACTCGAGCTTCTTGTCAGCAAGAAGCCGAGTGAAATTCCTGAAATCAGAAATTGAGCAGACAACGACCTTAATAGAGTCACCCACGTTGGATGCCTTACTATACTGGATCTTCGGGGAGTGCGTTCCGCAGAGAGCTGAGACCTCGGTCCAGCGGCTCTTGTCCCGTAGAAAGACGGGGGGCGGAGACTTGACTTTCGGCGGAGCCGAATCTGATTGCGACGCTGGCTGGGACGCCGGGATCGCTGAAACAAAAGGCGCAGGAGCAGACGCCGGTGCGACATTTTGCGGAGCAGGAACAGCGGCTGGAGCAGCTGAAACGGATGGAGATAAAGTCGAAGAAGCATCTTGCTTCTTCTTCTTTGACTTGGATTTTTTGCGAACCTCGGTGAACGGAGCAGGAGATTCTGGAGCAGGAGCGGAGTCAGATTCACTACCCGGCGGGGTAGTTTTGCGTTTGCACGCAGAAGAGTCTACCAGCATACTACTGGCTTGCTCAGAAGGGTCGGGCGATGCCGGAGAGTCGGTCGGGAAGCTCGGAGGAATTGGAGCTGAAACGGAGGAAATACTATGGACTTTTTCTGCCAAGGTTTGGACCACAGTTAATAACTGTTCGAAACGAATCCCCATATTGTTTTGGATATTAAACAACTGTGAGAATTGTTCCTGAAGGGATGTGAACGCCGAAGGCTTGGAGGGATCCATCGGAACCAGCAAATGGAGTGAGCTGTAAGAAGAACTGTCCTAGACTAGGACCTGAGTGCCGTTGGACGGCGACACGGCTGCACAATCTGCGCTGAAAAAGAAAACGACCTAGTACGGACCTATTGCCGGTGAACGGCGGACGATCAGGCTTCGTTGGCACGGTTACGTATCCACCTGACCAGCGATGCTTCAGCCGGCAGCCGTCGGGTCCGCCCTGAAAAGGGCAGATGAATTAGCCCCGACACCACACAGCCTCAACAAGAGTAAACTTTCCGAAAGAGCTTAACTTGGCACCTGACCCGCACGAGTGCGGGGGAGGGAACAAGGGCAGCGCAATACGAACACTCGGGAGCGGCCGCAAACACGACCGTTCGGGAGCGAACGCAAACGGGAAGTGATGAGATACCTGAGAGCAGCGGGGTTTCTTTTTAACGTTCAACAATTTCACGTTTTGCCTCAATCTCATATATTGTGGTGAAGATTACGTCGAAGATACCAGTGCACGTGTTAAGAAAGGAACTAATTCTTCAAAATATATTGCCGGAACGCTCGGGCTATTTCGCAGCACATTTTATATGAAGGATGGTCGCTAAATAGGCAGACCTTGACGGGATCCTACCACCAAGATTTACTCAGTTGCGATCACAATAATTAGTCCTCTTTTACGTAACAATTATACAGGGGTGGTATTCTGAGCCGATCCAATACTGTTTATTTGGCAATCTGCATTGTAATACAAAGACAATATATGTATTTTTCTAGTAAATGGCGATTTAGTGCGATATTATGTCATCATATAAATGTAAACTTTGTTAGCTTATATTAAGTTTTGGGAGACTGTAAACTAAAGTTACCTCATAGTTACCTCACCTTAATCAAATGACGATTCCACAGTTTTAAAAGCTATTGTTAAATAATGCATTAAAATTAATACATATTATTCTATATTATTAAATTTTAAAATTTGACTCAACCTGCACAGCTACCATACTACCATCGATAAGTTAGTCTACAGACACGCATTTAAAAAACAGTTACAATCATCCATACAGCTTCACAAACTTTTAAGTACGTAGTAGACACAAATATTTTTATTAACAAGTAGGTAGACTTTGGTGTCAAAAATCAGTCTCTATTTAAATCATTCAACTGACACCATCTACGAAGCCTGCTCAAAACAAGTTTTATTCAACTTGAGTTATAAAGACCAGAAGGGGGAAAAGACCAGAATAAAGAGCAGAGGGAAATACGCAAAACAAAATACTGTTTCCAGAACTTCCTCTACTCGAATACAGGATCTCTTATACAGGATCTCTTAAACAGCACAGAGCCATTCATATGGAGATTAAAATAAGGTAGCAAAAGCAAGATTGATTAATAAAGTCGTGGGTAAACCAACATTTTGCTGACATTCGACTGAGTGGCATGCGAATAATATTTCATGTGCAACGTACTATACCTAGTCCAGCATTTCGTTGAACTTCGACAAAATATTTCTTGTGCCACTATTTTAGCACCTGTCGATAAATAAATAAATATCTAGATATTGGAACGACAATGAAAGCCATACTGATCATGGTCGCATCGGATTGTTAATAAATTGAATCCAATTTCGGAGAGAAATTGCCAGCGAAAATGTTTGGCCTAGGCCCAAGAAAACGGCCTTTGCAAATCGTATACAGCCTTCACCGGTCTGGGTCATATTTTTTTTATTGCAATAGATAGCAAGCAATAAGTGTCATCTTTTTGTTGCAATTGTTTTGGTTTTAGTTATGAGGAATCGCATTTTGAGATAAATAATTAATGTTTTTGATTTTTCGGCCTATCCGCTTCTGTTAAGAGTTATAGTATCGTGTTAAGATTTTTGCGATTCATTATGTTTTTACGTTGTTTGTTTTAACCAAATTAAATTGTGTTTAAAATGTTCCACCTGTTCATAATGACCTGTTTTACTGGTTACTCGAAATGAAAAGACACAGTTATGTTTTATTTTATTAAATTCAATTTTTTTTAGAGTTATCACATTCGTTACTAAATTGCCAAAGATGTGGTAAGTTTCATAAGCACAGTTTATGAATGTCTACCTCTTGTTCAATCAAGGCCGAAGTCCTTTGGGGCTTAATCCACTCCCCTCTACTATTTACTATATATCTAGTATTTACCGATAACATCCATACTCTGACTAAATGGGTCCATTTCACCCTCTCCGACTATGATACTGTTCACAGTGAACAACTGCAAATGGTCCATGAAGTGTACATTGAAATGAGTCCTGAGCGAGTCCTCGACGATTTGTTTCATCTATAAATGAAGGCATGATTACAGTCAAGGCTTTTAAAAATACCTTGAAAAGTTTAACAGAGGAAGATGCTGAAACAGGGAAGCAAATACAACCTAAATGCGCTTTATGGCATCAACCAGTATAGTGGAATCGTTCATAATTGCTTGCTTAGAGAATCTTTACGCCACTAGTTACTGCATTGCCCACTTTCATCAGATTGTCTTGATGGTTATATACATAGATTCCTAATAGCTGCCTCTGCTGATTAAAAATTTGCCACCTGACGGTCCAATTCTTGCAGGTAATTGAAGCTGTGAATTTAGATAAATAAAATAATCATAATAAAATCCTCAGACAATCACACCAACTACATGACCCCAAAGTAAACATAGCTTGTGTTATTGGATACCATGTAGTCGACCTAGAATATATACATAAATAGATAAACACCCAGACACGGATTGTTTTTTCTGGTTCCGTGCGGTAATCGAACCCGCAACCACAGGCGTCTGAGGCAGACAGGTTTACCCCATCGCCAAAGTGGTCGTCGAAAATAATCGTGATAGATGAATGGGTCAATGAAAGTATTGAACTACTTTTTACCGAATCAAAATTAGAACCGCGACATAACACATCTCTTTATAAAATAGTCTTTTAGCAACAGGAAAAACAGTAAAACTTGTTTCAAAATAGTGAGTTTCAAAACACTGGTAAAAAGTCATTTTAAGGTAAGTGACATATGAATGCATGAACTACTAAATTGACATCTTTTAAAAGGTTTTAAAAACTGGCTAAGTACGAGTACCGCACGAAGGGGTTTGTCGCGGACCTAAGACACTAATAAGACACTCTTACTTATAGGACAATAGCACTTTCATTGTATAACACAGCAATGAGAGGTTTTCTGACAGCTCATTAAAAAAACAAAACTGTACAAAATTGGTACAAAACGCTTCGATAGATGGCGCTTTACAAAAGGCGAAGGCGAAGAATTTATTCCACACTGCGTTTTTAAAAGTAAAATAAATTAATTGACGTCTGTATCAGAAATTGAACGTATAAATAACCATAGATGGTAGATACCATTAACCTACATTATAGTTTACAGACTTAACGCCTTCGGGTTTTTAAAAGTGCCATCTATAGAGGTTTTTTGGACTAATTTTTATGAGCTGTCAGAAAACTCCCCATTAGATAAGCACTTACTCGTATAAGCAAACAGTGCCATCTACTGACTACATATGGAAACTGCTTTTTTTGATTTATTTTGGCAACAAACAGTCGTTTATATACAATTTATTATAATTAAGTAATTTATACAAAAAGACCAACAGTGCTGAAAACAACATAAAAGTAAAAACTGAAGTGGTCAATTTTAAACTTATTTCTAAATTAAAGTGCTAACTAATAAGATGAGATTTTAACAGCTTTACATATTAACATTATTTATATCTCTTTTAAAACAACAAAAATACATAAAACTAATTCTATTACTCATAACAGATCAGAAACAGAACATATAATAATAACGTAGAAATAAGGTTTAGATTAAGCTAAGTGTATCAAAGATTTAAGGGAGATGTTAAAAAGATCTATTTTTGAGAATTCTCTGTTATATACTTACATTGGTGGATTGGTAAAATCATGAATTACAAGTACAGTTTTTTTGACATCGCGGTGGAATAAACAGCTATATTGTACAGGAAGACGAGCTCGACCTGAAAATTATAATGGTTGTATGAGAAACGCTTAATTTTTAATTTATCAACTTTGTCAAAGTTCCAACTATCTAACTATAGTTACAACCTGGTGACAGATGGACAGACATACGGACGGCGGAGGGTCCCATTTTACCCTCTGCGTATGGAACCCTAAAAATGATCGGTATACTGAAAGGGAAAAAAGTCAGGGATAAAATTGTTTCTTAAAAACATATTTCATTTCACTTGTGCTTTTAGAAGTTGCTAAGCTGATTGATTAAGACTTCTTTTTCATTTTCTTTTCTAACCATACCTCAACAATATTGGCAATATAGGTTATTTTGAAAGTATCTTTTTGGATCCACATTATAAATACAAAAAGGAAGTAAGAGTTCATGTTAGCAACAAGTAGCTATGTAATCTATACATATAATAAAATGGTAGGAAAGTCAAAACTGTACATTGAATATTTTTTTAAAAGAATACTTGGGGTATGATCTACAATCGAAACAGAAACAAAAAATATAGTTTTTAGAATTTTTGTCTGTTTGTCTGTTTGTCTTTCCGGGATAAACTCAAAAAGTACTGCATGGATTTACTTCAAATTTGGCATGAACATAGTTAAGAAGTCGGGTCAACATATAGGCTACATATTATCACGCTAGCAGTGTTATAATCGTAGGTGCGTTTGGTGCTGCATAGCGTTCACGCAGACGACGTCGCGGGCAGCAGCTAGTATAGTTATATTTATCGGTGGCTAACCCCACGTTTGTCTACAGCCTCAACTGTGGTAAGTGGAAATGAGATTAAAGATGACAGAATATGGGCTTAGGCAGTATACTAAAGTTACCTGCTGATGTTTCCAACAAAAGAACGTATCTAAGTAATTTATCATAAATTTTACTATTATCTTAAGCAAAGCAACTCAACCAAATGAACCAGATTAGGTCTTTATCAGACACCACCATCCAAGCAATACCCTAGTTACATAGTTAACGTTATTTTATATTAAGGCAGTTTTTATGTGTAGGTAAAATAATTAAGCATATGTTCAAATAATTACTATTTTCAGTTGGATAGGATGGCAGTGAATCAAAAATAAGTCGACCGGCTGGTGTAGCGGTAACATACATTGCCTTCTATGCCAGAGGTCCTGGGTTCGAATCCCGGCGGCGGCGGATATTTGTGTGATGAATACAGATATTAGACGTCAAGTCATGGATGTTTATATGTATAAGTTTATTCTAATAAAAAATATGTATTTATTCAATATGTATGTTTATATATTTCTTAAGTATATCAGTTATCTAGTTACACAAGTTCTTTAAGAAACTTAATTTGGGCTAGATAATGTTGTGTGAGTGTCAGAAACATAAAAAATATAAAAATAAGTGTTCTGTTCAATAATTACTTAAAATTAACTTAACATTTTTACAAAGTTAAGGAAAATCGGATGCTCAATTAAGTACGATTTAGTTAAGAATTACCTATTTAATAAAAAAAAAACAATTTTCAGTTTTGAAGTATTATTATTACGGTAGTAGTAAATATCATTACAATGCCCATAAAACTCATACTAACAATTGCAAGGGATCCAATTTAACTTAATGTTCTCAGATTTTACACCGGTCTCATAATTTTTAAAGTTCATATTAGTCACTATAACAACATCAAAGTACCTAGGCCAATAATTTTCGTTAAAGCTGATAAAATATTTATTCACTGGCTGTGGAAGTTGTCCAAAAAACATGACTATTTGCAACGCACATTTGCTTCTGGTTTTGGATAAATGCCCAAATCTAGGTAAATCTTATGTAAAGCTGTTGATGCAACTGTATATCTATGAAATTTTCAATAATATGATGCAATTCTACATTATTTAGTGAATCAGCCATTGCAAATATTCACTTATGAATTAGGTGTCTGACTGTCTTAGGTTTTTTAAAAAAAAAATCCTGAACTTTTAAACATTTAGGACTTCTTTACGAAATGTCATCTTACGAATTCACAACGATCAGCGTTTATTAATAACAAACCTTCTTAATGACCCCACTGCAGGGCTTTATGGTTTCCTCTTTGTGACGTCCTCGGTTTAGGCCATAACCCACAAAGTCAGCCTAGTGCTGGCTGATTGACGCCAAAATTTTCAGGGCACCGAAATGTTTTTTGGCAAAGTCTAACGACCACTGTATTTAATATACAGAAACCAAAATACACAAGTCAATGTGCCCTTCAATCAAAGTGCAGAATTCAACGCGTTTAATTATTGTTGGCGATGGCCCATCCTTGTAAAACCAGACAAAGCAAAACTTAGCCTTCTTAATAAAAGGATATACGTATATGAGATACAAGATGTTTAACGTTTTTCCGCGTAAATTTGTAATGAATAGCTTTTCCACCCCTGAATAAGTAAATTCTATGAAACGAGTATCTGGTCAATGTTGCCACAGTTAAATGCACGATGAAAGCTATATGGAACCGAGCGACACGGAGAACCTTGAGGGAGGCCTATGTCTAGCAGAAGACGTCTCCCGTCTGATGATGATTATGAAAAGGAAAAAAATTCGAGAACCATCCATTTGGTGGAAGGACATCTTCAAGGTCTATGTACTAGCATACTTACTGCATATTTCATAAAATAAAAGTGATTGGCCGACGAAGTCAATATACTGTAATGTAGAAAACTTGCCTTATCTACATTTTAAAATTGTAGTGCTATTGATTTATACGGGTTAGTAGAAAAATGATAAGAACATATTCAATACACCCATAATATTATTCATTCAACAAACTTCATTACTTAAGTAGCCAGACATGACAAATAAAGTTAAAAATTCTGATTTACTAACTTTTAAAAATTTTGCTGCAGCAACAAATGGCTACAACTTACGTCTATCCTTGCAAACTGAAGTAAGTCATCAAAACGGTGAATGGTCCCTTTCTGAATAGTCCGTTTTACTTTAATTTTAAAAAGCGTTAGTGTGAAGAAGAATGAGAGAAGTGATAGGAATTAATGGTAGATGATAAAGTGGAAGGTATTGTACTAGAAAAGAAGAAAGCGTGGCTATATCTACTAGCTGGGAGAGGCAGAAAGAGAATACGAGATGACTTGAATGATGATGAAAGAGAAGCAAAAGAAAGGTATGCAAGAGTTAGAACAAGTTTGATAGGAAATTCTTAGACAACTCTCAAGCCAATTCTAAACTGTTCTGGCACTTAATCAGGGCAGGTTGGAGAGAAAATTGGGCATGTTAAGAGATAAGGATAAGAATATTGTAAGTGAGCATGAAAATATAATGAATCAGTGGAAAGAACATTTCGAGAATTTATTTTAGCGAAGTGCCAGTCATATTTTGGAAAGTAGGTCCCCAACTTTGAGTGGCTTTACCAATCGTGAAAGTGAGATATAAGTATAGAAGGCGTTATGAAAGCAATAGCAGTTTTGAAGTTCGGTAAAGTGGCAGGGTATGATGAGATAGACGCTATTACGCTCAAGACAGGTAAAGATGTCAATAAAAAATGGTTGTACCAGCTTTTGAATAAGTGTTGGCGGTCTGGTCGTGTCCCAGGTGACTGGTGCAAGGCCGTTATTGTGCCACTTCTTAAAGACAAGGGGTCACAATAGGAATGCAAAAACTTCCGTGGCATTCGTTTTTTGAGTATTGTAGGCAAAATGTAGACGACCGGCTGGTGTAGCGGTAACATAAATTGCCTTCTATGCCAGAGGTCCTGGGTTCGAATCCCGGCGGCGGTGGATATTTGTGTGATGAACACAGATATAAGTCGTCAAGTCATGGATGTTTATATGTTTATTTAAAGCAAGATTTGGGATGTGCATGTGGGATTTCGAAAGGGGATGGGATTTATTTATTTTCCGCCAAGGAAAACTTTGGCACCCACCACAGCAAACTCTAGGAGTAGCGTGAATCCTTTAAAGGATGAAAGGGCTGCTAGCCCCGGAGGCTCACAGGTATGTGTGCATGACACATACAGTGTGGGAACCGTGAGAGCGGCCACGAGGCTCCTCAGAACCCTGAGTATACCCACTAAACATCCCCTTTAATTACCTCCTTGAAAAGAGCCATTGTTCCTTGTCTCTGCCTACCCCGAAGAGAGACAGGCGTGAGATTATGTAAAACATAAATTATTAATATGTAATTTCACGATTTCTCGGTTAAGCGTTGCACTTTTTTAAACAAAATATCTTCATACGAAACATATGAAAGTTACGGATAAATATATTTTAAATGTGTTAATCCTTAATTAATTATTGTTTGAAAGATTAACAAACATACATACATTCTCTTATGCGATTATAATATCACTAGGATTGAAAATAGGTCATTGAATTTGAATTACTTTGGCCATTAAATAAAACTACACTTTGACATGCAACTTACCATAATTACAGCTGTAAGTAATTTTGTTGCAAAAAAAAATTAAATAAAGGATTACTTAGAAGTGCAGTGTACCCAAATTAATATTTCTAACCTATCATTATCATCACGTTTGACTTTTAATTTGAGGAGTATGCGTCAAACTTAAAATAAATATGTCTTACTTTCACACAACATCTACCCCAAATTGTGTTTTTGAAAGAAAAAGGTTAAGTTTATTTAGTACTAGCTGCTAGTACTAAATAGAGACGTAAAGACACTGAAATAAGGATTAAAATAGAAAACCATAATCTAACCTTATAAAATCCGTTTCTAAACGTATATTTTCTTGATATAATCGTGATTTAAGACAAAATTCTGTCTATTAAAAACTGTAGCTCTGAGCAGAAACTTATTCAAAAAATTAAGTTATATCTTTGAAAAACATATCACAGAACATGCATGACTAAGAGTATCTACAAAGTCTATAATTCACATAAACAAGTTATTCGACGATAACTGACAAGTCATTATAATAAATCATCACTTTTTCCGATACGTATGTGGGTCAAAAAGTTTGCAAAACAAGAGGTATGACGGGAGATAGCTACTTTTATCGGCACTGAATATCTTCGTTCATCGAGTTATAACTGATTTACAACTTAACAAAGAAATAAGTTTTGTGAAAAACGTGAGAAAATGAGGAAAATTGAGTTTCATGTAGTCATCATTCATATATATTTTTTTATTGGTTTTTTAAGTGTATAGCAAGGTAACTCTTTAGTGTGGAAACGGCTCGACTGGTTAAAGTGAAATTTCGTACATTATTATGGTGGCTTCTCACTGCGCGTGTTAGCACGCGCCGCGCCGCGCCGCGCCCCGCGCAGTATGAAAAGCGTAGTAGCACGCGCAGGGAGAAGCCACCTTAGCCCGCGCCGCGCCGCGCTCCGCGCAGTGTGAAGAGCTAGGGGAGGCGCGGCGCGGCGCGTTTGAAGCTATCGACTTTTAGCGGATAGGGCGCGCCGCGACGCGCCTAGCTCTTCACACTGCGTGGGGCGCGGCGCGGCGCGGCGCGGCGCGGGCTAAGGTGGCTTCTCCCTGCGCGTGCTACTACACTTTTCATACTGCACGGGGCGCGGCGCGGCGCGGCGCGGGCTAACACGCGCAGTGAGAAGCCACCATTAGGTTTTAGCTTGAAATAACATGATATGGAATATTTTTTGTCTTGATATACTTACAATATTTTAGAGTCTTCATAGATAAGGCTGTAGTAAATAGGTACAAATAAGCCAGGAAAGTAAATTATGACTACTTTTCATTACATGGATTGATTGCTCTCTTGCCATTTTTTGTAACACAACAAATATCAATAAAGATCTCATTTGTTTTATTAAAAAAAAAAGTATAGTCTAGCCAATCCAGGGTTAGTCTGTTGTAGAAGGCTCTTAATTCAAGCTTACGTTATACTTTGATGAATCTCACGCCCATTTTACCGAAATGCTTTGCATAACACCGACGCTGAGCAAATTAATCTGGAGTGTTTTCGCTGCAGTGTGCCTTTTAAGGCTAGGCAACTTTTTAGGAGAATGCTGATCTAAGTTTGTTTTATAACAAATAATGTTGAGTGTTACATTTTTTTCTTTGACGCCAATCTAAAGACGAGTCACATGTAATAAATAATTATTGATAACTTTAAAATTTCGATTTTATTAATATTTCAAAGTCAAAGTGATACAATACCTGCAAAGATATGATTGACACCCAATAACAGATAGATTTTGGTGGTATTATTCATTATTCAAAGGTGCTTGTTGGCATCAATACCACTGTCGTGCTTACCACCGCCGAACAGATTTGCTCTGTTAAAGATAAAAGGATCGAATAGGCAATGTAAACTTTTTCCCAATGGGCTGTCGCTTAGAGATGTTATATTATAAATGGCGTATTTACCAAGTAAATCATCAAATTTACAATGATTGCTTATTTATATGTACATGATTTTTATAAAAACATTTTTTAGTATTCAGAGTTTTTTTTATTTTTTTTTACGTAAGTATAATTTTTTTATACCTACTTATTTTTTGCTATTTTTGATGAATGCATCAATTGCATGCAACGTCGCTCACTGTTATTTGACTGTTATTGAATAACATTTCTGCCGTGTGCTTGTTATGTATAACTAATATGAATATATTAGTCACGCCCCTACTGTCGCTCCAAAGACGATCAAATGTCTCTAACAAGACAATGATCAGTAAAGAGAGTTTTTACTGAGTATGCTTAGTTTAGCCGAGTGAGTGCCACAATGTCAGGGAATAGCTGGTGGGATACCGTCCGTTCTGTTCTCTTTTCGTTAGCAATCGTATTCATCTTCTCTCATCTTGAGATTCTCTTGAGCTTCTGCTACTGGGTGTTAACTATCTTTGGGAAAAACGTGTCATTGTTGGCACCTACGTTGCATCCAGGCAACTAATTGGTAATTCCCCTACAATTATAAGTGTCTATGAAAGTTAATTATTTGTTCACTTCACATCAAATAACCAACATGTTCGTCTGCATTTATTGCATTACTAGTTATTGCCCGTGTTTTCGTTTTCGTTGAAGATTTGATAAGTATATGAGGGAAGTCACGTTTTGAGGAGCAACTTCATACAAAAATATTTACTAGGCGATTCATTACAGTGACATTTTTCTTAAAACATATCTGTCCTGCAAGAACCAGATATTTTCGGGTTAAAAAAATTGCCTTTGTATTATTCCAGACTGTGATCTAATTTTGTGCAAAATTTCATCACGATCCGTTTAGCTACTTTGCCGTGATTGAGGAACGAACATCTACATTTATAATATAAGTAGGATTTACTAACATTTCTGATTTCTATAATCATTCACCAAGTATTAAACCTCATAATAAGATCAATTTTTATCGTTCCCCCTACACCCGACGACCGGCTGGTGTAGGGGTAACGTACATTGCCTTCTATGCCAGAGGTCCTGGGTTCGAATCCCGGCGGCGACGGATATTTGTGTGATGAACACAGATATTAGTCGTCAAGTCATGGACGTTTATATGTTTATTTAAGTTTATTTTCTAATAAAACATATGTATTTATTTAAAATGTATGTTTATATATTTCTTAAGTATATTAGTTAACAGAACACAAGTTCTTTAAAAAACTTAATTTGGGCTAGATAATGTCGTGTGAGTGTCAGAAATATTTATTTAATTACTAGCTTATTACTCATGTTATGTAGCTCAAAGCGGAACCAGGAGATATCGTAGCACATTTTGCCTTACAACTTATTAAAACAATTCATTTACCTTTTGTTTTATATTAAACTAGCCACCGCGCGCGGTTTTACCCGCGTAACTTTTGATCCTTTGGGAATTTCGGGATAAAATATAACCTATAACCTTCCTCAAGAGTTGGGCTATCAAATGCAAAAAGATTTTTTCAAATCCCACTTGTAGTTTCTGAGATTAGCGCGTTCAAACTAACAAACAAAAAAACGAACTCTTCAGCTTTATATATTAGTATAGATTAAAAAATTACTGCATTAACCTTTAAACCATCCAACAAATACCTAAGTACATTAATAAGCACGAAAGAAAACTTTACTACAAACAAAGGTACTTGCCAGTTCATGACTACGCCAATGCAGGTAAGCTGAGCTAGGCTTCGTGGCGAACCGGCCGTTCAACCCTAAGGTAATTATTGGCAATGCTTTACGAAACTTTGAATATGTTCGTGGCTTTGGTGAATTGCGAGCCGTAAAATTTATTGTTCTAAGTGGAACTATTTTAGTTTTGGTAAGATGGGTTTATTCACGAAGGCTTTTTTAATTAAAAGCTTAACTCTTGAAGTAACAAGGATATATGTGTATTATGTTAGTGTAGTAAAAATATTATTAATAACTTAGTACTATCTACATACATACATACATAACCTCACGCCTGTCTCCCTTTGGGGTAGGCAGAGACAAGGGAACACCAATTGCTTCGATCCAGATATACCTCTTTCGCTTCCTCCACGTTCATTAATCTTTTCATACATGATCGCCGTACGTATCTACTTAAGTGATATTCTAGTCTGTTATATACAAAAGTGTAACATATTGTAAAAGCTGTTTTAAGAAGTAGTTATTACAGTAACAGCTTATCTTACACAGGGTCCATTTGTAGTCACCAGCCAATTTTTTTTATACAATAAATATAATTTATATAAACCATTTTTTGCAAAAATAAGTATACTTTTTTTTGACACGGAAATTAATATATTTTCTAACATATTAAACAAAGCTTGGTCTCTCTAAATTACCATTAAAATAAAGATGACTATGCGCTACTACAACCCATCTTGTAGTTCTACGTCGTAGTATTATCAAAGAAATGCCGCGTCGTAGTAGCTATGTTCATCAACAGCGACTATTGTTTGAAAAGTTTTTGGTTCCATATTTTTACTTTTTTGTACTGAGCGACGCTAAAATAAATATGCAGGTATGTTTATTTCGTAATAATTGTTTTAAACTATCGCGGTTATTTTCACTATGATTTAATGTATTTACGGGATTCTTACCACGATTTTTGATTTTATTTTCGGACTTCCGCGATCATGGTGCTTGTAACAGCATCGAAATATCGGACGTGCGAAAATAAAATCAAAAATCGTGGTAAGAATCCCGTAAATACATCAAAACATATGTTTATATCGTATCAATGAAACTAACATTTAAATTTGGCTGGTGATGAAAAATCAACCCTGTATATGAAAAATAACTGTTAAGTAATTCGTAAATAAATAAAGCTAGATATTGTTTCTAAGTTGGTAATACAATCTAGGCCCTAACCAAGCGGAGCGTTTGCTACGGAAATCATATCTTTTGCTATCAAAACATATTATGGTTCTTTATTTTATTTATTTACAAGCTTCTACCCACAAATTCGTACGCGCTCAACTACCCTTATTGTGGAAATTTCGGGAATTCCTTCCATAATATAACCCATGACACCCATTGAAGAAACTTTATACTAATTATCACCTCCCTACGCTCAAGGAATAGGATTTTTCATACAAACTAAAAAGTCCTATATTTCCCGTTCCCGCTGGAACTTCGAGAATTCCTTTTACAGAACAACCAGTCACTCATTGAAGAATCTTTATACCAAGTATCACATCCGTGCATTCAAGAAGTAAGATTTTTCATAAAAACACATTTAGAGTAAAATGATCATGCAAAATACGAAAAGCTTTTTTACGCGCAGATAATGTTAGTAAAACATGTTATGATAAATATGTTCACAAAATCACTCGAAATGAGTAAATAGCATAAATTATAAAAAAATAATAGTATGAGCGCACTACAAACCATTTATTTACAAATTATTAATGAGATACATAACCATGTTTTATAAGGATACCGACACTTAATTAGATTTCAACCTAGCGAATATATTTATATCCTTGTACAAAATTCATACCGTTTTTTGCAATAAATCGTTTTTATAAGTGATGTAAAAAAATATGGCCGGTGACTAAAACACAACCCTGTATAAGTTGCGCAATACACCATTTTTCTATCTTTATGCGTATATATTTCAGAAATGTGCACAGATTCAGGTCGATATCAATTGATCATTTAATAGCTGATTCTTGGCTCTAGAACAGTCGTCGTGTACGAAAAATTTAAAGAATTAATCTAAAAAATATAATATGTGTAAATCCTCATGAAATTTATTAGGTAGAAGATAAGCGTAATAGGATGTTTTCGTTGTGCCAAAAAATGTATAAAATATTTTATAAAAGTTAATAAATAAAACTATTAAAACGTCAAATATAAAACAAAAACAATAGAACATAATTTTTTTTATTCTGAATTATTTAATATTGACATTTTTCATACTAACATTCAATTTGTAATTTTATTGATAATTCGTTCTCATTATTAATATTTTTTTATTGTATCTATCCTGATAATAACCTGTATGTACCAATGATCTGTTAATTGATTGAAATAAATGATTTGAATTGAATTGAATGACTGAATCATCATTCAATTTGATGTGTTTTGAAAATGGAATAGGTAAGAAACCTTCGTGTTCATTTCTGTAATGATCATCTATGAAAATGATACGTTAGTGTCATACCATACCGCGCATGCCCCATACTCTTGTCATCAAAATATTTTCTTTGGGATAGCTGCTCTATACGTAGAAATAATAACACAATGGATTGATGGATTTCAATCACAGCAGAATGGCTCGACAAATTCGGATGAGTTTCATCTTTTCATCCGAATATTCCTGCGATATTAGAAAATTGCGAGAGTAGACCACACGAAACAGCTAGTATTTGATAAAATAACTTCTTTATGAAGGTATATAACTTTAAGGTAAAAAGAAAATTCATATTAGCATTCATAGAATAACCCCATAAAGTAATATTATTTTCATGTTACTATATTTTTAATACTTATATTTTCTTGCTTAATTTTTGGTACAAAAACACAGTTAACGTTTTTCTCAAAGTTTACGCGACTTGCCTTTTTGTAGTACATAAATAAAATAGTTTATGTTTTTAAACATGAAAAATTTTGCATTCATATTTTTCCCTGAGACGAGGGAAATGACAATGTAATGGTAACCCTTATTTCACCCTCACGCAACTCTGACGTCATCACCCAACGCCAAAAAAGCCTTGTTGGACTATACGTAATACGACACCCTGCGGCAAAAAATCTCCTTCATGCTAGTTTGTCCTACCAACAATTACCAAAATTCTATTACTACTAGCGCTACGCACTGGGCATTACTGGAACTTTTTGAGTTTTTGCAGCGTTCGAAATTTATGTATCTATAATACCCTGAAAAGTTTGGTACGTTGAGTAGAGTATACACTCCTCACGTATTTACGATCTCGAATCGAAGATTTTACTTTTGTGAAGTGATATTTTTACATAAGATACTGACTTTGTAGTGAGATAGTGAGTGAAGAAAAGAAATTGCATTGATTTTGAATGACTGGTGCAAGGAGGTGAACAATTTGTTGTATGGAAAAAGCATTAAGTTCGATGAAGACGACCCAAACAAATCTATGGCCAATAATTATTATATAAAACACAGATATAAAAATAAAAAGTTAATTGTCTGAGCTGCATATATTTTTATTACTCCCAGCTCCCATAGCATCATGCTTTGTGCAGTTAAATTCAACTTATTTCTTTTGTGCAGCTTAAATTTGATTCAAAAACTATGAGAATACCTACCCAGGTATATTATTAATGTTCTTATTACATTATTAATTCATGTTTGGCAGAAATTTGCTATCCGGGATATTAATAGGGAAAAAATAGGAACAGGATCAGGATGGCGTATGTAAAAATTATTTTAACATTTTTAGTAGATTATTTTTTTGAAGGCGGCTCACTTTTTCTTAAAAAGAAATAATTAGTTCGCTTTCATTTTGCATTAGGTATTCTGACTTTTTTTATTTATTTTTTATTTCATACTTTTTAATATTAGGTTTTTGTTTTGGGCTAGTTATTAGTTTTTTCATAGTTAGTTAGGTTCTACATTTATAGATATTTAAATGTTTAGATATTAGTGATAGTTTTTAGTGATAAGTTTTGGGCTAGTAATGGTATCAGTAACTACCTAATACTACTACTGGTACTATAATGTTTTGATACTGTAACACCATGACTTGACCTACCTACTATTATACGTTGTGTCTATGGGCCTAAGTAGAAAAACGAAGGACGTTCTAAGATACAATCGAGCAAGGAAGACTAAAACTCACAACAAAAATAAAACGACGACTTCATACATCAAGAGATCGTTTCGTCTAGGAATCTTTAGCATCCTGGTCGTGCTGCAGAAACTAGAAAAGTGAGATATACTTATAAATCTTCGTGCAAACAGTCAGGTAAGAACTAGCCCAAAACTGATCACTAAAAAATCTATCACGAAAATCTATAAATATGGAAACTAACTATGATAAAAGTTATAGCTATCCCAAAACATAAAGTAAGTAAATTAATGAAAAACAGAGAAACTGTAAAATCGATTCAGCCAAACGTGAGATACCTAATTGCGAATAAACATACATACAGATGGATCAAACTGATAACTTCCTTTTTTGAAGTCGGTTAAAATACTAAAATGTTCTCCTAAATGTGAAAAATATCCGTAAAAACATCGGTTCAGCCAAACGCAAGATAATCGTTGACAAACACAGATACCTACATACAGGTTAATCTGAAAGTAGTAATTGGCGTAGTAATAAACAGAAATCTTACCGATAAGCATAGTGGCAATTAGATATTGCGCCGGTAAAACCGCGCGAAACAGCTAGTACTCGGCAAATCAGCTAAACATTCGGCTGAATACGAATTTTATAATAATATGCCGAATGTACCGAAGACGAAAGTTCGGCCGAACATACGGCTCATCCCTTATACAAAATATGCATAGAAATTGAGAACCTTCTTTTTTATGAAGTCAGTTAATATACTAAAACTTTTTCCTAAACTTGACAAATCTTTTCCTGAAAACCGCATCCAAATCGGTTCAGCCAAACGCGAGATAATCGTGGACAAACATACATACATACTTACAGGTCAAACTGAGAACCTCCTTTTTTTTGAATTCGGTTAAAAATGAATCAAATTATAATTGCGCAATAGTACGAGTAATAAGAAAGTGGCGCGGTACGGCCGGGCTGCATTCTATGGTTGCTTTGGTCAAAAAGGTTCCTGGGGTGGATACTGTATGGCGCTAAAGTGCAGAAACCGCGAGACTGTCATCTATACTTTAGTACTTATTATGATTTAATGTATTTACGGGATTCTTACCACGATTTTCGATTCTGGTGGTAACTGGTGGAACTGGTCCAGCACCAGTCCGCGATCATGGTGCTTGTAACAGCATCGAAATATCGGACGTGCGAAAATAGAATCGAAAATCGTGGTAAGAATCCCGTAAATACATTAAATCATAGTGAAAATAACCGCGATAGTTTAAAACAATTTAGTACTTAATTTGATCGGTACTATTCCACCTCTTAACGATACGTTCTAGGAAGGAACTGTCAAAGCATTTGTTAAGACACTTAAATACAACTAGCATAAACAGACGCAGTTCTGATGTTAAAAAGGCGGGGATTTAACCAGTTCGTACAGAGGTTAAGGGATAGATGGCGCTGTTTAAATTATGATAACTTTTCACTGTTTAGGAACTGTTATAGCGTTTCCACTATTTTTGACGTCCTTCCACCCTCTCTATAAAAACGTGGTTGCCACTCAAGAATCTTTTATTTAATTTTAGTGGTAGGAACCCTTCCGAATCCGTTTATTTAGCTGCTTATCTACAAACAAAATGCTGCTGTCAAATATCACCGAACGAGTGGTGAAGTATTCCGGCAATATTTTTTAAACCGCCACACAGCGGTTCGCCTAGAACAAGCTAGCAAGACAAAAGTCATTCCCGATTTTCCCGGAACTAATTACCTGCACTTGTAGTCACATACCTATATGTCCCAAATTCCAAGAATTGTTTGCACAACTATAATTGATCATTAGATAATGAGGGTAGTATATAAAGAAAAGGGATAAAAATTACTTTGTCATTGCATTTTTGCGCTTGTCGAAGAAACGTTATATGTCAGTGTGTTTAAGTTTATTGAATAATTTTAGTGATGGATCTTCAAGTTAAAGGTATGTAATTTTTTATTATAATTAGTTTCTGAATATATTTTGTCTGCATTTTTTTTTAAATAGCTCTTGTTAACAAAGTTTTGTTAGATTTTCAAAATTTATTGCATTCATTGGACTAGAAACTACTTGTACCCACTTGTACCCGGGCTAGAAATTATATATATGATAGCCATATCTTGTAGCTTTCAGATTTTAGAGGTTTTAGCCTGCGCACTCGAGTGCAACTTATATTTTATGTTTGTTTTTCAGAATACGAATTCTCAGTTTCAAAAACAGAGGTTTTTGATGAATGGCAGAAACATCCCAAGGAAAACCGAAATTCTCGTCTCTACGATTTTCTGTCAAGTAAAAATGATTTTACTAATATTACGGAAGCATCTGCAAGAGACATCAAAACAGTAATTGCAAGATTATCTTCCAAATTAACTGAAAAATGGGAAAGTTCTGGAAAGCGACGCGATCGCTTCCTGACTAAAAACCATGAGTGGTTGGCAGGGTATTTTACATTTAAGGTGTCCTACCACTACTCAGCACTATCATCATCATCAAGAAGGGCTTCGATTCCTGGGCGTCCAGAAGTGGATTTCACTGAAGCAAGTGAAAAAACGAAAAGGAGACGCGTGGATGATCTTCTTCAATCACGGGATGCAAATCAATTAATAGTGGCAGCTGAAATGGCTGTACGATTGTCCGGGAACCGTAATTTGGCTTCAGTGATCAAAGAAGCAAGTCTTAGTCCTGAAAAGTGTCAAGTGATGAAGAAAAGTGTGAGTGTTCACGAAGAACCTAGATGCTTATCAAAAGAGGAGGCTTTGGCATGTTACGTTGATGCCAAATCCACTAGCAATTCCTATAAGCAAATGAGGAAGTGGAGTATCAAAGCAGGACATCAGGTATTCCCATCATATTATAGTGTTAGGCAGGCTAAAATTGAGTGTTATCCTCCAGTAGATAAGATTTTTATAAACGAAACGCGTGCAGAAATTACACTTCAAGCTGTTTTAAATAAAACAGCTGAACGTTTAATTTCTGCACAGCATGAAGTTTTAAAATCTTTTGTTTCTACGAGTATGTCATCATTCTCCCTAGTAAGCAAGTGGGGCTGCGATGGAAGTTCCGGGCATAGCACTTATAAACAAAAATTCATAAACACTGAAGGCACAGATGAATTTTTGTTTGCGTTTTCATTCGTGCCGCTTCAATTACGTGACAATAGTGGTAACGTTGTTTGGCAGAATTCTCGACCGTCTTCTACTATGAACTGTAGGCCAATTAAATTTATTTTCTCCAAAGAAACTAAAGACTTTACTGTAACAGAAACCAATAAAATTATGGAGGAAATAAAGCAATTGGTACCTACAATAGTTGATGTAGAGGGTAATCAGGTAACTGTCAAACACGAATTATTGTTCACAATGGTTGACGGTAAAGTGTGCAACGCTATGACTGAAACTTCTTCTTCACAAAAATGTTATATATGTGGGGCTACTCCTAAATTTATGAACGATGAGTCTCGGGAATTTGTAGCAAAGAAGGAAAATCTTAGTTTTGGTATTTCTCCCCTTCACGCATGGATACGTTCTTTTGAATGTTTACTTCACATTAGCTATCGTCTCGAAGTGAAAAAGTGGCAACTTCGTGACGAAAGTGACAAAGAAAATGTGAAGCAGCGTTCAGCTTGTATCCAAGCTAGGTTTAAAACTGAAATGGGTTTAATTGTAGATCAACCAAAACCAGGATTCGGCAATACGAATGATGGGAATACTGCTCGTCGCTTTTTTGCGGATCCTGAAAAGGCTTCAGATATTACAGGTGTAGATGTCACTCTAATTAAGAAATTTGGTACTATTCTTAGAACTTTGGCTTCCGGTTATGATATTGATGTTGATAAATTTAATTCTTTAACACGGGATACAAGAAAATTGTATCTCAGTCTTTATTCGTGGTATTACATGCCTGTCACTGTGCACAAACTTCTTGTACACAGTGTGGATGTTGTGAAATCGACTATTCTACCTATCGGACAGCTCTCTGAAGAAGCTCAGGAAGCACGTAATAAAGATTGTAGAAGATTCCGAGAGCACAATACTCGAAAAACTTCACGTATTGCCACGAATAGGGATTTATTGAACATGTTATTAATCACATCTGACCCTTTAATAAATAGTCTTAGAGAAGTTCCCAAAAAACCGTCTACAAGTAAACTTCCTTCTGAGGTTTTAGAGTTAATTATAGCCCCTACTGTTAATATAAGTTCTATAATAAGTCATAGTAGCTATTGTCAAAATATTAGTGTGTCAGATTATAATGTAGAAGATTCTTCAGAACACGAATTTAGTGATATAGAGTAGGTAATTAAAAATTGTAAATACTATTGTACTAATGAGTTTCTTAGATGTCTATTGTACTAATTTTAATATTCGTAGAAAACATTATTTCTGACTTTGTTTTATAATCGAAAAAATATTGTTAATATGTATTAATGATGTGTTATTAGTAATGATGACCCATTATATAGTTAGGTTATTAGTAGTAGTGTTAGTTAATAGTATTTTATGACTGTTTATAATTGTTACTTTTCTACCTGTTTCAATATACGAATATTCTATTGTAATTATTTGCTTTATTTTGGTACCCATGACCCCCCATCTTCTTATATTGAGTGTTTTGTACTGAAACTGCAATAAAACATCATAAGGAAGCCGTATCAAGCAAAATACATCACTAAATAATTTTGTCCTTCTAACTTGTTCTACGTGAACCACTGTGCGCCAGTTTCTTTTATCGGCCCGTGTCCTGTTAGCGTTGAAAAAAGCAGGAAAAAACCGTTTCTTTCTTCAAATTCTGATGTTTTATTTCCATATTCTATTCGAAAATTTCAAAAACTTTTGGTCGGAAAAATTTCTTGTTTTTTTGGAATAAAACCGAAAAAAAAACGAAAGTTTCTGAATAAAACAAAATCCAATTCAGATTTTAACAAATTATTGGCATTTTGCTTGCTTTTTTATACTATGGTAGCAATTTTTTTATCGGAATTCAAAATGATAAATTGAACGAATGAATGAAGTAACATAAGGTATATTTTATATAGATACTTGTAGATAGAGAGTGATTCTTCTTCAGATAGCGATATGTCCTTTGTGGAGTAGCAGCAGTAGCGATATATTTACCAAATATTACAAATTTTCAAAAAAACTTGTTTTTTTCAACTGTTTTTGTCATTTTTTCTTCGTTTTTTTCCAACTGAATCTTCCTTGTTTCTTCCAATGTCAAGTAGGAAAAAAGCGAAAAAAAACATACAAATGAAGTGAAAAATAAAAATTGATAATACAGGCGCCTGTCTTTCACCTTTTCTTCAATCGCCCTAAGGTGAGATTAAGGTCAAACATGGTATGTCTTGTAACAGGTAACATGGTAAGATTTTTGTCACTGTACTTCAAATTCATTTCAAAGTCTATGTATGCATTGTTTCCTTTGTTTCATTGGTTGTCGTTCCTTTATCCGGGGCAACATTATTATGGCATTGATTAGCTCAGTTGGTAATACTCAACTAGGCACTTCTAAATAGAAGAGAGCAACATTAGTAGATGTCAAATTATCAGAAATTAGCTTTGCAACTATTTGCTTTAATTGGCTATTGCTACTTTACTAATACGACCGACTAGGCGAAAGGCTCTAGTGAAAAACGATCAGCCATAGGAGTGTTTTTTTTATATTGTAAGGATAGGACGTTTGTCTTCCATGCCACCTGATGGAAAGTGCGCATGAAGACTATGGTGTTACACGTCCATCCACGAGAAACCTATTCACTCGACACTTAAAAGTTCCAGGACTGTAGTGATCAGGAAAAACAGACGCAGGGGGTAAGGGTTAAGGGTGTATGCTCAACTTAAAACAGCCACATTCTGTAAGGGCAACCTCGCGGGGTCATTAGGTCTCCCTAGCACGACCTAAAAACTTAAGGTTTCTTTTGTTGAGTGTCTAAATCTTTCTCGGACGGAAAAACACAAACACAAATTAAGTATTTTCTATTTTTGTGCCTCTAGGTATACACCATAATTTTACCAGTTTATACTAACACATATAGTTCTTTAACGGAATTTAATCGTATATATTACCTAAATTTGACGAGCTGCGTGGCACAGTGGTGATATTTTGGTGTAAATTATATCCCATATCACAAACTTTGCTTACTTTGGGGCCATGTAGTTGGTGTGATAGTCTGCGGATTTTATTTTTTGATTAAGTATTGTTTTATTTCTTTTAAGACTTTAAGATCGCTTGATTTTCTAAAGCTATGAGTCAGGTTTAATTTTTGTTTCCTGTAGTCTTATTATTAAATATGGTAGAATTATTTCGTAAAGATTATTCTTTTTTAAAAAAGTACTTGTTTAAATGAAACAAATTTAAAAATAAGCTTTATTTATTCATAACAATAATTATCATAATAATTTGTTTGCGCTAACGTAATAATAGAATAATTTAAATAAGATATCTACTTATCTTACAAGTATTTACAGTGAAAATTTATTTAACGTAGCTAAAAATACTCATTTACAATGCATTCATAATTATTATCAAATTGTTAAATTATTCAATTTATTCATTATTACGAATAAACGCGTAAAATATCAAGCTTTAACATACACACATCTTATAATTTGTACAGCAAATATATTTACTAGACAGCAAAAAATACGATACTAAAAAGAAATTTTACGTAGAAACTCAATAAAATCTCCATTAAAAATAACTAAGTACTTATGTAACAAAATAATATTGAACTTATTCTATGTACAAGAGTAAATAAATATAAATTCTTATTAAATAATAACACAAGAATCTTACACAAATTAGTTTTTATTTAAATACCAGTGTAAACTATTTAGAATTTTTAAGCTATTTAGTCAATTAATTATAATTTTAACACATTGAGGCTGTAGAAAAGACAGACCGAAAAAGGTAAAAGACAAATCATAATAGCGAGATTATTTACTGTTTCTTTTGTTGTTAACGAAGATGCTATCGAATAACTGTGGATTATCTGCAATGTGAAATCATAAGCCATCGCATAATAGTAGGTCATCATATAATAAATATAAATGACCACTACGCTAATTACCGGGGGGTGACCTCATTCTGTATGAAGTAAAAATTTCAAACTGCCTTATTTGAAGTTTCAGCGGCATGGACAGAAGTTTTTGAAAACTTTTAAGCTGCTGCAAGTTCTAAAAAAAACTCAATTTTTTTTTCATAATTTTACGTATAATTATAGTAAATTACTAAATTAAGGTTTAATAATCTTGTATTATGAAGACTTCACAAGCGTCTGATATAAACCTAGACCCGAGTTAGTAAAACACTGGACTGAAACTTAGAACATCTTATATTGTAGGTAAACCCTTGATCTCTGAGTATCACATTTTCAAACGACTTCCAAAAGGAGGATTTTCTCAATTCTTCTATGTTTTATTTTTGGAAAATTATGAGTTGATTTTCGATATTCTTGCGTTGTATGATAGAAAATACTTCAGAGGTGGTTTCATATAAATTCTATCGAAGTCGAAGAAGTAGATCAAGAAAATTTTGTATTTTTGAAAAAATATGTATGAGTATGGTGAATATTTACATTGACGACCTTAAACTTCAGACAATATTTTGGATGTAAAGCCGGTTTTTTTTAAATATAAATAAATAAATATTTCTGACACTCACAAAACATTATCTAGCCCAAATTAAGTTTCTTAAAGAACTTGTGTTATGGATACTAGATAACTGATATACTTAAGAAATATATAAATATACATTTTGAATATGTAAATACATATTTTTTATTAGAATAAACTTAAATAAACATATAAACGTTCATGACTTGATGACTAATATTTGTCTTCATCACACAAATATCCGCCGCTGCCGGGATTCGAACCCAGGACCTCTGGCATAGAAGGCAATGTATGTTACCGCTACACCAGCCGGTCGTCATGATGCTCTGTCATCGTGAATTATTAGTGTTCTACGGCTATATGTGAAGGCCATATGTAAAGAAACGACTATAGTAAGACTTTCTTCGAAATTTAAATCTTAAGGTTAGTTTTTTTTTTTTATATTGCAATAACAAACATTGGGATTTTGCTAATACTGTCGTAGCTCAGCACCAAATACGTGCCTCAGTGTGTTAAAATTAAATAATTATAAAAAAACTTTTTTGATAGGTTTTTATACTAGTTTTATCACAAAATCATGGCAGAGTCTTTGCAAGTGTATAATATAATTATATATCTAGATTAAATCGCTCTACCTAGCACATATGTTAAAAGATTTTTAATAATTAAGTTTAAATATCCAAGCAGCACAATAGGTACACTTTTATGCTACAAAACAAAGAAAATTAATATACAATGTAATTTGTTTAATACTTAAAATTAGATTTAAATATATGTGTTGCGTTTTTTACTACGGCAGACTCAGACTCAGCGAATCCTGTTTTAAAAGCGTGTTATAAGGCATATTTATATGTTTTCACGCTTAGTAGAAGGACTGTTTAACATCACTGATTTAGTGATGATATTGTTTGGCAATGTTTCATGTAGATCCATATTCTATCTACAATCGATTATTTGTCTGCATGTTGCTTACCATTAGGTGAAATTACAGTCAAACTTTGATTTTAAATAAAAGCAAAAAAAAAACAAATTTGACTTGAAATGCGATACAATAGTGCCAATAATATATTAATCAAGCCTAAATCAGTAATAAAATCACCCTTGAGTGATAAAGCACTTTCGATATGATGCTTTTTATATATACTGATATTGAATTCACTAACTATCCAGTGATACCATTTACCCTGCCCCATAGTTTTAAACAAGTTAACCAACACTGCACTTTACGAATTCAATTTACTAAAATTAGGCTTCATTGCAAAGTTGTAGCGAAGTTGCAGTCACGGTTCCACAGCAACGCGTCATAGCAGAATCAACAATGCGTGGTAGAATAATCAACAACGCTTAATAGTAGACTCAGAAACGCGTAGTTGTAGAATCGGCGGATTGTTGCAGCAGTGATGGGCTGGTTTACAGCTGTTTATAGCTGTGTGTAGCCCTTTGTGTAGAGGAAGGCTCTTCGTCGGGTTGTGGAGGCCCGGGGTCAGAACACGTCATCACTTGGCTCTTCGTCTAGTTCACAGAGCAGCTTACTGCTGGAATTAAGAAATAAAACATTTTTAAATTAACTTCGTGACATACTTAATATTTTTGCTAGTATTTTTGGACTTTTTTCTTCTTTTTTATCTGGACGATCGTGTTAGTTTACGAAACAACTTTATGTAGTAGATTCTAAAGAATAAAATAGTTATCTACAAATGACAAGAAAAAAACTGTGATTTAAGTCAAGTTTTGAGTTTTATGTTACAATTCTTATGATAAGTATCATTTTTTTTCATTTTAGTATAGTTTTAAAGCAAAATTATATTTCTGAATATTTATGAATTCAAACATAAGATATAATTATAAGCGATAGACAGAGTACTAACTAAGGCCTAGAAAAATATTCTACATTAATTTTGTGCCTACTTCCTAACCAAAATAGTGCAAAATTACAGTGGATTCCAGAAAAGGTAAATTATATGAATAAGGTGATTGATCGATAGGTTTCAACATGATATATTATTCTCACACAGTTTGTGCTGTTTTGATTACAAAACGTACTTGTGAAATGCACTAGTTCCATACGAACTATTTTAGCAGTGACTACGTCGTTCCACCGCCAAACTTGATACCGATATCGGACCTGAAAGTCCAGTTTTTACAATTATCAATAACTAAAACCTACGACTAATACTAATCAAACAGGTTTAGCAACTAGCAGCTGTAAGGATACAAAAAGAAAAAAAACAGTTTATACTTACTCTTCTTTGCTCGCGTATGATTCAGCGTGTACTCTCCTGTTGCAAGCTCTGTCGCAACAATGACAATGCCAGTACACGAGCACACTGAGACTGAACACGAAGATTGTAGTAGGCAACACCAGCGCCAGAATCAGCCCTCTTACTGTTGACTCCCAGGAGTACCTCGCCACCACCAAGTCAGGCCTCGTCACGCTGTAGTAGCACGGAAATGTCTTAGGAGCTCTTGGTCCTGCGTAATCATTTGCAAATACTGAACAGTTAACTCTGGGAGGGTAACCACAACCTTCAGGATTAATTAAAAATCTTAAATCAGTTTCATCCCATTCTTTTGGAACTGGAGCATCTTCTGTGAATGGCTGTCTAAGTAGGTTGACTTTAATTTTATGGCATTTTGTATGTGCCGTTGTGCAACCTTCTCGGCAAGATGCCCATGTACAATTTGTTAAAGTTTCAGCATGGACATGCTCAGACACAGCACATATACCAGCTTCAGGAACAAACTCTGCTAAAATTGTTTGTATTGCGGGCTCAACAACAAAAGGTATCAGGAAAAGAAATGCAAATACTGAAAGTATAGCTACTGTGCCTAGAGTAAGCGACGTGTAAAATTTAAATCTCTCAAAAAAATGTGCTAGCAATTGTTCTCTTGTCGGTTCCAAGGGTTGGAACTCAGATGGACTTTCTGGTTCCGCGGATGTTCCCATCGGCAGCGTGGACCGCTCGGACGCTGCCGGTGAGAGGCTAGTTCGAGATCTGCTCAAAGAAGACATCGAGCTGAAGTACTCAAGCAGTTTGAATGGCAAATTTAATCGTCTCTTATTGAACTAGCCGGTCCCTCGCAGAGGAGGGGAACGCCTGAAACAAAAAAAAACATGATTGTACTTATAATTTCATAACAAACCTTTTTTCCATTGCGAATTTTGACATTTATTGTTAAATTTGTCTTCTTAATATCAATTTTAAGTAAAATAATCTTACGGGACTGATCTCAGAGTGGAGAAACAGGGTCGTTCGGATTCAATTGTGTATCAGCCTGATCAGCACAACTTCTAAATCGCATTTTCGCATCATCACCAACCACAACAGTCATTTTGCACAAGGCTAAAGTTATACACGATACTATAATCAAAACTGTTGGCAGCACTAAAGCAACTACAAATTGACGATAAGTGGACTCGAGATCAAATCTTGCAACGACAGTATCAAGGCTATTTTCAGTATAGAAGCATGGAAATCTGGCTTTGGCATTATGATCTGCTCCATCTCTGCCATAATCTTTAAGAAATTCCTTGCATTCATCAGCGAGAGTGTTCACACATCCTTCCAAATTGATCATCAATCTGCTATCGTTTGCCAATGTCAAATCAACTTCCAATGGTGCTATGGAGCGGTTAGGAGTTGCTCGGACTGTGTACAAATATTGAAGGTAAGTGAAGTTAGTTAAATCAGCTATATCAGTTTTTGGTAATAAAGCAGCATTTATACAATCCACTGCCACGACCCCTTGAGTACCATTATGCACTGCGTGACACGATAACATAAGGACTTCTTCACCATTATCATTCCACACAACCATCCCACCATCCTCTTGAGCAAGCTTTGAACATCTCGCTAAGAATACTCTATCTCCGCTTAGCACTATGACATTCTTGTTACGAGTTGGGATGTCAACACAGCGACGATCACAGTTGTATGGTGTTCTTATCTTTCGACAAGTTCCTCGGTAACAAGAAAACAGGCCTTGCACGTCTATACACGTAATCTTCCCACGCCTTCCAGAACATTTTAACGGCGGATCAGTTTCTCGAAAAGCGCATTCAAACGCGTCTGTTATGTTTATACATTTTCCTTCGGTACAATTGAATGTTCCAGTTAAATTTCGACACTCATCACGAATGCAGTGGTACTTTTTAGCATTTTCCTGATCGATACCGTAACATGTTTTATTAGCAGCGCTGCCACATTCCGCGAGTAGTAAGGAGGATCCGTTCTTTCGAACGTTTACAAAGATCTGAATGCAGGCTCCTGAAGTCTTGCTAAGACACCATTCACCACAAGATCCCCAGTCACAGTTGTCTTTGTTCACGGCTCTTGTTGTAGTACACATGATTGGTGTAGGATCGATGCCTGAAGCTGTGGCGCGAGTGTATGGCATGTAGATTGCTACAGTTAGGTAGACTATTGCGACGCAGCTTAGAACTGCTGTCATTTGGCAAACACATATCGTTCCACATATCTTCGTATCTTGTGGCGGTATTACCAAGTCTTCGACTGGTGTTGGTTTCGGCATGATTGGGGACTTGCGGGTGTCCGCGGTATTTTACTACTGACGCAAGGGAGCGTGGACCGCGCATGCGTGATACCGCAATCGATCGAGCGCAGTGCGGGCAACCCCTAAATGCTCCATTTATTTAAAAAAATTGGATGTCAATGTCCGTAGGGTAGCTTTTGCATTGTTTTTTTTAATGATGGGAATATAAAGCTATTTGCATGCGATGAGCACTTTAGTTATTAATTTTATCAGATCGTTGTTGCAAATTGCATTGAATATGAAATATTAACATGATATTTTTATATTTACATAGAGAACAATATGTATGACAGTTATTAATCGATTTTATTAATAAAAAAAATATTGTGGATTTTTTTGGATTAGGTATATTTGCATTCTTAAAAGTATTCTTAAAATAAAAATTAATGAAACATTTTAACAAATTTTGGGGAAAGTTTAGTTACTTACATAAATAAGTTATTATGTCCGTTTTGATAAACATGCGATTTCTTTTTTTTCGAACTATAATCGTAAACATTATATAAGAAAACAAAACACAGATTTTTTTAACGACAATTATTAATGACTTTAAAATATAGAACTATGCTTAAAAGATCTTACCTTGACATATAACAATCCTCTTAACTATCTTTATTTATTCGCAAGCTCCTTGCGGTTGTCTTTTATATTAGCACCAAATCACTTTAGTATTCTAAATTTAAATATAGTTTAGCTAAAATAAGGGGTTTCAGAGTCTTTTATATTTTTCTGTTTCTCTCCTAGTGTTGACATTTGTAGAACGACGTGAAGTTAGCGGCAAGTTGCTGCGCAGTGCAGCATTGTTGTACAGAACGAAGTTAGCTCTCACATTCACAACTTTTACCGCATTGTAAAGAATAAAGATGATTTATCTTCTATATAAAATTTTATTTATTTAATTATTTATGCACACACAGTTTGAAAGATAAAATGTTACTTAAAGAAATATGTACAAAAGTATAGCTTATTTCTAAGAGAAATTTCTACCAGCCCACTTGTGAACCGAAGCAAAATCAAAGTTTTTTTTGACAGAAATACATTTGAAGTAGGAATTGAATTATTTCTTCATAATTGAAAGTTAGTAAACTATAAATTACCCAAGCTATCACACTAACATATTTCAAATGAAGTTTTTATAAGGTCTCAAGGCGAAACTTTGAGGTGTCCTTATATAGGGTCGCCATATAATAGTCAATAATATTTTAATAGCAAATTAAGACTGATGAGTGGGTCATAATTACGAAAATTAAAATATTTAAAAAAAAATATTTTTCATAAATTAAAGTTTCAAAATTCTTCTAAGTGATCAAAATTTAAGTTTGATCTGTAGTTTATGACTACACAAAAATAATAAAAAAGTGTGCATCTAATTTTGTAAAGTCATAAAATCTAGATTAATCTTAAATTTTACTCACAGAGAATAATTTTGAAATTTTAATGTATGAAAAATATTGAAAAAAAAATTCAGACCCACTCATCATACCTAATCTGCTATTAAAATATAATTGACTATTATATGCGGACCCTGTATACACGCAGATCCTTACAATAAATTTTTTAGTCCTTGTTGGATCCCAAACCATTTCTTGATTCTTTCATTCCACAGGCGAACACCTAATGTGTTTATATACAGTTGGGTTACTTGAATTTTATTAATAAATAAGAGATTCGTTACATTCTTGATTAAAACTTACTGTTCCATATGATTTTTTTAATGAAGAATTAAAATAACTTATTATTTTTATTTTCTCTCTACTGAAATGTAGAAATATATTGATATATTTAGGGTTTAGTACGAAATAAGAAATACAAGTCTGTCCTGATATCTCTGTCTGTTATGGGTTTTCAAAATAATTAAATTGAAAATAAATTAAGTCAATGTCGTAATAGACCTTATATGGCAATCTTATTTAAATAAATTTTTTGTAATTTTTTTCTTCTTACATGCATGGAAGCTTTACAGTGGTCATAAATAAAAAAACGAGGATGTCAATCCAAGAAAAACCTACAAATACCCACTTGACTTGAAGAAATGTTTACTTTAACGCTTATTTCTAAAGTTCTAAATTCATCTGTTTTTCTGGTTCTTCATTTATCTGTTTCCAGCGATATCGTGAAAGACAATTAAGTAATTTGAAACTGAATTATTAATTGAGCACGCACTTAATTTTTTTTATATTTTGCACTTTACAGCTCCTTGTTTTGAATGATTCTTAAGATCTTGTTTGTAATCGAAAGGACAAGATTTTATCTTCATAGATTTTAGCCTATATTTGTACATGGACACCGAATTGTAGGGCATTTAAAAACCGAAGAACTGAAAAATATACGATTTATTTACCTTTTCATGATTCATCATCACAACTCTTTGAAATGAGCCCACTGCAGGGCTATGAGTCTGTCCCCTGGGTGACGAGAAGGTATAGGCCATAATCCACCAAGCTGGCCCAGTGCTGGGTGGTGGATGTCAGAATTTTCAGGGCGCCAAAGTGGCTTCGGACAAACCCTAACGACTACTGTATACAAGTATACAGCACCCGTCGTGAGAAATGAATGGTCGGCGGTCACCCATCCAAGCACCGACCGCACCAAACTTTGCTTAATCTGTGATATCGTATGATACACACAGTAACCACGGCGCCACGACGACTTCGTGACTTTTCATGATTAAATACTGTAAAATAAATTATTTAAAGTTTAAAGAAAAAACCGTTTCGGAATATATGATATACAGATGATATATATAATGATGGACAGAGACTGCTGCAGTGGCAGGGGGTCAGCCTATCGCCCGCAAAAAAGCCAACAAAACCTCTGTCCCTTAACTGACTTTTACAGTATGCCCGGGAAAAGAAGCAGCTGGCGCATTCTATGTTTTTCTTTCGCTCCAAATACTTTCTGTCAGCAAATGTCAATAATGACAGTATAGCACACCGTTAGTCATTCAAATAAGATCGTTATTCCAATAAATAAATAAATAAAAAACATAATGACAAACTGGCAGTTCGACAGTTCTAGTATTTTTTTTATTTATTTATTGATTTTGGAGAAAACACAGATATATACATTGCAGTTATACATAAAAAGTGGAAATGAAGTATTATTTAACATATATATCCAAAAAAAATCTCACTAGGACTTACATTATATAAAATTAGTAGAGTTTTTACTCTCCAATGAATAAGAAATGTAATGATTAACAATTTAAAACCTTTAATTAGACAACTCTCTCAGTGATTTGAAAATGTATTGTTTAAGTGTATGAGTTGTTTTTGTGTGAAAAATATCAACATTAGGAAGTTTAGTATTATATGTTGCGCATATCCTGAAGAGTGGAGCTCTTCGTCCTTGGTTAGTTTTACGGGTTGACAAAGCGAAAATTGCTGAATGTCTAGTTCTGCGTTTGGGAACATTAAATTTAATTTTTTGCACTAGCTCGGGACAGTTATAGTGGTTGGAACATATTTTATAAAGAGTCATTACGTCAGAAGCAGCTCGTCGATCAGTTAATTTAGTTATGCTAAATTGTTTTAGTAGATCATCATACGATAATTTACCATGGTAAAGTCTGTAGTTTACTGCTTTTAGATATTTCTTTTGTATGTTTTCGATTTTTTTGATATATATGTCATAGCATGGGTTCCAGATGACTGATCCATACTCGAGGCACGGGCGGATTAAGCATTTATATAGCAGTAAGTAGAATGATGCATTACGAAAAGTCTTTACTTTCCCAAGAATGAATCCTGACATTTTATGTGCTTTTTTAGAGATGTTGTCAATATGTGCATCGAATATGAGCTTGTGGTCCATCGTAACGCCTAGATCTTTAATAGTTTTGACTTTATTTAACTTATGATTGCATATACTATAATCAAACTCTACAATATTTCTGTTTCTGGTAAAAGAAATACAAGAACATTTTGCTAAAGCCAGTTGTAATTTATTTTTAAGACAATATTGGTAGAATCTGTCAAGGTCTTCCTGTATTAGTTTGCAATCATTTATATGAGCTACTGTGTTAAAAATTTTCAGATCATCCGCGAACAATAGGAAATTGGAGTGCTTAAAACAAGAATCAATATCATTAATGAATAAAATATAGAGAAGTGGTCCCAAGACTGAGCCCTGGATCACGCCTGATGGAACGGTGGTTACCTCAGATGCATGACCGGATATAACAACCCTTTGGGTTCTCTTTTCTAAGTATGACGCAAACCATCTAAGAAGATTTCCTTTAATACCATTATAAGCCAGTTTTTGTAGCAGTAGTAAGTGATCAACTTTATCGAAGGCTTTTTGGAAATCTGTATATACAGCGTCAATTTGGGCTTGTTGGTCCATTGAAGTAAATAAGAAATCATTATATATTAAAAGATTCGTTTCGTTATTTTTTTTTTCTGATAAAACCATGTTGTTCTGTTATAATGTTTTGCTCTAGAATAGGATAAAGAATTTTGTGAACTACCGCTTCAAATAATTTAGGGAACATCGACTGTACGACTACTGATCTATATTGTGAGATATGAGCTTTGGATCCCGCCTTATGGATTGGTGTAATATGGGCTATTTTCCATCGTTCAGGGAATATACCGTGAGCTAAACATTTGTTAAATATAATAGAAAGGGGCGTTTTTAAATATTTTACCGTTTTTTTGACAAAGTAGGGGGTTATTTTATCCGGACCTGCACCCTTATTCTGGTCTAACTTTACTATGGCATTCTCTACATCACTTTCTTTCACTATTATACTTGACAAAATTTGTTTTATGGGGGCACTTTCTTGGCATTGGCCTTGGCAGTCTTTTTACTGCATAGTACAACAAATATAGCTTGTTTACGAAACCACGAGTACGATTTTTTTCACGGTTTAAAGTTCAGTTACGACCTAAACTGTTTGTAATACAGTTTTCTTTAGTGGAATCAAAGGTATTATAAACCGCTGAGTGTACCTCGGTACCTCAAATGGGCCACTTATACGGAGATCCTTTGTCACTTATTACAAGATAATTTAATAGATAATTTAAGATTGCAAACGTTTTAATTAACTATAGCAACGGGTAATTTACTACGTTTTCATCATATTTGAAGCATCTACATTTTGCAATTTTAAAAAGCTTTAGTATTTCAAACAATAAGTAAACATAGACATAGTATTGTCTGCAAAGACACCGAAACGACGAGCTAAAATTTAAAATGTAAATTATACGCGATAATCCGGTTAAAAAGTGTTTTATTTTAACATACTAAGACATTGTGCATAAATCGGTATTCATAAAAAATCATGACTTCACCTCAAATATTCTGTACCATATTTTGAGATCAAATCGCAAAATAAGTAAAAAATAAACGAACAATACCTGTCGTCGAAGGAACCCATCTTGGTCACATCGTGTTATTGTTTTCGCACAAGTCCTCACTTTCGCGGTTTATTTACTTTTGCTCCACCGAATCTGTTGGGTTATTCCACAGAGCGCATGCGCAGAGGCTTGCCAAGCGAGAAGTTTACTCGTCTTGCAACGTTTTCATCGACTTTTTAACTTTATTTCTTAGGATTTAGTTTAAGATACTAGAAGGATTGAAAATTTCTTAGGAAAGCATGAAATCTCTTTGTAATACCGTCTAGTTTGAGTAGGTTAACGTGTGGATTATTTTCACTACTTAACACTTTTTCTGCATACAAAAAAGTTCATTAACACTAACTAACTAAATACACATTTAGGTGCCCGCTTTATTATACAAAAACACTGTTTGAAAATACTTTAAGTATAGAGTTTCTAACCCTGCCTTCTACAAAATCAGGCCAATATTTAAATCCTGGTAAATTTTAAGAAAATGTTAAAATTGATGAACACTTACCAGTTTTGTTCAAGGGTTTGCACAATTTATTTTCTTCTAGAAATATCCAGTTATTATTATTTACCAGTTTCATTCGGAATAAATATAAACTGGTAAAAATCTCATGCAGCTGGTAAACAGTTTATGTTAAATGGGTACGTGGGAGTTAATGAGATCTCTACAAGTTTTAAAATAACATTATTATTTAAACGGACCATTTAGCGTATTGGCTTTGTTAGTCGAGTCGATGTGTCTGACAGTTAATGAGAAATAAGGTATTTAAATCCTACTATTTACTTGGCTTAGTTATAAAAACATATGTTTTTATAGATTGTTTTTGATTATTTTAATGCTTTTATTTAAAATATAATATTTAAAAAATGAACCGAAATCAAAAAATACTCGATGTATACACATACATACATAACTTCACGCCTGTATCCCTTATGGGGTAGGCAGAACACCAGAGGTTATAAAACCATCCAAAGCCACGTTTGACAAATTTGGATGGATTATAATTGTGGAGAGAGACTGTTGTCGTAACAGGGTCTCAGCTCAGCCTGATCGCCATGATCACCTGATCAGCCTAATCGCCCACAAAAAAAACCCAATATAACGGTGAAGGTATATGTATTTGAAATAGAGTTAAATAATTCAAAACTAAGAACGTTTACATATTTATTTTATAAATTATTAAAATGAACGTATTTTTTAAACATATTTGACAGAGTAATATCAGGATTTTCATCAAACAAATTAAGTAACAGTTTGGTGAATAGATCGGTACCTAATAACTTAGTCTTGAAGTCTTTATAAAACCGATGTCATCCAGATCAAGATAATCATTTGGCCATTAGTGTGATGAATAATTTAGAAACCCCTTATTATGCAACTTTATGTCGTATGGCTTGTAGGTGGCTACGGTGTTTGGGTTCGCTTGGAGTTGCTTACCCTCGGAGATGCTTGATTGGCTACAAATTGAGAGAAGGAGTTTAACCTTTCCCGTCTTTTTTTTGTACCAATGAAGCTATTTCCCTGAAACTGATTTTGCGATGCATTTCCTGATTTCTGAATTGCTTGTGCAGTTTTTAGCTTATCTGAGAGGCTCTCACCAAAGAGATATCTATCCCTGGACGTATCAATAAGAGTATCTTTTAAACTGCCGTTAATGGCATTAGTAATCAAATTACGCCTAGCTTGGGTTTCTAAATAGTGACTATCGCATAGAAGACGACTTGCGTCACTGATTGGCTTCAAGACTTTAGACGGAGAAAGCTCTTTCCTTAAAATCATTTCTGTCGCTTGTGCTAAAGCAGCTAAAGCTATTCCTATTTGATCTTGTTTGCATAACAAAGAGTTATCTTTTTTCACTAGGGACTCTGTAAGTTCTGCTCTGACTTCAGGATTGATGACTGGGGCAGCAAGAAAATCAACATTTGCTGGTATGTTATAGCTGGCCTTAATTGATTCTTTGACTTCTTCAGATAAACCTTTCGCCAATATTTTTTGCCATCTGGCTGCGACATCTTTGTGAATATTTTTTCCAAAATTTGTTCCCGATTTAGATGAATCACCAAGAATTATTAAAATATTATAGTCTAATGGTCTATCAGACTCGTTTTCTGAATCAAAAATATGATCGTCATCTATCGATGTTCCTTGTATAGGTGACCTACTCCCATGTAGCTTATTTTCCATTGTTACAGATGTTTCATCAGACTGGCAACTTCTGTCTGTTACATTAGTTGAATTTTGGCTATGCGGCAATGTTATTTCAGTACCGATATCATTCATTGGTACATCTATATCTGCAACAATAACCCATATTCAATAAAACAGAAATGCCGATAAAATTGCATCTTTTATCATCATGTTCACAGTAAAAACTTAGTTAAACATTTTTTTGATTGCTATGTAAAGTTGACTTAGAATAATTCTACTATCTCTGCATGAGCATTTCAGACTCAGGTTTAATGTCAACCTAAAATTAAAATTAAATTTGCCATCAAATAGGTGGCACAATCTATGACAGCTGTGATAGCGATGTATTCCGTCTGGCAATGTTATATCAAGGGGCAGTTCCCTTTAAGGCCCGTTTACAGGAAATTATTACCATCAATTAAGATAAATGTCAAACTGACATAGAACATTAAAATTCTACGTATAGTCCGACAAGGATCTTATTGCACATGTCATGGGAAATATCACTTCATGACTTTTACCGCTCATATTTATTAATGTACTTTTAAATTGAATATTAAGATATGAAATACGCCAAAATTTACAAACTGTGGGCTTACTTATTGTAGTTAAAAAATTAAAGAAGAGGTTTTCAGAAAGAAACACAATTTAACGTCTCAACAAATCCCATTTTAGGAGTAAATAAGCAAGTTGCCTCTGCAATGTTTACATATTGCCATACATTGAAAATACACTTTAGAACATAATTTATTTCATTTTTTAAATCTCAATAAAAAGTACAATTTCAGGAGAATTTTCTCTTTAGGAAAACTGTATGAAAAGGGAAGAAAGATAAGCCGATTTTTTACAAACCTTTCAAAATATGAGCATTTTTAGATACGTGTAGGCACTGAATAATAAAAGAAAGTAGTTTTGACGAAGATGACGAGGAAAACATTTTATCATTAAAACATGATATTATTTTCATGTTACTCTACTTTTAATACTAATATTATCTTTCTTAATCTTCTATTTATATCTTCAACCCTGTGTTTTTGTACCACTAACGTTTTTCTCAAAGTTTACGCGACTTGCCTCTTTTAGTACACAAAATAAAATAATATCTGTTTTTAAACATGAAAAAAATTAAAGATTACGCATTCATATTTTTCCTTGAGACGAGGGAAATTACACTGTAATGGTAACCCTTATTTCACCCTCACGCCCCTCTGACGTCATTATCCAAGAGCCAAAAAAAGCCTTGTCGGACTGTAATAAGAACTTAACGGAGACAAGACAGTGCAGACCTCCATAGGGCAGTGGTGTTAGACGTTACTTCGCAAATAAATAATAAATAAAATCCCCAGACAATCACACCAACTTCATGGCCCCAAATAAGCATAGCTTATGTTATGGGATACCATGTAGCGAACTAGGGGGAATCTCGAATAAATACATAAATAGATAAACACCCAGACACGGAACATTTTTTTTTTCTTGTTCCGTGCGGGAATCGTACCCGCAACCACTGGCGTCTGAGGCAGACTGGTTTACCCCATCGCCAAAGTGGTCGTCATTCATAAATCGCGAGGTTGCGGGTTCAATTGCCTCACGGAACAAAACAAAATATGTTCCGTGTCTTAGTGCATATCTATTTGTATTCTAGATTCCCCGTTAGTTCACTATAGGGTATCCCATATCACAAACTATGCTTACTTTAGGGCCATGTAGTTAGTTGGTGTGATTGTTTGGGGATTTTTCGATAACTAAATAAAGTCCACTTACATTCTAACTCCTCGTCTGCGGGATCGACTATGATAGCTCTCATTTTCGCCAACCTCTCTTCCAACCTTCTAATTTTACGTTTAATTTTTCCATTACTTTCATCACCCATCCGATTTCTTTCCATATTGGTTCGTAAATGTGATACTGTGACTTGATGCAGTGCGAAAGCTTGAAAACGGAAATGCATCATTAATCAAATAATGACGATACGTCCCTTTGGTTTGGGGTCGTTGCAGTAGTAATGTTGCCAGAGTTAGGAAAAAACCATAAATTATCATAAAAAACGGCGTGGCTTCGGAACACCAGTAGTTATACTTAAAACGTAAGGAATGAAAACTAGGAACGTAATAGCTGTATTAGTTACTCAGACGTAAAAGTGTGACAAGTCACTCACAAACTCGTAAATAGGTCAATGTGTACGCTTTTATAATATACCTATATATTTTTGGATAGATTTACGCATACTGTAAAACAAGTGTTTTTTGTAAAGGATTACTATAAAGATATACGGATTCCCTGGCTGTAAACTGTTATTGTGTAGGTACTTTTAAAAGATGATTGCTGTTGTTTCTTGCCATTTCTTCTCAACAGATAGACTTTCCGAAGTGGTGGTAGTGTTGTTAAGTTTGTAACCTACGAAACAAAGGTTTTCTTGACTTGTTTGAAACTGTGTGGATCGAAAATCGTGGTTAGAATCCCGTGAATTAAAGTAAAGTAAAAAACAACGCGATGGTTAAAAACAGTTATTACTACATAAATTACTTCATAAATTTAACAGACCTTACGTTTCAACTACCTACTTAATGTATCAGTTTTTGTTGTTAATCAGTTATGAAACGATCTGCATGTGTCTAATTTTCCTGACCAGCTTCTAAAATGGATGCGTAACACCTTGTACGCTCATTTTCCACCAGGTGGCACGGAGTACAAACGTATGTGATGTCTCATTATGTAAAAATCCTTAGTGTTAAAATTCCACTTATTCAAACCATTTTAAAACTAAACCGTTAAGATAAAAGTTCAGAACATCGCCACACCACGGCACCACTGTCTTCATGCAGTGACCCTTATCACAACAAAAGCGCGGGTCAACGCACACTTCAATCATAGTACGTTGTGGTCCAGTTAAAGCATTAACTCGCTATCCGAGATGATTCGCAATTTATCAGTTAACTCGATATCACGTGAGATTTCAATCAGTTCAGATGCTTTGTTACTAGGTAACATAATAGACCTTTGAAATTGCTGATTGATAATACTGGCCACTTTGAACTGACTTTGTATTAAACCATCTAATCTAAGTGTTTGCAAATTTTTATTAAAAAAATCCCAGTATTACATTTTTTCAGATAATCACACCAACTACATGGACTCAAAGTAAGCAAAGCTTGTGTAATGAGATATCATGTAGCGAAATAGCCCCTGACGGACTCTAAGAAAAGTATAGTGGACTTTACTGACTGTATAGGCAAGATTGTAGTATGTATTAAAAATAACAATGTTGACTCAATGTCTATAATAGGAGATTTTGATGCTCATCTAGGAGAACAGTTTTATGCAAAATGTTTGTTTAGAGCAAAACTTGACATGTATTGATGTTTGTAAATTGGGGGAGAGTTCAGACACCTACACATTTATCAGCAAAACTAATGGCTCCAAACGCTGGTTGGATTATTGCTTGGTAACGGAAGCTGTAGTTAAGTCCATAACAAATGTTAAAGTTTTATGTGATGTGTACTGGTCCGATCATACAATTTACATATTGACTGTAACTTTTCAAGAATAAGACCAAAAACCAGAGAGTATTTAACATTAAAAGGGGTGTAAGGGACGCCTCTGAAATTAAAATGTATAATAATTTTTTTAATAAATATCTAAAAGGTCTGGACTTTCAAACTGAACTTGGTTCTTGTTGTGACTCAATATGTAACAATGAACAACACCATCTAGTCATAGAAAAACTGTATCATGACATTGTTAATTCTCTCAGTAATGCTGCTTAGAAAAGCTTTACATTGAAGTATAATTTAAAAAAAGCAAAGAAGTATAGTTGGATGGAATAAATATGTTAAGGAAGCGGATAGGGAGGCTAGGCTTTGTTTTCAGCTCTGGGTTAGAGCCAGCAAACCTAGATCTTGAAAATATCTATAATAAAAAAAAAACAATTTATAAGCTAGTTGAAAAACTGTCAATCTAATAAAGAATAAATAAAAATGGATACTTTAGCAATACAACTTAGGGAAAAATGCTTCAAAAAGTTTTGTAATACCACAAATAAGCTAACTCCAAAGCCTAGCCTTCCTGTCACGGTTTCAGGTTAAACTGACTGTCACGAGATCGCCAACACTTTCACGAATAACTTTAAGATTGAAATGGTAAAGCCACTGAAAAGCATTCAGGGTTATGTAGCTGAGGATATATATGATTCTGAGATATGATATTAGGTTTTCACCAAAACAGGTACTGGTAAAACTACACAACTATGGTCTAGGGTCTCAACTATGGTCCACCGATCTCAACGAACAAAAACCCTTTTATTGCTGTAGTAAACGACATCTACTTTATTCTTTTGTACTATTTCGTTAGCTTAAGGCACGAAAAGCCTTTTACATGAACAATTTTTGAACACTTTTTGTAGAAAATTGTGTAATTTTGAAGACTTTTGTCTCACCTATTTTCATGATAAAAGGTATCGTTTTTGCTAAATATGGAAAATCTTTATTATATTATAAGTTTGACCTTTAAAAAAAATTAAGTAAATATAGGTGACGGCGACTTTTGACATTTTATTTATGATGGTATATAGTGGTGGCGTTTCTAACAATTTTCAGCTCTATGCGATTTTTTCCTAAGTAATGACTTATTTTTATTTGACTGGTGATGTTTTGTTTCAAATGTTTAACTACTTAGACCTAGATGTGTAAGAACGTTAGGATAGAATGAATGAATGCCGTTTTAGCATGAAAGACCAACAATCATCTATTATAAATAAATAAAATCCCTAGACAATCACACCAACTATATGGCCTCAAAGTAAGCATAGCCTGTATTATGATGAACTAGCGGGGAAACTAGAATAGAAAATACATAATATATAGATGAATGCCCAGACTGGCGTCTAAGGCAGATAGGTTTACCCCATCGCCAAAGTGGTCGTCCATTTTCCTACTTCATTAACTTTGATGCTCATAATATAACTAGGATTTATCAACAGCAATATTATAAACCTGGAGAGTTTCTTTTTTAATTATTACTTGGAGAAATATTTTTAAAATGAATAGCGAAGTTCCATTTTTCATCACAAAAATAAAACAGAATCAACAGTAACACTTGTAGTTTATTGTAAAGAAGATCAAAATTCTAAGTAAATACGTAATTAAATAATTTTAGAAATTCTAACAGACATGCTAGTTAACGAGCCTTTAATTTATTTAATTTATTGACAAGGGTTACCAAAGTACTTACTGAAACTAACTTTGTCCTAGATGGCACTTGATCGAGCCTAGTCTTACTTTACAGTTTGCTTAGAATGTTATTTACAATCTAAACAATATTCTGGAATATTTCAGTAAAACACACGGCTTTATTATTTAGAGGTCATTCTAAGGGTCGATCGATTGGTGTGGTAAAATCCTTAGGAAGGTACACCTCAAAAACTAAATGTTTGACCATTACTATTTAGATTTTTAGCCAACCATGTACACGTTTAATCTTAATTTCCCACATATCTCAATGTAATAAATCCAATTGTTTTGCCGACATCTCGAACGAGTTTCCACCCTTTAATTTCTTGGTGTAGGGCCTGCCCAAAATTTTAATTTTAATTCATTTAAACTACACGAGCTCTCGGATAAGGAAGCTTATTACACATTTAAGGTATTGAGTCATGTTATGAATCCCGATTTACTAAAACGTGTATAGTATGCGCTCCGCCAGTGCCTCATTACCTACTTACTGCATAACATCCTGGGGTAGGGTGCATAAAACTATGCTACTCAAAGATGACAAGTCCACCGAGAGACCCTAAGGAACATGAGGGGAGGGGCTGAATACTTAGTAGTCCGAATGGGCCCTGTACGAGGCACAATCCCGGCAGCCGCAACCCAGACAGTGTGGGACTTTTACCCACTAAACATCCTCTTTATATCACAAGCTATGCTTACTTTGGAGCCATGTAGTTGGTGTGATTGTCTGGGGATTTTATTTATCTTCACTTACTATCATGCGAGATCGTGGTCAAACGCTGGTTTAGTAACTGATGAAAAACCACACTTTCTCGTAAATGTATACGAAATAGCTTACAAAGCCCATAAGATGATAAATCCTTTTCTAAAAGCAAATAAATCTGTTCTATCCTGCCTGTCATCATCATCCAATAATTCTGAAGCGGTTTCCACCGGGGGCTATTCGTCCCCACTTGTCGAATGTAATTTATAAAATTGTTATACAATTGTTGACAACTGGAAACTTCGGTGACGTAATTGTCGGTCACAGGTTCGACCTGGATCTTTCCAGAATAAAGGTTGGGAGGAATCAGGAGCTAGGTAGGGGACTGTAACCTTTTTTTAGTTTTTTGTTTTGTTTAATTTAGAATCTTAGTCAATTATATTAGAATTGTTTTTGATTTTTTTTTGCGAGTCCCATGTAGCCTGTTTAAAAAATCCAGAGTTTAACGTAAGTTAAAGCTCTATCAAATCAGTTTGGTTGTTTCAGGCAAAAAATAAAATTCAGCAACTCTGTGTTTTAGGCAAAGCTTTCTCGAAGCGTAAAGTGAAACTAACTACCATCAAGGATGTATCCAATGACAAACCGGGAATAAAAGGAAATAAATCTAGATTCTCCTAAAAAGGACAGCAATGCACAGGTTGTTCCTCTGGAGCTGCAAAACATTCTCATTTACTACAAAAATAAAAATAAAAGATAACTTTACTTCAGACAGATGACCGGACACTTCGATGTTTGTCATTTAAGCACATATTTAGTATGTATTTGGGATTTATTATGAATGAGTCATATGTATGAATAAGTCTGGTTCTTGTTAACAAGTTCTAATCAGTACGGTTAGATGGCACTATGTCTACATAATAATAAAAACTCCCGACAAACACACCAACTATAGGATCTTAAACTAAGCAAAGCTTGTGATATGAGATGCCAGGATAGCGAACTAGGGATAATGGGAAATCTCCTAAGGAAGCCTATAATATAAATTAAACACTCAGACCCGAAACATTGTTTTTTTTGCTCCGGGCCGGAATCGACCAAATACCTTACGATTAAATAGTAGCATCATAGCCAAGTCTTATCATCGCTGTCTTACGACTACGCCATGGAAGTCGTACCCAACATAGTATATTTTTCTGAGATTTTTTCCTTCCATTACTTGACTTAAAACTTCTCACTCGGAGCTTTTGTTTAAGTAACAAGAAGGTTTTATCCAAAATCCAAAGAAAACTAATTGAAGTTATTCATAGTTATTTCATTCTGAATTTATATAAGTAAAGTACCTAGATACAGGTAAAGGCTGAATAGAGTTTTGTGTCGGTACCTAATATTGGTATTATTATTTTCTTTGACCTTATAATAAATTCTTTAGGTATAGACAGTACACAGCTCAGATTGTTTTGATATTTGTCAGTCGAGAGGCGAGACGGGTATCCGTGTGATCATATTCACGATTATCTATAAGCTTCGGTTTAAACACCCATTGTTAATAAAGTAAGTGCATACCACAACACCGAATTCAATTCCACATACCCTATTGTCTGGGTTATATCTATTACAGTGAAATTCCACGATTTCAATGTTTTGACTATGGGATTTAAAATAAATCGATCAATTTATTTATAGTCAAGGTCGAAATATTCCTTACTTTCAGGTATTTTTTTTGGTAAATTGTTTACGAATTGAAATGAGTCCATCATTGCTTTAAAAGTTGATTGCACGAATGAAACATTAAATAAAAGTTTATAGTCAAGATTTTTTGCCTTGTCCATGAATTCCATGAATTCGGAATTTTATGTAAATCTTTATCGAGTTAGATTGTAGACAATGTCCTGACATTAAAGCAGTAAAGCCAATTCAGCCATAAAAGCCATTGGTAAGTTAGTATAATAAGAAGTTTCGGTAAAAAGTGCCGAAAGATTTTTCCAGCGGTTTTTTTCTTTACTTTCTTAGAGCTGAAGTTGCAATTCCAATTTTCAATAAGTTCAACCTTCACAGATAGGCTATACTAATAAACAAACTCTTCCACTTCATTAAACGTTAGGTTAATATTAAAAAAACAACATTCACAAAATTTACTTTAAATAGTTAAAACATAATTTATTTATGTCCTACTTATAGTACTACTACTACTATTCGAACATGGTTCTTCAATGCTGAGCTACTTAATCATGTATTTTTTTATATAATGAAGTGAAATTGTTCATCCTATGCATTAAGCAGGTGTCCCTATAACTTGTCGGTCACCGGAAGGCGAGGCTGCGGGACCGGTTGGGGGGATAGGGGGATACCATTGTTCCGGTGTGTTCCGTTACGTCACACTCCTTGGCAAAAGATGTACAATTATTTGCATAATTTTTTTATGTTTATACTTAGTTTTGTGTTACATGAAAACTGTGTTGTGAGATGTGCAAATAGTCAATTTCATTTTTGGTGGTTGGTTGGGGAAGTAGTTAAAATGCCTTTTATTATGAATCTGTAACTAGTGGGTTTGAATCCGAATGGGGGGCTCGTTATTGTGAACACATTATAAGTAGTAGATGTTTAAATACTCGTAGGTATTATGTTTTCACAATTATATTTATACATTTCCTATCCATATCCATAAAAATACTTAAGGAAACTTAATTTAGGATACATAATGGGCCGTATTCGAGAATCCATTTTCTTATTTTAAGGTCTCTCTGGCATCATATTTTACGACGTGAAACGTGCCAGCCTCATACAAAAACTATATTTTCTTCTCTCTGTCAGGGCATCAAGAAACACTTAAAATAAGAGAGTTCAATGTCGGAATAGTGACTAATGTGTCATGTATGGTGGTCGTTAGATACATTTATTCATTTATCATGGTTCATAATTTTCTCATCATCATCATCATCATCATATTTTATTTGAATTTTCTTTTCAGACTATTTATTTATTTCTTTCCTTATATTTGGAGCTATAATCTATACTATTGCAAGCATCAAGTACCTGCACTCGGTTTACTTGCAAAAAACATAAACACAAAGATAGTAAAGCACATAAAAAAAACTCAAAGACAAACCTGTTCATTTTAAAAAAGGAACGAACCAAAAGTTGCCAGCACCTGCAAATCCTGTGAGGATTTGATCTGGATAATGGTTAATCTAGTGCGTACGGCGCGCGGGACTATAAAAGCCAAGCGTCTCATCGCTAAAGTCAGATTGCTCTGTGTGGTCAACAAGTCAACAACACAATACACCATGAAAACTTTCATCGTCTTCGCTGTATGCCTGGTTTTGGCTCAGGTATGTTACTTTACTATTTAACCTACTTCCAATAGGAAATTTTCAATTCGTCTTTTTATTATATGTTTGTTACGCGATTATTTGGCGTATTGCAAATCAATTTTAATGATTCTTATTTCTTGGACTTGGAATATTTTCAAGATGGTCCCATTTAAATTTCATCAAAATGAATAAGAAACCGACTGCAAAATTTGCGATTTGCGAAAACTTGCAGATCTATGTTTAGGTTTTTGCCAAAGTTTTAGTAAGAACTTAAAAATGTGGGTGCATTTATAGTAACTCAATGGGTAAATTCGAATTTTTCGTGCTCTATATGCATTGGATACTATTTTGAATTACTTTGTTGTTCTATTCTTGAACTGGTCCATAATAGACATTGCCTATTTTCAAATTTTACATTTTTTACAGTTTAAAATCAGTATTGGTCAAATTGTAGAGTTTGAAGTCTCATAATTAGATATTAGAGAGATTTAATTTTAAATAACGCAACATTCAATTGGGTTTCAATTTAACTATTAAATTTTAAAAAGGTATTAATACTGGTTTCATTAGTTTTGTAAATTCGCTTGTACGTAATAGAAAGGTTGTTCAGTGCCCATACATAGTTCGCCTCAGTCAGAGCCAACAGCACAGAAGAAATCATTTTCTATTTGAAAATTGCCCTTAGGACCCCATACGAACAAAGTTTCTTGATGGACACTTTAGAGTCAATTTAGGCTAATTTATTGTCACGTAGTGTTTTCACATCGATATCATCATCATATATTATCACCATTTCTTAACAGGTATCTTACTAAGTTCATACTAAGAGAGTATTAGGAGAAACATAATTCTTCGTCCATTAAATCATAATTTTGCCATTGTATCCAACAGCAAAGCGACGTGATAGTATTAACAGTAGGTACCTCTATTCTTTTACCTCTTCAAAGTATACAGTTAGTATCCCTATAGTTTGTAGAGTTTTGGCCAGAAATTAACATATTGTTTTGCAAGTTTCATGTTTCATTTTTGATATCTAATATATAATTAAAGTCTATTTATTAAATAATAATTATATCTTTGTCTAATAAAAGAGATTTTAATTGTCTTTCATTTTGAGTAAAACATTAGAAGTTTCGGTTTCTTTCTAGATGATTCCAATAAATGGGAGCCTAATAGAATCTGGATAAAAACATCTTTCATTTTAAAGTCATATTGTGGGAGAGCAAATTATATTTAGTTCGACAAACAGTTGTTTTACCCTAAGTTAAGGTGTAAAAAAAGTAAAATATGTATGTTCTGAAAAAATATTTACATTTTTATACATAATTTCTTTAAAATTGTAGGGATTTCAGAGATAAAGTTGATCCATAGACTAATTTATGTTTCTTCATCTCACTAGGCCCTTACCGACGAGCAGAAGGAGAAACTAAAGAAGCATAGATCCGAATGCCTGACGGAGACCAAGGCAGAGGAACAGCTGGTCAATAAGCTCAAAACCGGAGACTATAAGGTATGATATTTTACCACCACCAGACACCTTCCCAAACAAAAAAAAAACAGTCCCAGTGGTCTGTGTAAAGAATCTTACAAAACTTTCGTCTGTATAAAAGTAGTTTCAGAAAGCATGGATTTTATAGTGTTTCTAATCACGTCCAAAAAAATTATACAAATGGTAATTACTTATTTTTATAATAAAGCTTGATAGTTAGTGTTTGGACAGAGCTCTAAAAGTACTAGTCAGATTATTTTTTTTGCATTTGATTGTCCAGATTTTGGACAAACCTACAAACTCATGGTTAACACAATGCCTTTACAATTTGTGATTTTACCGTTACCTATTTTAAATGTATATCTATTTTTTATGTACAGACGGACAATGACAACCTGAAGAAGTACGCTCTTTGCATGCTTACCAAGTCGGAGCTGATGACTAAGGATGGCAAGTTCAAGAAGGACATCGCTTTGGCCAAGGTTCCTAACCCAGGTGAGCCTCAAATATTCTCTAGACACAAATTACTTTCTTGGCAAAACTTTTCAGACTAAACACGTTTTATAGAGATTTTTTCTTGACTAAAAGCAATTTCTTTGCTTAAAAGTTACTAAACATTGCTTTTTCCTAGATAAAATGCTTTTGTACTACACAGAAAAAGGCACACAAAAACATTTTTAGATGAAACATATTTTATTGAGATTTTTAGAGAGAACTTTTTCTAGACAAAGATTTTTTCTACAAAATTAACATTCTCGAATCGTGACACAGAGGCTTAATCCTGCCAAAAAAAACCATGTGAATAATAATTTACACTTGCCTCCTTGTATATTCCTACTCCTTGTATTCAGGCTTAGAAATGAACTTTTCTTAATTAGCTCTGTTTGAGAGTGTACTTGGTTGCCCTCTGCTTCCATTAGGTACCTATATACTTACTCAAACCGATTGAACCTTACTTTAGGGCTTCAGAGTCTGTATCAGTAATGGTATAAAATACTTTTTTTATATCTTATGTTTTTTTTTTCTTTTCACTCTTAGCCGACAAACCAGCAGTTGAAAAGCTGATCGACACCTGCTTAGCCAACAAGGGTAACACACCCCAACAGACCGCCTGGAACTACGTTAAGTGCTACCACGAGAAGGACCCGAAGCACGCCATCTTCTTGTAAAAACTGGAACTAATTGGAACCGATATACACCTTACACGCCTCAGAGAAACGCGACAGCCATGATATAAAGATTTATTTTGTAATGTCTAGCAACAGCAGAAGGGTAATTTTTGATTTTTGATTAGTTGTAATAATGTACTGCCGAAACGAATTTAATAAAAATAAACCATTTCTGCATATTGTTGTATTTCTTCATACCTATAATTATTTTTGGGCAACTGTCATACAGCGGCCCTAATTGAAATCTACTAACATTGTTACAAAATCCTTATATAACTTTAAAAATGCGTTTGGCGTCAAATACGTCATGTACTATCACTTCATATAAGAAAGGGGTAAATGTAGGATTTTTTAAAAACAAATCTCTGAACTAAGCTACCAACTAAGTCAATTATTTTCTTAACACTCAATTTTAATGTTACCTACCATTCAAATTAAAATGTTGATTACCTATATTTTTCCACGACATGACTGAAAGGGTCCATTAAAATAGCACATTAATGTTTTTTTAAATCAATCTAAATTTGTTCTGAAACCAAAATTATACATAGGAAAATAATAACCTTATTAGTAACTCCGAACTGTCTAATAAATCTTAGGAAAACATAAATTGTAATTAGGGATGCAACGATACCGATACGATAATCGTATATCGGCGATTATCGTAAACCTGTACGATCATTCGTTATCGTAAATATTACGATACGATATTTTTACGATACATTCATTTAAATTTATTTGAAGTTATAGTTTCCAAATTGGAATATTTAATAAACACCAGACCACAATGTAGCTAAAATTATGCTGGTATCGATAAAAATATCGAAAAATTACAATAAGCTTAATTAATGGCGCACTTTAAAAATGTTAAAGTTAAAGGAAACTGAGTAAGCCTGGGCCACAGGGTTAACAGGTTGACTTTGGTCTAAAAAAATTGCTTATTTTATCCTTATTCAAAATACATAAAACCCCTAAAAATGTAGTGAGGGGGAAACAAGTTAATTCAAGATATGGAAATCGCTGTCATGGGTTTTTAGTATGGATGAATAACTCATAATATAATTGAAAATACGCTGAGTAAAATTGAAGAAATATTAAATGAGAATCATTATAAGGTTAAATGAATGTAAACTAACCACGTTAGTTTTATTGTAAATAATTATTTTGTAATTAAAATAGGCGAAATTCTTTATTAGGTTTGGCAATACTGAGTGAATGAAGAACGAAACTATGGTAATTGACTCGTTCAGTAAGTCAATCGATCTATTTGTTCACTCGTTTGTTTGGTTTCTTTCCTTGCGCTTGAGTATTTTCATGGTTTTTCTATTTTTAACGACTTCAGCTATTCATACGGACTTCACGATTCGTCTATTTTGTGTTTATTTTGTGCTTGCCTACTGGATCCCGAGAACCCGCATTACACGACGATTTTTGGTTTTTGTCATTGGACTTTTGATTTTGCATTTCGAAATGGATCGCTGTATTAATTGCGGCATTGCGTTTGGTATCATAAAATTCAATCAACTATAGATTGTTCATACAATTAGTGCAACTTGGTTGACATGATGTGAGAGATTTTAATAAAATAAATAGATAGCCCTAAGAAAAGTGAAAGTTGTTAGTATCAATTTATCAGTTTGAATAGTTGTTTAAAATTATAACTAATAACTAAGTAAGTATAGGTAATATCTTATAATGTCCTATTTTATCTAGTATGCTATCTAAGTAAAATGTGCTACTATTTATTTTTAATTGTAAACTCTCTAAATAATTCAAAATACAATAATTCATTTATAGATCTCAACAATAAGAAAAAGAATAGCTTTCGAAAGTGATTCTTAGCTCACTTAACTTCTTTGTATACCTATAGACAAAATTATGGATATCTCAACTCTTCAACACTGATTTATCTTGAAAATTTCGGTGATGAAACATGATTATATTTTAAATAAAAAAAAGCAAATGTCAAGTTGTTAACACCGTGGCCCAGAAATGTATGGAGCAGGTTCTGTCTCCTTTAAGTTTAAGGAAAAAACTTAAAAATGTTGTGTTTTCTGTATATGAATTTGCCAGTAATAAATTACGATTACCCTTAAAATTAATTAATAGTCAGTAAATGTAACAATTTAAAATAAAATATAAGTTAATGATGGATGAAATAAAAATGCATAACTTGTTTTATATACTTTTACTTTACTTAGTATTACATACAATTACAACAAAGCTTCCAATAAATTCATCAAAATGGTATTAAACAAATATCGTAATGCATTCGTATCGTAATTCGTTATCGTATTTGGCCATTAAGATGTATTCGTCATTTGTATTGGTATCGTAATAGCCGTATCGTTGCATCCCCAATTCTAATGTAATGTTATCCTCACATTTTTACATTTTAATCAGTTTTAGTAACGTTTATCATCTACATTAAGTATCAGTATCATCGCTTGCAATTTGATGAAATCTCTTTTAGCGCGTTACCACATAAATCGATCGATCGTGGATCGAGGGCGCCGATCGATGGTAGAATGGATTAGTCAACTTTGATCGATAGTTTTTACTAGACTTATTAAATTAGAAAAAATCGATCGACATCGATCAATAGGTCTGGTAACACTTACCCTTTACACCCTTACCCTTTGGTTGAGAGATGTTTCTGCTGAAATGGAGAAGAAAACGAAAAGCTCTAAATACATGTCGCTTCATACGCTTGACACATAACAAACTATCAAATGAACAAGTTGTAATCGAAATTGCTTGTTCTGTGTTCTATTTTCGGGTAAATCTATAAAATAATGTAAGCACATGTATGAAAATATGAAAAATGTGGACCGTAATATGTACATTTCCACAAAAGTTTAAATCAAGTAACATCCACAAGTTCCGCATGTTTATATCCTTAGAGAAACTGTGGTATCCATTTTCCATAAAACTTATGACTACGCAATGATGCATTTCTAATTTTTTGATCAAAATCACTATAAATTTAACTTTTACTATGGTATTTAACATTTGTTATGGGTCATCCATTTGCAAAGATACACACCGTTATACTACGGCCACACTACCTTACCGTCTACCGGGCTGTTACCGCAGTAATTATGGCATTAAATTACCGTTTAAATTACTGCATGAACTGGTGTGGCCACACTACCTTACCGTCTACCGGCAATATTTATGGCATTAAATTTGGCGGTAAATATGACTTTTTCAAGATGGAGGTCGAAGCTGCAGCGGTGTTGTGTTTTAGGAGTGCCAATTATTTTTACATGAATCTTTTAAATTTCAACAAAGCTTAAAGAAGACAAAAAGGGTATCCCAAAGAGACGGTTCGGATTGGAATAATTCTAAAAACTCGAGCGCTTTTTCATTTGACCACTCCATGTCGGTCGATACGTGCGTCGCCGGTGAGCTCATATTGCACACTGGACAAACGGTAGTGTGGCCACAAACGTAATAATTACTGCGGTAATCTTCTTTGATGTGCGAAAAAAGACCGCCGCCGGAGCTATTGCCTACCGCCATTTGCCATATTGATTGGCATTGTAAAATTATGGCCGTAAATCGTGGTTACACCTAGGTGTTGTTTAAGTTATGGCAATAATTACTGGCATATCACGGTAGTGTAGCCGGAGCGTTATACACCCGGTTATACGAGAGTTGCCATATATCATCAGCAGAAACTTCCATGAATATCATATCTCTAGCCAATGTTCAATCCAGCTCACTTTTATACCCTCAGCTCTCAGCACTTCAATACACAGCACCAGTACTTTTAACAAAAGACGGAAGGATATTGTATGCAGAAATCGCACGCGGGTAAAATATACTGTCTACATGATGTTTTAAATTCCTAGGGCCATTATTGTATAATAGAATAAACGCTAAATTCTATACAGGGTGACTGGCTTATGACCCGCCATGGGAACAGAGCATGTAGATGAGATTATTTGCAAGTTTTAAAAGCCTGCTTTCTATGGGTTAAGTCTTTTAGTTTTGGTGATGGGCATAATTTTGTACATTTATGATTTTTTCCCAAAAGTTTTCTTTTAGACTCGGACAAGTGTTTTATTAATTCATATTTTTTATAAATTATCGTTAATGGGTATCTTTAACGTGCCTGTGTTTGAGTTAAAATTAAATTTAATAAGTATTCAGAAGTAATATTCAGAAAAAAAAAAACAAAAATACCTAAATTTTATAAAATGGCAGCGAAATGAATGAAAGAATTTGGGATATTTATAAAAAAACTACAAAAGTCTACGCCATTTTCATATGGCTGAGAATCTCAGATAAAGGAAACGATTTTTTTACAGTCTTACATCCAGACCAACTCCAGTTAACGGGCTATCCATTAATTACGACAGACCCTGTATATTTAAGATCCGTATTTAATTAAAGTTAGGTATTTTTAATTTGAATAATTTTTAAAAGTTATTTTAGCACACTTCGTCCTGCAAAACAGGATTATCCTGGTTCAGGCATCAATGTTCTATCTTTACTTGTGTATTTAAGTGAATTATTTGTATTTATGCTCTTGAGAAATCAATAAATATTTATTATTATTTATATACTTTTCAAAAGATTGCATTGCAATGAAACATTAATTTAAAACATACAGCAAGATTGGTTTCTTCATCTTTGGTAATACCAATGATGAATACAAAATATCTGAACAATAAATTCCATTTGCAAACCCAGTATAGGGGAGAGGGGGGCAGCTTAGAACAGGGGCAGTTTTGAATTATTCGATTTATGAACGTATTTTTTATCTTTTCCAGCCTTCATTACATTTTTTAAACTGGTAGCCCCGAGCTACACATGAGTCAGTTCTCAACTAGCATCAATGTCAATGTCATTATCCAAAAAAACGGTCGGTTATTTTAGGGCGACGAAAATAAACAGATATTTTTTTAGTTGTAAGCTAATTACGGAAAACGTGGGTATTATTTTCAATTTGTGATTATTTTATAGTGTTGAATATATCATAGACTCAGTTTTAACAAACATGAGATCATTGAAAACAAGTTAGTTTTTAGTCGAAGAATTTTTTTTCCTGAAGGTGGGTATTGGGGCCGATTTGAACAAAATCACTGGGGCACCTTTGAACAAATGTTCAAAAGGGCCCCATTGAATATTTTTTTTTACATTCATTATATTTGTTTGTTTATTTGTATGTTTTTAATATATTTTAAATAATATAAGTATTTTTATTTTACGACACTAAAGGTGAATACTATTAGTGTTGAATAATTTAATATTAATTTATGCTTTTAGTTTCTTTTATGAAATTCGGTTACAATTTTTTTTTCCCTGAAAAAGAAGATCAATCTTTCATACCTATGTCAGATGTGCTAGAGAAACTACCAAAGCCATGTCCTACTGCAGGAACTTCTCGTACAGCTGCTTTATTATATTTCAATTTTGACTTTACTAAATTAAAGATGGGCTAAGTACATACCAAAGTACTTACTAGCGCGTTATGTATTGATTACCAAGGTGTTGATTATATTTCCTTTTTTATATTAATTTATTAGGTCTTTACGGTTATTTAGATTGTTTATTTTAAATTTTATTTGTTTAAAATATTTTCATAAGGCTCTTTAATGTCATATTTTTTGAGATACTTACGAATGTTATTACTTTTAAATATTTTTTGCAATCGGATTTGTAATCGGTTATAATAATGAGTATTTTTATCTTGGTTCAAGACTGCCCCAGGGCGTTCAGAGTTTTATAAAGTTTATTTAATAATACTTATTGTAAGAAATAAATGAAAGTGTACTATGGTAATATTAGGTACAAGTAGCATAAATAAACTGTTGATCATATTCTAAGAAGCTTGGTTTCCTTTTTATCCTGATTTTTCAAAACTACCCCTAGGGGTTTCAAAAGTGCCCCGCGCAAGGGGCACATTTAAACAAAATTAAGTTTAAAAAAAAATAAAAAATCTGTTACTTTAGCTACTCAAAATAAATAAATATAATTTTTGTTATATAGTATTAACCTCATATTTCATATTAAAATAAAAAAAATCGTGATTGTTAAGAAAATCAGATAAATATAATATATTATTTAAAAAGTGTTCCAATGTGCCCCCCTCTCCCCTATATTTAAATCGAGTTCTTCTTGGCTGATATATATTTTAATTTTTAAATTTGCCGAAGAAATTTTCAAATACAACAAAAAAATTGTATCTTTTAGCAAGTACCATATTTAGTGAGTTCTTTAACAAAGAAACTCAGCACATATAAACCTATGGCGTGTAGGTCAGCAATGTAAATTATTTGTGAAGTGGGTAATCAACTGCCTTCACGAGCCTCCTTACTTGTATTTAGGTTAGGGTCAGGGTTGAAATATACTAAAGCAAGCGTAGGTAGGAATAAAGGAACCTTCATTACATTTTATTTAAACTTTCTTTAACGTATTTAATAAATAAACTCATTTGTGTCCTGATGTAATAAAATATTCTCCATTTCGTTACTTTTACATAAAATCTGCACTATTTGGTATGAAATAGGTACTAAAATATAACCAGGTATTATACCGTTTGTCTCGTCAATATTTTCTTTTTTTATAGTCAGCATGTTAAGATATTATGTATGTATGACCCAGTTTATGGCGTGTGTAGAAAGTTCAAATCAGAAATAAAAAAAATTAAATAAATATACCAACTGGTGAAGTTAACTTATCAGTCAGTTCAAATAAGTTTCCTTTTGGGATGTAGTTATATTACTATTTTGCGAGTGAAGCACTTTGAAATAGCAAGATTTTTTTGCCGAGTCAACGACAATATAACCTGCTATTTTTTCATGACAAAATTAATATACATCTTCATTTTATTACTGGCCCTTGGCAGCACATTGGCACTTACTTTAAATATGGGGGAACATTTAAAAGAACGCCACCTAGCAATTTCAACGCGAACTAAATGAGCAAATTTTAACTCATCAACAGCGTGCGTCCTGAGCTTTTTTACTTCCTTTACTACATAAATGGCGCTGAATTAAATAGATATTAAATACTTATGGTAACCTTACTTACCGATCCATGACGATGGTGAAACAGACCTTCTTAAATATTATTCATAATATACAGTACCATAGAGCCAGTTCAGACCTAACTATAACTTTACTATTCAAAATAAACATGTATGTAAATGTAAATCAAGGTCAATTTATGATCGATGAACTCCAGCTATGAAATCCAAAATTCAAAAATAATTTATATATCGCATGCATCAATTTTTGCCCTTTTTTGCGATATAACAATATCCATAATTTGATTAGCTTAAATATCTGTATTATTTTAAATTTTATAAGTAAGTATACGATTTCGGTCGCAAAAATAATGCATATAAAAGACGCCATCAAAGATGTATATAAAATTATAAACCAAGAAAGACAGCGGTCAAAAAAAGGGTTGTTTTACAGGTTTTCAAATGTCAGGAATTCTCATTCCAGGGAGAGTTTTAGTTACTATTGTAATACATAGATGGCGCTGAAGTCAATAAAGCATTGAAAAAGTAAAAAAAATGTAATTTACCGTTCCACGATAACGATAAAACAGACCTTCTTAGTATCTTTCATAACGATATATTTTAATGCTTATTTACATTACCCACATTGTCATGTGTCCTGACATGTTGCATTTGTCATGCGTAGCTGCATCTCTCCCTAACTCGAGGGACTGACTATACATAGCAATCGGTGAAGTTTACTTATCAGTCAGTTCAAATAAGTTTCTTTTAAGGATTAGGTATTTTATATAGAAATTCACATTTCGAAAGCTTTTTAAACCATTAAGCATCCTGAGTTGCGGGGAAATATACATATCATTCGTTTGAAAACAGAATGAAAAAGCAAGATTTTTAACCGGCTCTTTTGGAATGACAACATCAATACGAAGCTTTATCTGCATTTATTACTGCCACAAGACTGGAATTGACTGTAAGTTTGGAGTTCCACGCCACCTACCAATTTTATATTGAACTAAATGCGTCAATTTAAAATTATGAACAGCGTGCGTCATGAGCTCGTTTTAGTTACTTATATAATACATAGATGGCACTGAAATCAAGAAAGCATTGAAAAAGTAAAAAAATGGAATTTACCGTTCCACCATAATGATGAAATAGACCTTCTTACATATCTTTCATAACGATATATTTAAATACTTATTTACATTTCTATAGAACCAGTTAAGACCTAACTAATTCAAAATAAACATCACCTAAATCACGGCCAATTTGGGATTTGGATACTATGAAACTACACATTTTTGAATTGGCCACTAGCAACTTGAATGTATCTAGCAAATGGAATCTAAATTCAAAACTAGTTTATATCTATGGCATGCCATCTATTTTTATTATCGTTTTTTTTTGTTGCTTTTATCTTGCGTTTTACCGGAAATACATTCATAATTTAAAAAAAAACTGTGTTACTTTAGATTAAGATTTCCGTCGTTTAAAAAGTGCGTCTTAAACAGCATGCTACATAAACGTACCTACCTTTAAATTTTCTCGACCTTGATCATTAATAATATCTATTGATTGTGAAAACTGCTATAAGTTTTGCTTAGTTTGGGACGATGAACTTTATGTGATTGTCTGGGGAAAATATTTTTTATTTAACAAAAAAATAACTGTTCACTTTCAAATACTAACGGTGCTACCTAGTGTCAGAGCTAGAAAACCTTTTTTTATACGAATATATTCCATAAAAGGACCACGTAAACCCGTGTAGCCCCTGTACTATTCTTGTCTATAAAATACGCAGAATTTCGACTGCTTCTGTGATTGGGCCCACTAGATTGATGTCCCATAAGGACCAAACAGTGAATTCAAAACAAATATTATTTTTTGTTCTGTGATACGTCCCATTGACTTTATTGTAGGAAATAATGAGATCAAGTACGGTCAGCAAGCAAACTAATATCAATAAACAACAAAATATTGATTCGTAATAAACATTAATATTAAAAACAATCAACAATAATAGTATATTATGTAACAAGTGAGCGAAGTTCATACGAGTTACATACGACGTTTTTCAACACACTTGTGAGTAAAAGACAGACATACGTGGTCATAAAATAACAAACACACTTAATAACAAAGCTGTGAATTGTGATTGAAAAATGGCACCGAACCTCGCGCATGCGCGTAGGTTTTTTTTTCTGCCAAATGTGTCAAAGTCTGTATAGCATATACAGCCTATTTTACGTGAAAATGTTTGATTTGGAGTGGTAAATGCAAATATTTAAATGTTTTATAACAAATTATTGTAAATTGTGAACAATTTGTTTGATATACATATTTGTTTTACTAAGGCGCAAACATTAAAATGGATTATATGGATTTGAAGTGGTATAAAACCTCTTTGTTGTTTCTGAAAATATTTAATGTATAACCCGGATCAATAAAATATGCTCTGTTTACTCGCATGTAATTTGCACAAAGGTACAATTCAACTTTGTAGGATTCATTATATTATGCACTAGGGTATAATATATTATGGCACGCGTGACTTATAGCCCAGTTTATAGTTCTAAATTCAATAGAATAAGGCTCACTTTACGAGCAAGTGTGTTGAAAAAATTAAAAACATGTAAAACACTATAAATCTATGATGTAATAAAATAAAGTATGTAGGTATTGAAAATTTTAATGTATGAGGTTATTTGTCCAATTTGGTTATATGATGTAGATGGTTGTGGTTGTGACATCTTGTTCCCTACGAATTAAAAATCGAGTTAATTATAAAAATAACACCAAAAAGAAAAAATCCAATAGGATTTTGAAAACTAAATGGCTGCTGACACTTCCTTAGGTATTTTGGCTCAAACAACGGCTTTTCCTAAATATCAGTTTTATTATTGCTATTTATTTCAAAGCTTAGTAAAACTTGATGCCTTTGATATTAATATGTAGGTATTTTTACTTTTTGATCCTTCTTTTAAATAAATTAGTTATAATTCGCAAAAATTAAATCATACTATAAAATAATTAGTTGATATAGTTAAATACAATATTATATTTTTACTCTTAAGATGATGATGAATAATATATTAGAAAGTATTAAATGAAGCAAAAAACGTTTCATTTTACAGTATTTAATTTAAACGATGGTGTAAAATAAATAAATAAAATTCGTTTACAGTTAACTAACCTTTTCCAAAGGTAAGTTAACTGTAAACGAATTTAAGCAACTGTAAGTTAACTGTAAGCATAATTATTATATAAACCACTTATCACATAACTAAATTTTAGAAATAAAGATATTTTTGGTGCTTTCTATGTCGCACTTGCAAATATCGTTTCACAGTAACAAAGCTCGCGCTCGCTCACTCGAGATAGCCTGATGCAGTTGAACTTAAGCGCAAGTGAGACAGCGAATCGCAAAGTATCGCAACGTTGCAGTCATTCTTATTCTTTTATAGCAACCCGCCGTCGTCGATACTAAGCGAAGAGCATGCAGTCATGTTATTTTTTTTTATTCTTTAAAGCTAAATAAATTGTGTGGTTTTTTTTTATTTTAAGATGATTAATTTGTAAGATCGTTTATTAATTTTTCTTACTAGTTTGCTTGCTGACCGTACTTGATCTCATTATTTCCTACAATAAAGTCAATGGGACGTATCACAGAACAAAAAGTAATATTTTTTTGAATTCACTGTTTGGTCCTTATGGGACATCAATCTAGTGGGCCCAATCACTGAAGCAGTCAGAATTTGCATTCTGAGCCACATGAAAAAAAAGCCTTACGAAAGTTACGAATAAGAATATGAACACATGCATTTTATTCATTTTGGATACCATGTTTCATAGTAAAACTGCTTATCAATACAATGTCTAAATAGAAATTCCTTTATTTTTGTAAGGTTTGATTCCCTAATCTTCTATGCTGGACTGGGAGCGAAAGAAAAACATAGAATGTGCCAGCTGCTTCTCTTCCCGGGCGTACTGTAAAAGTCAGTTAAGGGACCGAGGTGTTATGGGAGGCTTTTTTGTGGGCGATAGGCTGACCCCCTGTCACTGCAATAGTCTCTCTTCACTATTATAATGCCTCCAAATTTGTCAAACGTGACATCAGATGGTTTTATTACCTCTGGTGTTCTGCCTACCCCATACGGGATATAGGCGTGAAGTTATGTATGTAGGTATGTATGGTTTGATTCCCGAGCTGATTACACGTTTTTTTAAATGTGAGGATGTAGTTTATCTTTTTATTAATTTCGATTACGGTCGTATGTCTTTTGCTTTCCCATACTGACTAATCTAAATTTCCCACCCAGTATAAGGATGGAAATTAACTCATACGCGCGCAATTTTTGTGATTTAGGAGTTAGTTTACAAAATAATAACAAAAAGCTAGCCTACATCAACATTCAATTAGTATAATGAGGAAACTTTTAAGACCATGCCATTGTCAACATTAATTTTATTTTAAACCCAATAATATGTTATTTTTACAGTGTCCACCATACTATTTAGGAAAATTTTCATTAGAAAATTTTTGTGTCACTATTCAACGCGCTACCATCGCTCTAGGTACGGAAAATAAGAAAATAAAAAAAATATATTATAACTTTGTAAGTTTTGGGTACTTAGTAGTATATGGATAAAAAAGCTATTGAGCTGGCATTTCCTTGTCAATAATAATTCTAGTTATTTTAATCACTAAGAATGAATACCTCATGGAGTGTTATCTACATTCTAATTTTCTATTATAAAATAACGATGGAAGTTAAGACTTCAATATTACCTGATGGTAAATGAATATATGACTATAATTGAATGAATTCACGGGATCCTTACCACGATTTCCAATTTTTATTTCCCGATTAGAATCCCGTGAATTCATTAAATTTTAGTGAAAATAACCGCGATAGTTTTAAACAGTTATTAGTGAATATGTGGTCAAAGAAGAAAACACACGGATCTAGGAAAAAATGGCTCTTCTTTAATTACTGCAGAAACACAATCACCGCCAAAGTTTTTATATGAAGGGTACAGTACGTAACATTACTGCCTATCCGACAGAAACCATTCAGAAGCGAATAGCAGGTACCTACCTACCTACCATCCTATTATTACTATCGTAAGTTCTTCCGGATTTAAGGAAGGCTCAACGAGAGAAATTATTGAATAAATTGGCTTTATCAGCTGAAAACTTATTTATAATTATATATTATATTTTTTTATAAATATAATAGCTGTTGCGCGCGGTTTTACCCGCGCAATTTCAATTCCCGCAGGATTTTCGGGATAAAAAGTAGCCTATACGGATTCGGAAGAATCCCTCTAAGTAATGTTAAAGAAATTTTGAAATCGGTCCAGTAGTTTTTGAGCCTATTCAATACAAAAATACAAAGGTTTCCTCTTTATAATATTAGTATAGATTTTAACTAGCTGTTGCGCGCGGTTTTACCCGCGCAATTTAGATTCCCGCGGGAATTTCGGGATAAAATTTCATTAAATCCATACATCCAAACATACAAAACTTCACGTCTGTATCCCTAATAGGGAAGGCAGAATAACAGAGGCTGTAAAACCATCTGATGTCACGTTTGACAAATTTGGAGGTATTATTATGTTGGAGAGACTATTGCAGTGACAGGGGATCAGCCTAAAACGCCAATAAAACTTCCGTCCCTTAATTGACTTTTACAGTATGCCCGGGAAGAGAAGCAGCTGGCACATCCTATGTTTTCTTTCGCTTCCTGTCCAGCATGGAAGAGTGTTTGGATGTGGCATTTGGATTCACATTTATAACATAAGTAAGATTTTAAAAATGGGATATTACCTACTTCATATTTCCAGATGTCTATAGTCTTTGTTAATATAGGTACATTTATTATAGATAATCGCAAACAATTGGGTGTAACTAATATTTTTCTGTCATATTTTTATATATTTCGCTTTATGATTGTATACCTACATACATACACAACGTCACGCCTGTACCTATCCCTTATGGGTTAGGTAGAATACCAGAAGATATACCTAAGCCATTTGATATCACATTATACTTACAGTGATAGGGGGTCAGCCTATCGCCCACAAAAACGTCAATAAAACCTCCGTCCCTTAACTGACTTTTACAGTATGCCCGGGAAGAGAAACGGCTGGCACATTCTACGTTTATTTTTGCTCCCAGTCCAGCATGGAAACATTCGTTTCATAATATTAAATTGAGTAGGTACCTACCTAATTTGTATACCTAGGTGTGTGAATTGAGTTTGAGTTTACTCTGCGGGCAAATGCAGAATGGGCATTGTTCATATTTTTTACTTATTATTTTTATTTTGTATCTTTAACCTATTTTGAGAGACTGATTCTTAACAGTTTTATTTTTAAGTGTCTCTATAAATTTATATTGATTTTATTAAAGTAGTACGTAATGACGTCATCAGTGATATTGACTTTAAGAACATGTGTCAGTTAGTAAAAAAACGTAAACTGTGTCTGTGTGCCAAAGTCATGTAATGTAATCACCAAATAGATTAAAACATTTCAAAAATTGATTCAAATCAACATCTTAGTTGATTTCATGACATCAAGGTTAAATAAAGGTCAAATGTATTTTGTTAAAATCTATAAAATACCAATGTTTTTAAATGTTTTAAATCGACTAAATTAATCAGAAACCTTATTCCTCGACACAGTTTTTCATATGAAGAAAATACAAAAAAAATAACAATGCCTATTACGTTGTTGTTGGATTAAATCCACCAAGCTGCGCCTTAGCCTGTTTTCCGGCATAGTTTGTCGTTATTTTTTTAAAGTTTGAATAAGATTTATGTAAAATCATAAGATCTATTGTTTATCTAATATATTTTTGACTAGAATGGTTATAAATTATTTGAAAATTGTGCTGCAGGAAATCAGCGATCATTTTTTTTATTCACCTACATTTTGCCCACATTTTACTGAGGTAGGTAAAGGAAAGCTTTTTGTCACAAGATCTGTACGAGCCAACCTTTGTAAAATATAACTGTGTTATGAAACCAAATAAATACCACTATTATTATTCATTATCATCACAACTACGTGTAATGAGCCCACTGCAGGGCTATGAGTCTTCTCTCTGGGTGACAAGGAGGTTTAGGCCGTAATCCACCAAGCTGGCCCAGTGCTGGTTGGTGGATGTCAGATATTTCAGGGTGCCGAAATGGCTTCTGACAAACCCTAACGACTACTGTATACAAGTATACAGCACCCGGGACCGACTGCTTAACGTGCCGAAGCACGGAAGTCGTCATGAGAAATGACTGGTCGGCGGTCACCCATCCTAATACAGGCCGCACCGAGCGCGCTTAACCTCCGATATCGTTTGATATGCACAGTAACCACGGCGCCACGACGACTTCCTTATTATTATTAGTTTGAAAAAATATTCTTCTAATGCTTCTACCTTACGCCTACGATAAAGGATCGAATGGCAAAATGACAAGTCAATTTTCTATTAAGTCTAAGGATAAAAAAATCAAGTGATTAACAAATACCTAAAGTGACTACATAACGGATTTATTATTGTTTTGCATCCGAAAATCCATATAGGTACTTTGGGCGGACAGGGCCCAACAACCTAACCAATCCATTGGGGATTAGTAAAGAAGAGACAGACCTTAATATTTTTCCATATTCATGAAACAACACGTGTTTTCAGTTATTTGACACCAAATTTAATGCTCATATTTGCCAGCTTAAATTATGTAATTTAACTAAATCTAGGTAAGTAGTTCACTTATTTAAGTCAACGTTTTAACCAAGTGGCAGCAGTCGACACGAAAAAACTTAAAGGCATTATCAAAATGTGTGTTAGTATCGGGAAATTTAATTTACAAGTTACAAAAAAATCTGCTGGTTTCTTAAATAACAAGTCACTTTATTTAAACCCTCACAAAATGATGGTCTTAAAACTATGACACGAGAAATTGTTGTCATTTGAGTTTTTTATGCAGGTAGGCACAAACTTTTCAGTATTTTTTTTGTCTTTAATGAACCACTTACACCTATTGAAATCGTATTTAAGACCTGAATATGTTATGTTCAGAATACACAATAATTCAGTATGATCTATACTAATATTATAAAGAGGAAACCTTTGTATTTTTGTATGTTTGTATTGAATAGGCTCAAAAACTACTAGACCGATTTCAATTTTTTTTTTACCATTACTTAGAAGGTTTCTTCCGAAAGCGTATAGGCTACTTTTTATCCCGAAAATCCCGCGGGAATCGAAATTGCGCGGGTAAAACCGCGCGCAACAGCTAGTCTTAAATAATTTAAAATATCAGTTGCATTTTACGATGGACAGCATTTTCCTTAAATATGAGTTTTAATACACCTAGTGACATGATGGTTCTTTTTGTACTATTTTGCTATAGAACCCTAAAACCAGGACTCGATGTTGAAAAAATCTAATAGCCAATAATCTGCACTTGTAAAGGAAATGTCCGCATACTTCACTTGCGCGGTACACAAGTCCAATTAAATAATATTGATCCATTTTTTTATATCAACAGAAATTAACGCAACACATACATTTTACAAAATGTCTGCATGGTGTAAAATAACCAATTTCAAAATTGGTTACGCCCAATTCTGCCCCCGGATTGGCTACCGGTGAAATTGTTAGACGTAACGATTACAATACACCTGTCTCTTTCACTCATATACGGATTTGTGTATAGTTTTTATATCCCTTTCATGGTTGATTATGCTTATTAAGATTAGTTGAGGCTATAGCTAATTCTGTTTTTCTACTCGTATTAAAAACATAATTTCATTGCTGTCTAATATTTCACTCGTTATTTGAATACGAATCCTAATTCCTTCTACACAGAGCTGCAATTCCGCTGTATGGTTCATTTTACATATGGTAAATTAGTCGGGTATAATTTCAAAAATTTTTTTTTTTTTTTCGGCAAATGGTTTAATGGTGGTAATTTTAATGGCGGGTTTTTTTATAAATATTTCGTTTGGAAACATTTCCTGGCCGGCGCGGTGTCTGCAATTAGAATGTTATCTAGATTTTTGATAAAGTTTTTTACATGCCCGCTTTGGAACGTCCTTTAATAAAGGTAAAATATTTAAAGTTTTATAAACTGACGGAAGGTGGATCAATTACCTACGTTTATGGGAAATAGGATGCCATTTTTATTGATCCTTGTATACCTACAATATGCAGATAGGTAGATTTATACTGTGTCTATTTCTATGTGTATGTAGTAGATAAGTTGATACATATAACTTATGTACTATTAAGGCCAATGATAAGTACGTAGGTAAATCATACTTAAATTTAAATTTAAACTGAAAGTGGTCTTGTTGAATTTAGATGATGGGTTCAAATAAAATGAACATACGCAAGGCAAACAGCTACCTATCTTAAATCTTTACTTTTTCAATTCATTGTATTAACTTAAACAGGTTTTTACATTTTAAATTTCTTGAATGTTTATGTTCTTTGAATGTTTGAATGTTTTATTTCTAGGGGTAAATTTTGTGTGTACCTCAGAGTGTTCACATGAAATGAAATCCACTTTCATCTTTTTATTCAGGCTTACCTACAATTGTTCAATTCATTTGGGAGAGAAGAATAGTAGACTGCTTCTAAGTGAAAAATGCATAAAAATCATAACAGTTTTTAACCAGATCTATTGCGTATAATTTAATTAAAGTAATAAATAAAATCCCCAGAGAATCACAACAACTACATTGCCCCAAAGTAAGCATAGCTTGTATTTTGGGATACCATGTAGCGAACGAGAGGGGAACCTAGAATATAAATACATAAATAGATAAACACCCAGACATGGAACATTTTTTTTCTTGTTCTGTGCAGGAATCGATCCCACAGCCACTGGCGTCAGTGGTTTACCCCATGACCAAAGTGGTCGTCAAAATTTATATTTTACATTTTAACATTATATACGCTGTAAATCCGGTAAAAAGTGACTTATTTTAGATTATGAATCGATAAAACTTAAGACAATATAAAAATGCATGACTCCAAACAACACAAGAAGCCATTTAATTGAAACATCAACCGAATTCGTGTCTCAAACAATAAATAACACATTTACAACATATTCATACCAACATACAAACGTATGTATAAAAAAAGATATTTTTCCTCCGCCATACATTAACCTTGCAGTAATTAATCAAACGCAATAGTAATTACTTACCGTAAATGTTTAATTCGCAATAAACATGCTAGATCTGTAAAGGTATGCGCACGCGTTGATCAAAGATGGCGGTGCTTCCGGAAATACATATAAGGTCTTTAAGTTGAAACCGTTAAGAATTGCAGGACGAGTGGTACCTAATTTTTGGATCTATACGTTTTGGTTTGGCTTAGAATGGCCCTGCGAGAGCCATTAAGAAACCTCCTGGCTAGCAACCATTCTGCGAATAAAGTCAACGACCACTTTGGCGATGTGGTAACACTGTCTGCCAAGAAACAAAAAAAAACATTCCGGGTCTGGGCGTTTATCTATATTTGCATTTATATTCTAAATTCCCCCTGGTTCACTATATGGTGTCCCATATAACAAGCTCTGCTTAGTTTGGGGCCACCTAGTTGGTGTGATTTTTTAGGGATTTTGTTCATATTTTTTTATTTTAATATCCTTCTTTCAACAATCTTCATCTTCTTAATTCAATGAGTCTACCATTTCTAATTTTATTTGTCAAATGGGCTGATGGATGATGTGTTTTAAAAATTATTTTACGTAGAAAAGAAAAAGTTATCAGCGATTGAAAAAGTGTTTCTTATTAAACTTCATATTTAGCTGTGTCTGAATTAGGACCTGATTTCTGGACTGAACTTTATCAATGCTTGATATTGACAAACCTACCATACAATTGCAACGTAAAACTATGTAAAATGTTGCATATGATATTTTACGGGTTCAAATAATAGTAAATAACGTAGGTATGTAAAATAGTCTGTTCTAAGTTTCGCAAATTTCTATTTAATTGTTTTAAAATTGCTTAAACAAAGGAAACTTTAGGTAACCTATGATATTAGCGCAACATACATCTTGGATACTTTTTATGTCACATATTTCGTTTAAAAGTAACAACTCATTATATTTCTTTTTGTCTTTTTAAGGAGGAAATATAATAATCGTGATAAAATTATAATGAAGAATTTGAATCCTGAATCGTCTCTACCTCTATGGTAATCAAATATAATTATTTCTTGAATAGTCTTCATATGCATCTTAAATGCGTAAGTTTTAATAGCAATTCTAAACTTGTACATACGCCATAAATAATTTATGACATTCCATGTTATATATTACGCAATTATTATCTTAAGTTTTCACGATTCATAATTTAACGCGATTAATCCGGTCACATACATACATAGGTACATAACTTCACGCCTGTATTCCCTTATGGGGTAGGTAGAACACCAGAGGTTATAAGCCATCTGATGTCACGTTTGACTTTAGAGGTATTATGATGATGGAGAGAGACTTGCTATCGCCTACAAAAATGCCAATAAAACTTCTGTCCCGTAACTGACTTTTACAGTATGCTCGGGAAGAGAAGCAGCTGGTACATTCTATGTCTTTCTTTCGCTCCCAACCCAGCATGGTTAAAGCCAATTTTATTTTAACATGTTAATAAATATGTTTTATGATACGCCAGGTCTTCCTTAACCAATGTCCTTTCATGTTCTATGTCATCGCACTAAAAATTTATAAGTCATAAAATTTATGGAAGAAAAATATATTGCAAATTTTAATTAGCATGTTATTTCGTATTTATATTATTAGCAACTCCATGGCTATCCAGCGAAGTAAAACCATTTCGTTACACAGTTGCAGACATAAATGGAAAAATAAAAGAACTTTTTTAGACTTCATGAAGAAATTATCCAATGTGTTTATATCATTAAAACACAGACTAAATCTTTGTTATTGATATAAATGACGATTATCTATTCCGTGATTTGAAAGAGAATTAAAATCGTTGCATTCGATTTATTTAAACTCGATGTTTGATGGAGTAAGACTTGATTTTAAAAAAATGTACCAAAATATTATAAAATTAGGTACTTCACTTACGGTTTATTCAATTTGGGCGCAAATTATTGGAAAACCACCTCTACTTTGACAAAGAAGCTTCCCTGTCTCGCAGTCATCCCTGTCTATTGTGTCTGCTAGAGCAGTTTGAAAGGACAACAAAATTCATATTACCATCAATCATCACGAACTATCAAGTTTATAACATTAATACATAGACATGTATGTAAGATGTTAAGAAGTAGGTATCTTATTATTTATGAGTTTACATTCGCTTTCATAATAAGTGAGTTGTAGAAAATCAACTGGTACCTCATTATTCATTTATGTTCTCTGTTACACGACATTTCGGACAATTATGAATTGATTTTGAAAATTATTGTTTCATATGATAGAGGATGTATGTAAAAAAAATGTATGGTTTCGGAGAATGTTTACGTTGATGACATTCTCAACTCGGCCAAAGTTTTAACGTGAAGTCGGTTTTTTTAATGCTCTGCATTCGTTGATGTAATATATTACAATTTTCATTTGATAATGATCTGTTTAAAATTGTGAAAACTTTTAACTAACAAACGTTGTTGGTTATTACGTTTTGTCTATTTATTTTATGTTTTAAATGAAATTGAATATATTTTGTAAATTATTTTTTTTTAATTAAGAAACAGAGCAACATAGAAAAATTTTGAAAAATGCAGCAGGTACTCAAAATAGTTTTTATCTAAAATATTGAATTTATGAATATAATTAAGTACAATCTGTAATAGCTTATAACCTGAAGAGTTTGTTTCATTAAAAGCGTTTATATCTTAAACATTCCTTCAAGAGTCATACAAAATATTTTAAGTATGACTCTTGAAGGAGAGTTGGCTATACCTCATAATCGTCAATAATTTTCTACGGAATCAATAGTTATGCGAGTATAAGAGCAAAGTTACCAGTATGTACCTATTTTTACGGGGTATAGCTCTATGTGTTTTAGATTTATAGATTGAATAGAAACGTCTTTACAGAACGAATTTTTTCTTCCATAAAGACTGTTATGGTACATGTCCATCCACTAGAAATGCATTCACTCGACACTTAGTACCAGAAGGGAAAATGGGGAATTGGGAAAATGTCGTGGCCGTGGCATTTGCCTTCACGGTGTAGGCAAATATACCAATTATTTATTACTCGATAGAAATAAAAACTCCTATATTACGAAAAAATGCGGCTTGACGAATGTTTTTAATTCATTTTATTTTCAATAACACACTTTTTATAATGCAGATAATTGTACATCCTTTTTTTTTTTCCAGCCACAGAAGACTACTCCTCAGAAAACCCGTAGGCCTATTGACCGTACAAGTGCTCAAAGAGGAGAGGAGGAGAATACTCAGAAGTACGAAGGGGCACTTGCCAGGGGGATTAGACCCTGGCCAGATGACACCCAACAGTGTGAGACTTTTACTCACTAAACTCCCCCTGTATGGTCTTTTGTCTTTCTACCGACAATCGACCGAAGAACTGAGCGACAGCCAGTTGGGAAAAAGGCTGCGCGTGTAGATATAGGAAGCACTTCGTGCTGAATCGACTACAGTAACCAGCTAGGGGCTGGCAGATAGGAGGTTATCCAGATCTCGAGAGAGCTGGTTAGGAGGATCAGAAAGAACATCCTTAGGTCTGCGGATAGAGCGCTTAAATGACTTGGGATTGAGTTTGTAGGAGACAGTGTTTCGCACCAGCCCGTTCGGGTGGGTTTCGCAGCGTTTGTGGTGAGATAGGGACAGGGCCTTAAGGGTCTGTTGGATGGTGGGAAGTTTGAGATCCCTGTGTAAATCCGCGTTGCGAACGTAGTACGGCGCGTTAGTGGCTCTACGACAGAAGTTGTTTTGAATTATTTGGAGTTTATCGATTAACCGAGGTTTGGCGTGGGCGAATACGGGCGCGGCGTAAGTCATGACTGGCATTTGTACATCCTTTGTGTCTATAGAGATACCGAGAGTTAAATAGATACATACATACATAACTTTACGCCTGTATCCCTTACTTACGGGGTAGGCAGAACACCAGAAGCTATGAAACCATCTGAGGTCTTGTTTGACAAATTTAGAGGTATTATAATGATGGAGAGAGACTATTGCAGTGACAGGGGGTCAGCCTATCGCCCGCAAAACTGTCAATAAAACCTCTGTCCCGTAACTGACTTTTACGGTATGCTCGGGAAAAGAAGCAGCTGGCACATTCTATGTTTTTCTTTTACTTCCAGGCCAGCATGGAAGAAGAGAGTTAAAATGTAAAATAAATGCGGTTAATCCGATTCATAAAGTATTTCTTTTATGATTATATATCACACAAGCTTAAGGCAACGTTTTTTCACTTATTTACTGAATCGGAACAGAAAGTTAGTCTTTGAAACAAAGATAGGATCACTATAAACTAAGAATTTATCGGTAATACGAAACGACTTGAATCCATATCGATCGGCTTCATCTGCATAATTTTTCGTTTTTCCCTAGATAATAATATGTTTTTACTGATGTTGTTTATTACTTATGCAAAACAGTAACATGCTCATACAAATTAATGTATGGATGGAGATTTTCTAAGAACTTCGTGGTTTATTGGTTAGTTTTTTCATTGGACAAAGAGAAACTAATATTGTTGGTTGGATGGTTCAGTATTTATTACCGTTTGGCAGGGTTCCGTGGTTGTTTGTGAAAAACCTTTTTTATTTTGTGATCAATCAGATGTAGTTCGTCTTTATGAGTCTATTATAAAATCGAGAGTTTTTAAAGCATTATACTCATAAATAATCCTTATTACCTGTTCAACTAAATAGACTCAACAAAAGCATTAATAATCTTGATTAAAGGAGCCAAATTGCGTAATAAGAAGCTTGGAAAAGTATATTTACCTGATATTTCAATATAAGACCTCGGATTGCGTTGGATCTGCTAAAAACAACGCCAATATTGATTCCTTAAGAGATAATTTGATGTAGAAAAATATTTATTTCTGATAAAAACTTATATCTAATAATAACACCAATTGTGAAATTAATACTAGTTTAAACAACATAATTCATATTAATTAAATTACAAAAGCAAAAAATACAATACAATAAAACGTCATTTCATCTGTTTAGCATGACCCAGGGTAACACAGGCATGCCTAAACTAAGTAAGTAATTATAATTACTTGTTTTTTAGGTACAAAATATTCAATAGTATGGAATGTGCTAAGTCAAAATTTATTCTAAAAATATAATAATTTGATGTGCAAAATTGTAAAACTATTATTGAAGCTAAAATTTATAAAGTAAGTAAGGAAATTATACATAACTGGGTACATAACATACAAAAGTCATTAATCTATATCTGCAACTAAAAACATACTAAAATCAAATGAAAAATGTGATAAAAAAAAGGTAGCTCAGTTGAAGAGCACTCGTCCGGCAAACGAGAGGCCCAGGTTCGAATACTGGTCGGGTATTTTTTATTTATCACATTTTTCATTTGTTTAAGAATAATTGAGCATTTTAAATGCAAAAACTTAAAAAAGTTATTAAAACATACTAAAAACTTTTTAAAACGAAATTAGATTTAATCTTATTTTGACTATTAACAGTTTCTCTGTTTCATTATAAGCCATGCTTAAAAGCACTTGCCTGCACTTTGCAGCTCAGTGATGCAACATAAGAATTTTGTTAATTTCTTTGTCAAAATTTAAGGCCACCGAGTGGTGTTAGAGAGCGCTACTATTTTTTAAGTGTAAACAAAAATGAATTTAGTAGTGGTCAGGCGGAAGTGTCTTTGAAAGTCCATAAATATTGTATAAATAGCTATTTGCTTTCATGCTTTCATGCTGGACTGGGAGCAAAACTAAAACATAGAATGTGCCAGCTGCTTCTCTTCCCGGGCAAACTGTAAAAGTCAGTTAAGGTACAGAGGTGTTATTGGCGTTTTTGCGGGCGATAGACTGACTCCCTGTCACTCGAATAGTCTCCCCCCATCATTATAATACCTCAAATTTGTCATTTGTTGTTCTGGCCTCCTTATAAGGGATACAGGCGTGAAGTTAAGTATGTATACTATATGTATGTCAATAGCTATTCTGATTTCATATGCCCGAACGTCATCCTCACCGTCAATATCAAGTGAGATCTAAGACAAACAAAACAAACTACAGAACAGTGAATAAATACTGCGACGTGCTTCACTCGCCGTATAAGGAACGTGCTTGTCGAGTAAGCGCCTACACATACCTCAATTTGCCAGACCGCATACTAATTACACAGTAGTGTCAGGAAATCAATACAATATTGTCAAACTATTTGTCAATGTTGTTAACTGTACCCAGGTTAATTTTTTCATGAAGAAAAGAAATCGTTGTGATTTAGTGGTTTCTGTTCATTATATTTCTGACTAATAACAAACGATTTTAGAAGAGTTTTTCTTGACTAATATATTCTATAATTTTCTCCAAAAGCAAGGCCATCAAAGTCGTCGTAGCGCCGTGGTTACTGTGTGTATTATACGATATCACAGGTTAAGCAACGTTCGGCGGGGTCGGTACTTTGATGGGTGAACGCCGACCATTCATTTCTCACGACGACTTCCGTGCTTCGGAGAGCACGTTAAGCAGGCGGTCCCGGGTGCTGTATAATTGTATACAGTAGTCGTTAGGGTTTGTCAGAAGCCATCTTGGCGCACTCAAAATTCTAGCATCCACAATCCAGCACTGGGCCAGCTTGGTGGATTATGGTCTATACCTCCTCTTCACCCAGAGGAGAGACTCATAGCCCTGCAGTGGGCTCATTACAAAGAGTTGTGATGATGATGATGAAGGCCATAGAGCAAAACAAGTAACAAAAAAATAATAATAAAATATAACAAACATTAAACTTGAAAACTTTTGTATCTTTGCATAGGGTAAAAGCCGGATAGTTGCCACACTTTTTGAAAAAGCTCTTTTATTAAAAATGTATACCACTACATTAATTAACCAAAGTGTATTCTTAAACATAGTGTATTAATCTTCTAACTAAGCCTATTTATTCAAATATAAATATTATTCGTTTTGAGTACATCCTGTTTTATGTAACCTTTAAAAAAGGGGATAGTTGCCTACTATGGGGGATATTAGCCTAACGGTAAAAATGGTTCGGGGGATACTTGCCTGTCTGTTTTTTTTTTCAAATAAAAACGAACTAGTATTCATTTAAGTAATCGCTTTTTATTATTGAACACAATCTTACATTAAGTATTAATTAATATCAATAAAATTATAAAATTACAACAAAAATACACTCCAAAATGGTAATTTAGCATCTAAAATAATAATTAAATATTACTATTTATTTTAAAGACAGAACAACAAACAAAATAAGAATTAACTTTGGCATAGCATCTATTAAATAAATATTCAGTCCTAATTACTTACTGAGATCCTTTATTAAGTACGAAATACTAAGAGAAGTAAAATTATTACAGAATCAATACTTAAAAATACTAAGGTTTTAAAATTTTATATTTGAACATGTATATTTTTAGTAAATATTAGTATTTATCTTAAATATTCAAAATCATTGTGGGATAGTGTAGTTGATTTCTCTGTTCATACCGTCTTCTTAAGGTTCGAGAGGATATGCCATAATTCCGGGATATTTCGTTGATACTTTTTTGTTTTTTATTTAGATCTTCGAACGCAAGTGCTAAAATATCTTCTGTCCAGTTGATGTGGCGCGGCACCACACCTGGCTTTCGTTTATACTTGCGAGGCATTTTGCTGTTGAGAAATTATTTTATTTAAGATAAACTATAGTAAAACCCAATAAAAATATCACCAAGAAAAAAAGGTAAAACCAAATGAAAAAAATTCTTAACAAAGAAAAAAAATCTGTTTTTGCTCGTTAAAATGTATAGTTACGGACAGTTGTCCTAGGGCAACAATCCGCAAAAGACAGAAGGGCAACTATCCTTTTTGATACGGATACTTGCCCTTTTTATTTACGAAATAAATAAAAAATATTTAACAACAAAACGTAATAAACGGTGCAATTTAAACTCTAATGCATTCAAAGAAATAATTATTTTACTGAAACCGCGATTAGTTATAAAAATATTTAACGAAGATTACTTACCAATATAATTCTGACGCTCGTCAAAGTATCGCCGCGGAAGACTTTTACTCACACTGACAAAACATGTGCGCCTACTTCAACGGCTTACGCGGCACTGAGGCCTACGCGGGGGACGCTTTTAATTATGATCAAAAAGAAACAATGTCAACACGTTTAACATAGAGCATTTGAAACTGAGGCATGTATCCGTCCGAGGCAACTATCCGGCTTTTACCCTACACTGCAGCAAAACAGGCTAAAGCTTGGTTACCTATCTTCTTGATTCTATGAGAAGATCACGTACTCACGTATTAAGGACGCAATTAGATCAGTTAGAAGTTAGCAACGGCAATTTAATTCATATGTGTTACATAAAGTCTGCTTAACATTACCTCAGCGTCAATGATTTGCGGCATATTTTTTATTAAAAGTTAGATCGTCTTCACTGATGTGGAACCTGTCTTCAATATCCTCGTGCTTGCGTTATACTCGTGAACGGGTGCTGCTAGCGGTGCCAAGTCGTTTTGCTGATGATCCTATGACTATTTTATTCCATTCTTGCTTAAATACTGAGGTCCCAGTTTGTCATGTTCGTGTTGTGCATCCATAGCTCAATGTACCTACTATGTAAGTAATTTGGTTGTGGCATGACATTGACTCTCACAATTAGCTGTCTTGTGTTGTTTTTTTTTTCATATCATGATCAATTCGCACTTTATGTACCTATTTGTATTAATTCGTATAATCCTGACTGAAAAATAGTGCCAAGAGTTTTTTTCCGCCGACTTTTTTTGTCTCTTGGTCTACTGTAATATCTTATTCAATAACTATCAACGCCTTGTTAAATCCGGAGTACAAAATTGTGACGTCATTAAGCGGCCATTCGATGGTCCTATGATGAATAAAAAAAATCATTTCATTTCGTCATTTAACCTCAGGTGTGATTGAGGTCATAATTATGTAGTAAAATTGATAAAACATGGTCATCATAGATAGGCGTTTCAGAAGAAAAACTTTAACGTCACGATAATTTTCAATTGTCGCTTTAAACAATTCGTTCATAGGAACCATGAAATAATTTCTAAGTATTTTTATAGAATTGTAAAAATCAAAGCATTATTTATTTCTTCAGTACATTTACCTAAATACCTACCATTGAAAGGAGGCACTCGTGGTTTATCCGGTCAAAGAAGGTGTCATCGATTTCAAAAATTGATAAGTTGAAAAGAAGTAAAAACCTCAAACGCACTTCATCTTTTGAAAAGCAGTTTATTTTGATCTTATTCTATGAATGAAGTAAACTTACATACAATTTTTACACAAAATCTGATTCGCAATATCTTGAACTTACCTACATCTTGAATATGTATGGCGTGGGTATGTGAATAATATTACTTATTAGTCAAAAGTGTTTTTAAATGTGTTGAAATAGTTTCTTATCTAGCTCTCATTGCTCAAGCTAATCCGTTTTTTTTAACAAATTAACCTTTGTCGTCTTTAGATAGGGGGCGCTGACATAATATCTCTTATAATAATCACTAACAATTGTCTGACTTTAATTGTTGATTGTGTATGTCAGATGATCGCCTGCAGTTGTTTGTTTAAAAAAAATCATAGAAATTACGTAATTAAATGAAAAACATAGCAAACACATTGTAATACAAAGTACAAATTATCCAAAAAAAACCTTATTACCTTCATACTTCTTTTCGCAATTATTAATAAAAATAAGCTGCTTGATCCGAAAACCCGCTAACTTTACGAACGCAACTGCCAACCTACAGACCTTTACTTAAGCAGCACTTGATGCATTATTACATATAATTTACTCACATTATCGGCAAAATACCATCCATCGGTATAAAGTATCTTCTGATTGCTAACTGTTATAGATCTTTATCGATCCAGGTATTGATTAATCGATTTTATCTATAGCAAACGTTTGCATGACAAACGCTACCAAAGTATGGAAGAAAAAATATATTACTTGCGTTGAACATAATTGTAATGTTAATATTATGTGCGTTTAAAATTAAAGAGTTATTAATAAGGATACAACATTGTGTTTGTAAACAGTTGCTAATATTAAAACATTTTATGTTATTTTAACTTTTGTTTACTAATACAAAACTATGTTTCAGATCTTATCTTAATTTAAATGATATTAAGATATCAGGTAACATAAAATTTAAGTACTCATTACAGCTAGTGTAATGTCTTGTATAATTGTATGTTTTTTTAGTACTGGCAGACAGCACTTTTATAACAACTAGTCTCTAACTATGCGGCGTCTGTTTCAAGTGAACTAGAGATTAAAATTTAATATAGCGTTAGTAAAATTTTCTAGTCTGCGTTTTAGGTAGTTAATACCGTTCCTTTTATTTTCATCACCGTCATATAAGAGTATTTGTATCCCGGAGAAAGAGGGTTACCCAGTTTTATGTCCACTTAATATGGATTCATACGAGTGATACATACCTACATAACTTCACGCCTGTGTCCCTTATGGGGTAGGCAGAACACCAGAGGCTACAAAATCATCTAACGTCACGTTCGACTAATTTGGAGGCATTATAATGGTGGATAGAGACTATTGCAATGACAGGAGGTCAGCCCATCCCCACAAAAAAATCTCCAATAAAACCTCTGTCCCTTAACTAACTTTTACAGTTTTCCCGGGAAGAGAAGCAGCTGGCACATTCTATATTTTTCCTTTGCTCCCAGTCCAGCATACGAGTGACTAAGAAATAAAAGGCGCTGACTTCCCCGTATGTTTTGCTATCAGAAACAAAACAGGGTTTTTAGACAAGATTTTCTACTTAAAGACTTGAAGGTTAAGAGGACTGGCATACTGACATACTGATTGGCATACGGATTGGCTATCAGAGTATAATCGTACAGATGCATAGAGAGGATCAATTTCCTTATTCGGAGCTAATAATTCAATACCTAACATCACTCGTTCTTTGAAGTTACAGAAGTAATAAAAAAGAAACTATTTGAACCCCACTGTAACACTGTGTTCTTCAAAACAGTCTTGGAATTTGTGTACGGTTTTGACAGCTAATTTGTGCTAAACATGGTTGTCTGGAAGAAATCTTTCTTCAGCGATAAGACCGCCTAGTTGTACTTACTATACACACTGTTTTTTTTATTTACTGTCTGTATTGTAAACTCAAGTATAAATAAATAGATAATTTGAAGTTGTGTTCAGCTAAAGATAATTTTATCATGCCTAGGTATATAGTACGCCATGATCACAACCCTATTAAATGAATCCGTTATAGATTTTTGATTTTCTTCCTTGTATTATGAGAAGGTATTTTAAGGCCATATACGACGAAGCTAGTGAAAGTGATAATTTTATTTTTTAATAAACATCACCCGGGGTCGGCCCCTTAACGTGCCCTCCGAATCGTGAAAGTCAAAGTGGTAAATTAACTTGAACCATCTTTGCAATGACTGAGCCATACGCTACTTAATCCTTTAGGGGAATATACGCGAGCCATAACGCAGTGATAACTTTGACGAACGTAATCTAAATGGTTTAGGTGGTAGAATAACTTCAGGGTCCGCCGGCTATCAGCTATAGTGATTATAGTGATGTCCTGTTAAAAAATGCCAAGAATGATACTGTCTTCCACTCCATCCTTAAATAGCGCCTTTTTCGCCTCTAACTTACCAGTAGGTGAGATAAATACAAAAAAACTCGTACTTATGAAAGCCGGATACCTCTTACTTAGTCAATACTATTTTGCCGTTTAGGAGATCGCATATCCCAATGTAATTTTGTTGAGAAATAAATAAGCTGAAGTGCCCCTCTAATAAGCTGAATTTAGCTTAAGCGTATGGACAACATAATTTAAAAATAGTAAAAATGTGTATTAAGCAGACAATGGCGTGAGCAAAATCCTCACTCCTTTAGGACAAAAAGTTTAATTTTTTGAAATTCTCTTTTAAGGTGATTCTGAGATTCATTAAGTATAATTTAAGTAAATAAGTTGTGTCCAAGATATTGAGCCTTTATTTGAACTAGTGACATGATCTCAGCTAAAATCAAAGCTAAGAATTCAAAATAGACATATATTTAGTGTATTAGCATCTTCTGAAACGAGTAAATCTTATGTTTTATAAATGTTTCAGAGAAATATGTAAAGAATATATTCTATCCACGCAACATAAAGACCATAGAACACATATACTCAAGAGAAGAAGTACAACTTCATACATTAAAAGTTAAGACTAGACGCCATCTGAAAACGGTCCACATAGCTAATATGGCGGGAATTTCAAACAGTTCAAACGACTTCGAGATTTCAACTTGCTCTGGTCTGAATAAAAATAAGCAAATACTTACAAACTTGTTAGGTGAAATACCATACCATCAGTTCTGTAAGGTTTGCTTATTTTTATTGTGACTGGCTAAATATAAGGTTAACTTGATGAACAATAAGTAAAACAATAAATAAGTTTTTGATACTTTTATTTTGTTTAAAGTAATACAATAAAAAGTGTGGATAAATTGACACTCTTTCTTAAAAATACAAATTCACACTGACGCGAGTTTCTTCAAGCAATCAGGGGGAGAAAAGTCGATTAAATCACAAGACAACTTAAAACACAAACACAATTTAAAAATATCGCAAAACCACAATCGCGAAAAAATATTTTCACATTGTGAAGTAGACGTTAATTTTTGACATTTCTTTTTATGTCTGTGTTGCTGTTCAAATAACATCGATTCGCTAATTCATTCGATTATGTAATACGGTCCCTTTAAATATTTGTTAAATTATTTAAAAAATATGAAGAAGTCATGTAAAGTTTTCGTTTAATGTTATTTCTAATAAAAGCGAAGATTTCTTGAAGAAAAATATGAATGAGTGTAAACTCAAAAAAATACTGCGATGTATTCGAACAATCGATTGACTATTTTTTTTCATGGGCTACACTGGTATCATTCTTGCTCTTTTCCTCTTATTGTGTTCTGTCTTTTTCACTCTGTCTCCAGTATGTAGTCTGCACCATCTCCATACAATGTCGACGCCCCCTGATAAAGACTAAAACTCAACTAAGAGTAAGTGCTACCAACATCAAATTAAAAGTTACTCAGAGGTACCAACAGCAGCGAATTAGCGCGCAATTTGCCAGCTGCCTCGATTCAGCAGTCGCGGGTTCCTTCCCGCGCGATTCAATGGTAATTTACTTACGAACCACGTTTTAAAGTAAATTGCACTGTATGAAAGATCATTTTTTAGTTTTATTTTTTAAGTTATATTATGAGTTATAATTTCTGAGTTAAAGTCTTATCAACTGTAAAAAATGTGTTAATTGCCAGTTTTTTACTTTTTTATGTGGCAAGAGAGTCTCTGTGGTACGATGTATGTATAATGGGTGCAATAGCAGTTTATCTTCTCCGACGCAAAATCAGTTTTATTATTAAAAAAATTGAATATATTTACTATAAAAATAAATACATAAAATATTTTCATCATTATCATCACAACTCTTTGTAATGAGCTGGCCAAGCTGGCCCAGTGCTGGGTGGTGGCTGCCAGAATTTTTAGGGCGCCTAGATGGCTTCTGACAAACCCTAACGACTACTTTATACAAGTATACAGCACCCGGGACCGACAGCTTAACGTGGGCACGTAAGCTTCCGAAGCACGGAAGTCGCCGTGAGAAATAAATGGTCGGCCAGCGCGGCGGTCACCCATCCAAGTACCGACCGCGCCGAACGTTGCTTAACCTGTGATATCGTACGATACACACAGTAACCACGGCGCCACGACGACTTTTTAATAGTATTCATTAACAATTTGAGTGACCATGCTTTGCTTTATATTTAAGCTAATACTAAGTCTGGCCATAAATACTGTTACAAATAAAAATAAACAAAATATTCAATAGAATTGAATCGCTGTGACTGCATTACACAAAGAAGGTATGGAGCCAAATGCAATTTTAAAACACTCCATATACACCATATATACGCTTGGTATTATTCAAATAGAAAAATATCTGGCCGTCGATTATATTCTGAATTTAAAAAAATAATAGGCAATTTTTACTGAAGTATGGCGATGCTTGACGCATCAAAACCCATTTATTATTACTGATATAACAAACAATATTTCTTTTAAATTTATTTACATACATATGTCCTTCTTTTATTATAGATCATAACTCACGTATGGATTCGCTGCCAATTCTTCATAGATAACTGAAAACCTACAGGGTGTTTGGTGACTAGGTGTAAAGGAGGTGATAAAAAAGATATTTTTGAACATTTCTAGCTATATTTTATATATCTTTGACGAAACTTGCAATTTTTTTTATTAAAGTTTTTTTGGAATTTTTGAAAAATACCAAGATCTTGGTAAAGTTAATAGTGGCCGAATACGCGTTAGTTTGTAAATACTATCTTTTGTTTCCGATAGTTTAATGTATGTCGGAGCAAATTAAACTACTTTTATGTGTATTTATGGCTTCTAAAACCAAATGGAGGAAAACAAAACTTAAAAAAATACGTATTTTGATATGAGCATAATTTTGATGTGCCATAACAAAAAAAAAAATTCTTTTAATTGTTCCAACATTTTAAATTCCTATTTATTGTTCTTTCTTTGGAGGTATTAGTCATTCACATTGCTTGCCAAATCTCTGAGTTAAGGGCTAAAAACCAAAGTAAGGGAGCACTTTTAATAAAACTACATGAACTTTAATTTCAAAACTTTTGTAACAAAATCGAAGCAAAAACTTAAATCGCACGTTCAAAATGTAAACCACGATTTCTTATACATAAACGGGCCCTTTTCCATACTTCTGTAGTAGTTATTTTTAGTTGCATCTCCTCCCTCATGACGACAAAAGCTTCACAAATCCTTGTAATTAACTCCTCTTTTGATGCTATTTCTCAGTCCTTTGGCCCGTCCCCAAACAAAAAAGTCCAAAGGAGTTAAGTGGGGGGATTGAGCGGGCCAAGGAATGGGTCCATCTCTACCGACCCAGCATTCTGGAAAACAGTTGTCAAGGTATTCTCTCACAGCAAAACTCCAATGTGCCGGGCAGCCGTCTTGCTGAAAGATGAGTTCTCTTTCCGCTTCTAATGATGAAGATCGTTTAGTAAAAACTCGAGATAATTGGGTCCGTTCAAATTATCGAGAAGAAAATGTTGCCCGATCAAAGTTCTGCCAATTACTCCAGCCTTCACGTTAAAACTTCTCTTCATGTATTAAAAATGCTTGATTTTTTTATTTTTATTTTTGGCACATCAAAATTATGCTCGTATCAAAATATTTTTTTTTTTAAATTTTGTATGCCTTCATTTGGTTTTAGAAGCCATAAATACCTACACATAAAAGTAAATTTATTTGGTCTGACATACATTAAACTATTGGAAACAAAAGTTAGTATTTACAAACCAACGCGTATTGGGGCACTATTAACTCGTATCTACCAAATTTTGGGTACTTTTCAAATATTCCGAAATAAATCAATAAATTTTTTTTTTTTGTTTTTCCGCCACAGAAAGTTTTGGCACCCCCTAAAACAAGCTTTAACCAGTAAAGCAAGCTTTAGCGGGAGGAGGATGAATCCTATTACGGACGAATGGGCATTCTATAAGCTGTTAACCCCAATGGCTAACGGAAAATAGAATGCCCAGACAGTGTGGTGACTCACTCAGTGAAGCCGAGCATACCCACTAAACATCCCCCTTTACGACCTACCTTGATTCAGGTTCTTGGTCATTTATCGGAGCAACAGCCAATTGGAGAGAGAGGCTGCGCAGTGAGCGGCATCCGGACGGCTGCCACCAAAAGGAACTGAAAGCGAGAAATTCAGAAGCTAAGACTAGCAGAAATGACAAAGCTGAAATTAATAGATTATCTAGAGTGATCAGACTCACTCTGAGATAGGAATGCTGGAAAGAGGGACTACGTTTAGAAACGTTGAGCTTGCTGGAGTTTCCTAATAAGGGGAGCGAACTTGGTTAGGACCGGAAGAGCACCGTTGAAACCCTCTGGGCTGGCGTCGAGAGCGGCGCCGAAAGCCGCTCGTCGATGGGAGCGAGCTGGATCCAGAACGCCATGCGGTCTTGAGACCCTTTTGCGTTCTGGCACTGGGAAGCCGATTTGGCGGCCGGTTGCGATTGAGTCGCGACCCGGCTGCGTTGACCTGAAACGATACAAGTAGAGGCCTTGGGGGCCTTTGAACTGACTGGAGGAGCGTCCGAGCTAGGCTGTGGTCGCTCTCTCCAGTTCTCGAAGGGCTTCACGGTAGCCCTGGCAGCACGTGGTGCCTTGGGACAGCCGCGAAAGTTTGCTGTGTGGCCTGACTGGCCGCACAAGACGCAGGACGGAGCGGTGGGCGATTCGGGAGTGCGAGAGCACTCCTTAGTCCCATGCGAGTCTAGGCTCTTGACGCACCTAGGGGAAGCAAAACAGTTTGCCGCCGCATGACCATACAATTGGCAGCGGTGGCACTGACCTGGGAAACCACGCTTGTGTGGAACTTCGACGTGGATGTTGGAGAGACCGCACACGGTGGGCTTGCCTCTGAAAATGGACTGCCCTTGCGGGCTCTTCGCTCGGATTACTAGCGCAAGTGGGAACTGCTTGCCTCGGCGGCTGTGCATTTTGTGCACAGATTCGACGGGGAAGCCTTGAGAAGAAAAGTCCTCTTGGATTTGTTCGTTCGAGAGCTCGAACGGAACGTTCCTGAGGACGACTCGAATCTTACGCTCCTCAGGGAGGGCGTAAGTGTGGTACTCGAGCTTGTGATCAGCAAGAAGCCGAGTAAGATTCCTGAAATCGGGAATGGAATTGACAACGACCTTAATAGAGTCACCCACGTTGGATGCCTTACTATACTGGATCTTGGGATTGTGACTACCGCAGAGAGCTGAGACCTCGGTCCAGCGGCTCTTGTCCCGTAGAAAGACGGGGGGCGGAGACTTGACTTTCGGCGGAGCCGAATCTGATTGCGACGCAGGCTGTGACGCCGGGATCACTGCAGGAGCAGACGCCGGTGCGACATTTTGCGGAGCAGGAACAGCGGCTGGAGCGACTGAAACGGATTGAGATAAAGTCGAAGAAGCATCTTGCTTCTTCTTCTTTGACTTTGATTTTTTGCGAACCTCGGTGAACTGAGCAGGAGATTCTGGAACTAAAGGAGCGGAGTCGGAATCACTACCTGGCGGGGTAGTTTTCCGTTTGCATGCGGTGGAGTCTACCGACATGTAATCTGAAAAAGGATCGACGTACCCAGAGGGATCTGGAGATGCCGGAGAATCGGTTTGGAACCCCTGTGAACAAGAGGCAACCTGAGGACGAGCGGACAATTGCTCTCGCAAGGACTCGATTTGAGCGAGAAGGGCTTCCTTCTCGGCGGCATGTTGGGCTTCCAGTGATTGATTAACGCTGGACAACTGACTGAAATCAGAAGACAACTGACTGAATTCAGAAGACGAGGGGCGAGCGGATAGTTCCGCCTGCAGGGAAGTGACCTGAGCACGAAGCTCAGAATAATCATTCCTATAAGTGTCTAAATGGCGAGCGAGGTCTTTCTTATCCTCCTGAAGATTACGGATGCGACGACGATTGATTTCGCATTGATGCTCGGTACACTCAGGGTGACGAGGCATAATGCTGGGCTGAAAGAAAGTCTATCGGAGACAAACTGCGCTGTAAAGAAACGACCTAGTACGGACCTATTGCCGGTGAACGGCGGACGATCAGGCTTAGTTGTCACGGTTACGTATCCACATGACCAGCGATGCTTCGGCCGGCAGCAGTCGGGTCCGCCCTGAAAAGGGCAGATGAATTAGCCCCGACACCACACAGCCTCCACAAGAGAAAACTTTCCGAAAGAGCTTAACTTGGCACCTGACCCGCACGAGTGCGGGGGAGGGAACAAGGGCAGCGCAATACGAACACTCGGGAACGGCCGCAGACACGACCGTTCGGAAGCGAACGCAAACGGGAAGTGACCTCGTTTATCACCTGCTTTAACCTTTATACCAAAAATTCTGTAGATGTTATTAATATTTGTCAAGCCCAAAAAAAATATTAAGTGGTGCAGGCGTTATTTAAAAAGCATAAAATTTTGACTGTCCCATGCATGCATATTTTTGAAATGTGTATGTTTGTTCAAACAAACTCAGACAACATCAAAACCAATGGAGAAATGTTAAATTTAAGAAGTTAGAGCTATACTCTAAAAATGTATTTTGTATGGCAATACGTATTTACAATAAGCTACCAAACAACTTGAAAACTATGACATTGCGCAAATTTAAGAAAGAGCTGTTTGTTTATTTGCTTGACAAATCATATTACAGTTTCAAAGAATTTTTGAAATAACATTTAAATATACTAATCTATTTTATTATCAATGCAATTATAAGATTTTTTTAATTATTATCTTGACATTATTTTATGAAGCAATGTATTTAATGACAAATATAAATTGTGCGGACGAATTTTATAATAATGAGGACTTATTTAATTGTAATAGCCTGTAGCTAATTAAAAATTTGCACACCTTTGTATGGTTGAATATGTAGGACTAAAACAATTTAAGACGTTTATATTACCATAATCTGCAAATAAATACTTTCTTTCTTCAATACTAGGAAGGCACCTGTTGGTCATATCAGCTCTATAAGATTATTAAGGTTCTTTAATCATATACTTCCCTAAATTTTAATAAATAAATCAATTTGCAAAATCAGCAAACATCGATAGGTCAAAAGTTCGACAGGATTCCAGTAAATGAAATTTTATATAAATTGATATACATATACCTAAATTCATGTACTGTTATCTTCGCATGATGTGATAACTGACTGTCATGAAATAACAATCGTAGGTTTTGTCACCAATAAATAAGGTTTATATACCTATATATTTTTTTTTAATTGGAAGGATAGGACGTTTGTCTTCCATGGCACCTGATGGAAAGTGCGCATGAAGACTATGGTGTTACACGTCCATCCACGAGAAACCTATTCACTCGACACTTAAAAGTTCCAGGACTGTAGTGGTCAGGAAAAACAGACGCAGGCAGATTGTTCCACACCTTGGCAATCCGTACCAAATATTTTAATTTGCTATCGAAAGTAGCATGACTTCTGAAAGTGTAAAACAGTTATGTTAAAAGATTTTCAAAAGCCATAAGAAAAATAATAATTTACGATTTCTCTTTACCCATAAATAACTTTATCTACCGACAAACGTTTACAAATCTCATCAATAAAAACAGAAACCATACAATTCTTAATAACTTATTATAATCACATGAAAACGGAACTTTTCACACAATTATGTATCAGAAACAAACATACAATCGCTTTATTAAATTATACTTGCCAGTGAAAAAACAAGTGATATTTTCCAGGCAGTGTGTTTTTGAGCATGGCAAGCTTTACATTGATGTAAGAGACATGTAGATGTGGCATTGTGGAATATATTTAAGTGTTTATAAGTGGTGCTGAATATTTTACTAGTGGTAGGTATATTTGTCCTGCAGTGGGCGACACCAGGTTTTAATGATGATTACGATGATATGTGCCTGTACCAGCGATCTTCTTAATTCTGCTACTTTTTCAACAGGATTTACTGACTAAAGAACCAGATTTGGTTGTGCGTCTTTTTTCAGGGTTTTATTTTCCACCTTGATGTCACTCACAAAATATGTACAGTCAGCTACAAAAGTCGATTAATACATTTAAATTTTCAAAGTCGTTTTTCACCATATTGTGCCTAAACAACGACTTATATTAATTAACTTATATGTATAGTTGTAATAATAAAACACATAATATATACATACATAATAGCACTATCCAAATAGGCAAATAAAACTGTTCCGTTACTGACTGAGTAACTGGCAGATAACGTACAGTCATAATTACTGGGTATTGAGAGCTGAAATTTGAAATATACATTCTATTGGCAGTGCAGAGGAGCACTAAGAAAGGAATTCCCGGAATTCCCATGGGAACGGGAAATATAGGACTATTTAATTTGTATGAAATATCTAATTCCTTGAATACACCGATGTGAAACTTGGTTAAAAGGTTCTTCAATAGATGTCTGGTAACATATTATTCAGTAAATTTAAAAGGAATCAAAGTAACGCTTTAAGCCTGCGGGCAGTTGCATGTTAAATACAAGTTTTTATTTAAATACACATTAAAACTTGAAGTCGTTGTGGTATGGTGGTAACTGTGCATATCAAACGATATCGCAGGTTAAGTGCGCTGGTCGTGGCCGGTATTAGGATGGGTGACCGCCGATCATGTATTTCTCACGACGACTTCCGTGCTTCGGAGGGCACGTTAAGTAGTCGGTCCCGGGTGCTGTATAAATTAGTTGTTACGGTTTGTCAGAAGCCATTTTGGCACCCTGAAAATTCTGACATCCCCAGCATTGGGCCAGCTTGGTGAAAAAGAGCTTAACCTCGTCGTCACCTAGAGGAGAGACCCATAGCCCTGCAGTGGGCCCATTACACGGAGTTGTGATGATGAGGGCCAGCTTCTTGACAGCACTATCAGATGAGATTGTGCTCAAGCGCAGGTTTAGTGATTTATTGGTATTGTATGAAACCATATTCAACAAAAATTGGCAATAATATCTTCTTCAACTAATTCGTAACCTTGATTATAATGCAACTAAGTATATCAACTCTCGCCAGATAAGAATTAAACGAAAACTGTTTTTGATCATCCCGTGACGTAAAAAATGGAAACTTCATAATGATCATCTTCGTAGCTCAACGTCAAACATACTTACAAACAATCAACACGATAATACGTCGGTGCATCTTTGTCTATTTGACTCCTTCTTACTAAAATTAATAAACAAATATATTCAAGTCTCTGTTACGTTACATTGTTGTAACGGAAACGGCTCAACCAAAACTGGTGTGTTTATAGTGGATTGATATACTAAATGAGTGGGATGAATCGTTCACTGCGGCGCCTTTGATGTATGATGCGGCGATTAAAAAGGATATTCATAATTGTTGTTTCGTTTTTGGGTTCTGTAGAGGTTTTTGGAGTTCTGTCCAATTTTTTTTACACAGCAAACTACAGCTTTTTATTCATGTTGAATATCAATCGCAATCATTGCCAATCTTTTAAAATAATTTGCTAAATGATACAAAGTATCAGTACAACTTTGTAGATATCATCTTGAGTATCAGGTTTAAATATTTAGGATATTATATATTTACTTATGTATTTTGCATGTACTGTGCAATGAGAGATTTTTCAAAGTGACATTTAAATATATAAAGAATAGTAATAAATTATCATTTGGGATGGCGTATCATGCTTTTCTTCTAATTAGCTTAATGTCAATGACTCAACTTACATAACAAATCAAATTTTCATTTTATTTTTATCTTTCCATAGAACTTTGATATCTTAAAAAAAGAATTTATTATTTATATCCATTTTACTCAAAAATATTTTTTTTTGTTCCTATTTGACTCAATTTTAAAAAAGAACTTCCCATTAAAGTTGGGATAGTAAAAACCCATGAAAAAAATACCTAGGTATACAGATTGAGGTTGAGTTCATGTAAGTTCGTATTTAACTTTATTTCATTTTAAACTAAGTTTTTGAAGGGCTCTCGAAGAAACATTGCCGGGAAATACGTAGGGAAATACCCAATACCAGAAGTTACTTGGTTCAAATCCTGCGTGATGCAAGTAGATAGTGTTGGTGATGGTAAAAAAACCTGCGTTTAGAGGATCCAAAGAGTATTCCGATTTTTACCGCCATTACAACCATGTTTTGCTATAGTATAGATGTGTTCCTGATAAAAGGAAACATGAGCCAGTTAAACGAGCCAGTTAACAAGCCAGTTTGACGACCGGCTGGTGTAGCGGTAACATACATTGCCTTCTATGCCAGAGGTCCTGGGTTCGAATCCCAGCGTCGGCGGATATTTGTGTGATGAACACAGATATAAGTAGTCAAGTCATGGAAGTTTATACGTTTATTTAAGTTTATTCTAATAAAAAATATGTATTTATTCAATTGTTGTATATGTTTATATATTTCTTAAGTATATCAGTGATCTAGTATCCATAACACAAGTTCTTTAAGAAACTTAATTTGGGCTAGATAATGTTGTGTGAGTGTCAGAAATATTTATTTATTATTTAAATCAAACAAACAATAGGCGTATCGACGACCACTTTGATAATGGGGTAAACCTGTCTGCCTCAGACGGCAATGATTCGATTCCTGCACGGAACAAGAAAAAAATAATGCTCCGTGTCTGGGTGTCTATCTCTTTATGTATTTATGTTCTAGGTTTCCCCCTAGTTCGCTACATGGTATTTAATAACACAAGCTAAGCTAACTTTGGGGCCATGTAGTTGGTGTGATTGTCTGGGGATTTTTTTATTTATATTTATTTTTACGTATCTATAGATGCTTCTTTTATCTCTCACTCATTAACTCCTATTCATGTTTACTAATAAATTGTACCAACAGCGTTTAAAAACCATTGACGTCAATACCGCTTATCATCAGAAAGACACTGTGCGCGAATCATCACTAATTAATGGAAAGTCAGTTTTTAAACTTTCAACCTTATCATCATTATCATCAGGTTTAATTAACCTTAAACATGTGTTAGCCACTTTAAAAAAATATATCAATTAGGTAGCTGGATATTCAAGTAATTTCAGCATCTTCAGCATCTCAATATAAAAAAAATCATGTATGTAGTGTATTCTAGACACGCCCTTCGTTCAAAATAACATCTTTACCTTTTTCATGCAAAATAACAAACATTAAAAACCACTCCCATTTTTCATAGGTATAAATAAAAAAATATGAGTATCTACAGGCATACCTTAAAATGAACTAGTTAACAGCTGATCAAAACTGATATTTCATTAACAAACATAATTATAACTTACTAACTTAACTTTCTTAAGTTCCCGAAACCGGCCTTTGACAAGAACACGCAAAGCTCTTAATACCCGAAATTACAAAAAGTCAAAGAGCATTATCAATGCATCTCCAACTCAAAAGAACACGTCGGCCGCGTGCCAAACTGTTATAACTCCTTTTTATTGAAAAGAAAAAACTGCAACGGTGCAACCGCGTATCTGCGAAATCGGAAATTTCGAGGCAAGCTGACAATTTGAGTAAAGTAATACTAAACAGACACACATACTTGTGTGCGGTGTGTTATTAATGTATTACAAGAAAAAGGTGGATGTACAATGTTTATATTACTTACTGGCTTTTGCATTTGATTGCAAGTTTTGTTTTGTACAGGCAGATGTTGTAAATAAATACTGCATTTATATCCTTATGAAGTCACTACGATTAATATTTTTTAAATATTTTGTAATAGGTAGCGGAACAAGAGTGCACTCGAGACCTTGGGGTCTATAGATATACCGAAAGGTTGAGTTGAAATATCAAATATAAATACGCAGAGATTTCGGTTAAAAAGTAAAAGTGACAACAGCTCACTGACGGATGCCACCGTGTATCCAGACAGTGTGGTACTCCCCACAATGAGCGATCCCACTGCAGAGCCTGACCCACTAAACGCCCTTTTCTCCGATCCCTAACTCAAGAGCTATTCCTAGATCGTGTAATGAGCTACAGCCCCGAGGATTCGGGACTGCGCATCAGGCATCCTGACGGATCACCCGTAGTAAAACACTGTTAAGCTCAATAGCAAGTGTAAAGAATGACTAGGGCTGGGCGCCCAAAATGTTAATCAGGTCCGCGGTGAACTGGTTAGGCGGTAGTAATCATACATAGGTACATATACATAACTTCACGCCTATATCTCTTATGGGGTAGGCAACTAGAGGCTATACAAAGACGAGACAAAGGAGGTATTACAATGATGGAGAGAGACTATGGCAGTGACAGAGGTTCAACTTATCCCCCACTAAACGCCAATAAAACCTTAACTGACTTTAACAGTATGCCCGAAAAGAAAAGCAGCTGGTAAAGTTTATGTTTTTCTTTTGCTCCCAGTCCACTATGCACTAAAGTAGCATAGAAACAAAAAGTTTTACGTAACTTAGAAGTAAACTTTGTATGTACCTCAGCTAAACAAACCGTTGCGATACTGAGTTCGTCACAAATATTTGTCATGCAATGGAGAATGGGGATCGATTCCGCAAACTATTGACAGTTGTACATGACTATGTGTCCATTTTGCCACGCTAGGCTATGTTGGACGTCATGAAGAAATTTGCTCGTGATATTCTAAGCAAGGTACGTTAAGCAGTCGGTCCCGGATGCTGTGAATTTGAGTAAAGTAGTCCATAAAAAACCCTCAACCAACTGAAAATTCTAACATCCACCAACCAGCACTGGGCTACCTTGGTGGTTTGCTGCCGAAACGTTGCCCAGAGGAGAGATTCATTGCCCTAAATTACTAAAAACTGTAATGATAATGATTCTTAAGTACCACCTACCAATGTAAGTGTCAACCCATCCCATCTAATAGGATAGGAGCAAGGTTCGGTTGACCGCCGAACATTTACGTAACACGAAAATTTTTGGTGCCTCAGAAAGTAAGGAAAACTATATAAATTTTCATTCACTAAACTGAACTGTTATATGAAATACATGTCATAATGAATGTTAAAATTTACTACTTTATCTTTGAAACGAATAAAATACTACCGACAGGCAAACTGACAACCAGCACTGGGACACCTTGCTGGTCTACGAGATCCATCAAACCTCATCGTTGACCAGTGGTGAGGCATATGTCAGTGGCGAAGTGGGTCTAATTAATAGGCTTAAGAGCTAAGGGATGTGATGATGAGTAAGTATCCTGTCAAGATGCTTATTAAAGAAACCCTTATTCGGAAGCTAAATGAAACCCAAGAACAGAACACTTCTTATTCAATACCTGCCTACATGCATTGTTATTTCTACCACGTCGTATTGACGCTAGAATTTAATAGGCTTTTTTAACCTTTCAATTTACTACACCGCCTACTTTCCGCGCCGTTCGTTGAGCAAAAAATAAATTAGATCCATTTCTGCCGCCGCTATTACACCTTATTAGTGGGTCTAGTTAAAAATCCATTTATATCGATCGTTTGCGGAATAGATCGAGACGGTTTTCCAACTTGCTATTGTATGCTAATGCAGTATAGCTGTTTACCATTGATTAAAATTATAAGATACAAGCAAAACGCTCCTTGCTTCACATGTGTGGTAAAATGGATTTTCTAGTTAACAGGAACTAATCCTTCAAAGACAACAATTATCATTATAAAATTAAAACATGTTGATAAGTCATAGCTTTTATCTCACGTTTATGACTTTGACTAAACTTATACCTGATGAAGGACTCCATAAGAGCCCAAGACTATAGTTGAATTGTTTTCAAACGATTCCTAGGGTTAAGATAAATAAATACCCGACGAAGTAACTTTTGCAGAACGTAAACGTAAAGTGTGATTGAGATGATTTCACGCAAATGTTATGAATTGTTGTAATTCCAACGGAATATCATTTTATTGGAATATAGCTACGTAAAATAAATAAATGCCATTTTTAGAAGCCTCCAATACGATTCTAATGTAACGGTGACGGCACTACAAGGTTATGTTGTGGAAATTATTGTCAGTGTCATAGGCATCAAGGTTCGCCGCGCCGACTATAGTCTGATATCTCCGAATACCGTTATATTAAAAAAAAACTATACAACTCGGATGATTTATAAAACTAAACTTCATTCATGAATAGTGTGCCAATTGCTTATAACCGTGGTCAAATACATCCTGTAAGTTTTTTATGAGTTTATAGTTCAGATAAACAGACAAACACAGTGGCTTTATTTTATAATTCGTATACATCGTAAGAAAGGCTCGATTTCGAAATTCAATACTTAGCTTTTTGCGTTAGTGATAAAGTTAATTAGAATGATTTAATAGTGCGTAGTCTTGCAATAAAAATGTGCATTAATTGTGATTAGTTTATTTAGTACTGTTAGAATGATAGTTAAAGCTACGCGGCTCCTTTGTTTATTATATGATGCAGTTTAAATTAATTTATACAGGTTTTTCAAAGTATCGTGCAAAAAATTATGCAGCAAAAAATTAAATTGTGTAAAGTTTTAACAATTGTTTACATAAGATAAATAATAAATAGAGCCTCTACATTCTATGTTTTTCTTTCGCTCCCAGTCCAGCATAGAAGATGCTTCCATGCTGGACTGGGAGCGAAAGAAAAACATAGAATGTGCCAGCTGCTTCTCTTCCCGGGCATACTGTAAAAGTCAGTTAAGGGAAAGAGGTTTTAAAGGCGTTTTTGTGGGCGATAGGCTGACCTCTTGTCACTACAATAGTCTCTCTCCATCTTTATAATACCTCCAAATTTGTCAAACGTGACATTAGATGGTCTTGTAACCTCTGGTGTTCTGTCTACCCCATAAGGGATACAGGCGTGACGTCATGTATGTATGTAAATAGAACCTTAATAATAATAATGCGGTTTTGCTTGAAACTGCCCGAATCGTTCGCCGGTTTCTTTTTCTGTTGTCCTGATCCCCGACCGACTGGTCAAATTGTCGGATCCTTCCGCCTAAGGATCGACGACGATCGACGGACAACACACATTGGTGTGGTAACACTCGGTAACACCCTAAAAAGGTGAGTAGCTTTTAGGATATTCAATAATAATACTTACTTAAAAAAAAAAGTATTAGTAAAAGTTATTACCGTAGGAAAACGTGCCGACGTTTTCGGCCGCCCAAGAGGCAAAGGCGGGTATGTGGAGATGATTTGACAATAGGCGGACACACATAAATCACCAGGTATTCAAATTTCAAAAATTCAAAAAGTTTTTTTCAACATAGGGTCTTACAGATCACTTAATGATGTGAACATATGCTTCGGCTTCAACTATTTGTTGATAGTTATTGAATAAAATTTACAGTAGCCCAAGAACAAAAAAAGCCGGAGGAATAAAACTCTCAGCACTCTTTTTCAATCAGAAATTATACGAACTAATACAAATTGGTACAGTACGAATTGACCATGACATGAAAAAATAATTAACACAAGACAGCTAACTGTGAGAGCCAATGTCATGCCATTACCAAATTGCTTACATAGTAGTTGCAGTGAGTTATGGATGCACAAAATTAACATGACAAACTGAGACCAGAGTATATTTTAAACAAGAATGGAATAAATTAGTCATAGTGTCAGCAGAACTACCTGGCACCGTTAGCAGCACCCGTTCACGAGTATAACGCAAATACCATATATCTCATCCATCATACGGTATTCGTAATTCAAAATCCCTAGCTGTTTTCAAGAAAAAGGTTCGACAACACTTTTTTTCTCAACAATAATTTTATATGTGATTACAACTGTTCAATTTTCATATGATTATATATTTACGCATATATTTATATATTTTATTGTTTTCATTTTTATTTTATATATGTATGTATAAGTATTATATATATTATGTTGTTTATAAGTATTTTTATATCTGTTATTTTTAGTGTACATACTAGAATTGTATTTTTATCGAATTCTCCATTCGTCAGGTCTGCTGGTAGAAATTTCTATAGAAATAAGCTGTACCTTTGTACCAATTTTTCTGTACTAAGTTTATATATGTTAATCATTACAAGTATGTACATAAATTGTGAAATAAATAAATAAGTGAAGTCTATGGTATCGCATATAAAATTATCTCCGAGCCAGATCAGACAGATCTCATCTAAGCCAACCAAACGCGGTAAACACACAGCATTTGAAACTCAATTTCTGATTTTCAGACCGAGGTGTCTTACATTTTTTTCTATACATTTAAGACAGCTCTTTAACTTTGAGGTTATTTAGAATACCTTTTGTTATTGAATTTTTAGTTAGTTCCCTCCTTCCTTAATTCGCATCTTTAAGCTCATCATCAATTAAAGTAATTTGTTTTAAGTTCAACATCATAGATTTAGTCCTGATATATGTATAAAAATATTTAAGGGTAAAACTTCCCTTTCATGTGTGGTCAGTTAAAAAGGACATTACTCTTAGTTTTTGTAAGTGATACGTCCGTGTAAAGTATTTTAATTCCTATAACTTTCCCACAGGTGATATTGAAAAATTTTAACCGCCGTCGTAACACACATTTCTATAATCATTTATTTGTACACCTATATTGAATGCGAAATAGCTGACATTACTTTAAAAAAGAAATATCGTTGGATTTTAAATTCCGAACGTGCGTTTGACACATGCACCTTATACTTACCACTTTGACAGTTCAATAAGAACGTTTCGCATTCAAATATGGAACTTTTGATCAAATAGTATATAATAGAATAAATTTCAATTTAAATTAAAAATTAAGGATTTAAGTAAATAAGCATACACATTAACGTAAATTATATGCTTTTTTTATATTATATTGAGCCTGCCGCTTTACGTGACTAAGTTTGTCGCAAATCATAGAATAAATAATGTACACTTTTGACAAGTTCAAATAGAATCTAATAAATATTTTTACGTAATTGAGTGAAAGAAATCTCATGTAATCCCATCTCAAATCTTATCATATAGCACGCCAAAAAAAACTGACCGATACTAGAATAGAACAATCCACTCCCCAGTTTGCGGCTATGCCGCAACGTATTTCAAAAATGAAAGTTTATCATTGCTCCATTGAAAATAATTGCATGTTTTTTTTTTTTCCTTGCCACAGAACACTACTCCTCAGAACACCCGTAGGCCTATTGACCGTACAAGTGCTCAAAGAGGAGAGGAGGAGAATACTCAGAAGTACGAAGGGGCACTTGCCAGGGGGGATTAGACCCCGGCCAGATGACACCCAACAGTGTGAGACTTTTACTCACTAAACTCCCCCTGTATGGTCTTTTGTCTTACATCGACAATCGACGGAAGAACTGAGCAACAGCCAGTTGGGAAAAAGGGCATGTGTATTATATTCTCTTTTCTATTTATATTTATCAATAGCGTCCACTCCCCAGTTTGCGGCTATGCCGCAACGTATTTAAAAAGTTAAACTTTATCATTAGTCCTTTGAAAACAATTGCTACACATTAGTAAATTCTCCTTTGTATTTTAATTTATCGAGAACTTACCCTTTGTATATTATAATACACGTAACATCAAAATCGAAGGCACAGTGGCTACTGTGCATATAATTCAATAACACGAGTTAAGCAACGTTCGTTACGGACGGTAGAAGGATGGGTGACCGCTTATCATTAAATTATCAGGACTAGTGCTTCGGAGGGCACGCTAAACAGTCATTCTCGGGTAATATTCACTTGTATTAAAGTAGTCGTAAAGGTATGTCAAAGCCATTTCGGTAACCTGAAACTTTTGACAGCAACAAAACCAGCACTGGGCCAGCTTGATAGCTTAAGGCCTAAACCTTCTTGTCACCTATTGGAGAGACTCACTGCCCTGGACGACATTAAGTTAAACATCAGCAAAACTAAAATAGAAACCAAAACAGGAATAAAATCACTTCTCAAACTGGCCAGCAACATGGTTTTTACGCAAACTTTAAAAAAAAAACTGAAACGCAAGACAATTTAAAAAAAGAACACTCGTACTTATCTCTCTTTATACATATCAACGTATACCTTACCCCCATTTAACCTGTTATCACGCGACACGTCTTTAAAAAAACTAATGCTCTATAATAAACTTTTCACATATAAGCTTAACCCTATCAAAGCCGATGCCGTCTTTTGCCGCTACATATATCAATAAATTACAAATTCGCTGCACGTCTACGGCACCTGCCGTTGTATTGGTAATTATACACAATCAATTTCTTAATTACGTCCATTTTTATTATCCAACGCCTTACTTTAAGTTGAAGTGAAACATAAATTGTAGATAAATAACTTTTTGCTTATTCAACAGTCATTACAGCACCTATATTTTAAGACTTTGTGCTGTGTTTTTTGAGATGGAGCATACATTTTTAATTTAGAAAATCAACCACTTATAAGAGTGGTCTAAAAAATTCGACTAAAATAAACATAAAGCCATTCATAATTTTAAGCCCAATATTGGCTATAATCCTTTCACATCATCGTACGTAAACGTTTCTTTTTTAGACAGCGTTAGAGAAAATGTTTCATTTTATTCTAAAATTTAGTATGTGTACCTTCATCATCGGTTCAGAGTCTATCATACTTGTTCCTTTGTTATCTTAACAGCTCGGAGATAGCTCCGATTTCCACCAAATAAATAGAAACAGAAAATAGGTGTGGAAGTGACAATGACACGTAAATATAACATGTCATACTTATAACACCAGGTACAGTCACGTCACGTCATTGGAAACTTCACAAACTAATAAGTTGTGAAGTGTGTACATATTAATGCTAGTGACCGTACACAGGCAACCAAAGCAAAAAAAACATGATCTCAAATCGATCATTGATCACACATATGGCATAGTGAGGGACTTGAAATACGACAACTGTTGTCTAAGACAGATACTCTATCGCCACCGAAGTCATTCGTTATTCAATAAGAAGAACTTGAAAAAAACACGCAAATACAGCGAAAGTCATTCATAACATATTTTGGTCCACGTATCATCGACCTTCCACCTCTCAATAAATAATTAATAATAAATAATTGTAAGACATTTACGCCATCTGACTCTAAAGTAAGCTCATATGTTAATGTTAAGGTACTAGATAGACAACAGATATCTATGCATACTAGTTTTTCGTAAATAAATACTTTGGTTGAAGTGAAACATACATAATACAGCCTGATCAATGTAAACATTCGTTGTGGCCAGGCGCGGTCCCAGATCACTGGGGACATGACCCCCCCCCCCCTCAAATCATGAAAAGATGAATTCCTTAAAAGAGTTGAAACGAGAAAAAGGTGCTTGTGATTAAAAATTTTGTTGTTGGTCACAAAATTCCCCCCCATAAACGGCCGGTATTAGAAAGGGTGACCGCCGATCATTTATTTCTCACGACGACTTCCATGCTTCGGAGGGCACGTTAAGCAATCGGTTGCTGTGTACAGTAGTCGTTAGTGTTTGTCAGAAACCATTTCGGCACCCTGAAAATTCTGACATCCACCAACCAATACTGGGCCAACTTGGTGGATTACAGCCTGAACCTCCTCGTCATCCAGAGAAGAGACTCATAGCCCTGCAGTGGGCTCATTACAGGGAGTTGTTCATGTGAATGCAAACAGGTTCATGCACAAGAATATTTGCATTGTGCGGGGTTGATTGGAGGAAAACACTGTCACCCCATCATTGACAATAAACGTGTTATGAGACGCGACTAATTAGAATGACTTTTGATTTCATAGGGCTATTCAGTTGGCTACCGCAAGCTTTTCCAGGATTGAAAAGGATATTAAATAAGCTATTTTTATTAAGGACCCGTTTCGAAATCGTTCAACAAAATTTACATCAGCTGACATGGGTATATTTAAAGAGAAATTCCTTCGAAATTAGATCAAGGCCTAATCAACAAAGGGGAATGTTTAGGGTATACTCAGTTTACTGAGGAGTCCCATGGCTGCTAACGCCTTCTCTACACCGACAAGGGGAAGGCCGTGGCTGCTCTATTCTGTAACCTTCGGGCTACCATATCTATAAAATACCCTTTCGTCAATAAAAGAATTCATTCTCCTTATAATGCTTGTCTAATCGGTGCCAAATCTTTCCTTGGCGGAAAAAAACGATGTAAGTAGGATACTGTTTTTTTCCGTTCATCACATAAACAAGTTCTTAATGCATTTTCCACTACACAACCAACTTTCCAACCTCCAGTTACGAATAAATAATACAACTCTTTAACTTAACTTTTCATACTTGAGTTAACTTGAGAAAGTTCAGTTTACTTAACCCCTTTATTGCTTCCTGTCGTGAAAAATTAAACATTTATGTTATGTAATAAGAAAAAATAATACGCTCTGTAATCGATGCTCACCTACTTTTTGCTTACCATTTCAATTTTATAAATAATTGTTTACTTGACTTCGGTAAGGCAAAGCTATTTATTTGATAAATTTAATGTAAGTTGAAGTACTACATGCTGACCGTATAATGTAAGTATGTCTATTAAATAACTTTTATAAATAAACAACCAAGAATTATTTAATGAAATTCCTTTTAACTGGATTTAATGCCTGTAAATTTTACGTTCAAAATGTTAACGTTTAAAATTTTATTTTATTATTTGTATATCGTGAAGACTTTAGAGAATTTTACTAAATAATTAACTGATCTAATCTAAAAAGTTTTCTAAATGCTTATGTCTATTAGTGTTCAGACCGCCTATAAGAAGAAATAATACAATATGTGATTGTATTATTTGGAAGCGAAAAAAAAACATAGAATGTGCCAGCTGCTTCTCTTCCCGAGCATACTGTAAAAATCTGTTAAGGGACGGAGATTTTGTTGGCGTTTTTGCCGGCGATAGGCTGACCTCATGTCCCTGCAATAGTCTCTCTCCATCATTATGATGCCACCAAATTTGTCAAACATAACAACAGATGGTTTTATAACCTCTGGTGTTCTGTCTACCCCATAAGGCGTGATGTTATGTATGTTTATTAAAAACTAGACTGCAAAATATTTTATACGTGACTGTTTCATTTCTTTATTCTATATTTTGATGACAATTTTGCCGATGGGGTAACACTATCCTCTTCAGACGACAGTGGTCGCGGGTTCGATACACGCGCTATGCAAAAATATTCATGTGCATAAACATGTTTGTTTGAATTGGTCCTTGTATTAAGTATATATTTACGAACTAGCTGTGACTCGCGACTTCGTCCGCGTGGATACCGTTTATTAGAGTTGGATAAATACTATTATTATATCCTCCTTGACGTTAAAACTTACCTTATTCTAAATTTCGTCAAAATCGACTCAGTAGTTTAGCTGTGAAAGCATTACTGATAGATAAACAGACAGAATTACTTCAAAAACTGTTACAACAAAGCAGTGATCCGCAGTTTCACCGAGGTTTTGTGAAAAAGTATAGGTAGGTACGTAGGTATATTACATAGATGATGCCCGCGACTTCGTCTGTATTGAATTAGTATTTGGAGTAGGTTATTTTCTTCTCCAAGGTCCTAACTATCTTTAATAACAAAAATATTTACATAATTTGCATGTTACTGCTATTTATTTCTATGTGTTATATGTAACAAATGTTTCTCTATTGTTTCTTTTTAAGCCGGCTTAATCATATGATGTATATGGCTTATAAAATAAATAAGAATAAAAAAATAAAAAAAAAATCTTCGCCAATATAATATGTATAACTCCTTACCACAAACATAGGTAGGTAAATATCTATTAGGTACATTACAAAGGCACATAGCGTTATAAACAAATCGGGTGCCAAAGTGCCTTAAATTTTAATATTATCTTAAGTTTTCGCGATAACTATTATTATGACTATTAAATAAAACACTTTTTAACCGGATTTATCGCGTATATTTACATTTTAAATTTTAACAGTCGCTCGTGACCACGGGGTCTGCAAAGACACCGAAACGTCGAGTTAAAATGTAAAATAGGTATACCTAAATTATACGCCATTGATCCGGTTAAAAAGTGTTTTATTTAATGCCTTCAATTTTACTTAATTCATGCAATATCTTCATTAATTATACTTAGCTTATTGTTGTTTTAGGTAAAGCTAAGTAGTTTTTGCGTAAAAGAATAGCAAAAATCCATCCATCCAGCCATTATCAGTGTACATACAATACTACCTATAGTTATGTATGGCTGCTTTTCACTGCCAAACGGCTAAACCAATATTAATGTAATTTTGTATAGTAGTTAACACATACGTTTCTGACTTCCAAGAGGCAGAAACGATCATGAAATAAACAAAACCTTCATTTCCATTTTATCTCTGTATGTACAGAAGGCAGTACATCAAGCGTTACAAATCTGTCAAAATTTTTTACTTGAATTTGAACTCTATGCCCTCTATAATAAGTTAAAATTGGTTGGGGAAATTTGACAGGTAATGTAACGCTTGTTCCTTCTGTACCTACCTATATTAAATCGTGCAAAAGCTTGCGCTCGCCTCCCGCCTTTTTATACCCTACCGCCGCGAGCCACGTCGAGCGCGCAAACGTTACGCAAAAATAATCCCTATATCATTCAGTATTCACGCGCGATGGGTTATTAGCGTATTTCATGTATAAGTTTGGTGGTTCTATACCGATTTCTATGATTCTTTTTTTATTGAATAGGTAATAATGTTAATTTTTTTTAATTAGGGATGAGTGAGAGTATTATAAACGTAAGAGTAAACAAATATAATCAGAAAGCTCCGAACTGCTAAGCTATCGGGATTTACACGTGTTATTGTGAGTCAACCATAAAATATAGATATATACTGTTGTGGGATATTTTTTATATAATTTTATGAAGAATATTTCTGTCATACATGATTTCTATGTAGCTTTAACCATTAAGGCTGCACACGCGACGGAAGCTTCTAAAATGAAGTAACGTTTTTCCAACATTTCCCTTCACTGCTCTGCTCCTATTGATTGTAGCGTGATAATAAGTATACTATAACCTGCCCAGGAGTATGAAGAATAATTTTACCAAGTTTCGTTAAAATCCGTCGAGTAGTTTTTGTTTCTATAAGGAACATACAGACAGACAGACAGACAAAAATTTTACTGATTGCATTTTTGGCATCAGTATCGATCACTAATCACCCCCTGATAGTTATTTTGAAAAAATATTTCATGTACAGAATTGACCTCTCTACAGATTTATTATAAGTATAGATAGAAGATAGAAGATAAATAAATTAGTATATTATGTAAAAATAATAAATTTAAATCCCCAGATAATCACACCAAATAAGCCTTAAAGTAAGCGAAGCTTGTTCTATGAGATACCATGTAGAGAACTAGGGGGAACCTATAATATAACTACATATAAAGATTTTTTTATATGCAAGTTTATCCATTTTCTTTTACCTATAACACACGTAACGGCTACATGACGCTGTTGTAAAAATATATATTTTTTAATGAGATTTTTGGTACATTGTCCAAAATCTTACTAATATGATAAATGTGAAAGTTTGGATGTATGGGCGTTTATTCCTCAATCACGGGAGAACGGCTCAACGGATTTCGATGAAATTTGGCATAGTGATAGTGTAGAGTCTGGAATAGCATATAGCATAAAACTTTTTATCTCGATATTACAACGGGATTCGAAATTGCGCGTGCAAAACCGCGTGAAAAGGCTAGTATGTCAAAAACTGTTAAGATGTTTAACCTGCTTATGGGTAGAGGTCATGTTTTCGTAATTTCGTAATATTGCTTTCTCATTTAAATAAAAAATTGTGTTGCTGTCTATAGGTTAAAGTATTACAAATAAAACATAAACAACAAAATTGTGTTTTGCAAATAAAAGTCAATTTCATTAATAATCGCAAATCCAGATTAACGAATTAAATTAATCGGAGTAAAAAAATAACTACTAGCTTAACTCGATTAAAAACTCAAATGGAGATAAGTAAGCAGGTGAGAATTATCTTCATCGTCGTACTTTAAAGATATCATAATTTTTAATGAGACACCTAGTAAGAAGTACTGCTGAGTTATTTCATACATGTAAGTATGAACTCAAGGGCAGTGGTCGTTTTTATAAAGCATTCTTTTACTTATTACAGTAACCGATAAAAATAATGAAATTGCAATTATATTTTTGTAATAATTTCTGCAATTAGTACATTAAATTTGCTAAAATTTAAGTACCTATCGCATATTAACGAATTTACGGGAGATCGACTTTGAGTTATCACGGTTCAGTATGTTACATAACAGGACTTTTTATTTTTGGTTTATTTTTTTGATATTTTTACATAATGAAATGCCATAGTGTTTTTTCAAAAAGTCACCCGAGATAGAGATTCTTAGCACTGCAGTAGATTCTTTTAAAAACTTTTATATAACTGACGCTTGGACGCGAACTTAATGGTTAATTGAAATGGATCCCAATTAATTATCTTCTGTCGTTACTTTATTTGGAAAACAAACAGTGATACAATAACGTGCAACTAACAAAAACAATTTCTTTACACCATTTAAATTATTTATTTATTAATAATACAAAGATACAATGAAAGTTTGACAAAACAAGCGTAACAAAATCAAAAGGTTTTCGCATTTTTAAAAAATCCACCTCTTCTTCATTTTCTCTAATCCGTGCGTTGTCAATTTCATCTTCAATGCCATGAGAATCATTTGTCATGTTATTATTTGTCAGAAATACAGTAACCTCAACCTGTAATACAGTTGTAATACTATCTCATTGCTTGACAACCACTTTGGCGATGGGGTAAACATATCTGCCTCAGACGCCAGTGGTTGCGGGTTCGATTCCTGCATGAAACAAGAAAAAAAAACTTCCGGGTCTGGGCGTTTATCTATACGTATATTTTTTTTGCTTGGTGGTAGGATCCCTTTTGGGTCCGCCTGGCTAGCGACCACCCTTTATATAAAGTCTGCCGCCAAATGTTACCGCTCCGGCGCGGTAATGTGTTCCGGCAATATTGTATAAAGAGCCAGTTCCTTCCTAAACCCGTGTGCTTTCATCTTCGACCTCATCGTCACTTACCATCAGGTGAGATTGAGGTCAAACGCGGTCACTTAAAAGTCACTTATATATTCATATTATAAAAAAATAAAACATGTATTTTATATTCTAGGTTCCTCCTTAGTTCGCTTCTTGGTATTTCATAACACAAGTTTTGCTTAATTGAGGCCATGTAGTTGATGTGATTGTCTGGGGATTTTTTTTATTTTTTACTATTGCGTACCGTTTTAGACAACGCGTCTCAAACTAATAGTTTTTCTTTTATTCATATTAATTGTCAGTCACATATTCAGTCGGTAAAAACTCTAGCAATGGATAGCTTTTTTAGTTATAACATCCTTAAGTTATGTCATAAGCTATGGATAGGTTGTTTTGCAAATACATCTGAAGCAATGTTAAAAATTATTTGACTATTAAATAGTTGCAATATTCAGGGATTATCATCGTCGTTAATTGCTACTGCTCCTCTCAACGTATCTCCACCTCACTTGGATCCCGGATCATTGCTCCATCTAGCTTACGCTTCTCCGAGTATTTGGACGCCACTTAAGAAAGTCACCACCCAAACAGAAATCCTATGTACGAGCTATATTTTTACTCATTGGCATTTTAACTCTGTCATCCTTCCAGTGATTTTAATACATCTACGAAACCTATTATTTCTGATTCGTTTTCCGAAGGGAGAATATGAGCATATCCCTTTCTATTGCACGTTCAGTGACAGTAAGCTACGTCATTGCGGCTCTTATGATGCACATATAATAGTATATTATGTAACAAGTGAGCGAAGTTGCTAATTACAGTCGAGGCTGTGATTCAACACACTTGTGAGTAAAAGACAGACATACGTGGTCATAAAATAACAAACACACTTGATAACAAAGCTGTGAATTGTGATTGACAAATGGCGCCGAACCTCGCGCATGCGCGTAGGTTTTTTTTTCTGCCAAATGTGTCAATGTCTGTATAGCATATACAGCCTATTTTACGTGAAAATGTTTAATATGGAATGGTAAATGCAAATATTTTAATATTTTATAACAAATTATTGTAAATTGTGAAAAATTTGTTTGATATACATATTTGTTCTACTAATATAAGGCGCAAACATTTAAAAATGTATATGGATTTGAAGTGGTATAAAACCTCTTTGTTGTTTCTGAAAAAAATTAATGTATAACCCGGATCAATAAAATATGCTCTGTTTACTCGCATGTAATTTGCACAAAGGTACAATTCAACTTTGTAGGATTCATTATATTATGCACTAGGGTATAATATATTATGTACGCGTGACTTATAGCCCAGTTTATAGTTCTAAATTCAATAGAATAAGGCTCACTTTACGAGCAAGTGTGTTGAAATATATTTTATCAAGAAAGACCTGCGGGATCAAGAGTATATGCAGTTGAAACTGCAAATCTGTTAGTCATATGTAATATATACACTCAGATGAATGCCAATAAACGTATTCATGCTCTTCGATTATATTGTTGAAAGATCGAAATGGCTGAAGACTTAGGCAGATAGAAATACACTACAGCTACAGCAGCGGTCTTTTTTTCTTACATTGTTTCCTTTTAGTCAAATTCAAATTCAAATTCAAATATTCTTTATTTCGTAAGTATTTAAATACATTTGAAATAAGTCAAACAATTTACAAATTGAACTGAATCTACCACCACTTCGGAAAGTCGATCTGTTGAGAAGAAGTGGCAAGAAACTCAACAGCAATCATCTTTTAAAAATAAGAGAAAAATAATACATAGTAACAATTTACAGCCAGGGAATCCCAACTTCTTGCATCCGGATATCCTAAAGTAAAACTTTTCACATAACACTTAACCTTAAATCTATCGAAGGGTTAATAGGTTAATCTTAAATATTTTAGGATTTTATTATAAAATGAAGCGTACACATTGACCCATGAACGAGTTGATCTTCTGGAGTCTACTACTTATTATATTTATACAATAGGCAATCAAGTACTAGAGAGAAACGTAGACATAGATATAGAGGCAAAGATAGAAGCAGAGATAGACGTAGCGATAGAGGTGAGAGAGAAAACAGATAATGTGGATGGAGATGAGGATAGTCGTGGACATAGACAGGACGTGGACACGGAAATGGGGAAGTCAGAGTCAAGTTCAAAAAAAAAAAGTCATAAAGTCATCAGCAAAACGACCTGGCACCGCTAGCAGCACCCGTTCACGAGTATAACGCAAGCACCAGCCATCACCCTCCTCAACCATATTTTAGGGAAGAGGGTGACCCGACACCCGATGCTACCGCTAGCCATGCCGCCTGAGGGAGCATGACGTTCTTGCTGTTGTATGGAAGGAGATGTAGATGGCGTTGGATAAGAAGGAGATGAAGTTGGAGATGGAGTTGGAGATGGAGTTGGAGATGGAGTTGGAGATGGAGATGGAGTTGAAGGTGGAGTTGGAGATTGAGCACTTTAGAAAAACAATTACAACCAAGGACTTTTATCGTCCATATATTCAGATATTGTATAAAAGCCTTTATTACACAATTTTTGTTTAATAGTTACTTTAAATTTATCAAGTGGTAAGTCTTGAATATTTGTGGGAACCTTATTATAAAAACGTATGCATTGACCCATAAATGATTTAGTGACTTTATGAAGTCTACTATCATAGCCGGCTAGCTTATACTTATTTCTAGTATTAACATTATGTAAGTCACATTTTCTACGGAACATGTTTAAGTTCTTTTTTACAAACATCAGATTTTCAAAGATATATTGTGACGCAAACGTAAGAATATTTATTTCCTTAAACTTATTTCTAAGCGTCGCTCTGGAATTAAGTTTGTAGATTGCGCGAATAGCCCGTTTCTGCAGCACAAAGATAGTTTTAATATCGGCGGCATTTCCCCACAGGAGAATGCCGTATGTCATTAATCTATGAAAATAACCAAAATAAACCAATCGCGCAGTAGCTTCATTAGAAATATTTCGCATCTTTTTGACGGCATATGCTGCAGAACTAAGTCTCTTCGCCAACCTTTCTATGTGTGGTCCCCACTGTAGTTGAGCGTCTAGGGTTATGCCAAGGAACATTGCTGAATTTACAGGGCTCAATTCTTGTCCTTTTACAATTAAATTAGTATTTACATGCCGGACATTAGGCAATGAGAATTTTAAAAATTTAGTTTTATTTTCATTGAGGAGCAGGTTATTGGCTGAAAACCAATTTTCCACAATTTCAATACAATTGTTTACTTCAAAGCAATGCTTCAATTGCCTACTCACTTTAAAAAGAAAAGAGGTATCATCAGCAAACAATATGACCTCACACTTGTCTTTTACCACAAACGGCAAATCATTTATATAAACTAAGAATAAGAAAGGCCCAAGAATCGATCCCTGGGGCACTCCCATATGTACTGCTGATCCCGATGATCTCTTTCCATTAATATCAACTCTTTGCAATCTATTGCATAGATAGGATTTCATAAAATCAAGTGCCCTATCATTGATTCCATAGTGGTGAAGCTTCATGAGGAGTGTATCGTAGTGAACACAGTCAAAAGCTTTGGACAGATCACAGAAGACACCAAAGGCATCATGTGACTCCTCCCAGGCATCAAATATATGTTTGATAAGCTCAACACCGGCATCAGTTGTTGAGCGACCCCGTGTGAAACCAAATTGATTCGGATTCATAATATTATTGCTATAGAAATGTACCACTAGTTGGTTCAAAATAAGTTTTTCAAAAATTTTACTGAGTGTTGGTAATATAGAGATCGGTCTAAAGTTACTGGAGTCAGTCATGCTTCCTGCTTTAAATACGGGAATAATTTTACTAAGTTTCATTAAGTCCGGAAATACACCATTATCAACACAATTGTTAAATATACTGGCTAAATAAGGTGCAATACCGTCAATGATACATTGGATGATTTTAACAGAAATACCATCCAGATCAGCAGTGTTCTTAATTGTTATACTTTTAAAAGCTTTCAATACCTCACTTTCAGTAACATGCCTGAAAGTAAAGTTAGTTTTACACTTATTTACATTATTTTCAAGAAAAGACTGTGCAGCTTTGACTGATGAATTTAATGTCTTCGTAGTCGAAACTGGAATGTCTGCAAAGAATTTTTCAAAAGCTTCAGCCACTTCTGTATCTGATGTCAACAGTCGATCACCAATTTTCAGTTTATATTCCGCGTTTCTTATGTTTGACTTTCCAGTTTCGCTGTTAATAATTTGCCAAGTAGTTTTAGGAATATTAACACTATTTTGAATTTTATTATTAATAAAATTTGATTTTGCAATTCTACATACACTTTTGAACATTTTGGAGTATTTCTTTACATACTCCTTAAAATTTTCACTATGATTGTATGTTTTTTCATCATATAACTCATATAATCTGTCTCTGCTTTTAAATATTCCTACTGTTGCCCAGTCACTAAACTTAAATGAGTTATCATATGTTTTAATTGTTTTTGATGTAAATACTGTATTATACTCACATTTAATTAAATTAAAAATACAATTATATTCCATAACGGGGTCATCATAACATTTAAGCAACTTATCCAAGACATTACTTCTGAATCTCTCCAGCCGACCGTCGTTCATGGGTACAAACTTAAACTCTCTTCTTATTGCCTTATTTGTGCCAATGTTAAAAGATGCTAGTTGCCCGCTGTGATCCGATTTTAACTTATTAATTATGTATTGGGTGTTGGGGGATGCATCTGTGAAAATGTTATCGATACATGTTGCTGAAGTGGATGTTACTCGTGTAGGCTCTAAAAAGAGATTTTTAAGTCCATAACAAAGAAACAAATTTGTTAGCCTTTGGCTAAGGGATGATTGGATTAGTAAGTCAATATTAAAATCACCACAGACAATGATATTTTTTTTAGTATTACTAAGTTTAAGTAAAGCTTCCTCCATGATTTTTTCAAACAAATCATAGGATGAAGCTGGCCTCCTGTATACGCTTATTATAATAACTTTCCCTAGCTCAATACATGCCATTTCAATGGTTTGCTCAACAGAAAGACTAACAATATCTGTTCGTTCTTTAAATTTCATTCCTTTGTGTGTAATAATCAAGGAGCCGTCACAATTGGCCTGGATTCTACTGTATGAACTAGCTATTTGATGATTATTGAACGATAATATCATTTGATGGTCTTTTAGCCAGTGCTCCGTTACACACAAAATATCTACTTTTTCCTGATTCATGAAAAGTTCAATTTGTAAATCCTTACCCAGCATGCCCTCAATATTTTGATGAGCTACATTTATAAAATTTTTACTACATTTTAATTTTGCAGCTGGGATACAAGTGCTAATTACATTTTGATTATAGCTAGAAGTCTTATTATCTATTGTCATTGCCTCTAGTTTAAATTAACTAGACTAGTCCTAATACTATTACTTGGAATGTTATATTCCAGGGGTTTTATAAATAAAAGTGGCTGCTCACATGCGCGGTCCCAGGGGGGGGGGTCACAGGGGACATGACCCCCCCCAAAATCATGAAAGGATGAACCCCTTATAAGAGAAGGAGGAAGAAAAAGATACTTCTGATACAAAAAAATTATCGTGAACCCCCCCCAAAATTCAGTTGTGACCCCCCCCAAAATTTCAGTCTGGGACCGCGCCTGTAGCTCAATAGAAGCAGAGGTTCCAGTCAAAATGACTGGTAAATCATTACTAAAAGTCATATCATAACTCATTATTAATATTAACACAATGTTAAATTGAAGTCATTGGTTAGAGAATCTATCTAACTCAAGAGAAACAACAAATTATTTTGAATAAAGAAACGTCATGCCTTCACATTTCAAATGTCATACACCGCTTTTTAATAATTAAAATTATTGTAAACGACAATATCGAGGTCTTTCAACACACAAGGGAATGCTGACATTTTTGAATTAAGAATTCTATGTCAAACGCTATCACAAGTTCAAAGTGTTCATGACAGTTTGATTATAATATACTTTGATACCCCTAGTTCCACTGTTTTTATAGTACTTAATAATTGGAGCTTGTCTTTTAAAACCTTAACATTTAACAGTCAGTGTGTCAATTTGAGTAATTTAATTTATTTATGTATGGATTTTTTTATATAGTAAGGATACGGCGTTTATCTTCCATGTTATTTCATGGAAATTGCGCACGACGACTATTGTGGTACTCGTCTATCCAAGAGAAACCTATTCACTCAACACTGACGCAGGCAAATCATTCAACACCTTGGCAACTCGTACAAAAAAGGAACTATCGAAGCGTTTTGTTTGACTTTTTGATAAATCTAATATATAAAATTCTCGTGTCACAGTTTTCGTTGCCATACTCCTCCGAAACGGCTTGACCGATTTTTATGAATTTTTTTATGCTTGTCCGGTATCTATGAGAATCGGCTACCTCTTTTTTTTTTATTTATATGGCAAAATAACGTTTGCCGAGTCAGCTAGTATACCTACTATAAAGGGATTGAATTTCTTTCTAAGTATGGAAGTCCGGTGGTAAAAAGTAACGGGTTCAATTTGGTCAAAAAGAGCACTCGCACACTCGCCAAAATGTAGCCCATAAAATACTGGCAAACATGTGTTTTTTGTATTACATTGCTTACAACAATAACAAGGTGTTACCACATAAAGATGAAAATGCATGATCATATTCAGTACATTTGCATTCCACCACGTAGGTACAGTCGTTAACATAAACTTACATGATTATCGCTCTGGCATTCAGGTTTTTTCTACTAATTAAAAACCCCATATAAATCTTAGCTTCGTTTCTTATTTACCTACCTTCTTAGTTACTTGCAAATGTTTTGTTCTCAAAAGTAAAACCTACTTTTTTGTTAACAAAAATGAAATTATTTTTTTTATTTGTACCTATTGTAAAAAAAGTCTTAAGGGATCTACGTATTAAGTTCTTTATTCACCTTCATAGTCATCATCATTTGTTTACAGTTAATATCAAACAGATGAAAACAACTGATTTGAAAATCAGTGTAGTTATTAAACACCACAAAAAATTTGAGATTATATAAATTTTAATATAACATCAGTATTATCTGCCTACGTTCAACTAAACTTACTTTTCTCGCTTTTATCCAATTTGGAATGAAATTGCTTTCAAATGTATAACATGCAAACACATTGGATTAAAAAATAACCTTTTATGACCTGTGCTTCTCCGAGGCACAAAATTAACCTATACAGCATAAATCCAGTTTGACGTATGGTTTTTAAATGTCAAAAACCACAAAACTCGAATGAACGCAAGTTTAAGCGATTAATTCATCAGTTCCAGTATTTATCAGGGTTTCCTGTCGATCATGGGAACTTGGGTTTTGGTAAACTGGTCGAGAATTATAACCAAAACCTCATTTTAACGTGAGATATTAATTGAATAAACAAAAGTGTGGGAAATCGTTTTTTTATATAAAATATAGATGGGCCGTTTGTCTTCCATGACACCTGATGTTAAGTGAACATGAAGACTAAGGTGGTACACGACCATACTCGAGAAACCTATTTTAAGACCAAAATCGATCTTCTGATTTTATATAGGCGCTTGAAAAACTTCTAAAAGTGTTTACAAGTGAATATAAGTTATTAAATACATCACATGTACTTAGTAAAATTAAACTCTTTATTTTCAATTTCTGACGACTTAAATGACGCTTTGATGCTTTAAAGTTCTGTTGTCACTCCTATTTTAATACATAATATGCATTTTGCAAAAAAATACTCGGCTTCCTAAAAAGTACTACAATAATATGAGAGACCAGTGTTCTAATGAACCTATTTACCAATTGACTCTAATGTTATTTATATGTATTATTAAATGTCATGGAACAATAACTTTTACTATGATGCTTATTAATTATAGATTTAAAAGAAAACTATAAATACATATAGTGTTAATTGAAAACAAACAAAAAGCAGTTCTGTCAGAAAGCTATACGATTGAATTAAATATATTATTCAGTTGAGCTTCTGGTTAATTGATAAAAACTATTATATGAAGTACTTTTTGCAATATAAAATATTAATTGGAGATAAGGCGGTATTTTCTTTGATATTATTTAAATAGTGTTATAAGGTTATCGTAATTTCAATTGTTGTACTATATATATAATAATTAAGTCACTTTTGAATTAGCTGAATCAGGTTTACAAGGATAAAATTATATTTATTAACTTCGTTTTACCATTTGACATTTGTGTTTTTTATCTGTTATCATATTGACATGAGAAGCAAAAAGGGTATTTATTGAAAATACTCAATAAATGCAAGATATTATGACACCGACTTGGCACGCAACCATTATACTCGGTGAACTTTATACGGTTCATTAATTTTTAATATTTTTATATTAAAACTTATTTATTATATTTATTATTAAACTTATTTCAGAATCGCAGGCATCGACTGAAAATTAGCGGTTGTAAAACACTTACTCAGCTAGCAAAGCATAAAACTGAGTCAAAAAAAATTGCCCAGAGAAATACGAAAAAAAGAATAAACTTTTTTTGAGTACTTAAGTATGTTAAATTGAAGCGGAAATAGAGCATTTTGATCTTTTAAAAAAACAGTGTCTCAAAATAAATAGGATTTTCCAGACCCTTAATAAATGTATTACATAAGGGGACTCTAAAATGACTCAGTTAGCTCCAAAGGCACTATCGACAAACCATAACCAACCATTACACGAAAGTTTATCAATTTTTATATAGTTATGGTAACAATAAAACACGTTTATCTACTAATAATTAATAATAACACTTAACATTATAATCTGAGAGGTTCTGCTCTATCATAAATCCATTTACTTCTTATTTATTTATTCATGTCATTTAGGTACATCATCGTCATAATACGTTTTAACGACCACACAAGAGTCATGAGTGTCTCCCATGGGTGAAAAGAAGATTTAAGCCATAAATCACCAATCTAGCCAAGTGCTGGTTGGTGGATGTTACAATTTTAAGGGGCACCAAAATGACCTCTGTCATAAACTGACAACTATATCAACCATGGCCCCGATTATGTAATTGCACATAATGTGCCTAAATGTTAATATGTAACATTTTGTCAGTATTCTTCTAGAAGAACCATCAGTAAACGACATACGCGTCACCGTACATAATGTTAAGAGTTATAGAATCAGGCACCAGGACCGATAGTCGTACCCTCCGAAGCACGGAATCTTATTCCCACACTGTCTGGGTTTCGGCTGCCGGGGTTGTCTACCGTGCAGGGCCGATTTGTACTTCCGAGTTTCCCTTAGGAGTCTCTCGGTTGGGTTGTCATTAAAAAAAAAACACGGAATCTGTTGTGATAAATAAATTATCGACAGTTACCTCCTTATCCTTGTACCGACCAGTCCGAATGTTGCTTATCCTGGTATATCGAATGATACGCACAAGAGACTACTTAATTTATTTATGTTTGACAACGTGTTAACAAGGTGTTCGGTCCTTATACCAGGAAAGGGATGGCAAGCCACGTTGCACGGCCCCAGGGTTTATTTTTTTCTGGCGTGAAAGATTTTAGGCATACAACAATAGGAACTTGGGAGTAGCTGAATGCTCGAAAAGGCATTTTTTGTCCGCCAAATAAATGTTTTGGCTTTTAGAGCTTGGTCTATTAAAAGGAGGCTGAATGCTTTTACGCATGGAAGGGTATCTGTTAGTCTAAAGATTAACAGCAATAGACAGCACAGCGACGGCTGTACTCTGACAGTGTGCAGACCGCGTTAGCAGCCATCAGACTCCTCAATAACCTGAGTATACCCACTAAACATACCCCTTCGCTGATCAAGCCTACTACAAGGCTAGTAAGACTACTACTAGCCTAACAGAGTCGCCTATATAGGTAAATCGCTAAACCAACTTGCGTAGTAAAACAAATTAGCGCGATATAGAGTTTTATTGATTTGTTTCTTAAATACTTAAATAAATAAAATAAGTAAGTCGTGTCGGCATCGTCGTTATTTGTTTTTGTCATGTCATGCCGCTATACCGATACACCGATCTACTAATACATAATTTTCAAAACTTACAAAAAGTAATCGCTTCCATGCTGGGCTGGGAGCGAAAGAAAAACATAGAATGTGCCAGCTACTTCTCTTCCCGGGAAAACTGTAAAAGTCAGTTAAGGGACGGAGGATTTATTGGCGATTTTGCGGGCGACAGGCTGACCCCCTGTCACTGCTATAGTCTCTTTCCATCATAATAATTCCTCCATTGTCGAACGTGACATCAGATGGTTTGCCTACCCCATTAGGGATACAGGCGTGAATTTATGTATGTATGTATGTAAAAAGTAATTGGTTAATCGAAGTTTGTGTGTTTGCGCCTGCGCTCAGAGGATGGATGGATTTCTGTGTATAGATGGATATTTATTACTTTTTCTTACTAAAAAGATTATAGATTAAAATGAAATTTTGTACACTAGTAGGACATAGTCATGTAATATATTATTTCTCATAATTTTATCCGCCAAAAAATACCTAGTTTACTTATATTTATTTATGTCCTCATAGTTTTTGGTTTACTCATTCTTAATAACTTTAAATAAAATAACATAATATAGTTAATAATACGACGTATTCTGTGTCAAACACGTTTAATAACTAAGTTTAGACGTAACACGGTAGCTTGGTTTTTTCCTGTTTTCGCAATGTAACTGCGACGCTGTAACTCGAGCCGAGAAAACTGTCGAGTAATTAATATTTTTATAATTTGACTACACTTTGCTTCAGGATTTGTCTGCATGTGTTTTATATATAATTACAGGTAGGTATATGATGATATTATTTAATGTTTTGTTATGTAAGATGTTTATCATACTCGTGAATCGTTCAAAGTAATCAAAGACATGATGTATTAAATGATAAAATATGTTATTGATTGAATCAGGCGTTACTTTGCGGAAATTCATGACAACTACTTTAACAAAGTTACCTTGCTAATTCCGCGACTTGTACTTGCACTAGTGATGCAGGATTTTCGTGCGTTGGTTCACCGCCCTCCCTCCCTCAAGCAAGAAGCAAGAAATGCAATTAACACACACTTGTATATATGTATAGATTAAGCTATAGATAATTATGTATGCTTATATTTAAATACGTTTAAGTTAAATCTCTTTATATATAATAGTGTTACAATATTTAATAACAGGTAATATTCACCAACACACAATACATAGACAGCGGTCATAAACTATCTATTCGGAATTTGGGATTTTCTTTATAAATACTCTGGCTACACTGAAAACCAGTGTCTTGGTGTTTCCTCACAACACCAAGATGTATACTGAGCTGTAGCCTATTGTAGCTGCAGTGCATGCATTGGTACAATCAATTAGGTATTAAGATAAAGTTGTCATTAATTTTAAGTTTTGTTTATTTTTACTGGTGTAGAAAAGATTGTTATATTTTTAATTAGTCTGTATGTACTGACTATGCACTGTTTTTTACAATAAATTATTTTCATTCTTTCATTCATTCACTTGGAAAACTGTAACCCACACCATAAGCTACCACCGGCACGGGTTTCGCTTCAACCAGAAGCATCTTCAGGGTGCAACGAGTGGTACCTCGTTGCATAGTTCGGTGGTGGTCGAAAACTAAAATCCTGCATCACTTTGTTAAACATACATACATACATACATAACCTCACGCCTGTCTCCCCTTGGGGTATGCAGAGACAAGGGAACACCAATTGCTGCGATCCAAACATACCTCTTTCGCTTCTTCCACGTTCATCAATCTTTTCATACATGATCGCCGGTTACGGGTACTTTTGACTAGGCCCTTTTTCAAAATGTCACCAATTTGATCGGCATACGTTCGCCTAGGCCGGCCCCTTCCAACAACACCATCCATTCTTGCTCTGTACACCTCTTTCGTAAATTTTCTTTCACTCACTTTGTTAAAGTACTTAGTTATAAAATATGTTGCATTGTTGCCCAAACTGTTCCCGCTAGGACTTGAGCTTGGTTTATGGATCATATTGTTCAAACCAGTGCACCATGGAGGCTATCCAGTAATCCTGTTAGTATAAATTTAAGTTACATTAGTAATATATAACTATAAACCATAAGAGAATTATTTAATTTAGATTAATTAATTATCTTAGGCTGGGCAGAATACATAATTCTACCTAGTGTTTTACGAAGGGGTTGTCAACTTATATTATTAAGACTTAATTTATTTTCCAGAAACATACAGACATATGTACATAAAACGTATATTTCTATACGTAAAAGACATTTGCAAGTAAGAACCGTTATTTGAATGCGTGGGGCCAACAGTTCTGATAGAACATAAATTCGTTTAAGTGAATTATACGGCGTTTCGCTAAACTGAGTTATTGCGTTAATTAATAAGAACTAATTTAAATGAAGAGATAAGTGATTTTTTATTCGGTTTGTAATTTTTTGGTATGCAGTTTGTAGTCATTCTATTTTCATTTGAATTTCGTAAGTTAATGTTCAATTCCAATTTTAACCCACTGAGGAATGTAAATTTTCCATCTGCACAGCTTACTCGCATTGAACATACGTTCATTTTTTAATGATCAAGATTTAATAAAAAAGTATATATATTCTTTAAATTGTGCATAAATATACCTAAATATTTCAAAGAATAGCCAAAATAAGTGGTCCCATTCTATTTACTGAAGTGTACACAATAAATGGAAATGGAGAGAATGCATTGTTAGCAACGTCGACCACACATATATTATTGTATATGCTTTGTTCAGTGACCGTACCACATCTATAGGTCAATTCGAGTTCGGGTCTTTCAATAAGGACGAATCAATTTCAAAATGGAATAAAATAGGCTGTGTATGTTATATAAACGATTTTTTTCTGTTATTTGAAAGATTTTTTTGATGGCACCTAATGTTAAGTGAACATGAAGACTAAGGTGGTACACGTTCATCAACGAGAAACCTATTCACTCGACGCTTAAAAGTACTAGGACTATACTGGTCAGGGAAAATAGAAGCAGGCAGTTCATTCCATACCTTGGTGACCCGTATCAAAAAGGAACTGTCAAAGCGCTTAGTTCGACTTTACGGAATATCTACCACATACGGATGAAAGTTCTGTCTGCGTCTAGTAGTCCGATGGTAAAAGGGTGAGGGTTCAATTTGTTCAAACAGAGCACTGGCGCACTCACCAAAATGTATCCTGTAGTACACGGTTAAACAAGCAACCTTACGACGATGCTCTAGGGTCTGCAGTTTTTTGTTTATAAGGTTGACGTTGTTTATTAGTTTACGGGCTCTTCGGTCAACGGAGTCCAGCGCTTCTAGTTGATATTTGGCTGAACCATCCCAAAGATGACTGCAGTACTCCATGCATGATCGCACTTGAGCTGTGTATAAGTTAAGAAGCTGTGCAGGGCCGAAGTACCGCCATACCTTCGATATGATTCCCAACTTTTTCGAAGCTACTTGAGCCATGGACACAATTTGTTGACCGAAGTTTAAACTGAATGTTACAGTTACGCCTAAAAGCCCTAGATGGTTGGTGATGGGGACAGATATCAAATCTGGGAAGTTCAATTTTCAACAGACAGACAACAATCAACTGGCAGACCTAATGCAATTTTTTAAGCCTAAATTGAACCATATGGATATGATATTTTCTTGTGGGGGTTTTTGAAGTCTCCAATGACCAATCGAAATAACCAATAAGCCGCAATAAACTAATACCCTGAAAGTCGACATAGTCAATGCCATCACTCAGTTTCAATAGAATTAATGCAGCATAGTCATTGAACTGCGGCGGACATTTGAATTATATATTTATTAAAAACAAAATGTCATGAATGGGCCTTTCAAATAAAAGAATAATTTCGTTAATACCACGCACACAGCCTTCTTTATTCCATCTTGAAATCAACCCGTCCATATTGAAAGACCCTATATTTAGTAAAAGCGCGCGAGCTACTTGCCTCAAATATTTTCACTTTTTGATATAAAGCTATAATTAGTTTTCGCGTTTCAAATACATATTAATAGTCCAGTCGTTACTTAAGACTAGTGTTTACAGGAAGACCGTTGCAACTCCGTCGAAACTGCCATATTAATAATATTACTAATAACTTCACGCCATTAAGTCCTGACTTATACTACCAATATATCTAAGTTCAAAGTAAAGTAAAACATATTTATGTTACAGTAAATACATTTCTTATTCTCAGCAGAACACAACATGTGATTTATTGCAGTATAAGATGTAGGTAGGTCAAATGTGCATTTTAGTAACTACTAGTTTTGACTGCGTAGGGTAATCCTTACAGCCCCTGGGTGGATAGCTGTGTGGCCTAAAACTCAACTAATCCAAGCAATTCTTTCTTCTTGATAGTAGGACTACTTTATGGTCCATCTGGTTTTTTTTTTGCCAAGGAAAGTTTTGGTACCCACTAAAGCAAGCTCTAGTAGAAGGATGAATCCTGTTACGGACGAAAGGGAATTCTATGGTGCTGCTAACCCCAGTGTCTAACAGGTATAGAGTATCAGCAGTGTAAGGACCGCAAGAGCGGCCACGAGATTCCTCAGAATGCTGAGTTTACCTGCTGAACATCCCCTTTTAGTGATCGGCCTTGGTGTAGTAGGCCATTGATCAACATCGGAGCGACAGCCAATCGGTAGAAAGAAGCAGCGCAGGTCCATCTGTTTAACCACATACCTTCTTTTAACTCTGCAGTCGAATAATAACGCTCTAGGATTTATGTTTTTTGACTCAGTTCTTGCCTGGACCAGCATGATGTCTTCATCGATCTTATTGCCACTTACCATCAAGTGAGATAATTATCAAAAGATATAAGTCAAGGTCATATACCTAAATTATTCATCTTATTTCAAACCCTATGCCAAAAAGGATGAAAATAAAGAATACGTAAAGTGCTCTACTTCCACTCTGTTATAGTTTAAAATAATTTATTCTAGGATTTTGAAACCATAACAAGAAATTATTAACATTACTATCAAACATACCAAAATGTCTATCTACTTTATTCCTAATAACTAGAAGCCCATTTTTTGCGAGCCAATAAAGCACACTAGATAAACCTCTGTCTAACCACCAAAGTAACGGTTTCCATCCAGTAGTCTTCTAAAAAACCAGCATCCGTAGTTCTGCCATCGCGTGATGCTGAAGAGCAATTTACTTATTACCCTGATTGCTTCCACGGAACAAAATCCGTCCGTTGTGGGAATAGGAATGTGGAGCAGTGGAGTTGACTTAAACTTTTTATTTTGGTTTAAATTTGGTTTGGTGAATAGTTATCCACAGTTCCTTTAATATGTAATGTAATAAACATTCCTCTCTCTATGAGGTCTGTTTTAATATTATCTGAAGTTTTCTTGCAGCTTTATATAGAATCAATTACTATTTAATCAGAGTTTCTCTAAAAAACACCAAAACATCGAGAGTAAAATGTAAAATATTATTTATATAAAGTCTGTATTTTCTGAAAGGGATTAACTACAAAACTGTGAATTAATTTTCATAAGTCTGCAAGCAATATGTTAGTATTAATGAGAAAGGTGTTAGTACGATGTAAAGGTAGAGGTGTAATACCTAATTGCAATTTGTTTGCACGTTGGCAGAAACGTAAGGATTATTGTCTACTAAGAGACACAAAATATGCCCTGCTGCATATAAGTGCAGGTTATGATAAAAGTTGAGAAATAAATAAAGATTATTCTTGCATATTTTGTGAACACAACAGTGAGGAATCAAACTTGTATAAGATCTACATAATAAGGATTTACATAAGCATTTCAAATAAATAATAAAGTAACTTACAAAAGTATTTTAAAATAGTAGGTAAAAATTGCATCATGTTAATATTGTTATGTCAATATAACTAGCCCATCTATTCTAATTAAGATTCATAACAATAATATTTTAATTTCTAAGCTTTCTGAAGTCTCCATAGTTTTCAATATTAATCCGACAATATTTCGGCGCTCATTACTGCGTCAATAGAAGATTAGGGATAACTCCAATTTTGAAAAAAATCAACCAGTAATGTATTCGGTTTTTATAATGCCCGCCTATCCAGGGACACAATTACAGCCGCAAGCCAGGCTCAATTAACTAAAAAAAATATAAACTGTCGAAGTCAAAATTCCGAGTTCTTTTGTAATCACAATACCCTAAATAATAATATGCAACGAGTATTTTGAGTGACAGCTCTCCGAAGTCAATCGTTTGAGGCACCCGCCATTTTGTTTTTTTTGCAGCAAAATTTCGAATTTGAAATTGGAATCGAATTAATACGATTATCGGCGAGACTTCATGTGGCATATGTTCGATTCAAATTAGTCTGTGGTCAGTGTTTTCAAATTAAATATTTATCGATTTTCAGAAGACTATTTTGCTAAATTTTAATTTTATTGAATAGTTATTTAAATTATTTTAATTTATTTCAAAAGGAGTTGGATGACTAATGACGACGATTCCGGTGTGTTTGCAAATAATTTTTAAACGTTAATTTGCAAAATGAATAATTCAGTATGTTCATGGAAGTCACTGGCGATGGTTGTTATTTTTTATTTCCAATAAAGTTATGTGTAAGTTTATACTTATGCAACAAAAACGATTACATTTTAACATAGAAAGGTAAAAGCACCTGGTTCTGTGTTTCCATTTAACTGCTAAAGTTAGTAAGTAAATGGCGAAAATAACGAGCTGTTTTATTGATTATTGATAACTGAACGTTCATAAATGTATAAACTAACGAGTAACTTCAGTTTGCTTCAAAAACTTTTTAAAAGTCCTTTTATTTTTATTTTAAAGTAGATTTCTACATTCAATTCAAAATTCTTTCATAAATAAAATAGAATTCTGAATATCAGTTGCAAGTGCGACGATCGTACATTTCGACCTTCATAAATAAATTAGATCGAGATTGAGATTTATGTATAGACTAGGACTATTGATTCTTATTAATATACAGGCTGACTTTTTTCGAAATTCCAGGACGTGATAGTTTGAAATCATACATGAAGAAAAAATAAAATAAATAGTTAATATATACTGAGTAAACTTAACCGAAAGTTAGAGAATTCATTACGCAACGCATGGTTACATAAGCCTAATGCAATAAATACTTAGTGTGTGGTGGTCTGCGTATGGCGGGAACACAGCTGTGTGCGCGTTGACTGAGGCAGCGCATCGGGAAAAGTGTAGTTAGGTCTCTTTACTTATTCATAGGGATTTCTGGTGAAAAATTAAATGCCAAATAAATGGAAAATAAACTTTTTAAATCCTTAATAACTATATACTAAGCGTACATAATATTGTCTTAAGTTTTCGCGATTCATACTATTAAATAAAACACTTTTTAATCGGTTTTATCGCGTTTCATTTATATTTTACATTTTAACTCGACGTTTAGTGTCTTTGCAGACCCCGTGGACACGAGCGACTGAGGTGTCCGGCATCTTGACAGTGGAAAAAGTTAGACATCATCACCTCCATCTGTATCTCAGTCTTCGAGCGTAGCGTTCTGGATTGACACAAAATGAGCTGACCGACCCACGTTAAAGAACACAAAGCTGATATTAAAAATCGAAGAGCTTCACAGTCTGCAGTTTGTGAGCATTCCATGGACCAGCCCAACCATTACTTAAGGTTTGACTCTGTCAAAATTTTATCTAGAGAGAAACAATACATTCCTAGAATGATCAGAGAAGCCATTGAAATTGAAAAACACCCTAATTTCAATCGAGAAGATGGTTGGAAACTATGACCGACATGAGACCCTATCCTGAAAAACATTAAATCTAACATCTAGCAAGCTGCACGACCTGAAACTCAAGATACTGTCAGCTCATTTTGTATCAACCCAGAACGCTACGCTCGAAGACTGAGAAACAGATGGAGATGATGATGTATAACTTTTTCCACTGTCAAGACGCCAGACACCTTTGTCGCTCGTGACCACGGGGTCTGTTTAAATGTGAAATATAAATTAAACGCAATAAATCCGGTTAAAAAGTGTTTTATCTAAGCGTACATAATGATGATCAGAATCGAGTTCAGAGCGCTCTCCTTCAGAATCTAAAATTTGTCACCAGTCACCCTGTATAGTTTTTATCCTGATATAATAACGAACTAGAAATATTCACTTAAATAATAATACGAGCGAGAATAGTTTGTAATAGTTAGTAATAGTAAGTTGTAGAAAATACAGTGAACAGTACTGAATTTGCTGAAGCTTTTTTGATCCCGAAGGAGTTTAATAAAATAAATTCTTAAAAATTAGGCTATCAAATTCAAAAAATATGCAAATTAAAGGGCAGGTGCAGAGATGAGCGGGTTCAAATGAACAAAAACTCTATTTATTAAAGTACATAGGTACGTGAAAATAGTACCTACCGTACTTAGTTAATTAGCATATGTATCATTATTAAAATGTAGCGTTTTTGACTAGTGGTCTATCAAAGACATAGAATGCGACCTCACATAACGACATGACGCAAAACTACACATGAATGATCAAAGATGTAGTAAAATATAGATGGGATCATTTAGGTCCTACCTATTTCGATTATTTTTGTTTTCTTATTAATTATCTAGTTATTTGTAGTAAGTATGACACGACAAAACATAACTTTAATCAAGAAAAACATAAGCTCTATTAATTTAATGTTAGATGACAACACCAGACGCCCCCCACCAGCGCAGCCACGCCTATAAAAGGAAGAACTCTGCGTGGACTCAGTTACTTCCCGTTTGCGTTCGCTCCCGAACGGTCGTGTCTGCGGCCGCTCTCGAGTGTTCGTACTGCGCTTTCCTTGTTCCCTCTCCCGCATTCGTGCGAGTAAGGTTTCAAGTCAAGCTCTTTTCGGAAAGTTCTCTGCGGAAGTTGAGTGGACTCTCTACCCTTTCAAGGTAGTCATCTACTGCCAACCGAAGCATCGCTGATCAGGTGGATACGTAACCGTGACAACTAAGCCTGATCGTCCGCCGTTCATCGGTAATAGGTCCGTGTTAGGTTGATCTTTTTTTCAGCGCAGTTTGTGCAGCCACTTCGCCGTTCACCGGCACGTAGGCCCCCCCCCCAGTTAGGATAGGATTCTTTTTCAGAGTAGGTTAGGTTCCCCGGGTTCGATGGAGGCCCCCATCGAATCCAGGGCTAGGCCCGATGAGTTCCAGGCACTCACGGATCGGGTAAGTCAGTTCGAGCATAATCAATCTCAAATCTCTCATAATCTCTCTCAATTCCAATCAGAAGCGAGTTATAAATTCGACCAGTTAGTGGCAATGATCGCGTCATTATCTCAACAAATCGCACCAGCCCTTCAGGCACCACTCGCGTCCCTCCTGACCCCTCAGGTCTCGCATTCCCCGGCCCCTCAGGCCTCCCTTCCCCAACCCTCTCAGGTTCTCCCGGCCACTCAGGCCACCTCCCACCCGGAGTCGCGCTCCCGGTCCCGCTCCTCCTCCGCACCTTACCCCAAGGCTCCACCTTCAGTGGTGTCAAACGCCTCATCCAAAGCACGTAAACGTAACTCTCGCATTAAATCGCGTTGTTCAACTCGCGATACCAAACAGAGCCCTCCGGGCCTCACCCAAACCGCGCAGTCCCTGCAATTGTCGCAACTCCCCGTGGTATTCGACTCCTCCCCCGCGTCCCCCGCCACTCAGTCTCCCATGGATCCTGCTACTCAGGACTCGGAAGCCGACCATATGTCGATCGCGTCCACTCGGCACGAATCAGAATCAGATGATGGAAACGCCAGCTGGCTCACCGCGTCTAATAAAAACAAAAAAAAGAAGAAACGCCGCGATAACGCGCCCCGTTCCTCATCTCCAGAGGCCTCTCCTCCCCCCGGCTCACCAAAAAGAAAAACAGCCGTCCCCAATAACGCGGCTCCGGCTCCAACATCCAATAAAAAACCCCCACCGATCTTCCTAAAAGACAAAAATAGGTGGATGCAAATCTCCAACGTTTGCAATAATCAGGGAATCAGTTACTCAAAAGCGACCAACATGCGTGACTTTCTTAAAATAGAACTCAATGACGTACTCAGTTTCCGCAATCTAACAGCTTATCTCGCAGCCCAAAAAATCCAATACCACACCTATGCCCTCCCGGACGAGCGCAAGGTTCGTGCCATTATTCGCGGGATCCCTCCCGAAATTCCCGACTCCGACGTCCTCGACAGTTTAACCGACCAAGGTTACCCAGTGGAATTCGTCCAGCAAATAAAAACTAGAAACGGTAATCCTTGCCCCCTCAAATTAGTCATTCTCCAAAATAACCCTAAAGCCAAAACCATCTTTCGCGATCTAGAACAAGTCTGCCGAATCTTCAAAATCCAAGTAGAGGGGCCGCGCAAATCGGCCTATCCCGCCCAGTGCCACCGCTGCCAGTCTTATGGCCACGCGTCAGCCAACTGTGGCACGAACCCCAGGTGCGTCAAGTGCCTGGGAGACCACTTCACCCGGGAATGCTCGCGAACTCCCGATTCCCCAGGCGAACCAGCCTGCGTACTTTGCGGCCAATCCGGCCATCCAGCCAACTACAAAGGCTGCCCTAAGGCTCCCAAGCCAAGGACTCCGTCAGCGGCTGTGCCCAAAAAGCCGGCCTCTAATCCCAAACAAACTTCGAACGAACCTCCGTCGTCCCAACCGACCCCTCAGGTCAAACCCTCCCCAGCGCCGACATCATCGGCATGGACCAAGCCTATCTCAATGTCACAACCGGCCCCCTCACAACCCCCACCTCTCACGCAGCAAACGAATCAAATTAAGAATCAAATTAATGTTAAAAACCTCCTAGGAATCGCGCGCGTCGATGACTACCTAGCCATCGCGGCAATCGACCAAGAACTAGCACTCCTTGATGACTTCTCCAAAGTGCCCGCAACCATCGCGAAATACTCACACATCCTTAAACGAATTGAACACCTTTTCAATGGCGGTCAACAATAGTATCCCCCGTGCTCCAACAGCCACATCTGGTCGCTCCAAGACCAAACCAAAGGGCCTAACCCTTGGCTCATTTAACGCGCGTTCGCTTCGTCCCAACCACCTAGAAGTAAAACACTTCCTCCAAAATAACGACTTTGACCTCTTCCTCCTCCAAGAAACTTGGCTCAGCCCCAGGAATCGCAGAGGCTTTTCCATCCCCAAATACTCTCTTGTAAGGGATGACAGGCCATCCGCCTTAGGTGGCGGCACTGCCATCTATTACAAGAGAAGTCTTCACTGTATCCCAATACCTACACCTCCCCTCATCAACCTGGAAGCGACAGTATGTAAGGTGGCCATGACAGGCCACCCAACCATCATTGTCGCCTCCATCTACCTTCCCAGCGGTAAACCTCCCATTCTCAGCGACTTTGAAGCCATACTGGGTTTGGGCCAATCAGTCATTATGTTTGGAGATTTCAACTGTAAGCATACTGACTGGTCGTGCTACACAACCAACAGTAACGGAGTCAAACTCAATGAAATTCTTGAGTCAATGAACATAGATATAAATATCTTATGTCCAAACTCTCCCACTCACTATCCAGCTAACGTCAACCTTTCCCCAGACATCTTAGACTTCGCCTTGGTCAAGGACGTCTCTTTAGACTTACGTTCTATAGATTCGCTCGACGACCTAGGCTCCGATCACCGTCCCGTTAGACTTATCCTTGGTAGTCAACCCGATCCTGTTCCCTCAACTAAAACCTTTACCAACTGGAAAGGTTTTAAAAATTCCCTTGCCCTCCTTTCAATCGATCCTGTCTCTCCGCTGGCCTTTCCGACGGACTACCTCAATAGTCCGGAAAGAATCGACAGCGCTGTTGACGCTGTCACTGATGCCATCACCAATGCCATCAGTGAGAACGTCAAAACAGTCCCGGTCCCAAAACCCAAACTCCCATCTCATATCCTCTCCCTCATTAAACAGAAAAATGTGGCACTTCGTCGAGCCAGGCGCTACCCAACTCCCGAGTATAGGTTAACGGCAAACCAACTTCAACGTAAAGTTAAAAAATCCCTCGCGGAATTCAGAGAACTCCAAGCTAACGAGCTTATGGAGAATATTACTCCCTCTCACACGGCCTACTACAAAATAGCACGTAGTCTCCGCGTAGACACAATCTCTCACGTCCCTCCTCTGGCCCGTCCTGATGGCACCTTAGCCTTCGAGGACAACGAAAAGGCCGAAACTTTCGCCGACAGCATTGCTTCACAATGCTCTCCTAGTTCCCAGCCAGTCGACCCCGACCACCTCAAGGCGGTTGAGGAAGAAGTCCTCCTCAAGGACTCCCTACCCCCAACCAGCGAACCCGTCAAGGTCTCTGTAGACGAGATCCGTTCTCATATCAAACGTCTCCAAGCTAAAAAAGCTCCGGGGGCGGATGGTATCTCTAATCAGGCGCTCAAGCACCTGCCCAATCAAATCCTAGTCATCCTGGCAATCATCCATAACGCTTGCCTTGATCTTAGTCACTTTCCAAAAGCCTGGAAAGAAGCAATCGTTATAGGTATCCCCAAGCCCGGCAAGCCCCACCATATCCCTGCGAACCACAGACCCATCAGCCTCCTCAAGGCCCTGGGTAAAAACTTCGAACGTATCATTCTCTCTCGAATGAAAGATCACTTGTTTCCTATAGACGGTGATCCCCTCATCATCCCCGAGCAATTCGGCTTCCGCGCCCAGCACTCCTGCCCTCAGCAGGTTCACCGTATCGTTGAACACGTACTCTCCGGGTTCTACCCTCAGCGACTCAAAACAGCCGCCGTTTTCTTCGATGTCGCCAAAGCCTTCGACAAGGTCTGGCACGTCGGACTCGTTCACAAATTATACGTCTTAGGTCTCCCAGATAGGATAGTCCGTATAATCGCATCATTTCTAAAGAATCGTACCTTCCGATTTAGGTTCGAAGGAACGCTATCCTCCCCCCGCCCGATAAAAGCCGGAGTCCCGCAAGGCTCCGTCCTAGCCCCGTTACTATACTCGGTATACACCAACGACATCCCCAAACCACCCAAGGGGGTTCAACTAGCACTTTTCGCCGACGACACTGCACTCTACTGCAGCGGCCGGAAATACTCGTCAATAACAGCAAAGTTACAATCGGCTGTCAACAACCTCAGCGCCTGGTTCTCTAAGTGGCGCATTGAAGTAAATCCCGACAAAAGCTCGGCGATCTGCTTCATACGCAAACGCAAACGCTTAGACGACCACGTCCCGTGCGTCCACATGCGTGGAGTCCCTATACCGTGGCAAAACACGGTCAAATATCTCGGTGTCACTCTTGACAAAACGCTCTCTTTCGAACCCCACATCAACAGGGTAACCAAACTGGCCAAATTCTATCTCGGCCGACTCAACAGCATGATAGGTCGTCTAAGCAAAATGTCACTACGGAACAAATGCACGTTATATAAGGTCTGCATTAGGCCAGTCATGACTTACGCCGCGCCCGTATTCGCCCACGCCAAACCTCGGTTAATCGATAAACTCCAAATAATTCAAAACAACTTCTGTCGTAGAGCCACTAACGCGCCATACTACGTTCGCAACGCGGATCTACACAGGGATCTCAAACTTCCAACCATCCAACAGACCCTTAAGGCCCTGTCCCTATCTCACCACAAACGCTGCGAAAACCACCCGAACGGGCTGGTGCGAAACACTGTCTCCTACAAACTCAATCCCAAGTCGTTTAAGCGCTCTATCCGCAGACCTAAGGATGTACTTTTTGATCCTCTTAACCAGCTCTCTCGAGATCTGGACAACCTCCTATCTGCCAGCCCCTAGCTGGTTACTGTAGTCGATTCAGCACGAAGTGCTTCCTATATCTACACGCGCAGCCTTTTTCCCAACTGGCTGTCGCTCAGTTCTTCGGTCGATTGTCGGTAGAAAGACAAAAGACCATACAGGGGGAGTTTAGTGAGTAAATTGGACTCAGTTTCTTTTGTCGGCTGTCGTAGAACTATCTGCATTGCTCCTCTGCCCATTTTGTGTTAAAATTATTTTGCCATTTTTATTGTTAGTGTAATTATTGCATTTTGATATTAAAATTATTTTTTTTAATGTTTCAAATGTTTTATTTATAAGATCAGAAGTGGGATATGAAAGCCTAAATCCGCTCGAATACCATCTCTGATTCTATAAATTTGAACTAATTTTCTCTAACGGTTTCTACATCATTTTGTCAGTAGTTTTGAGGTTAAGTTGGGCAGAGACGCAATGCCTTCCGATAGCAAGAGGAAAGGGAGACGTCATGTACATACTCCCTCGCCTCCTAGAGGTTTAGAAGATATTTTGAAGAGGCTCCAGGATCTGGAGGAACGGACACGTGGGAAGGAGTTGCAACCTGTATTGGTGGCGAGCCCAGGGTCGCGTCACGCTCTGGCCATGCCGAGCACGCCGCCGCCTTACGTGGATCCTGCCACAACACCTGCCCGCGCAGCCCCAGCGTCTATCGCCACGACACAAGAGTTTGCTGCCACACCGTTGCCGACAGAGAGCGACGCCAAAAGCGTAGCCGAACGATTTCTTGAGGCCATGATGTCTTTCCCGGTGAGATCAAACCAGTATTTTTGTCTCTGATTTCGATCCAGATGTTCATGACGTCGACACGTGGTGTCGACGTCGCAAGCATTCTGTGTGGTGTGATGTGTGCAGAGTCGGACGGGTGCTCCACTTATGCGGAGTACGCGCGTAAATCTCTTTTAAGGCTCAGAATAGTGACTGGGCTCAGTAACGAATAACTAACAAGTATCATTATAAGAGGCATTACTGATCCTCAAATTCGCGCTATTGCCATGAATTCTAAAATGACGCCTGACAATTGTGGAGTTTTTGTCAATTTTTGTTAAACCGAATTTGAATCACACCAAAAGAATAGTTCCTTATGCTAATAGTCAATTTAATTATTATTATCCTTACAACAAACGAAATTTTGATTCAAGAAGCTCAAAAGTTAAATGCTATCAGTGTAGTCAGTTTGGGCATAAAAGTGTCGATTGTCCGAAGCGTTCGCGGACACAATATAGCGATAAAAACTTGTCATCGTCGGGACCGCAAATAAAAAGTTGTGCCTTTTGTAAAAAAGTAGGTCATTTAGAAACTGATTGTTTTGCTAAAGAACGTTCCAATTCTAGGAATACTACAGGTGTTAATTTTTGTCGTGAAATTATGAACCTTAAAAATGGTGACGTAATAACAGGTGTTATTTTTGGAATTCCTGTCGATGTTTTGATAGATAGCGGATCTTGTATTTCGTTATTGTCTTCCGATTTATTAAAACACTTTCCTTGTAAATTAAAACCTACGCACCTATTGACTATTGTTGCGTGGATTAGGCGGCATGGAAGTACAAAGTAAATTCTTCGTTACGTTGCATATTGAATTATTTGATATCACTTTAGAAGTTGACTTTTTTATTGCGGACGGTAAATATTTAAATATCCCAATGATTATAGGTACCGATGTTTTAAACAGAAAAGGTGTAACTGGTGATTCGCAGCGTGTTGTTCATAGCGATTCTATAGTGCGTGACGTAATGCAAGCAAGTTCTTGTTCATTATTAGATAAATTAAGTACCCCAGTTACAGGTGATTACAAAGAACAATTATTAGGTGTTCTCTCAAAATATGAGAATATGGAGAAATACTTTCTGAGTGGTACGGCAACCACAACCGTTAACGATAGTGAAATGGAAATTAATCTAACGACTAATATTCTCGTCTATTATCGACCCTTTAAGTTATCCTACGACGAGAAATTACGAGTACGTGCAATCGTAAAGGATTAATCTTTAAGTTATTAACTCGATAAATTTTCGGAAGTGTACTTTTCTCAGCACTAAGATAGAGTACTTGGGGCGCGTTATTAGTCAGGGTCAGGTTAGACCGAGCGCATATAAAATTGAAGCTCTGGTTAAGTCCCCACAACCTAGCACAATAAAACAAGTCCGCCAATTCCTCGGCCTGGCCGGCTATTTTCGTAGGTACATCTCTAATTACGCACTGAAAACTGCTTGCATTGCGTGGCTGACTAAAAAGACCGTAACGTTTCACTGGACTGAGGAACACGAAAAGGCATTCGTAGACGTAGGTGTAAAATTGGGATTCATTTGTCTCAGTGCGGCCACGTGGCGTGCGTTTAGCACTTTGAGGATGTAAGTAATCGTGGTGTGCTTGCCGGAAAGGGGCAATGTGATGTGTGATGGTGCCTGCCGGATGGATATGCCCTATTGGTGTCTACCGGATGGAGGTTACCCGTGTTTGTGTTCTAGAGTATTGAATACTGCGCGATCTTGAAACCTTTATTGTGGCTTAATGCGTTTTTTTTGAACCTTTAGTACATACTTGGTAGATAGTAATGATATCATGGTTGAGCGGGTGAAATTTTGTGGTTAAGCGGCATTCATAATGCCTTTTTAAATAGGTAGTCTGAATATTGAAGTTGTAGATTTTCTTTCTGATTATCGTGTATCCGTGACTCGGTAGAAATCGCTTTGTATCTTGCCAATCTTCGATTATTTTGCTGCGATTCTTAGGAGACACGTTTTCTTATGTTTTAGTAACAGTAAACTTGTTATTATTTTGGCAATTGAAACGTAATATTACGATAGTGTGTGTTTAATGAATCACGGAGATAGGTAATAAAGTCGAGATTGAAAAGATTGAAAACTGAAAATGCGTTGAACTTGTTGCGATTGACAAAAGAGCTGGATTTTACTGTTGAACTGTTTGCAGTTGTCAAACAATTTTAATACTTTGTTGTTGTGAATTATGAAGTACAATGCAATGCTCTTATTGGTTTGATATACGCCATAACCGGATGGAGGTTATGAGTGTGAGTTGATATAACCGGATAGAGGTTATGAGTGTGAGGTGATGTAACCTAGTGGAGGTTACATTACGTTTTGTGGCGTGGCGAATGGACGCCTGATACATGCGCCGGTTTCTTTGAAAGTTAGTTGAGAACTTTCATTGGTTTTGTTTGTTGTATGCACCCAGCTTTTGCTTACACTTGTAGACTGTATGTACCAAACAATCACTGGTTGCAATTGTTTTGTTGTTGGATGCCGGAGACTCATGTAAATCCTTAGTGCACATGGTTTTGAGTAGGCACGTACCGTGGACTGTACTATTGAGAGTGCAGTTCATGGTGAAGGTGACGAGGTTGATGTCGGTGGGGCCCATGCCGACTATAGACCGAGTGTAAATCCTGAAGTAGGTCTCATGGTTGACCTACTGTAACCAATGTAAACCCTTTGCGCGCATGGTATTTGGTGTGGGAATATGACCTGAGTAAATCCTACTTGTGATATGAAAAGTCGTTGTGTACGATTGTTTAGTTATCTTTGCAAAGTGTTTGTGTTGTTCGGTACATAAAGTTCATTTGAATTTGAATATTACAACTCTTTCGCTATCTTATGTCGTAACTTTGTATGTGGTCTTAACGTTTGTGCACTGTGGTTACAGGTTGCGATGAAGATCTACCACTCAATGATGAGGACGATGGTGCCGGTCCATCATCAAGAGTTGACGTAGGCGGCGAGGACGCTGCCATGTCAGGAGAGGCCGTGTTAGATGACAACACCAGACGCCCCCCACCAGCGCAGCCACGCCTATAAAAGGAAGAACTCTGCGTGGACTCAGTTTCTTTTGTCGGCTGTCGTAGAACTATCTGCATTGCTCCTCTGCCCATTTTGTGTTAAAATTATTTTGCCATTTTTATTGTTAGTGTAATTATTGCATTTTGATATTAAAATTATTTTTTTTAATGTTTCAAATGTTTTATTTATAAGATTAATATAATACATATTATAAAACTGAGAATAAACATTGTACTGAATTATCTACATTAATAAAACAAAATAAATAAAATCCCAAGTAAGCATAGCTTGTGGGTCTTCAAACTTTCAAACGTCAACATTGTTATGTTACCTACTAAAATTAAATATATATAAGTTATCTTAATTTACTAAGCCCATGCTCATATTATTATAACTACAATAAATAAGATTAGCTCGTAGTGTCTACATAATTTTGTTTTAATATTTTATTCGCCATGAGCAATTTCTTTCAACCTGTAGACGAAATGATGCAAGTTATGGGCGTTTAAGGTTCTAAAAAATAAATGAAACTCAGTTGAACAAAAGAAAGTATTGATTTTTTCATCACGAACGCAAAGCTTGTTTGTAAGCACGGTTACGTGTTAGCTCCGGTACTAAAATATAGATGGCGCTAGTTGTCATGAAATTTAAAATTTGCTCAGCATTTAAAGTTTTCATTTTAGTTTTCAATGTCAGGAAAATTTGCAAATTTGGTTAAAGCATTTGTGTAATAAAGGTATGAATTACTTTTAAAAGATATTCTTCATCTTCTTATACCTAAATACAGGTTCATGTCGGTGCAACTTTGTCTTCTTTTTTTAATAAGTTTATCACATCAAATTCGGATGAATTAAAAATTTGAAATAAATAAGCGTTCAAATAAAAAAAGCATCGTTTATGAAAAGATATTAAGCATTTAAAAAATATGAAAGGAACCCTTATGCATGGAAAATAAATTTAAAAAAGTTTTCTTAACACCCCCGGAAAACCAAAAAGGCAACACTTAAACGGACTTTGAAAAAGGATTGAACAACATTAGTGAATAGAATGCAAATGAAGACATATGAAAGTTTGAAAAATAGAAATAGAATTTTCCCACTCAACTAGAGTCTGGAATAATACAAATATAACTTTTAACCTAATATTTTAAAATTATCGGAACTTATGAGGGTGAAAAGTTATACAGTCTAGGCGGAATACCTTATTTGGATGAACTCTTTTACGCATATGCATACATACATTATACATAACTTCACACGTGTAGGTATCCCTAATAGGGTAGGCAGAACACCAGAGGCTATAAAAGCCATCTGATGTCACGTTTGACAAATTTAGGGGTATTATTATGATGGAGAGAGACTATAGCAGTGACAGGTCAGCCAGGTCAGCCAGTCGCCCGCAAAATCGCCAATAAATCCTCCGTCCCATAACTGACTTTTACAGTTTTCCCGGGCAGAGAAGCAACTGGCACATTCTATGTTTTTCTTTCGCTCCCAGTGCAGCATAGAAGACTTTTAACGTACCTATATGCTCGTCAATGATATTATATCTACAGAATATGTCGAAGCGTTCAGAGGTACAGTCTTGTGTAATACTATGTATACTCTTAGAAACTTATTCCGTTGTAATAAGGTTCAAAGTCCAATGAAAATGTATACATAGTTAGTTAAGGGACAGAGGTTTTATTGACGTTTTTGTGGGCGATAGGCTACAATAATCTCTCTCCATCTTTATAAGACCTTCAAATTTGTCAACGTGACATCAGATGGTCTTGTAACCTCTGGTGTTCTGCCTACCCCATAAGGGATACCTACAGGCGTGACGCTATGTATTATGTATGTATGTAAAAATGTACCTATACTAGATAATTTATGCTAATATAGTTTGGGCAAGTAGAAATAATGGAAATTGAGAACCTTTGCTTTTTTTAATAAGTTTTCTAGATGGATCTTTTATTCAGTTTCGTCCCTTACTTAAATGCTTTAAGCTTATGGTCAGTAGTTATTGGAATTATGATAAATTAACATCTCATCAGTGCAACACAACTACAAAAAACGAAACCTTCTAACTTACTACAAATTAAAAAAAAAAATATCTGCATTGAATAAAAATCGAGAAATTCGAAAGAGAATCGTCTCTACATGTATTGACACAGATATATCTGTCAGTTTACTATCCATATTTGGTAGTTTTGAACGATATAAACTATATGTTAAGGTGCACAAATACTCTTTAGTCCAGAGTAATTTTTGAGTAAAAATTAAAAAAATATATTCAATATTTCAGGTGGTATTACCCGCGCAATTTCGAATCCCGTGGAAATATAAATAAATAAATAAGTAAATAAATATTTCTGATACTCACACAACATTATCTAGCCCAAATTAAGTTTCTTAAAGAATAACTGATATACTTAAGAAATATATAAACATACATATTGAATAAATACATATTTTTTATTAGAATAAACTTAAATAAACATAATAAGCATCCATAACTTGATGACTAATATCTGTGTTCATCACAAAAATATCCGCCGCCGCCGAGATTCGAAACCAGGACCTCTGGCATAGAAGGCAATGTATGTTTCCACTACACCAGCCGGTCGTCAAAAATATCGAGGTAAAAAGCCTATGTGCTATTCCAAACTCTACACTATCACTAAGCCAAATTTCATCGAAATCCGTTGAGGGGTTCTTCCGTGATTGAGGAACACATCTAAACTTTGACATTTATAATTTTAGTATGATTAAGAAAATACGATTTTGCCTATTTTCATGATTAGGCCACAGCATATCACACCTTTTTTATAGAACAAGGACATGTTTTAAAAATATTTTTTTCTTTTAAATTCTCGTCAAGCAAAGGAGACAGCTTTAGCTTAGAGCAATAAGAGAGCATGGCTAGGTGTGGCTATAAGTGGTGAATGCAAAAAATATCTCAAAATTGCGATACCTGCAATTGTGTCCTTGTTTTGAGGAATGTGCGAATAATACTATTATATTCTATGACTGACAATCTCGGTGTGTCTAGGAACGATTCAATGTGTAACCGTATCATGCCAGTTACATGTTCTTTATTTAAATTGGGAACATGTAACTGGCATTATATTTTAAAATTTATGATCTAGCGTAGTACTAAATCTAGGTGATATTTTTTTATGAGTAAAAAAGGGAGTGTGAATATTTTTTTCTTTTTTTATGGAACAAAAATCAGTGGCCAGTACTTCAATGTTACTTCCACTTAATTAATTTAATTAACTAGAAAGGAGCAAAAGTTGGCCTCACACAGTTTATCGCGGCAGTTAGTTTTGATGAATTATGTTAAATTGTAATAAAAATATTAACTTTTACGACACTTTCCTTTTCATTTTGGGTGTAAACTGTAACTGGCTGTGTAAGTAACAGGGTTTAAGCGTTTTAATTAATGCAACAAAATTTAAATAAAATATTATTCGAATGTACTTTCCATGTCTTTAGAGACCCTATAATTAAGAATTACTGATAAGTAGTAAGTCGTCGTGGCGTCGTGGTTACTGTGCATATCAAACGATATCGCAGGTTAAGCGCGGTCGGCGCGGCCGGTGGTATTAGGATGGGTGACCGCCCACCATTCATTTTTCACGATGACTTCCGTGCTTCGGAGGGCGCGTTAAGCAGTCGGTCCCGGTTGCTGTGTACTTGTATACAGTAGTCGTTAGGGTTTTTCAGAAGCCATTTCGGCACCCTGAAATATCTGACATCCACCAACCAGCACTCCGCCAGCTTGGTGGATTACGGCCTAAACCTCCTCATCACCCAGAGGAGAGACTCATAGACCTGCAGTGGGCTCATTACACGGAGTTGTGATGATGATAATGATGATGAAGTAGTTAATCTTGAAAGGGCAAAATTCATTCGAGAAAAAAAAATGTAAAAGTCTATTTAGATACTTGATAACTTGCTAAATACCTACTCTTAGAACAGAAAATAAAAGACTTCTGAATCCAAAAAGAGAAAGATTTTTGTTTAAACAATAAATCCGTTTTTAATAAGTAAATTGTTAATCAGGTAAACACTCTTGTTTGAATAAATCATATCCCTTTTGTTCAAAACAGAATGTTTAAAATAATGTTAACGACATCAGTGTAAAATTATGTTTTATCTTAAAATAATTCTGCAACTAAATAACAAATGAAGTTGAAGAAAAATAAAGATATTAAAACTGGTAGGCAACATACAGCCTCCTGACGTTGACAACTTAGACAGCTTGTCAAAGTCAGTCGGTGCGTGATTTTTGGCAATTCGGCGTTGATTTACAGGCGGTGTCACTGGGGTACGGAGGGGGTGGTTTACGCGGGATATAAATCATAAACTTATAAGTAGGAGTCACTTGTTCCGGATTTATATTTTTACTGTCAAAAGGTAAAACAATGGAATGTTGAAGTAACTATGCGATTTTATAGAAAATTTACCTAAGTTTATCATTTTCATTTTATTTCATGTATTTGAGATATTTTTATGTGTGAAAACTGCCTTAAGATATTCATAAATAAACAAAAATCCCCAAACAATCACACCAACTACATGGCCCCAAACTAAGCAGAGCTTGTGATATGGAATACCATGTAGCGAACTAGGGGGGAACCTAGAATACAAATACAAAGATAGATAAACGCCCAGACCCGGAACATTTTTTTTTCTTGTTACGTGCGGGAATCGAACCCGCAGCCACTGGCGTCTGAGGCAGACAGGTTTACCCCATCGCCAAAGTGGTCAGTTTTTTATACTTACTTAAAAAGTAGTATTGATTCCAAACCTTTTTTAAAACATGTAAAAAATATCTTTTGTCACTGTAAAACGTAACGCAGCTTTGTAATAAAGAATTTTTTTTTGAAATTGTTCGTCCGATTTTTGTTTTTAATCTATTAGGGAGAACAATTTTAAATAAAATAAATTAAACATCAGTACCAAATGTCTAGAAGACGAAAAAAATAGTTTAAAGACTGAAAGCTGCTAAGTTGTCTACTTACAAGTTAAGTTGAAAAAAATAGTGTATGGACGTATACACATAGAAAGTAAAATAATATGATACATAAATAAGAAATTTCTTCCAGATAACCTTTGAGCGACAATTCGTAAACTTGGAGTTTGGTTGGACCTACTAGGTATACCTAACTGAATTTATCAGATCCACTTTTTAAAATGATATAGTTTTATTGGTGAATAATGTGACTTTTTTATAAACTTATTTAGAAAAGGGATTTTTATCATTTATTTTTATTTTTATTAATTTTGAGTTTCCACATTTCATGATTTTATTAACGATCATGATACTTTTAATGGGGATTCGTTGCTTTGAAGTTTAGTTATCAATATCTAACAACCTAGGTATTCAAGGTCAAACTAAGTATCTAATATTTAACATTTTTAATGAATCACCCTATAGCTTCCTAGGTAGGTACACCTCTGTCATGCGTTCGTGGCCAAAACGTCTGAAATGTTCAAAAATATATCTAATTGAATATTTTTTAGGATACCTAATCTTTTATAATCATTTTTTTAAATATTTTTTTATATCTTCTATGTATCTATATTCTAGTCAAAAGAAGGCAGGCACCTATGTATATGATTGATCTAAAAATATGCATATTTTTTTTTTTAATACTTTTACCGATAGGTACATTTTCTTAGGCACTTATTTTGTACCGAACTACTGACCTAATTTTTGTAAATAAGGTATATTTTGCTCACACAGATGGTTAGTGTAAATGATATAATTTGTGTGGATCAAAGTGGCTCAATTGTAACCAGGGAACTTTACAGTTTGAAGCCAATGACATTGTGCCACTGAAGATGTACCTATAAATCTTGGTACCCATAGGTAATGGGGCAAAAATAAAAACTTAAAAGTTAAAGGTTTTACCTTAATCGTTCTACAATGTACCATTTAATGTTTCTTAAACGTTTTGTAAATTGTAAAGTAGGTATCTAGCTCACATTTTGTAATTAAACAGTAAAATAGCCTTCTTCACTTTTTATAAAAAATCTAGTACTTTTTTTACATAAATATTTAAAAATCTTTCCGAAAATATTAAGCTTCAACTTTTGGTTTTAAACTTTTACCCACATTGTAAACATAAAGATATTTTATGGCAGCTGCTAATAATAAAAAAATCTTAGGAAAAATAAAAAGTAAAATTAATAACAAATATACAGCTAACTATTTTATTAAACACAATTACACACTTAATTAAAAAATAATAAGGGCGCGAGATGGCCTTTCTCGTTACAATTAACAGAATATTTAATTCAAGGCTATATATCTTTTCAACAATTCGTTTCAATATTAACTATAATAATAAAAACAATCTGGCAATATTTAATAGAAACAAAAATAAATTGGATCTAAAGGAAATGTGCCAATCCATAAAAAAATCAAACACGTTCGAATTTTGATTTGAAGTAACATTGGAAAAGCTAAGCGAGGGAAGCGTTTCGTTCGGTGGACAAGGGGGAAAATGCGAAAAGTCGCCCTCTGTCAGCGGCCATCTTGTTACGTCATCATAAACACCATGGGACGGACTTAGCATTGCAATTGTTTTGATACAGTTTTTATGCTAGGTATTGAAGGTATTGATGTTATATTTTATTTCTTTATGTTATTTATTGCATTGTAAATATACCAGTCACATCTAAATATATTTTTACGTAGTTTATCGGCTTATAGCTCTCTTTCATATAAGTTTATTACATATTTAAAAATAAGTCATTATTTAATTCTGTAAAAAAAATTCAAGGTTTAATGAAAATAAGAGGTAACTAAAAACCTAAGCCAAAATAAAGATTTAAATTAGATTTAATAATATTCAATGAAGTTAAGAAACTATTTCTCAAAATATAAATCACTCATCAACAAAGTAACTGCTTAGCTAAAAACTTGTAACGTAATGCAATTGCAAACATTTCTTACTTTAAAATTCCAATATCAAAAGTGACATACCAAAAAGTTATCCAGCAAATAAAATCTATACAATTAAAAAGACTAGCTCTAACTAAAAAAAGCGCAAAAAGAAAATATGCAATTGCTTCGAAAAATAGAAAGGTACAGAGCGTAAGTACGTCCCCGTAGTGGCTTTGAAGTTATCTGGGAGTTTTGATTGGTCGGAGCGTCATTGTGGGTGTGGTCTCGTTTGGTTCCGCCCCTCGTGGCTAGGGGTCTTGGAAAGATAGAGTGCAAACCACATCGGGCGCTTGCCGGCAGCGCCACGGTCCGCCAACGAATATTATAACCTCAAAACACACGTGAAAACAAAAAGAAACCGGTATACGATAAAAAACTTTTAAAAAAACAATTAAGTGTAAAATTACAGTGAGATGACTAGTAATAAAGACGACTGTGTTGCTTTATTGTGTCTTTTGTGATTGCCATAAGGGTTCTTATAAGATTTTCAAAGTATTCAAAGTGGCTATAGGTTGTGTTTATATGGAACTAGCTGAAAGTTCTGCGCTGTGAAATCGATCGCCTGTAAACAGTGACCTCTGGTGAATACAAACAGATACGAGACCGTGCTTTAATGAGTAATAATAGCAATAAATCAAAATAAGTTTACGTTGGTGAAATTTTGCAGACCTGTATACTGGATACTACGATTAAAAAGTTTTCTGCATTCTTCCTAGAAATCTTGTCCATTTATTATAAATATTGTTGGCTCAAAATTCTTCCAAATAAAAAAGTCATAAAGTAGTTATCGATCATTTATTTACAAACTAAATACTAAAATAAAGTTGTGCAATATTTTTAACTATCGACGGTGGAAATTGCTGGCTGGTTGTATTAAAAATAAAATTGATAAGTTTTTTGCTTAAATACCAATTTGTGATTCTATGTTTGAGTATTTAAGTGTTAATATACCAAAGATTGGAGTTTCAAGAACATAAAGGAAATCTTAGAAACTGATTAAGGAGACCTTCGGCGCCGGATAAAGATAATAAATAATAATAGATCCAATTAGCAAGGATATCCTAAATTTAGGTCAATGCCTAAATGAATAAGGCCCTGTCAGAATTATTCAACTAGACTACTTAAATAATGCAAAAAAAAACGTGTCTGCCAATGTCTAAATGTCAGTCAATGTAATGCATCCATTAATAATTTATTTACTCAGTGTAGTGAGAAGAATAAATTTCTGAAAACTGCTTATTAAAGCAAGCAAGAAATGTCAAAGCTAAGTTAACAAAAACACTTCCATCTAAATCCGGTAGCATTTTCGAAAAACTAATTGACTGGAACAACGAAATGCGGCCCTGTTTCTTTTTCAAATCAGTGTGAAATAAACAATTTCTATTTTCAAATATCAAAGAAGAATTAGTTTGTATTAAAAAAAAACTAAATTAAAAGACACAAAGATAAAAAAAAAACAGTTTCTAATTTCGAACGCCTTGCAACTCTTCGCTAAACTTTTCGCGGCATTTTACCAACATAGTGTCAAGACGTGTCGTTTAAGGCGGCAAAATAGCCTTGGATTCCAAGGTGCAGCTGTGCGGGGGCTGGGGCGGGCAAGCCGGGTACACGCTCGAGGGATGCGTGGACGGCAGCTTGCTCCGGCCGCCGCCGCAGCCCAACTCCAGCCAGCTTGGCACGGTCTACGCGACCAAGAGAAGACGGCGGAATGGGAAGAGGTTAGTGTTTTCTTTTTGGTATGCAAACTTTTTGGTCGATTGTTAGCAAGGAGGTTGCTTAGTTTAAGACTTTTTGAATACCTATTTATATACACAAATTGAAAAATCACCAAATTGATGCAAGATTTAGCACGGTGCGGTCTAACGAGAGTACCTATCCGGAATGGCAATTATTATTATTTTATCATTATTAGTTATTTTATTTTCTGGAGTTGCCTGTACAAAATTTTGTGATGAGTTTTTTTCCAAGAAGGTATGGTTTAAGGCTTTTGAGTGAAAACAAAGTTGTCTATAAAAATCTAAAAAGCACATTTTTAATAAATACCTACATCTACATCTCAAAGTTACATCTAGTTAAATAAAAGCCAGAAGACATTCTTCTGCATGGCATTGTATTATAAGCATTACCTTCCGATGTTAGTAGCCAGTGTAAAACGTAGTTCTGTCATATATTTCTGGAAGTTTAGGCTACCAACAAAACTTTAAATTCTTTAGCTTTAGAAAGCATAGACGTCATGGTACGATGTCTACCTATTTTAATTTTAACCAATAGTTAAACTTTTATTAATAAAATGCTAACTGTTATTTAAAAAATTGCAAGAAAAAAAAACATTCTTATTATTATTTATTGTCTTGGAGACAGTGATATGATAAATAAATGTTTGCCTACCTATAACTCGTATAAACTTCAGTACACTGTTCATTATTTATTACCACAGATTATAAAGTATTAGGTATGTACAAATGTGATTTTGCAAATACTGTTTTGTTTTTTGGCAAATTTAAATTATAACTTATTTCGGCTTAGCGCCATCTAAAACGATAGCAACGGTAGGAAGCCACGAATGGTGAATTTTTAAAATGCATAAAAGGGTATAAAGTGTATACGAGACCTTAAAAGGGCATTCTAAATTTGAAATCGCATAAACATGATTTCCCTTATTTATTTGGTGACTTTAGGTAGAACTTTACTGAATAATGAGGACTAGATGAAAATATAACATTATGCGGTAAAGTAGTTAGGTACCACATGAATTAATAAATAGGAATTCCATGCTGGACTGGGAGCGAAAGAAAAACATAGAATGTACCAGCTGCTTCTCTTCACGGGCATACTGTAAGAGTCAGTTAAGGGACGGAGGTTTTATTGGCATTTTTGTGGGCGACAGGCTAACCCTCTGTCACTGCAATACTCTCTATCCATCATTATAATACCTCCAAAGTCTAACGTGACACAGATGCTCTTATAATTTCTGGTGTTCTGCCTACCCCACACGGGATACAGGCGTGAAGTTATGTATGTATGTATGTAATAAATATTCAATTGTACTTTTGTGTTTCTATCTTACAAAACCTCTTCTGAGGTGTACCTACGTTATGTAAAAACTTAACCATTGTATCAATATAGATAATTTCTCAAGTACATACTTAGCTAATTTGAAAAGGATATCCGAAGTTCCTATAACGAATTGAACAATTTTCGGGTCATTTACTGCACTCTAAACTAGGTAGGGTTTGTGATTTGAAAACTATCATTTGAAAATTTGTGTTTTAAAAATTATATGATAGTTTATTAATCATACAAATTTTATAACAAAAGACACATACGATTTAAAAATATGTTACATAGAGCGGGGCTCAAATCGCATCCGTCACTTATCAGCTATCGTTTCAATACTCGATCCACTATTTAATATTTTAACTCGACGTTTCGGTCTCTTTGCAGACCCCGTGGTCAGTCGCCCGTGACCTCGTGTTTTATTTAATAGTATGAATCGCGAAAACTTAAGACAATATTACTCCACTATTTGTTATTATGTCAAAAGGCAAATAACAAATTGAAAAGTTAATTTTATAGTCATACCAATTACAGATTTAAACGTAGGCTATTTTGTCGTTTATGTGATTTTAAAGGAATTTTCGTCAACTTATTATTAATTATATTAATTATAAGTTAACCAGTATTAGATTGTAAACGTTGTCAATTTGTTGTATTTAGGTAGGTATAGCTGTTGTTAGCAACTATGTAACAAATTGAGTTTTGAGGCAAAAATAACTAATGTATACCTACAATATGCTAAATAACTATAAATATACCAGGTTTTTTTATAATAGGCAAAAAAATTGGAAGCTTTATTGTTAGGTTGTGTATTGAATTTTCAGTGAACTTCAGTATCAATATCAACCGTTTTTTTATTCAATGTAAATTCAATTTGAAAATTAAGTTAAGTTCCTTCTCCTTGCTTCGTCACCTCATTGCTGAGGGTCGTGACTTCTTAGCACAGACTATCTTACGCCTCTGCGTGTCCTCTCTTCAGCGGCGTAAATAGCTTGACACAATGTGGTATCCAGAGTGGCTCGGATCTGATCTGACCAACGTGTCGGAACTCTTCCTCGGAGTCGCTTGCCATCTACTTTGCCTGTCAGCAACAGCTTCTCCAAATTGTCTTCTAGTTTTCTGGCTATGTGGCCAAAGAATTCGAAGCTTCTTTGCAGGTATGCGGTAGTGAGTCTCATTTAAATATAGGCCAAAGAATTAAAGTTGTAGGTTTTAGGTTTAAAAATTTTTGCATATAATATTTTAAATTATTCGTGAGAGAGTCTTTATGGGAAACTAAGATGAAAAATAAATCTTCCTGTTAATACTTAGTAGGTATCGCAAGTTTTCAGAGTAATACAATGATTTATATATCGTTGTCTTTGTATTACAATTAAAAGCTCGATGACCCCTTTGGCGATAGGGTAACACTGTCTGCCTCAGACGCCAGTGGTCGCGGGTTCGATTCCTACACAAAACAAGAAAAAAAAATGTTCCGTGTCTGGGCGTACTTATATTCTAGGTTCCCCCCTAGTTCGCTACATGGTATACCATATCACAAGCTCTGCTTAGTTTGGGGCCATCATGTGATTGTCTGGGGATTTTACTTTATTCATATTAAATTGGTTCTAATATTTCATCATCATCATCATCCACAGCCCGTTTATTGTTTAATTGTAATTATATCAGTTGGGTACTAAGGTTTTCCTTATTAAATGTATATAGGTAATACAAAAGGAGTCTAAAAGCTGTTATTTTAAATAACGTTTTAAAAATATAACTATTTTGGCAATATTATAACTCGAATTATAAAACGGCTATTACTATCACTAACCCACCGTTAATAGCAAGTCAATTAGTGACACAAACGTCTTGTCAAACGTCAACATAGAATTCTAACTTAAATAACTTAATGAAAATGGACATAAAGTAAACCCATGTTTGACCCGCGTCTTTGCCGGTGGGTAATATGTCTATTTGTATTAAGGCGGGTTTAGAATATACCTTTATACAATATGTGGTGGACACGCCTTGCTTGACATGTTAGTAAATATTGTTAACTAGCTTTTGTAACAGTTTTGCTTAAGGTTGTTGATGGCTGCAGTTGAAGTCTTTTAAATCTATATTTTTATCGGTTTTGTGATGATGTTGTTGATGATGATGATGATAATGCCAAAAATCGTGATATCGCGACTTGTAGGCAATGTATCGTGATAGTTTATTAAATATAATTGGTAATCAAATCGGAATATGTTCAGTAGTTCGACCACCACCGAACATTGCACCCTGAAGATGCTTCTGGTTGAAGTACGTGTCGGTGGTAGCTTGTGGTGTGGGTTACAGTTTCCAAGTGTGTGTTCATTGCATTTCTTGCTTCTTGTTTGAGGGAGGGAGGGCGGTGAACCAACGCACGAAAATCCTGCATCACTAGTGCATGTAAAGAGATAATTAGACAGACAGACGTTTCCATTTAGGTTTGAGATGGAGAATATATTCCTATATGCTTGGTTGCTATTGCTTGTCCTTGGCTTGCTTTATTTGTGAATAATACACCAATGAAAACAGCCTCTTATGTTACTTTAGCGTTACCATGACAACAGAAAATATTGCCATTTACTATGTAGCAAACATTGTATCGACAGTAGATACGAATAAAGAGATCAAGATGCAATTTTATTTTACCATTTCAATAATAGGCGTATTCTATGAAATAACTCGGAGTGGTATTTTAAACTAATGCATTAGATACTAAAAAATTAAAAACTCTTACAAAGTGTATAAATAAATTACCGCATTAAAAATAAATAAATAATTCTGACACACAACATTATCTAGCCCAAATTAAGTTTCTTAAAGAACTTGTGTTTTGGATACTAGATAACTGATAAACTTAAGAAATATATAAACATACATAATACATATTTTTTATTATAATAAACTTAAATAAACATATAAACATCCATGACTTGATGGCTAATATCTGTGTTCATCACACAAATATCCGCCGCGCCGGGATTCGAACCCAGGACCTCTGGCATAGAAGGCAATGTATCTTCAAAATCATCGGCATTAAACTGTGTAACCACCAAACCTTATTTAATAAGCTTTGGGCATGAAGTCCACATAGCGGAACTAGGAGGTATCCTACCTTGTACCTATCACATAATATATTTGTGACAACGAATTAAGGTTCAAATTTCAACACAATTATAATGAATGTTAAGAAATAAATAAAATGAAATCTACATCCATCCACATGCTTTTTTCTCAATGTCAAAAATATGTACTTACTTCCATGCTGGATTGGGAGCGAAAGAAAAACGTAGAATGTGCCAGCTGCTTCTCGTCCCGGGCATACTATAAAAGTCAGTTAAGGGACAGAGGTTTTAAAGGAGTTTTTGTGGGCGATAGTCTGACCCCCTGTCACTACAACAGTCTTTCTCCATCTTTATAATACCTCCAAATTTGTCAGACGTGACATCAGATGGTCTTGTAACCTCTGGTATTCTGCCTATCCCATAATGGATACAGGCGTGACGTTATGTATGTATGTATGTACGAAATGAGAACCTCCTCCTTTTTTGGAAAACGGTTGAAAAATGGCCGTCGTTTTGTTTTGCAAGCACCCTATCTTTAATTCCTAACTATTTAATAAAATTTAGCGATTGACTAGTCACGCACACTACCATGGCGTGCATGGACACGAAAGCGTACATTTAAATACATGTAAAGTCACCATACGGTTGTAATATGAAGTATCTGTGAACAATTATGGCTCTTTATAAAATACTAGCTGTTGCGTGCGGTTTTACTCGCGCAATTTCGATTCCCGCGGGATTTTCGGGATAAAAAGTAACCTATACGGATTCGGAAGAATCCCTCTAAGTAATGGTAAAAGAAATTTTGAAATCGGTCCAGTAGTTTTTGAGCCTATTCAATACAAACATACAAAAATACAAAGGTTTCCTCTTTATAATATTAGTATAGACTATGAAATAAATCGTTCAAGAAAAGAGATTTGGGGGCAAGTTTATTCAATTTTTTTGTACAACGCTTAAATTATGTAGAAATTGCAAAAATATTGTTACTTTTAATGTGAACAATTTCATTATTCGAATGTAATGGTCCTCATAAAATTTACTTAGATTATTTACTGGCAAGTATTTTCTTTTTAATATAAAAATACTTTCTTACAACCAAGTAATATTATTACAAAATACCAGCAAGGAAGCAAGTTCACTAGTAGCTGAGTTATCTGTTATCATTAACAAATATCTATTCAGTGATGCGTCAAATAATTACAAAATATTCTAAAAGTATTACTAATTATGATAATAAAATGTAAATATCTCTCTAATAGCATCGCGATAGTAAACGTCAGGTATTTAAACTTTATTATATTCATTCATATTTAAAAATAGATTCGTAATTTAAATTTTGGTTTTTTTTCGAAATCTTTCGAATTTTTGCGGTTGTTTTTTTTATACAGGGTTAATTTTAATTATAAAAACTATTAATTAGAACAAATGTTGTTGGGATTGATGTGGAAAGGCTGCCCGCAAGAGGTGATATGTTAATAAAAATTAACCCTGTATTTTAGGATTTTTCATTTTATCTTGAAGATAACAATTTATTATTTATAAAAGTTATATTGCACGAAATATTTAATTAAACTGAAGAACCAAATGTGTATCCCTTAAGAAAACTTGTTATGTTAATATGATATGGAGACCGCTTTAAAACTTCGTTATTAGGTACACTTTAAACACCTATATGTTATTCTAGACTTTATTTCATATGTATGAGATACTTCAGTTAAATTAACAAATATTCATCAACAAATACGTCTTCAACTTTCACATTTATTAAATAATCACACATTCATCACAATTCACATTTATTAAATCAACGGGATAAGGCGTTAAAGTCAAGGCAAGTTAGAAAAAATTAAATCATCATTTTTATTATATTTCACATATCAACATTACCTAAAAGCACTGCCAAAATAACGACATTCATATAAAACTCTCAAAAGTAATAAAAGTCACAACCAAATCAAATGGTCCGTTCATAAATTCGATCTGGCCGATTATATTGATTCGATTTATTAATTAACGGGGTGAATAATAGTCGATGGATCGATACAGTTAAATCGATTGTGACCGTGTACCGGCCATTGCATTTAACGGATAAATATTTCAGAATCAGAATGTTCATACTTTCAGATTAAAACTTAAACAACTAAGCATTAGCCATCAGAAGAATCAAGAGTCACTTAATTGCGATACAAGTATAATTTAGGAATCATTTAAGGTATTTTATGTGTTTGAGGTTGTGTTGTATTCTTTGTGGATAAAAAATTTAAAAAAAAATGTGTTCAAGTTAGTTATATAAGTCAAACTAATTAGATAAGTCCATATGTATTTTACTACTCTCTATTTATTTTATTTTAGTGTATTTCTTGTGTTTTGTGTAACTGTTTTGTTCTTGTTCTTGGGAAGTAGCCAAAATTGGTCGCTGCGGAAGATCAGCGCTAGTTGTTACAACTAGCACATTACTGAGCAGAGACCTTTTTGTGAGAAAGCGCGTATCACCTTTCTTATTTCCTTTTTTTATTGTAAGTTGTTTTGGTATTTTTATGATTTCTGTGTTTATTTAAATATTTTATGTGGGTTTTTTTACATATAAATTTTTTTCTTTCTTTCTTTCAAAATATATTTCAGTTAGTTATAACATATTCAAAGCTTTTACCTGTAATTTTATTATATCGAATTAAATAATGTTTCAAATAGCAGAATTAGATAATTCAACTGTGACCTGATTGTCAAGCGACTTAAAAACCGACCAAAAAAGGAGGAGGTTCTTAATTCATCTATATGGTTTTTATGTTACACGATATTTCGAGTTAATTATTAATCGATTTTAAACTTCATAGATGGTTTCATATAAATTTCATCGAAATCGGTCGAGTACTACAATGAAAATTTGAATTTTTTGAAAAAAATCTATATGATTTCGGAGAATGTTTACGTGACATTATAACACAGCCAAAGTTTTAACGTGAAGTCGGTTTTTTAATGATCTGCATTCATTGATTATTCAATGGTCAGATAAAAGTTATCTAATGAATAAAGTAGGTATAAACTCGACGGCTTTAAATTCATTTCAAGTTTGACATTCTATGTCATTGCCATACAATTATACAAAATTGTCAAGCAATTTTAATTTTTAATTAATTTATTTATTCTGCTGAGTAATACATTATTCGTTAGATATATTTTATCCGGTGATTGAAAAATCTGGCCTTACCTATGAGGGATTTCCTGTCGGATCATAAAGATTAGTTGAAAAAACCTCTATAGATGGCGCTTTTAAAAAACCGAAGGCGTTAAGTCTGTATACTATAATGTAGGTAAGTGGTATCTGTCGTCTATGGTTATTTATACGTTCAATTTCTGATACAGACGTCAATTAATTTATTTTACTTTTAAAACGCAGTGTGGAATAAATAGTTTAATGACAGACAAGACTTCGCCTTTTGTAAAGCGCCATCTATGGAAACCTTCGGAACCATTTTTGTACCGTTTGGTTTTTTTAATGAGCTGTCAGAAAGTCTCTCACTGCCATTGCAATTTATTTAATAACCCTCCTTTGTGTGCCGCATTCGGGTAAAAAAGGAGTTAAAAAAGGAATCTGAACACTCCTGAAACTATCTATTAATTGTCTTGGATACAGCTTTGTCATAATAATTGATTGTGACTTTTAGTTAATAACAGCTTTTTGGTCATAATGTAGTTACACGGGAATTAACTTTGTTTTAGCAAGTCATTTCTAGCCATAACGCTTGTATTTCAGTGGTGTTACAAAGATCTAAACAAAATGGAAATGCAAATTCAGAATTCATCACTTATTTAAAATAAGAACTCATATTTTAAATGCCCTTAAAAAGTTTTGGATAAAAATAAAGATCATTCAGTGGAATTATTTCAATAAATAGGCTTTTCAAGCCTAAACCTTGAATTGGCAACACATCGTTGAACCTTTTTTCTATAATTAGTGTTATTTCCATGTGTTTGAATCTGGCCTTTAAGAAATATGCAAATGTTTATTTAAAAACTGTGATGTTACGGTATCTTTTTACGTTGAAGTGATAACATTTCAAATTTAGAAATATTTATTATGGTAGATGTGTAGAAGCTTAATTTAAACTGGATTAGTTTTCAAATGTTAGGCGTTTTATTAGCGAGTGCATCGATACCTGTAATAACTTATCTCGTCCTATTATTTATCAACATTATTTATTTATTATTGACACTGTATGAGTGTATGAGTGTAACAAGAAAAATGAACTAATATGGGAAGACACTGGTCTCCACATCACAGGGAATCCTAGGGTGGAGTCCAGAGTTACTGCTAAATAACTTGCATTGTATAGCATCATATAATTAAGTATAAGATCGTTGTGAAAAAATTGTTTTGTACTGAAATAAATATTTCATTTCATTTATTTCATTTCATGATGCATGCATTATATGAGTATTTCTATTTCCATGAAATACACTTTGGTGTGACGTGTGATTGGTACAGACTCCAAAAGAAATAGAAAATGTTGGCGCTGAATTTTAATCTAAGTATACTTGTGTGGAACTTATCTTTCATTTTATTATATTATATAAAAATAGACGGTTATGTAACGATTTATAAAGAAACTGTTATCACTCGTGGCTCATTCAAAATATTTTTTCACAAATCTATTTCAGTTAGTTTTGAGATAATTCTTAAATAGTATGATTTAACACAGTTACATTTAATAGGAAGTCGTCGTGGCGCCGTGGTTACTGTGTGTATCAAACGATATCACAGGTCAAGCAACGTTCGGCGCGGCCGGTGCTTAGATGGGTGACCGCCGACCATTAATTTCTCACGGCGACTTCCGTGCTTCGGAGGGTACGTAAAGCAGTCGGTCCCGGGTGCTGTATACTTGTATACAGTAGTCGTTAGGGTTTGTCAGAAGCCATTTTCGGCGCCCTGAAAATTCTGACATCCACCACCCAGCACTGGGCCAGCTTGGTGGATTATGGCCTATACCTCCTCGTCACCCAGGGGAGAGACTCATAGCCCTGCAGTGGGCTCATTACAAAGAGTTGTGATGATGATGATGATGATGATGATGATGACATTTAATAGAAATAAAATTATTGTCATCACGTACATAAATTGGCATACACATGAAATAAAAATTTAAATTTTTATTCTTTGAAATTAAAATTTAAAAGATTAACAATTTATTCACTTCCAGGAATGCCGTAGAAGTAGTTATTGCCCAGTAGGTAGCTCCTGAGTATATTTATCGACATAGCCGATCTACCGACGTCAGTCCTTAGCCATTTATTCATGTCGACAACAGTTTTGGTCCCGGGTGCTGTGTGATTGTCAGAAACCATTGAATCCTCTAACCAGATCTAACTAGCTTAATGACCTCTCGATGGCAAAGGGAGAAACCCCTTGACCGTTGATTAAAATGGGTTATCATAATCAATAAAACGTGTGAAAAATTCTGTTACATTACTCCAATAACACAAGTTCCAATAATTTAGGAATAGACGACGCTGTTAGTGTTGCGGTATAAACATTGTCTTCTATAGCAAAGGTCCTTGGGTTCGAATTTATGTTTAAGTACTTCTTAAGTTAAATTACTGAAAAAATATGTATAAATAAAATCACCTGACCAGGACTCAAACCTGGGACCCACGCCTGCCGGACGAGTGCTCTTCCGACTGAGCTACCAGGCCCTGGGGACACCGCATCAAAATTACTTAACATATTCTGTTTTACGTAAACATGCTAACGTAGCTCCATCTAGTGGTGCCTATAGCTTTTGCAGCGCGCTCGGGTGATTTTATTTATTTCAGTTTTTTAAGAATAATTGAGCATTACCTATTAAATGCAAAAACTTAAAAATTTTATTAATTTCTTTAGTATATTTATCCTTTACATAGCAACCATAAAACAAGTTCCTTCAGAAACTTAATACATACATACATAACGTTAAGCCTGTATCCCTTATGGGGTAGGCAGAACACCAAAGGTTATAAGACCATCTGATGTCACGTTTGACAAAATTTGGAGGTATTATATGGAGTAACAGGGAGTCAGCTTATCGCCCATAAAAACGCCTTTAAAACCTCTGTCCCTTAACTGACTTTTACAGTATGCCGGGAAGACAAGCAGCTACGTTTTTGTTTCGCTCCCAGTCCAGCATGCTGGAAATAAACTTCCAGTCCAGCAGAAACTTAATTTCAGCTAGATAATGTTTTGTCAGATTTACAAACACCTTAGCTCTTAGTTCGCATGTCACAAGTTGCAATTAGTTTGGTAATAGATGGCGCTGAATGAAAAATCGTAATCCAGTAAAAATAATTCACTATTATTTACTAAATTTTTTAAGCTTTTTAATAGAGAGGCAAAGCTAAAGAGTGTATTCTGATAAAACAGTTGCGAATTATGCGCAACCGCCGGCGTACGGCGACATGTGCACGCGCAGCGCAGATGTGCACTTATCGAACATACCTACATAAATACAAACGCGCAGTTTTGAAACATTTCTAACTGACTTAGAGGTTACTTTTTTATTTTTAATCAGCAATCAACACACTGTTTTTTAATTACCTGAAAATAAGGGTATTAAGTTTTAATTAAACGAATGTTGGATAAAAAATATAGTCAGTTGTAAATTGTGCACTAAATTGGGCACCGGGGAAACCACGTTTGTGTGGTATCTCGACACGAATGTTGGAGAGACCACACTTAGTGTGATGGCCTCTGAAGATGGAGCGCCCTTGCGGGCTGTTTGCTAGGATTACTAGCGCAAGTGGGACCTGCTTGCCTCGGCGGCTGTGCATTTTGTGCACAGATTCGACGGGAAAACCTTGAAACAAGCAAACTTTTCGGAACTCGGAATAACAGGTGTCTATAACCTTTGAAAATAACAAAAAAAAAAAACGAATAACTAATCTAACCTCTTATTTGGTGAGTGATTTACAAAATGCTGCTGACATTGCATATCAAGCAAAATTTTAAATTCTTAATAATGCTAATAATGCTGACATACTTTTGGCATGTACCTACCTATTGGTGATTTTTGACAACAGAAATCATAATGAAGTCCTCACCATGACTACTATACGTTGTCAACACCGAGAGTCTTGGATGATTGAAAATATCTTTCTTTAAATATCTTAAATCATCGGTTCTGTCGAATTACAATATTACTCTAAAAGTTTAATTTTTCAATTTTATTCCGGCTTTTGACAATTCTGCGATGACATTTCGGATAAGCTGTGGATACGGTGTGTAGCTGTTTACTTATGTTGCCATTTAACTATTTAGTTGGTGTTGCTAGTGGAAATAAAATATATAAGAATCGTTTATTTTGTTTTATATATTTTTTTCTTTGTTTATTACAATCGTTTTCAATATTTATACACGATTGATACCTCATTTTAATGTCTATTTCTTAGATTGTTTTATTTTTGGTTTCGCATTATGAAAAATAAATAAAATTATTAAAAAAATACCAATCTACTACTATCTGTGTTCCGCCGGTTCACCCCCTTTTCGTTGGGATATTTAAATTAAAATATTTGTACATGCTATTCCAAGCTATGATTCAATTTCAGCTTCATCAATCTTTTTCTATGACAGAGAAACAAACATTCAACCATCCATACATTTTCACAAAGTTTCACTTTATGATTCAAGCGGGAAACGACAATTTAGATCCATTTATCTTATAACTTCGAGTGCTATAACTTCAAACTCATAATCACTTACAAACAGGTGATATTAAATCAAACCACAGGTCAGGCCACAGATAAAAAAAAAAAAAAACAAAAAAAAGCTATACACGGTGGCCGTCATAAAAATCGTTCTTTATTCGAAACAAATTTAAAACAAACCAATTCGAATTACAACCAATTACGCATAAACAAAGATACATGCCACCTGCCAGTACTACAGAATAGTTGCAACATTTGAATATTTACAAGAAATGCCGATGTAAAGGAAAAAAATAAGGAATTTCTTGTATTTTAAGTATTGTATATGTAATAACGAACTCAGTGAGTTTTGTATGTAAATTAATTTGGTAGCATCGATGGAGTCATTATTGGTTTTATCGTTGATATTGAATTGTTGTTATTTGATAAGAATTGTAATCGTGAAAAGAAGTGCTTCTTAACTATCCATAAATTTAAATTTATTTACAAAATTTTAAGCTTCGTTATATTTCTAGTTGGTGCCCGCAATTTTGTCCGCACAGGATATTAAGTATTCAATATATTTATAAATTATAAACTTTACATTACTTATTGTTATGTATAAGCTATATTATAGTATAATTATAATAATAAAATTGTTTATTTAGATAACAGAGATCCATTATTGTTAGTAACTTTATAACTATATTTGTAAAACAATGAGTTAGCTGAACAATTTAATTCTTAATAAAAATATTTTATAAAATAATTAATGAAATTCAAACTTAAAATCACAATTAAAACAAATTATAGTGCCTATAGTAGTAACATTCAAATTTAAAATTAATCCCAATATCAAACTATAATTACAATAAAAAAAAACTTTAAATCGAGAAGTCAAAATAAAATCCATTTGGTAGTTTTTGCGCAAAAGAGTTACAAACATCCATACATGCAATTGTCGTTTTTATAATAAGTATAAGTAGGCTTTTGTTTGAATCATAAGAACTTTAGATAGAGTTGACTGAAGATTTTGATTAATTAAAATGATGGCTGTATAGTAGGACTGCTAGTTCATCATCATCTTTCAGCCAGAAGACGTCCACTGCTGGACATAGGCCCCCCCAAGGGGGGGGAAATGCCGTAATCGCCAAGCTTGGCAGGCGGGTTGGCGATCGCAGTAAGGTGTTGTAACTACGCAGAAGGACACTGCTGCCCCTCCTCTGGGTTTGTCCCTCAGTCGCCTCTTACGACACCCACGGGAAGAGATGGGGTAGCGCTATTCTCAAGGCGACGCCATGCGCCAGACTCTTGTTACGAGTTACGATATGTGACCTCCATAGCACCAGCTTATTGAAGCTTACTTCAAAAGCTCGTGTCTTAAGAAGAGCAGTATCAACACGCCGCAAAAGTACGACTTGCCAAATTGTTCAGATATGCCTGCGTCTATTTTCCTGATCACTAAATTCTTGATACTTTTAAGTGTCAAGTGAATAAATGTCTCATGGACTGACATTATAAAAAGAAGTACTCAAACTTAATAGTCAAAAATTTTATGATTCTTCCATGCTGGACTGGGAGCAAAACATAGAATGTGCCAGCTGCTTCTCTTCCCGAGCATACTGTAAAAGTCAGTTATGGGACAGAGGCTTTTTTGGCGTTTTTGTGGGCGATAGGCTGACACTGAAAAAGTCTCTCTCCATCATTATAATACCTCCAAATCTCTGGCGTTCTGCCTACCCCATAAGGGATACAGGCGTGAAGTTATGTTTGTTTGTATGTGTGGATTAGCTTGTATTACACAGCTTAATCAGCGATACACTAATTAACAACTACGTTTCTTTTACTTAAGATGGCTTTGTATAGAATTAAACATTGTTCCACTGGCGCTACTAACGTTTTTTTTAGGAATCAAACCCAGGTCATTTAACGCAACAGGCGAACGCTCAACCGGTCTACTGAGGTCTCCAACTTTTTGTTCTACTATTTTCATCATAAAAAACCCATCCCTTTCCTTCCTTATATTCCCGTTATGCGCATAAAGAATACTTATAAAAACTGCTAGAATTAATTAATAAGTATATGGATCATTACGCTCCTTGCTAAACAAATACATAATTAATATAAGGTATTTTACTCAGCGCCATCTAGGCATGTTTGAAATAACTCATGCTATGGTCGGAAGGTAACGGTAAATTTTAGCTACTAATGAGGTTACAATTTGAAGGAAACTTTTATCCAAAAAACATTTTAGCTTTAAGATATTTTTTTATTTAATATTTAGATTTCTTTGAAAGGATATGTAAATAACAGTCGGTATTCCATATTGCTTTGGATTTTTGCAAGAGCTTTTTTGAACAGATCAAGGTGATGGCAACCATTTTGCCTTACCTTATTATGAAAACTAGGTATAAAAAATCTTGAAATTGCATTAATCTCTCCGAGAGCAATATTAAATTTTCAAATTTATAATACACCCTTCTGAGTAATAACTGCGCCCTCATAAACCGCCGAAGGCAAAAATTCTCACCTTATGAGATATTGCTTTCAAATGGAGTGCTAACCATTGATCAATCATCAGCAATTGATCAACAACTGATAGCTACCTTCAATCGCTCGAGGCCTTCTGGCTTCTGTATCACGATTTTTTCAGTCTTCAATTACTTTGTATATTACCGCCAATTGAACCTTGAGGGTTTGTCATAAAATTGAAAATTGATTACCCCTTTGAAGACTTATTGTTGTTTGCTTAAAATTTACTCACTTTGTTTTTGCAGGTGAAATTAATCTGATATAACCATAGTTATTACAACTTCTGTTCTTTTTTCAATCATAAATTTATTCTTAAATGTTATAGAACCAATACACTGTGCAACTAAGAAACTCCAAGTATTTTTCATACGATTTACATACTGGTTAACTGAGCAAATCATTGCGATTGAAATAATGTATGTATCATGAGTATGTATAATTCATTAAAGTTTTGTTACATACTGATATTATTGAATGTCGAAGCTTTCACGCTGGACTGGGAGCGAAAGAAAACATGTGTATGTGCCAGCTGCTTCTCTTCTAGGGCATTCTGTAAAAGCCAGTTACGGGATAATAAATAATAAAATAAAATCCCCAGACATTCACACCAACTACATAGCCCCAAACTAAGCAGAGCTTGTGTTATGTAATACCATGTAGCGAACTAGGGGGGAACCTAGAATAAAAATACATAAATAAATAAACACGCAGCTACGGAACATTGTTTTTTTCTTGCCGAAACCACTGGCGTCTGAGGCAGACAGGTTTACCCCATCGCCAAAGTGGTCGTCGATAGAGGTTTTTTTGGCGTTTTTGTAGGCGATAAGCTGACCCCCTGTCACTGCAATAGTCTCTCTCCATCATTATAATACCTACAATATTATCAAACGTAACATCAGATGGTTTTATAGCCTCTGGTGTCCTGCTTACCCCATAAAGACCCCTGCAATAACTCAAAATATTGATGATAAGATGTGGTCACTGACGCTGTTGGGCTTAGCTGGAGCTGCCTAAACCTACTCGGATTTTTACAGCCTTTGTAATTTTGAAATTCAGGTTATTCTAAAAGTAAAATGTTAAATCGTTACAGCCCGTTAACACATGATACGTTTTACTAGATACCTTTTTTGTATCGAAAATACGCATACTGGATACTGTGCCATTATGTGAAGTAGCTCATACAAATCCATGCACCATCGATGAAAAAAAAATGTATCTGGTAAAACGTCTCCAGTAAAACGTACCATGTGGGAACGGGGGGTTACATTTATTTTTCTATTGCTTTTGCGGCGAGAGGCCTCAGCAGCGGTGGCGAGGAGACCCATTCTCGAAACCGCCAAATAATCTGCCTACGAGCCTAAATCGACGACTATAACATAGAGAAACCATGCCGTCATAAAAAAAAAAAATATTTGATTTATTATTTATGCGCAAGGAAATATTTATACGACAACTGGTATTTATACGATAATTATAATGATCATTCGATCGATTAAAGGGTTATAATTGAATAGCACCCCTTTAGTTTTTGAATGAATAACGTTTAAAGAAGATTTTTAACCTGGTCGTGACACGGTTGATATAATTTGAGGCAGATGTGTCGTTGTGCTTCGTTTGCAGGAGTTGTTGGTGCTAGAGCCTTGCCGTTGTGTCAACTTGTAAGATAGTTATAGAAGTGATCAAGGTTATAGGTCATTTTGAAGATTGTATTTTTGTTTGTTTTGTTATGAAATACGATTTGTGTAACTAAGAAGGCTTACAAAATTGTATAGTTATTATATTTATCAGATATGTTGAATCTCACTGAAGCTCATATATGATTCGATTAGATATTATCTAGTGGAAAAAAAAGAGCTTGAGTTTTGTTTCAAATAGTAAACTTTATTTTCAAATTGAGGAAATATCTTTGCGAGGCCATTAGGAATAAAAAACATCAATCAATTACACAGATTAAAATTGCATGATGAAAATAAATTCGATACAGAACATTGCAAATGAACTTACAATGAACTTAAGCCCTAGGATCTCTGACAGTATTTTTTCATAAGCTTCCCCCCGTTCACACTATCCTATATCAAAGGCAAGTAGCTTGAACGTTCAAGCGGAGCATCGCCGCTTTTTTTTATCAACACCATACTTTGACGTGACCATCATGTTGATCAAACTAATTAGTACAAAGGTGAGACCGACTACCCTGAGTAGTTTAAGTCGTTTAGCGATTTTTTTATCGTTAATCGCGCGATTATCCGTAATATCTTTTGATCGAATGATACATGTGTTTCATGAGAAATCGCTATTTTAATTTATTATATTTTAATATTAAAGGTTAATGTCCTTATAGGTGTTATGCAGGCAAGTTTGGCCTATACAGCGTGTATTGCTAAGAATCTAAGAAGGTATTTAAAGGCCTTCCAGACGATCGGATCCAACTGCCAACAAATTTTTACATCAACTCAACCAAGGTCACGCTTGTTGGCGGTTGGATCCGATCGTCTGGAAGGCCTTTTATTTCTGTTCGAACAACTTAACTGTAAAATTTGTTAAACATTGCAATGTAAGCACTTATCATGAAAATGTGAATCTTTATAAAAAAAATATAAAATGTCTGGGAGTATATAATTTTATATAAGAACAAATTTTAATTTATTAAAATATCAAGTATTCTAACCACTGCAATATTAAGATAATTAAAAACTAAAATTTTCAAAAGATTCATTGTGACTTGACTTGAATAGACTTATTAATAATAAACTATAATCTGGCACATTTAATTTAGAAGTATAAATTAATAACTTTAATCAGAACAATAATTTGAATCAAAAAGGACTGTTAAGGCCCTTTCATACTGTTTCGTCTGCAAATTATCTGTAATTATACATAGGTACCATTTTCATTTTCATTAGGAATTCTTAAATTTAATTCAGTCGCCACGACTGGGATCGAAAAAGTCTTAAATGCATAAAATAAGTAAACGCACCTAGTTAATAAGATTTTTATTTAATAAAAATGTGTAACTTAACTTAGGTAGGTCATTTTGATAGTACACTGCAATATAACTAACAACCGTCACCTACGGCATGTCACATAAAACAAAAATTAAACTTTTGTCAGATAATTTCACAGATCACATACCCGATAGGTATTATTCCGTTTCAACGCATACCTATTAGAGTAACTACCAATAAAAACCAAACGACCATAAGAATTGTTGAAAATACATCACCGTTTTTTGTCATGGCAACTTTTTCTCTCATCACTTTCAATGTATGTGACAAATTAACTTTTATAGACAAGTTAATGGTTAACTATGGTGTGTTATTCTGCAATTTATTTAATGGAATTGCTATGAAGAAGTTAAACGGTTAGGAGATAGACAAAAACAGATGGATTAACTTGTATAAAACTAAACGATTACTTGTTAAATGTGTCAATTATTGACCGTTAAGAGGTTTTGTTTACAAATGGACTGAATTCTTCATCTTTGTTGTTTTAATTTTATAGATGTCAAGTTATTTAATTTAAATGTTAAGAGACATTTAGTTTACAACAGTTAACAATTTTACCGTCGTCGTTTTTTACTTTAATAATTGATAAAACACTTTATACAGGGTGTCCCGCTTACCCTATATAATACCTTCTCGGAGGTATTCTATTACCCATAAGGATTACAGAAAAAATATGAAAAAAAGAAAAATTTGAAATTTATTTTTCAAATTTTGTATGTCAGCAATAAATTTCGACATTTTCTTTCATACAAAAATTGAAAAAAAAAAATTTGAATTTTTCTTTTTTTATATTTTTTCTGTTATCCTTATGGGTACTAGAATACCTCCGAGAAGGTATTATATAGGATAAGCGGGACACCCTGTATATAAATATATTTTTTTAAATAGTTTTTATTTAATATTATCTTAAATCTTCAAATCTTCCGAATTGAACGCGTTTTAACTGAATTTATTGTGTATGAAATATATTTTACATTTTAACTCAATGCTTCGGTGACTGTTTTTCTCATATCGGTTAGTTAGATCTACATATCAAATATTTTAATTGAACTAAATTTATATTAAACTGCAGCAAATTATTACTTGTTTTCGCAGTTATTTATTTTATTAACCCAGATCGAAAGGTAAAAAGAAAATCCAGTATCTATCAACCCAGAAAAAAATAACTAAACACAGACTATAAAGGCGTTCACTTATTAAAACCTCAAGTAATTAAATTGCCAATTCCACAAATGTAAATTCTCCTTAACAGTTTTTATCACAATTATCCAGCGCTTCGTGTCTATGACAACTATTACATTTCACTATTGTATATAGTGATTATTATGTGAAATGTAACACCTGTGATTTTTCACAATAATGAGATTTTTCCCGGCTGGCACCTTTGTTAGGGCGCGTGCGGTTATTCGAAGTATTTCGATAGTTAGTTGTAGATATTAATTAAATATCTTGAATTTTTATTTTAGGTGTGGTGACTGCATAGTTTATTGGCTTTGAAATATTAAATTTAGTTAATTTGTGGTTCTTGTATGAGTTGTTTATTCAAAAAGTTAATTGTGCGTGTGTTCTTGAAATTTCCGAAAACTTAAGTCAGGGTTTTTAACAGATTTTTGATGTGATGTAAGACTGGACTATTAATAAATTCCCAAAAGGCATGTGTCATAAATATGTCTTACTTTTTTACGTACAAAATTTTTTTATTTAACTTTAATAATCCTAATAATACATATTACATGATATACATATAAAAGATAATAATAGAATTGACATTCATTCATAATAGATTATTTTAATATATTATATACTATTTACAATATCCCCAATAACTATACGTCAACAGCAATTTATTATAATTATTTTTAATATATTATATTAGTATAATATATTAGTGTCATAAATATGTCTTACTTTTTTACGTACAAAATTTTTTTATTTAACTTTAATAATCCTAATAATACATATTACATGATATACATATAAAAGATAATAATAGAATTGACATTCATTCATAATAGATTATTTTAATATATTATATACTATTTACAATATCCCCAATAACTATACGTCAACAGCAATTTATTATAATTATTTTTAAACAGCTCCCTTGCTCCATATTGAAACTCATCGTAGCTTAATATCAACTAATACTACAGTTAAACAAAAGTCGCACATGAAAAAAAGTAGTGTGTCAGAAAGAGAGACTCTAAGAATTATCACCCTGTTATATTTATATCAGATTAAATCCTTATATAATACAAGCAAGAGCAATTTTATATGAAAAAGTTAATTATATGAGCTCGCATGTCGCTTTAACTATGCAAAAAATAATAATTATATGGTTTAATTTGACAGAATTACGACCTAAGCTTTTTATCACAGAAAGTTAGAGATATACAATAATTTATTGTTATTCGTTTAAAGACATAAGTCTTAAAAGTGATTTATTTATCTCGCATAATTGTCTGATAATGATAAAAATATTTTGAACGAAACACGAAACTTCATAGGGCAGTCCTACTATTAAAACTAAATTTTTCCTGCAAAGGTTTATTTACCCTGAGGATGTTTCTGGTTAAAGCAAAACACATGTTGATGGAATCTTATGGTGTGGGTTGTAGTGTTCATAGTGTGCATTTGTTTCCGTTTCACTGCTTGTTTCTTAAGGGAGGGAGGACGTTGCAGCAATGCTTAAAAATACTGAATCACTAGTGCTTTTGAGTCGAGGAATTAACGAGGTAACATATTCATACGAGGAGTAAATATAAATATATTAATAAATAATTCTGACACTCACACAACATTATCTAGTCCAAATTAAGTTTCTTAAAGAACTTGTGTTATGGATACTATATAATTGACATACTTTTGAAATATATAAACATAAATATTGAATAAATACATCTTTTTTTATTAGAATAAACTTAAACAAACATATAAACATCCATGACTTGACGACTAATATATGTGTTCATCACACAAATATCTGCCACCGCCTGGATTCGAACCCAGGACCTCTGGCATAGAAGGCAATGTATGTTACCACTTCACCAGCCGGTCGTCGCAGTAGAACTGACAGCTTGACTGTAGCTTAACAGTTCAAGCTCTTAAAAAAATAACCTTATAAAAAAAACTAAGCTTACTTTAACTTTTTTGTCAGTCAAGGCAGAACACCCAAAATATCCTCCGAACTTAATAATTTCCGTCTACTGTTCAAAGAAACGGCTGTTATTACAAGAACAATATAATTTAAAAAATTATCCTCATTTCGGTAATGCGTCGTTGCTATCACCATGTGTAGATACAATAAATATATACCTAGTAAATTCCATAAGCCTGGCTGGAAGCCAATCACAATGAAGTAGAGGATGATTTACAAGATATGGGTTAGTGATTTTATTTTGCTATACTTATTATGTAGGTATTACCCTTTTTTTATTCCACTAGATTTTCTACGTAAATGCATGAGTCTTTTTTAAAAGTGACACTGAGGTTTTAGGCGATATACTATAAAGCTGACCCAGTATTGTCTGGTAGAAGGCAATTTTGCAAATTCCCACAAAAATTTTATCACACCATAATAAACCCATAATGTGACGACCGGCTGGTGTAGTGGTAACATACATTGCCTTCTATACCAGAGGTCCTGGGTTCGAATCCCGGCGGCGGCGGATATCGTTGTGATGAACACAGATATTAGCCGTCAAGTCATGGATGTTTATATGTTTATTTAAGTTTATTACAATAAAAAATATGTTATTTATTCAATACGTAGGTATGTTTAATATATTTCTTAAGTATATCAATTATCTAGTATCCATAACCCAAGTTCTTTAAGAAACTTAATTTGGGCTAGGTAATGCTGTGTGAGTGTCAGAATTATTTATTTATTTATAATGATCCATAAAGAACCTTGATTTAAACACAATGCATATGCAGATTTAAAGACAATGTTACTGCATTTATACTTCTCGTTACCACAGAACAGACACCGAAATATCGAATGAAAATGTATAAATCCGATTCAAAATCAGTCTTATTTTTTTACATAAATCGTGAACATTTAATACTCATTTCTACTTTAACCTTGATTTAAAGACTACAAAAGTTCTATTCTAAATATGAATACAGCAAAATCACCTGTAAAACTGTCAATACAGACGTTCCATAAATCTAAAGGCCACATCGCACATCTGCGCAGACGCACCGGAGTGAACCCACCGTAACAATCGTATAAATGAATTAATTTACTGCAGTTTTCTCTGTAAGAATGACTCGAATGCCACGCTTCCGTAGACCCGTTATATTCGAGTATTTGTGAATTTGATCGAATGATTATCGAATCGTTATTGTTCTCGGTGTATGTAAAATCTTAATTAGAATCGTCTCTTACATGGTTGTGGTATGCTTTATTAGATGTATCGTGTTTAAGATTTGTTTTTTGTTGCTTGTTTTTGTGGAAGAAAATGGAAACATACTACCTTATGTAGTTTTTAATCTAAATATCTACGTTTACCAACAGTAGAATGAAAGTGATGCTAATATCAATAATGTATTATGATACATCAGTATTTTAATCCAATTCCTCTATGAAACGTTACTTTTCATTTAAGTCAAGTTGTTTATCAATGAATAAAAAAAAAACAGAAATCACACCAACTACATGGCCACAAAGTAAGTGAAGCTTGTGCTATGAGATGCCATGTAGCGAACTAGGGGGGAACCTAGAATATAAATACATTTATAGATAAACACCCAGACACGGAACGTTTTTTTTTCTTGTTCCGGGCGGGAATCGAACCCGCCGGTAAAAAAATGGGGTAAACTGCCTCAGACGTCAGTGGTTACGTCTGAGGCAGTTTACCCCATTTTTTTATTAGTAGGAATTAAAGTCATAAATACACATTGACAATTTATCTATTATCTTAATCCTTAATATAACCATTTGAAAATAAATAATTAGAAATCTTTTAATTCACATTCATGGCACAAAAACTCGGATTTTCATGCAAATTATTGAAATTAATCTTGCCATTTACAGATTGTAACGGAATATGTATTTTATTGGAACATATGCCGTTGTTGTATTACTAATTTCGTTTTTTTTTAGTTTAGAATTTACGAATACTGAATTTAAATTATAATAGATTTGTAGACAAATAATATTTTCGTTCTATTGTGCTGGAACAATTATGATAACATTGCGATGGTGTGTGGCTCTAAACCTTCTTTGTACAGTGTGTCCCGGCATTTAGTAGGTAATAGAATTTAAGGAGCAGTAAAACCAGTATAAGCAATTACATCGAAAAAAAAAACATTCCCGTTTCTGCAAAACCTTACTACTCTGAACCACGTGAAAGTTTAGATGTATGGATGTATGGATTTTGTTCCTCAATCACGGGAGAACGGCTCAACGGATTTGGATGAAATTTGGCATAGTGATAGTGTACAGTCTGGAATAGCACATAGGCTTTTGTCCCGAAATTCCTGCGGGATTCGGATTTCCTCGGTAAAGCCGCGCGCAACAGTTAGTAAAGTATAAATGGGACGTTTGTCTTCCATGACACCTGAAGTGAACATGAAGATTAAGGTGGTACACGTCCATCCACGAGATACCTATTCACTCGACGCTTAAAAGTACTAGGACTATACTGGTCAGGGAAAATAGACGCAGGCAGTTCATTATACTTTATTTTTGCTTCATTAAAAGTCATCTTACTTTGTTAAGCAACGTCTGTTTAAGTTCTGCGTCTTGTAGGGGCAATTATTCATCAGTAGTTGATAAAAATAGTTACTTGAACAATGTTAGTATATTTTTTTTCTATCTTTTTTAGTTTCCGCTAGGCATAATGAGAATTATTGAAAAGCAGTAACTTACTTGTCATCTGTGAAAGAAAATGTTTGCTTTATTTTTCTATAATACTTTTATAATACTTTTTCATAATCTTTTTCATACATACTAATCATCAATTCATACTAATCACTGTGTCTATATTCAAAGAGACGTAATGTTCATTAAAGCAAATACAATTTCCTTTTTCTACCACTATTTAATTAACTTATAGCCTCGATTCTATTGTTTTGTGACATTGACAAATGAGATATTATTTCACATGATTACCACTATCGACCACTTCTGTCTCAATACAATTAAAGATTACATTAGTGCTAATATAATATATGTTTTTCGTACACTTTCTAATTTTCAAACAAAACTTGATGATGATAAACTTCAATGGAAACTAGGTCATAATGTTATTTACAATAAGGTTTCAAATATTTCAATAGTAATTCAGCTACTATTCTATATTTGAACATCAATCATAGGCAAGCAAATTGTTTTAGATCAATTGACATTTTACAAGCAATTTTACACTTTAAGACAAAGGTTTAAAGTTTATAATGTAATAGTAGATGTATTAAGGCGAAGCGTAAGTGAACGTTTGTGAGATTGACATTTAAATGGTTAAGTGGAAGACAAGAGAAAGGTGGTTTTTTTCATTAAAATTGTAAAATAATTGTGTCTCCCACGCTGTTGAAATAGTTGGGATAGTATGATCGTAATATTTTTGATTGTTTTTTTTTATTTACCATTTCGACTGGCAGGTATTTTTCCATCTATGAGGTAATGTATTAAAGAGATTGTATTTGCTTATTTATCACTGTTCTTTACTCGTCATAATAACACTTTACACTACCAAAACATAACTGCTGTGAAAATAGACTACCAAAACGTTGTCTGTAGATTTTTTTTTTTTTTTGTTTTTCCGCCACAGAAAAATTTTGGGCACCCCCTAAAACAAGCTTTAACCAGTAAAGCAAGCTTTAGCGGGAGGAGGATGAATCCTATTACGGACGAATGGGCATTCTATAAGCTGTTAACCCCAGTGGCTAACGGCAAATAGAATGCCCAGACAGTGTGGAGACTCACTCAGTGAAGCCGAGCATACCCACTAAACATCCCCCTTTACGACCTACCTTAATCCAGGTTCTTGATCATTTATCGGAGCGACAGCCAATTGGAGAGAGAGGCTGCGCAGTGAGCGGCATCCAGACGGCTGCCACCAAAAGGAACTGAAAGTGAGAAAAAACAAAGCTAAGATTAGCAGAAATGACAAAGCTGAAACTAAGAGATTATCTAGAGTGATCAGACTCACTCTGAGATAGGAATGCTGGAAAGAAGGACTACGTTTAGAAACGTTGAGCTTGCTGGAGTTTCCTAATAAGGGGAGCGAACTTAGTTAGGACCGGAAGCGCACCGTTGAAACCCTCTGGGCTGGCGTCGAGAGCGGCGCCGAAAGCCAGGATCTCGTCGATGGGAGCGAGCTGGATCCAGAACGCCATGCGGTCTTGAGAACCATTTGCGTTCTGGCACTGGGAAGCCGATTTGGCAGCCGGTTGCGATTGAGTCGCGACCCGGCTGCGCTGACCTGGAACGATAGAAGTCAAGGCCTTAGGGGCCTTTGAACTGACTGGAGGGGCGTCCGAGCTAGGCTGCGGTCGCTCTCTCCAGTTCTCGAAGGGCTTCACGGTAGCCCTGGCAGCACGCGGTGCCTTGGGGCAGCCGCGAAAGTTTGCTGTGTGGCCTGACTGGCCGCACAAGACGCAGGACGGAGCGGTGGGCGATTCGGGAGTGCGAGAGCACTCCTTAGTCCCATGCGGTTCTAGGCACTTGACGCACCTAGGGGAAGCATGACAATTTGCCGCCGCATGACCATACAATTGGCAGCGGTGGCACTGACCTGGAAAACCACGCTTGTGTGGTACCTCGACGCGGATGTTGGAGAGACCGCACACGGTGAGCTTGCCTCTGAAAATGGACTGCCCTTGCGGGCTCCTCGCTAGGATTACTAGCGCTAGTGGGAACTGCTTGCCTCGGCGGCTGTGCATTTTGTGCACAGATTCGACGGGGAAGCCTTGAGAAGACAAGTCCTCTTGGATTTGCTCGTTCGAGAGCTCGAACGGCACGTTCCTGAGGACGGCACGAATCTTACGCTCCTCAGGGAGGGCGTAAGTGTGGTACTCGAGCTTTTGATCAGCAAGAAGCCGAGTGAGATTCCTGAAATCGGGAATGGAATTGACAACGACCTTAATAGAGTCACCCACGTTGGATGCCTTACTATACTGGATCTTGGGATTGTGTCTACCGCAGAGAGCTGAGACCTCGGTCCAGCGGCTCTTGTCCCGTAGAAAGACGGGGGGCGGAGACTTGACTTTCGGCGGAGCCGAATCTGATTGCGACGCAGGCTGTGACGCCGGGATCGCTGAAACAAAAAGCGCAGGAGCAGACGCCGGTGCGACATTTTGCGGAGCAGGAACAGCGGCTGGAACAGCTGAAACGGATGGAGATAAAGTCGAAGAAGCATCTTGCTTCTTCTTCTTAGACTTGGACTTTTTGCGAACCTCGGTGAACGGGGCAGGAGATTCTGGAACTAAGGGAGCGGAGTCGGAATCACTACCCGGAGGGGTAGTTTTCCGTTTGCATGCGGAGGAGTCTACCAACATACTACCGGCTTGCTCAGAAGGGTCTGGCGACGCCGGAGAGTCAGTAGGGAAGCTCGGAGGAATCGGAGCTGAAGCTTGGCGGGCGTGAAGGGCCTGAAGGGCCAGAAGGATCGAACTAAGATTTTTTTCCACCTGACCTAGTTGACATGAAAAACGGGCTTCCTGCTCTTGGAACAGGGACAAAATCTTGGGGTCAATGGAAGAATCCATCGAGCAGAAGTGACAGGACTGTGCTGAAAGAAAGAATTAGACGAATCCTAAGTGCCGGTAAACGGCTGCTAAACTGCGCTGAAAAAGAGAAGAGAACGACCTAGTACGGACCTATTGCCGGTGAACGGCGGACGATCAGGCTTAGTTGTCACGGTTACGTATCCACCTGACCAGCGATGCTTCGGCCGGCAGCAGTCGGGTCCGCCCTGAAAAGGGCAGATGAATTAGCCCCGACACCACACAGCCTCCACAAGAGAAAACTTTCCGAAAGAGCTTAACTTGGCACCTGACCCGCACGAGTGCGGGGAAGGGAACAAGGGCAGCGCAATACGAACACTCGGGAGCGGCCGCAGACACGACCGTTCGGGAGCGAACGCAAACGGGAAGTGGTGTTGTCTGTAGAACACTGCTAGAGAAGTCGATCATTTATCGTCTGTCGATAACTAAACGACGATAATACAGATAACTTATTATTAGTTTAATCTCAAAAGAACCTTTATTAATTAACAGGCTCTTTGGGCAACTGACTGCAAAAAATAGAGTAATTTTGAAAAGTTATAATGATTTTTTAAATTTCAATACGTATCTTTTCGCTGCCAAATTCAAAATTTAGTCGGTTCTCAATTCGTGGGAAAAGAAGGCTGGTTTTACACAAAGGTCGACACCACACAGCGATAATTCCGCTATCATCGAAATATCAGTAATAAAAACCAAGTTTTTACAGCATATAATTCCCAACTGAACTACTTAGATTTATACACTTCTACACATGGCGCCATAAAAGTAATTGATTTTTACATAAAAACCATTGAGAATCATTGTGGAACATAAACCACTAGAATATTAAAAACATCACTGAGCTGCCAGTGCACCTCCACTGGAATATTAATCGACCGATTTATGTAGACCTCAGTCTGTGGTTTTTAACATTGCCACAGATAATAAAGCAAATTCACTTCAGCGCGTATGTCAGTTTGAAGAAGTACTGAACGGATTTTGATAGGGTTTTCGCGAAGAGAAAAACAGATTTTCGAAGAAGATTAAGAAGTAATCAATTATGTATTAATGACAATGATCAATTTAATTCTTTTTTTATTGGCAACCAGCCGATGTTTAAGAAGTTGCAAAAAAAAGTAAAACAAAACGACTATACAACTGTCAACTGTCACAAGACTGGATCTGTCAATCGTTTTTTATTAATATATTTAAAATAATCTTTCGATTTAAGTTTTATAACTCTTTAGTGGAAGAATAAGAACGGATGTAAAAAAAATCTTTATATTTATAATTGAATAAGGTCGCTTGCCCGTTCAAGTAAATAATAAAGGGATTGCTCTATATTGCCAATGAGAAATATATGTAAGTATTCATTTGTATTACAAAGACTATGTACACCAAAAATGATCACTAATATCATTCTATCATTTTATCCCCGATAGAAATCAATATTCTCATTTGTACTCGGTAGTTCTGATAAATTATGCATTCGCGATATAAAAATCATTATACTCGAACCGGAGATGTGTAAAAAAATGTAGAGATAAACTTTATCTATTAATCCTCTTTTGGCGTAATTTATTCCTACAACACTTTATGACACAACTCCTACAGACTAAACTAAAACTGAACAACGAGTAAAGAGTTCTAAACAAAACGGCAGACACAGTACCGTTCTGCCAAAGTGCCGATGCATCAACGAACAGACCGTTTTAAAAAAATATAAAAAAATCTTTATTTCTGGCCAGTATAATTATTATTGCTTCATTTAACTCAATGCCACTTGATTGAGTAAGGGCCGTACACAGCCGCGTCTTATGAACAAAATTCAATCTAATGATGTAAGTAATAAGATCTAAGTAGAAAAAGGTCAAAATGTTTACCTTAATGTGGACGCGAATGTATGAGTAGATAGTTTTTTTTTCTATTTTACCGGTTAGTTTATGATGCAAGATTGTTATAGATGAATGGATATTTTATATGGTTTGTATTACTGAAAAAAAAGTAATAGTATGCTTTCCTTACTAAGCGATCTCTAGGGTGGAGTTCTTAACTCATTATTACAACAAATACAGTTAAAACATTCAAGTATGACGTAAATATGTTCCAGATTTAAAAATAAACTTTAAATGGATTGTTAAATGAGGTGGTTTAAAACATCAATTAATTGTTACTGTGTATTATTGTAAATTAAAAAAAAACTGGAAATAGCAGAAAAATTTGCCTATAAATCCTGGTTGTAAATAAGTAATACCTCCCATTAAATACAGCTGGTTAATTTAAATACTGGACCTAGTAATACCTACCTAAAAATAAAATTTATGTAACAGCAAATTTCTTATTTATTTTTATAAAGGGGTTTAAATAATGCAGTAGGTATTTCAAGTTCTCCTGTCTAGATGTCTCTGGAGGCAAATTATATGAATACTGCATTTTTGTGTGATGACATCTTATTATGTAATACAAAGTTTTTATCAAATAAATTAGCAAAAATAGCTCTAAGAAAAATTAAGTAAAGTATTAACTAGTTAGTTTCTGTTATGCAGATCATACAGCGAATTCAGAGAGTATCCAGTCTGGGCTAAGACATATAGAAACATTATATTTTTAAACTGGCTCGGCCTGGAATCATACTTGGACCACTGGCAACACCTTTTCATAAGGAATCACATTTAATTTCCAAATAATCTGAAAGTATTTCAAAAGTGCATTTTCGAAGCCCGTTATCAAATAAGAACATTAAGTTTGTGCCATCAAAACGATAATTAAACAACCTAAAGCGGTCCACTCATTTAATTGTCAAAGAAATTAACGAAATTAACTAGACATTTGAAGTTATTATACTTTTGACATTTAAAAAATTGCCACTTAAATATATATTAACACCTGCTCGTAAAATGGGGATTAAAAAGTTCTGCAGAAGTGCGCGTGTGGTCACAGCCTTACTGTTTGTTTTTAAGGATATATAGGAATACATTTTGTATAAATTTTCAATTTATTTTAACAAAGGTTAGTAAAATATAAATATAAAATAAAATGAAAGAAAATAGAACCATCTTTGGGTAGAATACACGTGTTATTAGCATTAGTAGAACTCGTGTCGGCGGTTGACGCTACATACTCGTATTTACGCTTAAGGCGGGAATTGCCCGATCAAACCTTAAGAAGATCGGGGTGTAAAATCAGGGTACACCTATTATAGTAGAACTTTTTAAGTAATAATTTTTTATTGCATAACAACTAATAGCATAAACCTCTTTTCGCAGAATATCGTTGGGCATTAACTCATTTAGCATACATTGAAACCCATAATTCTGTAAGTCAGAATTATCTGTACGCATAATTTTGGTATCCATAATAATCACAATGTATAATCATCACATCGCAGAAAGTTCAAAACCAGATTCATCTTATGGCATATATTTCTTATCCATAACAATTTAAAAGTAGAACCATCATTTCGCATAATGCTAACAGCAAGAATCATCTTTTATACTTTTAGCCGGCTAAAACTAGGTGCAGCCGGCCACATGTGGTTAAACCTAGGTGTATCCATTTCGGGGTTGTGGTGGCCGATCACCTCGCTGCGCTCGGATGATCGTCGCCTCGCTACGCTCGGCTTTTTATACACACTCTTGAGTCGATGGTAACTATGGCAAAGCCAGGTTAAGGGGTCGTGGTTAAGGGGGTTGTGATTAGGCTACACCTAGGTTTAGCCACCGGTGTGCGGCTGCACCTAGTTCTCACTACTCACCTAGGGTCACAAAACTAACCTAACCTAACCTACGCATTTTTAAAGAAGAAAGTAACCCAATCTATATTATTCTAATTGAAATTCTATGATCTTCATAGTATGCCTAGTCAAAGTATGCCAAATAATCTGTACTCTAAATGAACGTTATGCTAAATGATATTATACAAAATTTTAACTATGCCAAAGGTAAATATGCCAATAAAAATTCTACTATCTTAAATGTATGCCATTCTAAATTCGGTCATAAGCACATTATGCCTAAAAATATTTATGTCAAATATTTTTTATGCCTAATTAATGATCGACTAAAGAAGTTTCTGCGAAGTCAGTTATCCCAAATAGGTTTCGGAGTATCAAGTTTCTACCAAATAGACCGCACCCGTAAAATCATATGTGTTTTATGGTGCATACAGACTGCTAGTAGCAGAATGTTACATTATAAGTTCCATTACAGCAATCTGTACGCACTATTCAGCTAAGCAATGTTTTTCTTATGCACACAATATTTTATTTTAATAGCTTAATCTATCCAACAATACGCACAAACTTTCACCTTTGTATTTAATGTTTGTTGGATTTGGGTAAGCTTACTTTGACCTCATTTCATTCTCATTTGAACTTTAGGGCTTACTAAGGATTGAACTCTACTTAAGTAAAATCTTTACTTTTTTTAGTATTTTATAGCAAATTCTGTGCTTGAGACATAATCAATGCTCAAAAATGCTTTCAAAGTTACCTAGTTTTAAGAGAGATAGCTACCTAATTTTGCAGTGATAAAATAGAATCTAATTATTTGAAGTCATGATAAATCTTAAACATATAATAATAGACATACATACATAACGTCACGCCTGTATCCCTTATAGGGTAGGCAGAACACCAGAGGTTACAAGACCATCTGATGTCGCGTTTGACAAATTTGGAGGTATTATAAAGATGGAGAGAGACTATTGTAGTGACAAGGGGTTAGCCTATCGCCCACAAAAACGCCTTTAAAACCTCTGTCCCTTAACTGACTTTTACATATGCCCGGGAAGAGAAGCAACTGGCACATTCTATGTTTTTCTTTCGCTCCCAGTCCAGCATAGAAGCAATAATAATAGAACCTGCTTAAATGACTAAAGTCGATTTAAACAGGACAACTGCACCCCTTAAATAAGGGGGATAATTTATTCCGACCACCTAAAGCTTAACCAAGGCCGGGCACGAATAAAATTTAAGAATTCAACAATTCCAACCTATTTAATATTATAAGTAATATTTATACAAACGTAAATTTTTCATAATTGTCTCTTATTATGCGGCATCAAACAAATGTTTCGGAATTCATTCTGAGAACACCGAGGTACCGTCAGCAGAACAAGTGTGTATAATTGCACCGATTATACATAATTATATAACTAATCCAAAATTGAGTTTTTTCCAAAGTTGCTGCTATTATGTTATTACAATTGTAATAAGCTTTTGTATCGGGAAATTAAGCGGGTAATTGTTTACGCTGAACTCGAATTTGTTTAAAACGTTTTCGTGTTATCAGGTTAGAAAAGTTTCGTCTGTGATTTGTTACGAATTAATAGCTGTAATTTTGAAATGGATAAAAGAATATTTTATTTTTACATTAGGAATTGTAGTACAATACTATTCTGTGAGCTTTTAATCCATACATAATTAATACGCAAAGTAAAGCAACAATCATGATGACTTTATTAAACTATCGACATAAATTATTAATTTCCACCGTATTTTTTTTACATGTCCTAAATTCATGATATTTTTTTGAAAAGTTTCATATATTTTTGTGAAGTTCTGCTGACTTTACCAACTATTAAGTCCACTACTCGTACCGCAGGCTACGTTTAAATGGTTTATCATTATGTAATTACTATCATTGTAAGCACACATACACACTCAAATGTGGTACAGTCTGCAACAAAAGTGAAATAGAATCGAGATTTGCTAGACTTGTCAAGTCAATGTCAAGGTTGTTTCTTATGCTAATAATCATAATATATAAAAATGTATAATGAAACAAAAGCGATGGATTTTGGATCGATTCAAACATATTAGACATATTAGAATTAAAAGCTTTCCAGATTATATGATACTTTTACCTTTTTTTCCAATAAACTTACTTACGAATAGTCTTACGAAGCTTTTCTTCAGCTAATACCACTACCTAAAATATACTTTTATGCATGGTAAATAGTTTCTCAGCTGAATATTATATAAAAAGAATATTTGGAAGACAAAACGTTGCATGCAATAATAACATTTTATCATTAAGTGTAGTGAGCTATTTATTTCGCAATCTCTTTATCTTTTACATAACTCAGAATGTCAAATTCACCATATCAAAAGCCATACAAAGATAATATTTACAGTGTAAATCTTAAAACTCTTTAAAACCATTCCTATCCATTTATCTAAAACCAAATCGTCTTGATTTCGAAAAAATAAAGTCTCACTATCGTTGAAGTTTGTACTGACAGCTGTCAGTGGCCATACCTACCACAACGTAAAATTTCATCTGTCAAAGGGTAAGATGGTTTTTTTTGTCAAATTGTCGAAACTATTTCTTCGGAGAGATCTTGGTACCTATCATTATTACTAGATTAGGAGTGTTACACTTTTTGATGTCATTTTTTTGTTTCTTTTTTTATCTATGATCAAAATTGTTCGTGGTAAAGTATGTTTGGTTTAAGTTGAGTTTCGTTGGAAAGAAACTTATGTATTTTGCTGCTTTCTTAAGTTTGCTTTTGTGCCTATTTTTAAGGGTATATATAAAATGGCGTTTGAAAAGACATACTGGCTTACTAAATAAAAGCACATTTTTGTTTCAAATGGAGACAAATTGTGATGGCCAAAACTAAACAAAATTATGAGATCGCCAAACTGTAATTAGTTTTCTATGATTTTGTTATATTAAGTTAAGTCTATACCTTCATATGAGGTTGATATACTATTCATCTTCTTCTTCATATAGTCTTTCCTGATGTGGAAACTTCTCATTAATCATAAAATACTTTAAACATGAGTTAAAGTAGCGAGATACCATCTACTCACTTAGCTTGATTCCATCAATGAGGCCGCCTTCAGCGAATCCGTGATTCAATTGTTTCATCAAAAACGATACGTCAGTTGCCGAGAAAGAGGACTTGTGAATTTCCGATGTTGTAGACGTTTGAAAGTTTAGAAAGAGACTTTGGGAAGTAAATATCTTAAATACTTAGTAAGTTTGATGTTTTACATTTTACTCAAATAAAATAAAACTAGCAGGAACTAGCCGCTCGCTCGGTTTTCCCCGCTTAACTTCTGAACTCGAGGGGATTTCTGGGTGAAATATAACCTATAGCTTTTTCCTTTTCAAAGCAAACTAGTCGAAATAAAAATAAGCGCGTCCAACAAAACAAACAAACAAACAAGCCCTTAAGCTTTATTATACCTATTGTATAGATAAAGGTGGTCAGATGAAACAGACACTTGATATTTATTCTGCATCTCGGCAATTCATACCCAAAAGAACTGTCAAAATATGGTTGGTACATACATCACCACACAAAAGAAGTAAACTGGAACACAAACAGCTTTGATAGTGGACTGTAATATGGATACCCTATGGATCCCTGACCGCGTCGTTCATCCGGCATCCACACTGTCAGGGTACAGCATTCGCTGCTTGTTCTACACCTGTTAGCCTTCGGGGCTAGCAGCACTTTAGAATGACCTTTCGTCCGTAATCAGGATTCATCCTCCTCCTACTAGAGCTAAAAAAAAGATGGATCCTAAAGCGGTGCTAACACCATGGCCTTATAAAAGGGATAGATCTTACGAAACGGCTTGCAAGGGCTTTTTTTAGCTGCTGAGTCTAAATGGTGAACTAAAGTGTTCTCATTATGTGCTATAATCTATACAGAGAAAACAGTGCCCTTATTATTGTGTTCTAGAAGCATCGCTTGAGTTTAAAACAAGGAAGTTTAGGTTCTTTGTGATTTAAAAAACAACCTAAAGTTGATCAGAATAAAGTTTAAAATGCAATAATATTTTTTAAAAATGACCTGTATTTTCAGAGATAAGATTTGAGTAAGTACCTTGATGAAGGTATCTCTGGGTACTAAAATGAGAATAATACATAACGCATTTCAAAAGTGGCCATACACATACGGTCACAAAAAAGATTTTTAAATAATTTTAAATTGAGGGTGCTAAATAAATCCGCAGCTAGAAATACTCAATATCGAGGAGGCAGGTTTAATTTATTAATGTATCACCTTAAATTGAAACTATAAATAAAAGAAACAAAATACAACAAATCTTTTCGAAAACTCTAACAAGAATGGTTTTCAAAGCACTATCGCAGCTACCGGTACAGTGGCGTTGAGAAGTGCTTATAACATTTAATTTATCGGCCGACTAACATCGAGCGTCAAATCTTGAGGCTGGATGCTTCGCGAAACAAGGATGGCATTGAGTTTAAAGTTGTACTAATTTTTTTATTGCTATTCACAAGGACAGCTGTTATGAAAATAGTTTCGTGATCTATATTTTGGATAATTAAGAAGGTACTTACAGATAATTATTGTCAATGTATTTTAATTTATATTTTTAGAGACGCTTAGGATATCTGATAAAGATATATATTTTTTTGATAAAATTGTATTGTTTTATTAAAAGTGTTTTGCGAAGTAAAATAACTTTACGTAGTGTCTAGTTTTTGCCTGAAGTAACTGAAATTAAAAAGAAAGTAAAAAAACATCCAAAATTTTTACACGCATTTTTTACAATTATAATTCAAAATGCTTTTTTAACGCTATGGAATTTCATTTGAATTAATAAAAGGCGTAACGCAACTCCATCGATTTTACGTTCCTGTAAGTAAAGATAAGCTACCGTCAGACGATAGCAGCGTACAATACCTGACCAATTAAATAAACTGACCGTCTGTGGCACTGTTTTTATAACTTATCACCGTTTATTGGAGTTTCATTTCTTTTTAACTTATTTTAATTTGCGGTTTTGAACGTAATTGTACTTTTAATGATGGTTTGAGATATACTGTTAAGATGATTTTGAAATTATATTTGTTGGTTATAGGTTGCTGATTTATTAGCAATGCTATTTAGTACAAAATATGAAAACCGCTTTAAACGAGAATTAGCGGATAATTTTCAGCTAAATCCAAAAATATTCCAATATCCATATTTGATTGCCGTTGTGTTGTGTTCAAACTAAGTTTTTTATAAATCAACTCAAAGTGTGAAAATCAGACAAATATACGAAATAATAATAATTAAGCATTATTAAAAATGCAAATACTTTTATGATATGGTTTAAAACTGTGAAATTTATATTCCCATAGAAACAAGTAAGAAGTTAATGTTCTTCGAAAACGAAACCAGTTTAAAACACCAGGAATCGAATCTTGGACATCGACACTGAAGGCAGAGGTAAACTGACACTATACAGTAGCAACTTAAAAAATCATACTTAAAACTACACCATTAACCAAAACCTTTAAACGAAATTTTTGGCAATAAAAGTTTAAATGACCCTTAAAGTAATAAAAATAAAGTTTAATATTGAACACATTTGTTCTTGAATATACAGCTGTGAAAGGAGTTCTAAAATAACTCTTAGCACTTTATACTAACGTTCATTTTAGGTTGTTGTGACATACTTTTTGATGGATTTAGTATAGAATTACGTAGCCAAAGATGTTTTTCCAAACGATTGGGTAGTTAACATCTGTGTCGTGGTAAATTATCAAGTATTTTGATATTGGAAAGGGTGACTGACATGTTGACGGGGTTTTCGCAAATACTAAACTATACAGTTCAGATATTTTTTATTTGCAAATTTCGGATATGGATCTCATAGTCTGTGGGGTTTAAAGCAAAGATTAAGTAGAACTATTTGTTTTTTTTTCTTTTAAAGCTTATTTGGCACTTGGCTTTTGGTATAGAAATGTAATGAAAAAGTTAGGACTGCTTTATGAACCTGTTAATATCGTAAAACTTGACCAAAACATCTTTCACGTAAGGACAGGCGGCAGGACAGGCAACACGCTTAAGAACAGGCGGCGCGTGGCGCGGGGCGTCGTGCGTTTTTGCTACATCGCCGATTTTACTATGGAACCATCCGCCAGTTTAAAGCAGGGAATGCATATCCGTATAAAATTTTTAAATACTACTAGTAAAATTTCAGTACCCTTATTAGTGTACTGCTTCATCAAACACAATAACTGTACAAGTTATTAAAATCTTAATGAATTATATCAGTACCCAAATAATGTATACCGGATTAATTTCTGTAGATATTTTAACTTATTTAATTTCTGTACCGAAATGTATAGGTCATCATATGTACCTACGCTTCATATGATTCAACTAAACTATCGAACATTCTACAGTTATTTAAAAATAAAATTTTAATATCAATATTAACATTAATACCGGAAAATTTCAGTTAACTAAAAAAAATTAGTTATGCTACAATAATAAAAAAGGTACAAGAATTATTTCAGTATGAATTCCTTGACTGTTATTTTTAAATACACCTAATTTAAGTCTATATAGTCCTTAGTTTAAAGTCGGCGATTTAACAAAAACGCGCGAAGACCTGCACGTTGCGCCGACTTTGGATAAATTATTTTAACCTTAAGATTCTTATAGACCTGTGTTATGAACAAAGGTAGGGCTTTTGATGAAAACATTAATTAAAAGATATGATATACCTAAGTCACCTACACTTCACTTGAGAGATTGAAGTATAATTATTTTCTAACTTGTATGTATATTTTAACCATTTGATGATTGATTTCAATCGCTTTGTGTCAATCCAGAACGCTACGCTCGAAGAGCTGGAGATGATGATGTATTACTTTTTCCATCTACCAATCCGACGCTTGAAACCTCAGTCGCTCGTATCAAATATACGCGATAAATCCGGTTAAAAAGTGATTATTTAAAAAATTTGCTCCCAGAACCAACATGGTAACGAGTCCAACATAGAACAAGCTGGTGTCAAAATCATTCTAAAAGAACATAAGAACTTAATTTTGCTTTTAAAGTTAAAAAATATTGCAAATATAAGTACACACTGCAGCATAAGCGCATAAACAATTTTAAAAACAAGTACACAAACATAATTCATATAACTCTTATTTCAATTAAAATTATAAACCGCAAGTGGAACATAAACAACACATGTTTAATTATTGATTTATTAACCTTCGTTGTAAACTAAAATACAAACAATATTTTATTAGGAATCCCTACTGCGCGCGCGCAGAACCGATATACCATAATTGAGACATATATTAAATTTTCATTTAAGCACTAACAGAATCGGGTTTAAATTAAAACCTGCTGGAATATAAATAAAACTTTATACAGGATAGGTTTTTACTGTACGGTCTGTAGAAAAAGCGAAACGACCTGTCTCTAGAAATAATCACTTCTGCCGTCAACGATAAAACAATTTTTTCACAACTTTTTATATCGGCGTTCCTTTACATAGAATGCTTTTAATTACGACACTACGTTAAACACGACGTTTATTACATTTTCAAAAATACTTTTTCTATCAATCACGGAATAATAATATTTTCGCATTAATTATAACTACTTAAAACAAAACATGTCTTTAAAAAAGAAAAATCTTTTGTATTTATATTATACTTAAATTCCATTGCTTTTTGTGCTGACCTTACAAGTTAACTGTATAGTTTTTTTTTTTCAATTTGAAAAACAGAGTTTAAAAAGTTTTTGTCGGTTTTGATATGTCTGCATCGAGGCTTGATGGAAAGTGATGAAAGAAACTATGTGCGTATCATAACTCTACTTTAAAAACGACCACTTTGGCGATGGGGTAAACCTGTCTGCCTCAGATGCCAGTGGTGGCGGGTTCGATTCCCGCACGGAACAAGAAAAAAAAATGTTCCGTGTCTGGGTGTTTATCTATTTATGTATTTATATTCTAGGTTCCCCCCTAGTTCACTATATGGTATCCCATAACACATGCTATGCTTACTTTGGGGCCATGTAGTTAATGTGTTTGTCTGGGGATTTTATTTATAAATTTATTTTTATTTAAAAAGATTATTAAAGATTTTCGGAGAATTTGGTCGTCACAAGAGGCAGTAAGGGCACTAAAATGTCAACGTCTACGGTTAAAGCTATCTTGCAAGGATCATATTGAAAAAATTGAGACTAGTTTATTTCAGAATTCTTTGTCATAGAGAAAATTTGTACATTTAACGATTTGTCCAAGTTATTTAAACTTTTTGCAACCAAAACATTCGGTCTCTATTTCAGGTTTGTTAGCAACTTTAAGGGTATCTAGTTTTAAAAAACCAACTCATAATAATACGCGATATAATTTTGATATAAAATTATTCATCAAACCGATAATGATTTGTTATTCTTCGTGTCTTCATCAGATATCCGCCAGTTTGGAAAAGATAGTTGGCAAACGGGTTGACAAAGGTTGCATGACCATAAGTTAAGGCAAAAATACATAAAAGGATTTCCAATGTTCTGGGTCATTATCATCTGAACTACAGTGACAATTGAACACACTTTTCATTCTTCTTCACAAAAGACAAAAAAGGGAAGCGTGTTAGAGGAGCAGACGAAGTTAATTTTTAAGGAATGATTTAATATTAATAGACTGGTTAATGAATATTACATGAATTTTCGTAATTTAATTTAACAAACACCAACGTCACCTTCAAATTAACTTTTACTATACGTCATAAAATAAAATGTGAAGCAGAAACTTCAAGTTCTCCTAATTCTCCTAATTTCATCTTTAACCCATTCATTACACCGTACTTCTAAAATACGCCTAAAATCTCCCATAACGTCCTAAATTAGGGATCACACCCAACAATGAAGTATGCAAATGAACGCAAGCAACAAGCAGGCCAACATTATAAGCTATACAGATTATTTTATTATAGACTTTACCTGATTTTCGAGACTTAATTCGCGATTCGGTAGGATTTGGTTCTTAAGAAAAAATAATAAGGCCCTCAACAGATGTAAGTTTGGTGCATGATCGATGATTTAATACTTGTTTTTTGTTAGTAATTGCTTGTTGCGGTCTGTTTGGTTGATTTTCAAACAGTAAGTGCCAGATGTAGTGTTCCTGTGTTTCTTAATATGCAGGAAAAAAAATCATGTATTATCCTAAAAATAATGAAGCTGTATAGATTATTCGAGTAGAAGTCTGGTCACAGATTCAATTAGTAAAACTCGTACATATCATTTTTGAATATTTATTGAAATGTTGTAATGTAACACATTAAACATACATTTCGAACATAATTTCATTAGTGCATGTATCTATTTTCGGGCAGTTTAAAACCGTTTAGATTTCTTTAAAAGTTTCTATTAGTAAAGGGTACTTAAACGTTTTATGCTAGTGAATGAGTACTATTTCATTAACAGTTGGTTACACGTCTGATCCTACATTGCAAAATCATCTATAATGTTTTCATAACAGAGCCCTTTATTTATGTAATCATGCAAACGCTTGCTTTTCATCTTGTAAAGAATGAGTGAAAGGAGTGAACTAATTTTGAAAGGTATTAGTGCTATTTTGTATCTGTTAAAGTGGACTTTAAAATACATATATCAACTTTTGTGTGTATTTTGAATATTTCTTTATCATCGAATCTCCCATCAATATTTCAAATGATGACGTTAAAAACTGTCACATGTCGAAACAACTCAGGCATATCCCACAACCTCCATGACCGGGGTCTAACCCATCACACACCAGTCCTTGACCAACATCTAACCTAAAACCAAGCTAACACAAACGCTTGCGTGTTCCTGCGTGTTTGCGTGCCACATACACCACGTGGTTGGATCACGCTACCAACTCTATGTCAATGAATGGCGTGATGAGTAAAGATTTTTAATCATGGCGGATTGCGTGCGTACGAGAGTGAAATGGTCATCGTGGGTTTTGAGATGTCACGAGTTGAGATGACACGCGAAGGGTTGGAGCGAGGAAGAAAGTGACGGCGTTCCGCAAGGTCGTATTGTTGACAAATGAAGTTGAAACATGGATTGCGAACTGCAGTTGTTTGTTGTGTCTGAAAATAATATATAATATTTAGTCAAAAAGCATAGTATTTATAAACGCGTTAAATTTGGTTATTTCTTTAAATATTGAATTGTTTTCTTCAAAGCTTTTAACTATTTTTCTATTGTTCCGTATCTATGGTATTTATAATAGGTAATACAGAGTGCAATGGTAATCGTACGTTTTGAGACGTTATGAGTTGAGATGACACGCGAAGGGTTGGAGTGAGGAACAAAGTAACGGCGTTCCGCAAGGTCGTATTGTTGACAAATGAAGTTGAAACGTGGATTTTTATATAAAGAAATAACATTTTTTTTTATTTGAAAAGGATAGTATCATTGAGCGTTATAAAATTCGGTTACTTTTATAAATATTGAATTGCTTTGCTCAAAGCTTATATTTGCTTTTTTGCTGTCAAATAAATATAGGTAACTGAGAGTGAAATTGGTCAATGGTTATGGATATCATTAATTGAAATGAGACGCGAAAGGCTGTGTTTGAGATGTTGTGCGTGGAAGAAAGTTTTTCATTTTCAAGTTTGTCTTGAAATAATGTGGACTTAAAATCATTGTATATTTTATTATTTTGGTGAATATTTCAACAAATCTATCAGATTGCAACCAAACAAAATTCTTCAAAACTGAACTTTATTTCAAACAAAATTCCACACAAAATCTAAAACACAACCAAAATACCAAACCAAGCCAATAAAACCCGACACTTCCATTTCAAAACTACCTTTCTAATTAGAAAACACCATAAGCTCCCTTACCCTTTTATTGGCCACAAAATTAAAAATTCCGCTAAAACCGAAGTGGTTACCCGGGGGTCAAACCCGGGACAGCTGGCCGCACCGTTGTTGTACCGTGACGACCAAGTCTACACATTTGTGTTTATGTTACACACAGGCTTAGTGAGCGGAGAATATTTGAATGTGGTCTTAGAATGGGTATTGTGTTGGGCGTTCTTTTGAACAGTATTCTGTATAATATTGTTTAAGTTTTGGCGATTCACACTGTTAAAAGAAACACATTAAACGGATTTATCGCGTAAAATTACATTAAAAATTTTAACTCGACGAGAAACTGAGTTGTCAGGTATCTGTCAGTGCTGCTTTTCTGAATGATAGGTTAAATGATAGCATTTTTAAGAGGAATTTTCTGTGTTTGATTTATTTTTTAACTCGGATGGTGAATTTTGAAGTCTTTGCAGACACCTCTTCGTCGCTAGTAATTTAACCCGATCAAAAACGCCTCTCATACAATTACAAACATTGACCAATTCAAACATAACACAATATTAGAACAAATTCCTTCTTCTTCTCAGTCGTCCACTCTTGACAGAGTGGTCGTGGTTGCTCTGATGGCGTATAAGGTTGACGGTACGCGTACACGTTTAGTCAATTATTTCGGCTTGAACAGTTTTACTAGCAATGTCTCTCCATTTTTTTCGATTTGCTGCATTACGAGAGCATTCCATCATGGTAATCTGAGTGGACGATTTGATAAGGTCTGTCCATCAAGTGGGTACCGGCATCTAGATCTTTTTCCCTCTACATGACCCTGCACCACCAGTCTTTCGATAGAGTTCTCAGTTTTAAGTAGTTATGTGTTTTTTTAAGTTACTTGATCAAGACCAAGAACATAATCCTACTCGTAAATAATTCGTTCATTTTTTTTAAACCAACCCTCAAACACTGCTAAGCTGCATACCCACGTTCCTTATTCCAAAGGTGATTCAAAACTACCCTACAAAATTAAAATTACCTAGTCCTACCCTCAGTGCCCTTTAGGCCCTCAGCAGACTGACGGACGAGATAATGACTCACGCAATGCTACCAACCTAATGAGCATTATACCAGGGGTACCTGATTGATAGGGATATCATAGGGGTGGCCTTAGAAGAGAGAAAGCTTATTGAATTAACTTAGGTAGAAACAATGTTTTTGTTAATGTCTGTAAAGACAGTGAAAAATGTATGTTATATGTTTTAAACGCTGTTAAAGCCATCTTTTTTATAGATTATACTTGAACGCTTAATAGTTCTTCTTGTTGTCAAGTAATATTACCATCATTGATTGTCTTTTACAGTTCGTAAATATTTATTCATTTTTTGTTTCAAACTAAGTGCTGTCTGAATGAATTCATAGACGAATAAAAATACTGTACCTATACATTTTTATATGTCATGCTGGACTGGGAACAAAGGAAAAACATAGAATGTGCAAGCTGCTTCTCTTCCCCGGGCATACTGTAAAAGTCAGTTAAGGGACAGAGGTTTTATTGAAGGTTTTTTATGGGCGATAGGCTGACCACTGTCACTGCAATAATTTCTCTCCATCATTATAATGCCTCCAAATTTATCAAACGTGACATCAGATGGTTTTATAACGTCTGGTGCTCTGCCTACCCCATAAGGGATATAGGCGTAAAGTTACGTATTTATGTACGTACGTATTCTTTGTAATCTTTAAACAAAAAAAGTTCAATATAAAACGTTATACGGTAAAACACCTTTAAAAACTTTTTACTTTAATATTGAACCTTCTACAAGTTGATGTAGACAGGTATTTAAAAAAAGGTGAGTCAAATGAAACTCACCTTAAGCTTTAATGGAATTCAAACAATGTAAAATATTAACGAGTTAATTAAACATTTTCTTGAAACTAAACTCACTAGAGAATTAATTGTACAAACTTTTAAAAATTGCTTTATTTACTGTAAAGATTAGGTTTTCATGAGTAAATATGCAAATTTTTATGATTCATGACAAAAAATACACTTTAACTTTGTATACACGACACAATGGGTGTTATAAAGTAATTACTAAGGGTTTATAAAAGGGCGAGTACCTACAGCCATTGAACCTGATTGCGCATAAAGAGGGAGATGATTTAGATTGTATAAAAATATATACAGGGTGACCGGTACATAATCCGACATGAGAGCAGAACGTTTACATGGAATCATTTTATAAAATTCAAAGCTTACTTTCTATGGGCAATGCCGTTAAATTTTGTATGGCATAGTTATCTCTAAAACTATATAACTCTATCCATAGTGACTTTAACGACACTATTGTTGAATTTAAATGTTATATTTAACCAAAAGCGATAACATCTAGCTTGAAATTAAGTTTATTAATGTTAAACTGTTAATTTATAATAAATCAAGGGTGATTAAAATTGAAAAACACGTAAACCTAATTTATAATAGTTGTTATGATTTATAAGCAATCTAAGTTACTTTAAAAGATGTAAATATACGAGTAGAGTCCAAACTTCTTAGACTGAACTGACTTTTAATATTGTGTTAACGTTTTCTTTAGATCATTCAATAAACAAGGGCAAATACAATTAAAATGCGAATAAAAATAACAAAATTAATGACAAAAACCATCCTCACGTATTATATTTTAACATACTATCACGATACGAAGCATCTCAACAGTTACCAATTACAACTTTTATCGATAACTTCCGGTCTAAGCTCCTCACTTTTGTTTAACTTTATCGATAAAATCTAGATTATATAATCGGTTTAGACTGTCAGGGATTCGCATATGAATTTACACAATTAATGTTCTAATTAAAAATGAAAAAGTCGTCGTCAAAGTAATAACAGTGTGGGATTGCAGTTTAGCCTTTTAGGAATCCTTGTTGCGTTTTGAAAAACTGTCTGATAAATAATTTAATGCCAACGTAGGTTATTAATATTATTTTCTTTTAATAGCAGCTTGAATTTTCAAAATGTCCCTGATTACTTTAATTTTTTATGTTAACCTTATTAAATTAAAAGCCAAAAATTTTGTTAACAATATTCATGTGTAAAATAATAATAATAATAATAAATAATAATAATAAATTGTTTATTTCGGATAACAGAAATACAGATATCAGTAAAAACAAGTAGGTACTTAAATTCTAGTTATTTATCTTATATATAGATTAAACCTTTCTAATAAATAAAATACCTTTCTATACATTACATTTTCTTTTCAGGTTATTCAATCGTATGAAGTTATTTTTATTTTAAGTTATTATTAGCTATAATATTGATATACTGGGTTGATTTGTAGTCACCGGCCAAATTTTTTTTACAAAATAAGTATCATTTATAGAAACGATTTTTGCAAAAAAAAACTATTTTATAAATAAATATATCCGCTAACATATTAAGCAAACCATGGTCAGTCTAAATTACCATTAAAATAAAGACAACTACGCGCTTCTACAAAACATCTTGTAGTACTACGTCGTAGTATTATTAAAGAAATGCCGCTTAGTAGTAGCATTATTCATATACAGAGACTATTTGCATAAAAGTTTGTGGTGCCATATCTTTATTTTTTTGTACTGAGCTATACAAAAATAAATATGCAGGTACGTTTATATCCCATTTAAATTTGACTGGTGACTACAAATCAACCCTGTATAATATACATTTTAACTTTATATTTTCTTTTTTAACACAGAGTTTCAAGTTTAACACAGATTCATCTCTTTTGCACCATAAGCCAAGAGTGAAGACACAACATATGATTCAGGCTAATAACAAAAAAACCTGAAGGAAAAATAATCAAATCTACAGAACTCTTGTTTAAACACTTCTCTTACGCTTCACCGATTCTTTGTCTCACTTACTCACAGCATATGGAAAGTCGGATTCCTTCTTAAAGTGAAATGGCGATTGTAATTAGGTGTTTTTTAATAACGTTTATACTCATTTATGATCAAGAGACATGAAAAATAGACGCAAATGATGCGTTGTATAATAAATACTTTGTTTGATTGTAAAATTACTTACAAGTTAATTATTATTTGCTGTGGATAATTATTATACATTGTTTACGTTGGAAAGTCTGGATGTTATGTGACAATTTTATAAAACAATTTGTTTATTGAGTATTTGAATTAGTTGTAGACTTACTAAGTAACATATCTGTTTTGTGAAATTGTAATACTTATGTGGCTCGGATAATAAGATGATTAAATTGCAATTGGAAGACGGCGCGCCTTAAACACAAAAAACTAAAATTTCAAATATATTTTTTAATAAACTTCCAAAACTTTTATTCGGATTTAAATTCGGTTCTAAATGTCTTTTATTCTATCGAAAAAAGCCTTTATTTTTGTTCTTAGACAATTTTATGTCAGTATTTGCGCTTACCTACATTAATTAGATTTTGTCTATTTGGCGTTGTTCAAAATAGTGTCCAGAAAGTCCTGTATCACTGAAACGGGAAGTAAATATAAAAAGTATCCATGCTGGACTGGGAGCGAAAGAAAAACATAGAATGTGCCAGCTGCTTCTCTTCCCAGGCATACTGTAAAAGTCAGTTAAGGAACAGAGGTTTTATTGGCGTTTTTGCGGGCGATAGGCTGACTCCCTGTCACTGAAATAGTCTCTCACCATCATTATAATACCTCCAAATTTGTCAAATGTGACATCAGATGGTTTTACAGCCTTTGGTGTTCTGCCTACCCCGTAAGGGATATAGGCGTGAAGTTATGTATTTATGTATGTCTATCCTATAATCCTAAATTTACCTACAGCTGTAGATTGCAGTAGTTTATGTAAAAACACAAACATGACAACTAAATCTCTGACAGACAAGATAAAAGATATCAAATCAAGTGAATGCTTTGTATAATATCATAAGACTTTAACGTCTTTTGACAGAATTACTTTATGATACTAACTTAAATTCCCATATAATTAATATCTCATTTTCACACACATGTCCCATTGTTGCATTATTAAGTTATCAGTTTTAATGAAAGAAAAACCTTGATTTTCATAGCTAGTTCCTGTATAATGTTGTTTTCTCATAAAATTTTATGTAGAATGTTTTAGTGACGCTAATTAAGATATAAATGTTTTACTTTTTTTCAATAAGACTTTTAACCTGAGACGTATATTCTGTTGTACAGAATATTTGTGACCAGTTTTTCCCAACCAAAACCTTATCCCTCTGTCATATCAAATTATAAGTAAATTACCACTGGAATGGTTTCGAAGTTACCTAATCGGCAGGCGACAATGTCTTAGGGTGGGGGAGTATGTCAGCGATGAGCTTCCAATACATTTCGGCGTCCCACAAGGTAGCGTTTTAGGTCCAACACTATTTATACTGTTCATGAACGACATTCATAGCGTTAAACCAAGGGAGAGTGAACTTTATTGCTATGCAGATGACACAATTGCCCTTTTCCACGACAAATCCTGGGAAGGTGCCTTCCAAAAAGCTGATGCAGGGTTGGCTATCCTAAAAAAGTGGCTTGATAGCAATCTTCTGACGTTGAACGCGACCAAAACTCAGTACTTATGCTTTCATAAGTCTAAATTTTCAGCTCCTCCTTCGCATTCAAACTTGCGTCTGCATTCTGCATGCGACTCCTGCCACAGCTCCTGCCAAGGTATAAAGAGAGTAGCTTGTGCCAAATATCTTGGCGTGGTCCTAGACGAAAATCTTTCTTTTAAGAAACATATAGAAACCACTTCTTCTCGCATCAGAAAACTGATCTACGTAATGAAGAACCTTAGGCATTGTGCAGACAGCAAAGTCCTTCGCTTGGTTTATACAAGCCTTGGAGAATCTCTCCTCAGTTATTGCATCCCTATTTGGGGTGGATCTGGAATCACGGTCATGTTGGGTCTGGAGCGAGCTCAAAGAGCTGTTCTAAAAGCAATGCTCGGTAAGCCACTTTTATATCCCACTGACTGTCTTTATGCCGATTCAAAAATATTGAACGTACGGCAACTTTATATTCTTAAGGCGTCTCTGAAAATGCACCGAAAAGTCCTTAACTCCCTTTATTACCCATCTGCGGTATGCAAGAGAGTATTTAAAGCCCCCAGTATCTCAGTAAGAACTGCTTTCGCGCAACGTCTGCCATCACACATGCTCCCATTTGTCTATAACAAAATGGTTAAAATATGTGACATAAAGACAGCTACAGTCAAAGAAGCAAAATATACACTCTCTAATAGGTTACAATCTATGTCATACCTTGAGACAGAAGACCTTGTCAAGCACTTAGCTTAGCCCACTATTCTGTTTATCTAACTGTCATTGCTCTAAATACATACACACACACACACCTATACACAAACACATAAACACACATACCCAACTACACAAACACCCACTTCTTTATAACAATAATACATAAATTAATAAAATAAAAGTTACTAATGCATCTAAATCTGTCGCTATCCTGTTAATTATACCTGGATGCCCACGATACAGGTTCTTCCTAGTGTGGGATCCACAGCTAATGCACCCTTGTATTGTTACATTAAATCTTAACGAATGTCTTTAAATCTAATACCTGGCTTTGTAATTATATAGTCATGTCGTTCTTCAAGTTTATGTTATGTAACAATGTAAAGATTGAATAAATTATTTTGTATTTTGTATTTTGTATTTTGTAAGTAAAACTCCCTTTAACCGGATTTATCGCGTAAATATTTTTTTTTATATATATTTCTGACACTTACACAACATTATCTAGCCCAAATTAAGTTTCTTAAAGAACTTGTACTATGGACACTAGATAACTGATATACTTAAGAAATATATAAACATACATATTGAATAAATACATATTTTGTATTAGAATAAACTTAAATAAACATATAACAATAATATCTGTGTGTTAATCACACAAATATCCGCCGCCGCCGGGATTCGAACCCAGGACCTCTGGCATAGAAGGCAATGTACGTTACCTCTACACCAGCCGGTCGTCATTTTACCCTTTATCTCGACGTTTCGGTGTGTTGGTAGACTCCGTAGTTACAAGAGACTGAGGTGTCAGGCGTCAGATTGATAGTAAAAAAATTTAACATCATCATCTCCATCTGTTTCTCAGTCTTTGAGCGAAGCTTTCTGGATTCACACAAAAAAGCAAGCTGTGTGTTTAGTATCAGGCAGGTCAAATTAACTTAATTTGTATGTTGAGCAGCGCCATGCATGAAAACAATTTAAAACTAGGTTTTAGGAGAAGAAGAACCGTAAATCGTGGTCCTAGTTTAACATTCTTACTCTGACTGAATTTTGTTATATTTAAATGACAGTATGTACTTTAAAAACCTTATTTGGATTGGTTACTTAATGTTGGAAGTAAAATACAGTGTCTCCTGTTTTCATCAACAAAACTTCAGATTTATTATCAATAATAAGATATATTATTAAGCTGACGATGCCAAGACTACTGCTGTTGCTTCAGTACGCCCAAAACTACTTATTTCAACAAGCATAAGAAAGCAGTATCAGTATCAGGATTCTACTGAGAAGAGTCATCAAAAATCAGTAATCCTCTAGGTAATAATAATAATAATAACCATTTACTCATAACCCACAGAATCAATTCTGTCGGACATACAGAGTATACATAAAGCTACACAATGAATAGAGATTTTTTGGGTTGTACAATATTTTACCTATGACAGGAATAGGAGAACCCTGACTCTGAAACTATTTAGAATGTATTATCATAGTCAGTGTTTTAGTAAGGTCTCTAGGTCTATACTTACTTGAATTCAAAGCTTAATAATGCAACTAATCAATTTATTTTACCAAATATTCTACAAAACAACCGAAATCATTCCCTAACAAAATAACACGCCCTATCAAGCTTACCAATCCTCTGCCTTCAGTAAATTCAGTAGATACCACCAAACTGTAAGAAGTACGTTCGACCCAACAATCAAAAGTGACAGAAAATCGAATCGCAAACATCCTGAAAGCAACTGAAACAGAAGATATCATTGGTGCTGAGTTAGAGAAGGACGAAGCTTATAACACGCCCACTGTCTTCGGGAGGGTACTCTTAGTATAGGTACTGGCTTTTCTAAGGATATTGAGCTTTTAGACGCTTACAAAAAGATACTGAAGTTAGAAAAGTTTGGAGGTAAAAGTTTTTGATTTTTGGCAATAAAGTCTGGCTTCTCGTAAATATGAATTAAAGTTGAAGACGTTATATTTTGCATTAACGTATTTATGTGTACAACTGTATGTATATCTTTTTAAAAGGCTAGAACCCGGGACCTTTTTCGCTGCAGCATTGAATTGACAAATGCACAACGGCGGCCGTCTTATTATACCAATACATACATACATACATAACTTCATGTCTGTATCCCGTATGGGGTAGGCAGAACACCAGAGGTAATAAAAACCATCTGATGTCACGTTTGACAAATTTGGAGGCATTATAATAGTGGAGAGAGACTATTGCAGTGACAGGGAGTCAGCCTATCACCCACAAAAAAGCTTCCCATAACACCTCGGTCCCTTAACTGACTTTTACAGTACGCCCGGGAAGAGAAGCAGCTGGCACATTCTATGTTTTTCTTTCGCTCCCAGTCCAGCATAGAAGCAAATTATACCAATATTAGAAACATAAAAAAATGTTAGTAAGCACAGGCCTTTTCACATTGAAATGGCTTAGTGAATAAAGTTAAAGTATTTCTACATACATCCATACATACATAACTTCACGCCTGTATCCCTTATGGGGTAGGCAGAAAATCAGAGATTATCTGATGTTACGTGTGACATATTTGGAATTATTATAATGATGAAGAGAGATAATGAAGTATTACAAACAAGATTCAATTAAGATGAACTTCTCTTATTATTTGCATTTATTATTTACACTATAACGTGATAATCAGATTAGGTAGTGTATTAGAGAGAAAGAATTGGGAAACAAAGGGCGAAATATTTTACCTTCTTGTTTTAGTATTTCCTACTTAAGTATATTTTTTTGAAATAAACATTACAGATCTGTGCCACCTTTCAAATTAGATGTGGCTTGGAGGTTCAATGAAGAAAGTACAAACAGTGTTTCATGTTTTCATCAATAAAAATACATACATCACGCCTGTATCCCTTATGGGGTAGGCAGAACAACAGAGGTTATTTAAAACCACCTGATGTCACGTTTGACAAATGTGAAGGTATTACAATAATGGAGAGAGGCTATTGCAGTGAAAAGGGGCCAGCCTATTCGCCCGCCAACACGCCAATAAAACCTCTGTCCCTTAACTGACTTTTGCAGTATGCCCGGGAAGAGAAGCAGCTTTACATGAACGAAAAATAACGACACCACTACTGGTCTGATTGAAATATCATTTGAGTTTAGAAGCCAATTCAGTAAGGAATGCCATCTTCACGAGTGTTCATTTAGAGCGAGCGAAACCGAGTGCAATGTGTAGTTTGCAATAAAATCATCGTATAACTTTTAATGGTCAGTTAGGTACCAGATTTATGACTTTTGCAATGGCGGGCAGTAAAAATGTCAACGATGTTTGAATAACTCTAGGTCAATATTTTTTATAGAAATTCAATCTAAACAAAGGTTTAATTTTTTACTGTTTATTAAACAAGCAACTGTGTCAGTAATTAAAATGATTAGATTATTGCGTTTGTCGCGAGTGGCAGCGGAAAATTATAAGCGGATTGACACTGAATTCTAAGAGGAATTATGACTCTTTATATAAGCACCTACTATACTATAATACTATAATCTTTGAGTAATTATAATTTACTAGCTGTTTCATAGTGTTTTTCAGCGCCATTTCTAATATTACTTATTAAACTCGTAATTCGATATTTTCATTACACTGCACAAGAACACTTAAACTGAAGTAAAAAAACGTATACTTTTGTCCCGATATAAAATTATTCTATCAAATCGGGAGGAAATGAGACTGTGAGCAACTGAAACGGGGGCAGCAGACACTGGGAAAAAATGCAACGAACCCATATTTTTATGGGATACAGAGATCCTCAGGCGCAAAACATCTAATATTTTTCACGTTCACTAAACCCATTCACGGTTACCGGTAACCTTATGGTGATGGAATGGTTTAAGTAGGAACTGACAAATATTCATACATACATAACTTCACGCCTGTATCCTTATGGGGTGGAGTGGAGGTTATAAAACCATCTGATGTAAAGTTTGATAAATTTGGAGGCATTATAATGGTAGAGAAAGAATATTTCAGTGACAGGGGGTCAGTCTATCGCCCACAAAAAAACCACAATACAGACTTTTACAGTATGCCCGGGAAGAGAAGCAGCTGGTACATTCTATGTTTTTCCTTAACTCCCAGTCCAGCATAGTTTGCTAAGACTTATCGCCATATACACACGCTTTTCAAGAGGTAGTAGCTATTTACAAGCCGTATTTACGAGATGATGCTAAACTCCCAAAACCGCTAACACTCAAACCTCAGTTCCAGTTAAATAGTTGAGTATAAATTATGTAAATTGCAAATGCTAAACAATCCTAGAGATTGTTGATGCGATTCTAAAAAAAAACTTCGCCATGCTTCGAGGGGCAGCGTTATTAAAATAATTATTTGTGCGACTACATTCATAATAGTACTAAGATGTTAGTAGTTAGTTCTCTATGTAACGACCTATCTTTGTTCGAGATAGAGTTTCTCTTTACTTGCAATGTGTGGTTTTTATGTATTTTTAAGTTGTAAAGGAAATTTATGGGTGAGGTTGCGGAGTCTGTATTTGTAATTTAGTTTTACTTTCCAACCATAATTGATAGATTTTTTTGCCTTAAGACTGAAGTGTTGGGTATCTTACGTAATGATCAAAATATCATTGTAATTTTTTTAAACAAATATTTTCTTTTTACGATATAACTGTTTATTTAAAAAGTGATATACATACGTGTATTTTGTGACCCAATTATCAATTTTTATTATAACGAACAAACGAACGAAAAATTTAAGATTAATAAATATAAACTGTAGCCACTAGATAAACCGATGCAGCACAATCTAATCCAAAGCAAAGCACATCTAGTGGCATGAATACTAAATGAAAAACTAAATATTCCTTATCATTTTACATAGCATTTCCTACAAAAACTATCGTGTATATTATAACAAGAAATGTATAAAAAAAAATTCATGGAGCAGAGATTGAAGCTGCGAACTCAAAAACCTAAGCCAGCTCACCCACAGACCCACAGACCTCCATCAATTAATAACATTTCCACAATTAAGGCGTCCACACCACTATCAGCTTTATTACCGCTATATTAAATTAATATGAATTCAAACCCTATGAAAACTAAATCCATTAGTTGAGGTGCGTACACCTTAATTCAATCAGTTGCAATTCGTAATCGAATAAGCCGCGCTTGACTTTATGGGGATAGGGTAAGGCAGCGTGTACACTGAATGTTTGTTTTGATCGAAAATACTAATAAGAACTACCTGTATTTTATGGCACCTAAACATAGAATATATAGGCTGTTCTAATTAGTATTTTCAGGACCGTTCCTTAGCAGCTTTCATAGCATAATCAGTAGATTATTGCTACGAAACCTTCTAAAGAAGACTTAATATTTTATGAAAGGTAAAATGAATTTTGTTTGTCCATGTTATATATAAATGTAATAGCACTGAAAAGTTTCAAATAATGATAGCTATTTCCAAAAAATAACTAATTTTAGAACTTGATATATTTTAAATATGAAGTCTTGTACGCAAAAAAGTTTTGGGTTTAAAATATTAATATCACAGAATTTAATACCATTACTAGGATATTTGCTATTAGTGTAACCAAAAATATATTTTACATATAAAAACATCATAACTTTAATTTTCTCGTAAACTATCTTAACAAAATATTAAATATGTATATTGTATATGTAAAGCATCATATTGAAATTACAATGCATATTCCCAAAATAAAGTGCCTCGAACAGCAAAAAATAATTGTTTACTTAACACTTTTACCACCTGCATTGTGCTTATTTTTAATTAATTTTAATATTAACAAAATATACTGCCTTGTAAAGGCGTGAAGTAATTTATGTATATACGGAGTAAAGTTAATTGTACCTTTTCAAATGATTTATATTTAAAAATACAGTTCCTTGTGTAGAAAATGCGTGAAGTTATGGAGTAAAGTTAATTGTTTACTTGGCAAGTTTGCTTATTACTTAACACTTTTGCCACCTGCATTGTGCACTCGCCTTTATCGCAGAATGCATTGCCAATGGCAATCCAATAGGTTTTCATTAAGAAACCCTTTTATTGGTTTAACTCGGATTTAGTTAGCTTTATATCTTATAGCTTAGCTCTCTATAGCGAACGGGTTTATTTACAATAATTTAATTATATTTGTTGCCTTTTGTTGCTTTTCATTTTCATTTGACAAACTTTATGAGTTTTATTCGTATTAAATGTCAGATCGATTGATTTATCCAAATTGAAATTTCGATAACGTTTTAAGAGCTTGTATACTATACAGTTTGCCTTTAAATTTTATTATTCATTATGGTTGTTCATATTTCAACGTTTAATAGAATTTAATTCAAATGATTCTATAAAGGCTTTCTTTAAAAAAAATATGATTTGGTGTCGACTTTTTTTAAAAGATTTATTTCTTTGTATAGTTACTGCAGTGAAACTAATTATGTGTTGAAATTGACTTGACAAATACTACTTGTAAGGTAGTTATTATAAGATCGATTTATATAGAACCTTTTTCAGTCATACGTTCGGAAAATGAACGTTACTAAGCGTAGGCGTAAGCGCAACAGGTATAATAACATGCCTACAAAAAATATGTGTTTTAAAATATTGAAATATATTTTCTAAAAACAAAGTAATTACAAATATCGACAATTTAACTGCAGTATAAAAGAGTTCAACGTTATTTTCTAATATACTTCCATTAAAAAACTGTCAGCCATTGCTAAAAGGCGTGTCTACAAGTCAAGAATGACAAATTTAATTTAAAATAAACAACTACATGTTGTTGTATAGATATTCGGAAACTCTGTCCGTGTTTTAAATAAAACCTTGTTAACAAGATTAAAGTGTAAATCGGTTTATAAGCCACACCTACGCGACACACTGTGAAACGGTTGGTAGAAATATTCTTTGGTAGAAAAGTAAAAAATTTGATTGGTATCTCCATAGCAATACTCAAATACGCCCTCTAAACAAAGCTCTGCGTGCATTCAGACATGAGAAATACTTAGTTTTTTAAGTTTTAATGAAAAAAGTTGGTAGAAATAGCTAGAAAACCAAAAAAACTGTAAATAAAAATTACAAATTGAATAATGACGCTCATTTACACATTATTTTTACATAAGCACTATAATAACAGAATATTTAAATACTGTTGTCTTTATATTTTGTACTTTTAAGCAAAAAAATATTGCCACTCCTTAAAAATATCAAAAAAGCAAAAAAACTGATATTCAACACTGTGCGTACACCTTTATGCTAGTCGGAATTAACTTAGTCTACAAGTTTAGAATTCTATATAAAATCTGTATTGCTGTTCTTTGAAATAAATTATTTTATTTTGTTTTTTACACCTTGAGTACTTATAAAAAACCTTTCTCGAAATTATGTTCAGTTACTTTTAATTTTTTCCCTATAAAATCCTACTTTATTATAACTCTTACAAATTTTCTCAAAAAACTCATTGAAATAGAATAAGTTTAAAATATTCCATAAATGCATTTCCTCTTTACATGACGTACAAAGTATTTTATTTTGGTTATAGTACAAACAGTGTTATTTTAAAATGGGAAGAATGATATGACTTGTTTTTAATGACAGCTGCCAATAGACCATCAGACCTTCGGCAATGTTTTGCAAACAGCCCGTTCCTTTCCTCAACTCGTGAGCTACCACATCTTTACTTGTCATCAAGTGAGATTGATGTCAAACGAAGATTTTGTCACTTTCAAAATTATTTTGATTCATGTAGAGTGAAAAGTACTACCTACTATATGATACCACTGTTTCTCTTCCCGGGCATACGGTAAAAGTCAGTTAAGGGGCAGAGGTTTTAAAGGCGTTTTGTGGGCGATAGGCTGACCCCTGTCACTACAATAGTCTCTCTCCATCTTTATAATACCTCCAAATTTGTCAAACGTAATATCAGATGGTCTTAGAACCTCTGGTGTTCTGCCTACCCCATAAAGGATACGGGCGTGACGTTATGTATATATGTATCTTTATAGCATGTTTCTGAAGAACCATCACGTAGCTGTCTCCGAACAGTACCTACTTTCTACCGGTTAAATAAATCTTTTACTTTGAAATATTACAACATAATAATAATTTATGCCAATACATACAGTTATCAATTAAAACATACAAGACCCTAGTAACATAGTGCTAAATATTCAAACCAGGCCTTTTTTCTACTCAAAGGCAATAACATCCCCTACTATTTTAACTCGTACTTGAAGGAACTAAAACCACAAACATATCCCTTACACCAAAGCTTAATCAATAATTGATGAGCCATCGCCAGCTAACCACAAGTGTGTCACTGTGTTTCCCACAGCGATCAAGGTTCGATGCTTGAAAAAAAACCTATCAAACAATCGATTTTTTACTCTATTCGAACTTAAACAATGGCGATGAGTTGGCTTAGCAATTGTGTGTAAACATTGGTAATTAAGTTTTTCATTTACACTGTATTTTAAGTAACTTCTTAGTTAAGAGGATATCAGTCAGTGGGTAATAAGAAAATATGCATATAGTAGAATTTGGTGGGATTAGTTTTGTCGACGCTTAAATTATTTTTCGTATGTCTACTAGTTTTACATAAGCTAGGTTCTAGATTTGACTAGTATAGTTTATTTTATGCTAGTCATACTTATATAGACCTTGAAAGTCTACACTGTATCTAAATAATGCAAAAAATCAGTTAATTTTCCAGATTTTTACAGCACTTCCAAAAAGTTTTAGAAACGGCAAAATGTGAAAGAGTATCCTTTAACACGTATACACTATACGTATAACTATATACTCTATATTAAGTACACATCAGTTCATTTTTAAACCTCTATATTGCTCGCAAGAGAAGTTCTTACTATAGTTAACGAATGCAGAGCCTTAAAAAAACTGTCTTCACGTCAAAACTTTGACTGAGTTATAATGTCATCAACGTAAACATTCTCCGAAATCATACATATGTTTTCAAAAATTTTAAAATTTAAATGAAGTACTCAACCGATTTCGATGAAATTTATTTGGGACCAACTATGAAGTATCCTCTATAATATGAAATAAGAATTTTTAAAATCGATTTATAAGTATCCAAAATATCATGTAACAAAACACAAAAAAAAACATACAGATGAATTGAAAACCTCCTCCTATCTGGGAAGTCGATTGAAAATTAATATACAAGTTAATTAAAACTGCAATGCATTAGTTTGACAGAAATAATATACAAACACGGTTAAAGTTTAAAAAAGTCTTGGAAGGCATAACTATATTATAATCGTATTCAAAAGAATGTCTACATATATAATAATAATCTATTTATCAAGAAAACCAAAACCTGTCATACGTACATAAAACCCACTAATCCAAAATCGCCAACGATTACCGTTAACCCCTAAAATGCCGTACTTAAAGTGTATTAGTTACGCGCGTGTGGTCACAAAGACCCATTGTGTGGGGACAAAAGCGCCATCTACCGCGGCCATTCTACCTGTCTGGTGTTACCGATAGCTACCCCATGGGGTGCGGGAATTTTTCACACGTATTTGAAATATGTAGGTTGAGTGAGGATCTTTTGTTTTGAAGTGATAGGTTTACAAGGTATTTTTATAGTGTCTTGAGATTTGTCAATTTGTTTTTCTTTTAATGTAGAGAGGATTTTTGTTGGACAAAATTGCAGAAAAAAAAATTATCACCTGAAAAAAGATGAATTTGTACCAAAAAATCCCTTATAAAAAAAAGGCTGTAGGTTCTGTATAATAATATTAAAGTAAATGGTAAAGGGAGTAAAAGGCCTATTTAAGACAATTGTTATTTTCTTCTTTTTACCCCTAAATTCTATCTAATATTTGTGAAATAAGTTCTTTCTCACAAAAAACCGCATTTCAATAATTGCATAACATTTAGTTGGTACGTATGGGCAAGGCAGGTATGGGTCAGTTTATTTGTTTGTTTGTGCGATATTAATCACCACAATAATCATTACTACTCATCATAAGAAGCAAGACTGAATATTTTTACATCGTAATCTAGTACGAACAAAAGAATAGAGAAATGTCATTAAATCCGTATTAAGGACAGCTCGCGGCTTATGGTCTTTAATAACATGTATCTTAAAATAGAGATCATCTATTCTTGGTAAAATAGGAAATTTTTAGAGACAATATCATTGTAATCATTGGTAGGTTAGAAATTATGATTAATGTCACAAAGTTCCAAATTGTAAGTAAAAAGAATGATACAAAGAGGTTTTATGATTAAGTTTTAAAAAGTGTCTAGTTTAAACATGAATAGCTCATACATAAGGAACCGATTTCTACCCGGTTTTAATCAAACTTTATAAGGATAAATTATTTGATAGAAAATTTTATATAGTTTATATTATTAAAGCTTCCATGCTGGACTGGGAGCGAAAGAAAAACATAGAAAGTGACAGCTGCTTCTCTTCCCGAGCATACTGTAAAAGTCAGTTAAGGGATGGAGGATTTATTGGCGATTTTGCGGGAGACAGGCTGACCCCCTGTCACTGCCATGGTCTCTCTCCATCATAATAATACCTCCAAATTTGTCAAACGTGACATCAGATGGTTTTTATAGCCTCTGGTGTTCTGCCTACCCCATTAGGGATGCAGGCGTGAAATTATGTATGTATGTAATAGTATTAATTAGCATTTTTTAACATATTGGAAAAAGTCAAATTTACTGAGTTCTGCACAGCTAGGACCGTCGGAATCTTGAAGATTCACTAGGATCTCAAAGGTAAACACATCTTTATAATCTTACAAATACATTAAAATCAAAAATCGATAATTTGTCCTTTATTTTATGCAGTACCAGACCACCCTCTCAAAATAATAATTAACAAATAGCCACATTAAATCCGAATAGCACGCCTATCTGTTCTGCTTTCATTATATCCAATACAATAGGTTTCATACTGAGTTAACCCGCCGTTAGTACGGTACAAAATGGCCCGACTCTTATTTTGACAGGAGTTAATGTAAGTGGGGTCTGATGTCTCAACCTGTCTCGTGTCAATGGGTACAATAGACCCCGTAATGGGAATCGGCGTGTGTCGTATGGCGATTTTATACGGGTTATTTGATTGCAAGTGCATTGTGCTTAATGTTATTTCTATTGGGGTGAGGTTTAAAGTTTGCTTTGTGAGGTATTGGAGTTTTGATTGGAAATTAGATACGATGAATTAGATCTAAAGATATCTTAAAATAATGAATTGTAATTAAAAATTCCAATATTATGTTCAAAAGCTTCTGAATAGCACTGTCTTTTGATAAAAGACAAATTTGATAAGCATTCTGGCGTTAACTTGTCGTATAAAGATTAAGAACATACATACATCATACATACAGACGACCGGCTGGTGTAGCGGTAACATACATTGCCTTCTATGCCAGAGGTCCTGGGTTCGAATCCCGGCGGCGGCGGATTTTTGTGTGATGAACACAGATATTAGTCGTCAAGTCATGGACGTTTATATGTTTATTTAAGTTTATTCTAGTAAAAAATATGTATTTATTCAATATGTATGTTTATATGTTTCTTAAGTATATCAGTTATCTAGTATCCATAGCACAAGTTCTTTAAGAAACTTAATTTGGGCTAGATAATGTTGTGTGAGTGTCAGAAATATTTATTTTTATTTATTTATTATACATACATAACTTCACGCCTGTCTCCGTTTAGGGTAGGCAGAGACTAGAGAATGCCAATTGCAACGATCCAAACATACCTCTTTCGATTCCTCCACGTTCATTAATCTTTTCATACACGATCACGGGTTTTAAGCTAGAAAATTGTACTTTTCTTTATATATAAACCTCATAAGACCTTCCCTATCAATATCAACAAAAAACAACTCCCACAACAAAACTTGACCATACATCATACAGTTCGTTGCATAAATACAATTGACATCCCTGACATGTACAGTTTAACAGTTTAAAGTTGACATAACAGTATCTATCACGTAATGCCCATCCATGATTGTTATGAATTGCCATGAATTGTCCACAAATTGACCAGCTCACTAACAAGCAACGGTAAATATACTTTGACTGTAAAACCCTTAATGGGAATCGTATAATGTTTCGATGGGTTCGGTTGCAATGTTTCGCAGTTGAGCGGATTGCGGATTGTTTAAATAATCAATCCGATTCGTTTTTGTTTTTTTTTTCGTTTTGTTGAATTGTATTTACTTTTCAACCAACTTCCCAAAGAAAGAGGTTCTGAATTCGCGTGTATATTTTTTTTGTAATTCTAAGACTTTCTTATGTCAAACTTATAAGCTTCGAATTTGACATTAAAGTGACCTTAAAATTAGCGAAGTCGTCGTGGCGCCGTGGTTACTGTGCATATCAAACGATATCGCAGGTTAAGCGCGCTCGGTGCGGCCGGTATTAGGATGGGTGACCGCCTACCATTAATTTCACACGACGACTTTCGTTCGGAGGGCACGTTAAGCAGTCGGTCGCGGGTGCTGTATACTTGTATACCGTAGTCGTTATGGTTTGTCAGAAGCCATTTCGGCACCCTGAAATATCTGATACCACCAACCAGCACCGGGCCAGCTTGGTGGATTACGGCCTAAACCTCCTCGTCACCCAGAGGAGAGACTCATAGCCCTGCAGTGGGCTCATTACACGGAGTTGTGATGATGATGAAAATTAGCGATTCTAATATTGACTGGAGCTCAATGCTATCTTTTATAGAGTTCTTATTAATAGTGAAGCATGTTTTATATGTTTTGGAAAGGGCCAATTAAATCTGCAGAACTTTTTTAAAAATTCTAGTAGGTGTAGCCTTTTTTTTAGAAACGCCTGGCTGACTTTTACCGTGTTTACAATTAAAATAGTTTCTTTTCAAAAAGGATAGTTAATGATACGCTTTTCAGGTTGAATCCAAGTCTTCAACGCATCATTAATCGTACCATATACAATTAGAATGGCTCCAGACGCCAGTCGTCGTGGGTTCGATTCCCGCACAATGCTAATATTTGTGTGCAAGAACATGTTAATTTGCATTGATCTGAATGTGTCATTTATGAAAAGTATGTTCTTAAAAAAATATAGTAGTAATAGTTGTTGTCTGGTATCCATATCGTAAGCCTAAGAGCGTACGTTAGAGTTTGATGCAGTTGTGTGAATAAATGTCCAATAATCATTACTATCATTTCTTATATTCATAAACTTGAGTCTTCATTTGTACTGTTGAAAACATTTTAACCCTTAAGCCAACGCATGATACACCTATTAAGTTCGCACCTACAGAATAGTAGTGACGTATTTAAAGAATACGTGTTTTTGGCAAATCGAGAATAAAATTTTTAAAACTGCAAACTTTCAACTTTGAACTGATTTCATTTATTAATAATGTACGAAACATGTTAGCTATTTGGTTTCTATATAAAGTTAAGTTTATTTTTCGTGAAATAACAGCAAAAAAATTACTTCTATGATGATAACCGATGTCTTTGGTTTTGAATTGGATCTATACAATTCTGAAGGTGCGAGTTGTATATTTTTATAAAAGTAAAGTATAAGACAACTACAATTTAATTTATTGATATCTTAGAAACATATGATATATAAGAGCCATCAATACAATCCTCATCAATAAATCGTTTAAAATTGTTCATGATTTGAGTACTTACAACCTTTAACTGACAGCCAACCTATGACAGTAAATTGACATTGACAATTGCTTACATTCGCACACTTGATTGCGGTTTGCGCACACGCGTATTATATCACAATTACCTAACAACTTCCCATTCGCAGAGCCTTGACAGAAATAGAAAAGTACCCACATAATAGAGAAAAGCCAAAGGAAGGCAGTCGTTGCACTGAAGGCTATACGCGATCAAGCGAAACCCTTCTTGGTATTGGCATACATAATAATTTTGCTTGGCACACATGATCATTCATCTATAAACTTAGTATACAGATAAAGATGTATGTTTAGTTCAATAATGAACTCTATTGTTGGAGTTTTACTGTAGATTTTGCGCAGTAAATTTTAGTATTGTAAAATCATAATGCTAATTTTAGTGTTTACTTTGAATCATAAGTTGGAGGAAAAACGGTTGGTTTTCGTTTATTAGTTTTTCTTCAGTTGTATGCATCTGTGTATCCTAAATATAGACTTTAATTTATTCAATAAATTATTATTAAAAGTACATGAAGGTTGATTGTTAATTGCTTTTTGTGTTCTTTATTTTTATGGATAAACTATAGTCTTGGCGTTAATTTATGCTTTTTTATGTTTGAGTTTCTTGAAATTAATTACTTAATTGTTAAACGTAGTCCATTGAAGTTGGTTAACTAGCACATTAACATCGATCGACAACTATCGAATAATCATCATAATGTATGAAACTTGTATTTTACATTTTCACTCTTATAAAGCGATCTCGTTTAACTATTGTTTGCAAAAAAAAACATAAAAACTCTTTTATAACCCTTTCTGAATTCAAAAACTACGCAATCAAAACCACTCAAAAAATTCCCGGTCTTTTTGACCACAATAACTGGAGCTAAGCACAAAAAACAAAAACAAATCTCACAGATAGACCGACGGCCTTAACCCTACCGGTCCATCGACCTTTCTAATACGTTTATAATTATATACAAAGAAACCAACACATTTTGTAAACACAGGGCGTCCATGTGACGTAACACACGTCGCTTTTGACAGATAAAAAAAAGTTTGGATGCAACGATAGAAAACTTTTTGGTTGCAGACTTTTTACAAGAGTGAAAACACCTTTTAAGCGTTTGAATTGTCATTTTGTTTGACAATATTCACACAACGCAATCATAAATAACCAAACCACAAAGCCGTGTACCAAACATAGGTAGGTAATGACGTATGTAATATACCTTTCTCATAGTTGGAAACACTAATATAAAGGTATGTGGAAAAAAATCTTAAATATACCAAACAAACTCACACAAACCCAGCTTTAAAACCAACTCTTTTCACATAAAATCCATAACGAAATATCATATCTCCGAATACATGAGTATAACTGCTTCAGAAGCCGGTGGCAGTTGCGAGTTTTCCCTATACTTCATAATGATTTATATGCCAGATATGTTTATTTGCATTTTCAAGATGTATTATGAATCATATGTCACAAAAAGTAGTATTATCTAGGTGTGTTTAACCGTTGTCTAATACCCATAACAGAAGCTATGTGCTTAATTGAAGTCTAGATGGCGTTGTGTGCAAATCCAACCTATTACTTACATTAATAATACTAGAACACATTAAACAAATAAGGGCACTAATAGGGTTCCGATAAAAGTACTAGGGGTAAATACAATGGGATCGTAACGCTTTACAAATAATATTTCTTATCAAACTTGTGGTATGTACATTTGTTTGCGGTTTTTCTTTTGGCGACTTTTTTGCCACTAAGATAGAAGTGCAATCTAGCCAAAAGAAATATTATAATACATGCTTTAGTGTCGAGTGTACACCCGGCTAATACTCAATTGGTATCGCGTTCCTTCACCATATGAAAAACATTTCTAACATGTACAAATAATTGTCACGTAACTTGACGCAATAAAGACGCATTAAATCATATTTCATTATTTATTTAAAGTGAAAACTAAAGAAGATATCTTGCAGTGTGCTGTTTCATTTCCTGTAACGGTTACAAGATGGGATTTTTTTTCAAATAACTTTCTATTCCCAGTTTCATTTATGTATCCTTTAAACATTACATATGTTACTTTTGTGACCGACATACTGAGAATATTTTGTATTATTAAAGACTATGCCCTACTCATATACAAAGTTTATTCGTCAAACTATTTCAGATTGAAAGAGATACATTCATCCATTGATGCGGTAACATACATTGCCTGCTATGCCAGAGGTCCTGGGTTCGAATCCCGGCGGCGGCGGATAATTGTGTGTTGAACACAGATATTAGTCGTCAATTCATGGATGTTGATATGTTTATTTCATTGCAATAAAAAAAATATACTTAATTATTTATTCAATAAGTATGTTTATATATTTCTTAAGTATCTATATCAGTTATCTAGTATCCATAACACAAGTTCTTTAAGAAACTTAATTTGGGCTAGATAATGTTGTGTGAGTGTCAAAAATATTTATTTATTTATTTGTTTTAACAAACTTTCACGTTAATTATGATACTAATATTTCCTAATTATCCATTAAAGCACTTAAAAACCTCTCCCTACATATTCTAGTCAGTTTAAATTTATTTATATCTATGTTGGTTGAATAATTTCGGAATCAATAGACTAGGTCTAATTACCATATTTAAATTTAAAGATTTACTTAATTTATGTCTGTTTTAAATGTTATCCTGTGTTTTATGATAAAACCACTGCGATGGTTTATTTTAAGGAATAATAGAATTACTAGTGGTAAGTGCGTGAAAGACTTCCTTAAAAGGCATAAATTATTAGGCTTTGTGGTAAAGTGATGAATAATTAAAATTAGAAGTAACAATTATCAGAATCATATCCTATCGTTTATATAACATCAATTTTATATAACATAACTCGTATTGAAGTAGAACATACATTGATTGCACTTTGCCAAAGAAATCACGCCTGATACTACTGAAAAAGAAATAAGCCGTACATATTAAATTTATTTAACAAATTAAAAAAGTAGATTACAAACTCCTTGAACATCATCATTGATTTGAGACACAACATTAGATAAAAAAAAACACGTCCTACAAAAAAGGTTCTAAATTTAAAACACCACACTTACTACAAGATCAAAGAAGTCCATTGAAGCAACACTACCTCAGGATACGGTTTGTGAATGAGTCCAAGTGCCGTGTTGACATGCAAGCGAGTCGTGCTGAAAACGAAACTATATAGTCGTTGAGCAGGCGAGCTTGACACGACAAGGGATCTACGTGACCATCTGTACTACTATCAGTTATAGTAAACGCTAACTACTGTGGAGAATAGTAGACGAGTTGAGGGTTAAGAAATTCTGAATAGTGTTAAACAGGACATAATTGTAATGTGAGTAGAATTTGTAAACGAGGGTCGAGTAAATATGGAACGAGGTGTTCGATTTTTCAATTTGAATTACAGCTTTATGTGAAAAAAATAAGTCCGGTGATGTGGCACTCTTCATTTTGTCCAAATTATGTCCCAAAAAATTGGCTATCCAATGATGGGCTATAGGTAAGCGAACCGTCGCGATCTGTTGTTGTCGGGAAGTTGAACTCCGCGGGAATATCGAATAAAAAGTAGCCTATGTGTTATTCCACACGCCGTGATTGAGGAGCATACAACCAGATATTCATACATCCATCCACACTTTCACTTTTATATTAGTAAGATTTGCGACATAAACTTTGATGGCGCGATGAAGGAAAACAATCAAGGCGTTCATAGCCGTGTAGTAAAATTAGATGTCGCTATAGCTCAATCACCTCTAGATAGTACTAATTCTAAATGTTCAAACGGTCAATGTTTCTAGCGATGTTTAAACAAAATGTATCTAATCTAATTGGCCCACAAACTGTGAGTTTTCAGGTAATTTGTGTCTTTGATTGTAATAGATAAATGAATCTACTTTTAGTATTTTATAAATTTCAAATTATTCTTCCCCCGTATTTTTACAACGTTGACATTGTTAATTTTGTTTTTATTATTAATTTTACCTATTCGTTTTTTTTTTCATTTTAAGTATTTTGATTATTTTTGATGACTAATGTTTTAAAAAATTTGTGATTATTTTTTAAAATCAATTTGTAATGATATTTAATGTTTTGAATCAATATGTAATTTTATCATTTTTTTTCTGTTCTATTATATAATTGTTACTATTACTATTACAAAACTATACTGCATGCTGTCTTTACCTATAAGTGTGGTGGCGCTAGAATTGTATCACAATGCCATATGTTCTTTGCTAAACCTTGTTTTGGTGACCACTGCGTTGGTGAACTATATAAATAAATAAATATATATCTCGTGAAATAAACCTTTTTACGCGTTTATAAGCATATTTCGTGAATGTGATTTGTTAGTTCATATAGAATCGTCGTGGCGCATTATGCATCTCAGTCGATATCTAGTGGCTATTATGCATCTCAGTCGATATCGCAGGTCAAGCAACGTTCGGTTGTTCCGTTCAAGGATGGGTGACCGGCAATCATAAATATATCACAATGACTTCCGTGCTTGGAAGACATGTTAAGCAGTCGGTTCCGGGTTCTGTGCACTTGTGTACAATGTCGGCAGGGTATATCAGAAGCTATTTCGGCGCAAATTTAATGTAATTTTTCATCCACCAACCAATACTAGGCCAATTTGTTCGTTTCCGAAACCTCCTTCTCACCTGGAGGAGACATTTTTGGCCATATCATTATTTGATACTATTATTATAATGATGATGAAATTTCATACACGTATAGAGCGTAGAAGAATAAAAACTCACATTAATTTAAGGATTGGAGTACAATTTCAGCCACTACTGGTTGATTACTAGTGATAATTAAAAAAGGCATATACATAGCTGGCTTACAATAAACGGTTGAAGAATTCTTTTAGTAAAATCAATACAAGCAAAGGTATTTAATACACTAATAACACAGCTGAGCCTCCAAAGCAGCTAGTATACTAACGCATTACCTAGTAGTTATATAAAATCAAAGATTAACGGTCATGGCCGCTATTTGAAGTAAAAATAGAACAATTTAGATTCGTAGCAGATTGTTGTACAGAAAGGCTGGTGTTTTAAATGGGTTTTATTTTTTGCATTTAGCGCTACATGTTAACCTTTGTTTTATGTGAGTAAGCGCGTGTTTGACCTAAATCTGACATGATTAAATAACGGTGAGAACGAAGGACTAATAAGGTTCTGGGCCGTTAAAGGCTACATTATGAAAAAAAATCCATGGGATTAATAATTAAGCGGGATAAATCATACGAAAATACTAGTAAAAAATTAGCTTCGAACTACTGATTACCTATAGAAGAAAGAAATACAAAAAAATTGTTTTTTTATATACATACGCTTCTAAGGTTACTGTTGTGCCCCAAATAGAGATAGCACAATAGAGTACCAAAAATCATGCGCCTTCCGCTTATTTGTATTCCACTACAGTATAACTTTTAATTTAATTTAATCGTATGTTATTTACTTATAGGTGCCAAACAATTCATGTCACAAAAACACTCCTTTCTTGTACTCTTCATTTGGTCTAAGATGATTTACTTCTTTCGAGTTTCCTATTATAATAAAACAACAAAACATGCAAAATTTTAAATTACTGTTTGAGTTCACTTCAAATTTGAATTGCTGAATTCTAACAGAACTACGAAACTAAGTCCAAAGTAAAACCTTTTTTACTTATCAAACTTTTTTTCCGAAATAAAAATTTTTGTTTTAAAATTCGAAACTCAAATTTCTATTTCATCTACAATGATTTGTAAAAACGGTTCAGTTTAACAGCCTCGATTAAATGTTCGTTAGTGCTAAAGAAATTACTCCTAAATATGTGAATACCTTCTTTGTTCGAGTTGATTTTGGTATAATTTGGGTATTTTGAAACATTTAAAGAATCGTTTAGAAAAGTAGAACGGTTCCTAATTTAGTTTTATGCTATTACTGGCTTTAGTTCTGTTTAGTGGTTAGAATATTTGCTGAAATATTGCAGCGGGTTCCGTGAACTATGAATAATAATAATATAGGTTTATGCAAACGCTATTTTTGTTGCATTATTTGAGGACTGCTTGGAATGATTTGAGAGAAAGAAAGATATAGAAAGAATGACTTTTATAACACAGCTTTTTATATACGGGTTTCGAAAGTTTAATATACAAAAATTTATGACATCTGTAAATGTAAGTTTAAGTTGAATCATAATCCTTCAACAGTTTTAAAAGTGTTCCAATCATTTACTAATTATCACAAATACAGAAAAATATAAAAATCATAAAAGCAACTGTATATTCCAATCCCATAGAAATAAAAGATAGGAAAGTACTTATCATATGTGTTGTTCCAAATTATTTCTTAACTGAAACATCTTTAAATCTATGCAAACTAGCTTTCATAAAACTTTATTTTCATAAGACTTTCCCTATAAAAAATCCTAAACTAGCTGGTCTGTTAAGGTACTGATACCTTAAATGTAAACCGACTATAATTATAACAACGACACAATGATTGTTTGTTAAGCGTCTTTTACATACACGTCATTGTAGAGTATGACCGACTAGTTTCGGACTCGGCCACATTTAAGGACAGGCGGTGGGTCGTCGTGTGTTTTCACTACATCGCTGGCTTTACTACGGAACTATCCGCTGGTTTAGATTAAAGCCGGCGATATAACGCGACGCGCTGCCTGTACCTAAAAGTGCTCTTATGGTGCCAGACAAGGCGCAGCCATGACTGCACCTTGAAGAAGGACTCTATATCAGCCTGATACTAATTTGACCCTGTCAGTTGCACGGATTCTGTCTTCGCTCATGTGCTCGAATGTGACTTGCGAAGCCAAATTTTGTTTTGAATAGGTACACGATCGGATAGTGCGCAATGAAGTTCCCCGATTGTGTTATAGGTGTCGCGGATACGTCTGGGAGGACATCATCATCATCATCAATTTGACCCATTCCACTCCACAATAAAGAATGAGTAATAACCGTTCAATAAGCAATAGTTATCGCTCACAAAACATGTTTAAATTGAATTACTGATACAATTTGTTACAAAACGAATTTTATTCAATATCACAAATACTTAAGACGGTACTTAAATAATCTCATAAAGAACTAACTAGCAAAAGTAACTGTATTCTATGTAGAGCACATAAAAATCTAGAAATCTGCAACATTTATCAATTTCTGCTCGATTTTCCAGTCGTTTACTTCGCAGGTAATTTCTCAATGATTCACAGTCATAAAATGTTTTACTTCTAAATCGGTCGTTTTATTAAAAAACTATCAATTATGTATTCGTTTCACTAAAAATATATTTTTTATTGCTATGCGGATACGGTTTGCGAGGAACTGGTTAAGACTGCCAAAGTTTTATAGTAAAACAAATGCACCACGTTTTAGTTTTTTTTTATCGTCAGCCAGTTAATGAGCATTAGATAAGGATGAATGGCATTCATCCTTTGTAGATGTTAGGATAAATAATGCGTTGGAAAGAAAAAAATAAAGAAAAAATAAGCTCAAGCAGGAAAAATCAATGGTTTATGAAATTTATTTGCATTTATTTTCATTTTATAATTGTTTAAATCAGGCGTTATATTAAGAAAATCTATCAAAACTTCTATAAACCTTTAATTATTTTGCTATTAGCATGGCAGATCCTAAGTTTTATTCTCAAGAATGTTTCTTTATTTGAGATTGTGTTAATCCAAGACCTTATTACATTTAAAAATAACTAAAAATTGATGATTATTAGGTAACATGTTTGTCATACAACATTACTCAATTTACACTTATGATAATATCCTAAAAAGGCATTATAGAGCATAAATAAATAACACATGTAATCTTCTATTCGAATCATATCGATTATAAGTTTAATCGAGTTATTACGATTTATAGTAATAAGCCAATGATTTATTCGATCATCGATACTCAACGGTAATTTATCATGAGACCACGGGAGGGTAATCTTTTTATACTTTATGTATGTGTTTTATAATCTATAGAGTTAAATAAACTTTAAGGTATTCAGTGTATAATTAAAGAAATTATTGTATGGTACGGAGAAATTAACTGTTTCTAGAAGCTCTATATCTCTATTACGAGTATAAAGTTTGTTTGTTTTTTACTCGCAAGCATATGGGAAAAATTTTCAAAGCAATCGGTACATAGTTGATCCAACTTTCGGTCGTTTTGATGTACAAAACTTGTCGCTGTTTCACCAAAAACATAAGCTTAAAGCATTTTCTGGTATTTCTTGATGGCTAAGTATATTATTAACAGTAGGTAAGATAGAGACCTCTCTAAGTCACAATGGTGTGGACGATCAGTTAAATCTAGTGCTCGTTTGCTGATTTCCATTACATAAAAATAATCTTCCATTAACCTTATAGAAAAATGAAATGCGCTAATATTTTGGATGTCAATTCTTACCGCTGGCAGAGCCATTGCGATAGCAAGCCGCAACTTTTCAAATCAATGAAACCTCCACGAAATATCAATACGAAAACTATATTAACTTTAACTCGTTTTACTTTAATCTTCTACCAAAGCACCTTACTCAGTCTTAAACAACTTTATTTGATTTAAACAAGAAACCACTCTAAGCTTGATGACATAAAGTATAAAATATTATGATTACAGTAAAACGAAAATAGGCTATTTTCCTTACATTTAAAAGAAGTTTAATCACAATTTTCCCGAAAAAAAAATCACAGGGCAGCATGCCTACCCCTTATCCGTTCGCATAAGTTTATGCTAACAAGGTAAATTGAGGGTCGTTCTACATTTGAAAAAGTTCATTTGCTTCTATGAAAAGTCGAGGTTGTTTTCTCTGGGTAAAATACGAACTGTCTTGGTTAGTGGGTACCTACATACAGGGTGACTGGAGGGTCACTTTCGAAATTCGAGGTCGTGATAGTTTGAGATCGTACATGAAAAGAAAAATAAAATAAAAATAATAATATTAATTATTTACTGAGTTATAGATAGGTAGGTATATACGGCCCTAGTAAAACTCTTTATTTATTTATAGGGAATTGTGCTGAAAAATCAAGTACCTTCCTTTATTACATAATTATGTTCAGAATCGAGTACAGACTGCTCTCCCTCAATATCTAAAATTTATCACCAATTGCCCTGTAAATTGCCAATTTTTTATCGAAAACCAACTTAATAGCTATTGACTAAAGAAAAGATGGATCAACTGGTCAATTCGGTGTCTTTACAATTAATTAATGGTGACCAAGAAATCTTTAACTGTATCGCAATATTCATAATAAGTATTAAATTTTTTTAATACTTATTATGAATATTGCGAAAATGTAAGACAGTAAACTTTTACTGAAAAAAGGCAGTTAATATTTTCTTCACTTTTATGCTTACAAATCTCAAGGGACTAGTAAACCTTCAGCTATCAAAAAGTTTTACTTTTGCACCATACTTCAAAATAAATTGAAAGTTAAAAGAGTTACTCAGAGAACGACCCAGACCGTGGTATTCGCGTGACCGCAGTGCGCACAACAAAGTAACCGGCCGTCCGCTGGTCACCGGGCGAATGTACCGGGGTTATTAAACACCTCTTAGCATTTGTACACGATTGGATGTTAAATTACCTGGAAAAAGATTATAACGTACTTGGTTTGTTAGTGTTCAAATTAAAATGGTTGATTTTTGAAGTAGTAGAAAAATACAATTTGAAAATTGTTTACTTTTACCACCAGACTAATTTCGAATTTCTAAGTGCTTAGCATAATAATGGGATGTGATATTTCATGCTGAATTTCGTACCATGGTGCTGAATTTGCCAAGGTGTCCAGACCATAATTCTGGAGTAAATAGTCTCATAATTCACTCTTCATAAGGTGACTTGAAAGATAATTTAATTTTTTACTATGAAAAATATTTTATTCAAATATTGTTTTTGACACTAAAAGAATCGAGTAAGATATTTTTGTTGATTTTTGCAAGAGAAGATTCCTTAGACCACTCATCATAGATTTGTTATTTCTTTCAATCCTCACATTCTCTGGCAGTGGCACATTAAATAGTCTGCCCCAATTGCTGTATATTTGCATTAAATACTTTTTTGGGTTTGTAAGAAGTCTTGCTCTGAATGTTCTGATATCAACTGACTTTGGTAGTTTATCTAGCTGAAACCTTTTCAATACCAAGAGAAACGACTCATAAACCTGCATAGGCCTTATTATAAAGAATTTTGAAGTGGTAATTTCTAACATTCTTTCTTCCATGCTGGACTTCCCGGGCACGAAAAGTAAGGGACAGAGGTTTTTTGTTGACAGTTTTGCGGGCGATAGGCTGACCCCCTGTCACTGCAATAGTCTCTCTCCATCATTATAATACCTCTAAATTTTTCAAACGAGACCTCAGATGGTTTCATTGCCTCTCTTGTTCTGCCTACCCCGTAAGGGATGCAGGCGTGAAGTTATGTATGTATGTATGTAATTTCTAACATCATTTTCTCTCCCACAGCATCAAACCACCAACCAAAGACGGAGTCACAAAGAGCAACCCAAGCAAGCGGCACCGAGAACGGCTCAACGCAGAGCTGGACAACCTCGCCTCACTGCTGCCCTTCGAGCAGAACATCCTCAGCAAGCTGGACCGGCTGTCTATCCTGCGGCTTTCAGTTAGCTACTTGAGGACTAAGAGCTACTTCCAAGGTTAGTTTTAATAGCTGTAATTAGGATGTTGGACTGCAAGGGCAATTGTGCAACGAGGTATTTCGTAGCTGCTTAGAAATGCGGGGAATTGTGCATCGGAAATTATTTAAGCTACATGTCAATAACGTTGAGGATATTTTTTCAGATTGCATGATATATCTAAAGTGACTATGCAAAGTATTTGACGATAGTATATATCTGGCTACGGCCCACCAACCGTTTTCGTGGGCTTGCAACAAGTAATTCTCAAAGTGATAAATATAATGTGAGCTTTTCTGAAACAATTTAGACTTTGCGAATTTCCAGAATAACTCTAGGGATGACACACTTAAAACAGAATCCAATAACTTGTATAAGCAGTTTTCGTATCGGCTTAGGGTCTTTGCGCTAAGTAATCAAGCCCTTTGAAACTTAAAACGTATGTTAACCTTATCTTAACTTACTTTTAAATTATGAAATAGCCAGAGTTTGCTTTTAAAGGTTAAGCTTTACCTACCTTTAAAAATTACTATTAAAAAAAATTACTTATTGATATGCACAACAGTGAAAATAAATAAAACTACATTTTTATCGTATTTTATTCAAAGCTTAAATTTTCTCAAGCCCATAATCGTGGCCCTACTTAAACATAATTTAGAATGTTATTCCTTCACCGCCATTACCATCGATAAACAAACGATTAAAATCGAACTTAGAATCGAATACCCATGTATCGATTACTTATTAATGTTCTTCTTGACACGTATTTAATGCCGTGCGCCAATTTTATTGCAACATTTGAAATAAGCGAGACGATATGTTCTCGATTCCGGAGAATTGTAATCGATGACGACTGTAATGATATTTTATCAGATTGTATCGAAACTACTGTTTAAGGGAATATTTTATAACATTCGAACCAGGTAAAATAACTTATGGTAGAGATAACTTTTAGACTAAAACTTAACTTAGGTAAAGACTTGAGAAGTATATGCGTAATGTAGGATTTTTGGGATTTCCTTTTCTTAGAATAAAGAATCAGAGTCATTTTAACTAAAAAAAAAACGCTGTGCTCGAATACGACCTCGTCGACGAAATGTCAAACAGTTCACATAACACATAACTCAGCAACGGTCGAATTATGTGTTATGTGGATGCTAATTATGTCACTCGTAGCTGACGCATCGATGAACTTGAAGCTGTTGTTAAAGAGAATAGCACTGCTGATCACTTTAGTCCTGGTTCTTTCATGAATAAGGTCACATCGGAAAGATTTCAAACACCCTAGTCTTCCCTCTTTATCAGGTGTGTAGCAGAAGGAACGACCCTACAATGTCTTATTTTTTTCAGCGCTCTGATTATCTGACGTCCACCAACCAACAGTTAACTTAGTGTTTTGGCCCTGCAGTAAATAAATATTTCTGACACTCATACAACATTATCTAGCCAAAATTAAGTTTCTTAAAGAACTTGTGTTATGGATACTTGATAACTAATATACTTAAGAAATATATGAACATACATATTGAATAAATACATATTTTTTATTAGAATAAACTTAAATAAACATATAAACTTCCATGACTTGACGACTAATATCTGTGTTCATCACACAAATATCCGTCGCCGCCGGGATTTGAACCCAGGACCTCTGGCATAGAAGGCAATGTATGTTACTTCTACACCAGCCGGTCGTCATTACTTAATAGCTCTTCCTCAAATAAGTCAAAGCTAAAATTTCCTTCAAATAACCAAACTTATTTGTAAAGCCCATTAAAAACGACCCCAGTAATAAAATTAGCCACGTAAATCGTTGGCAAAGCGTACTTTGCATACCGCCGCTACCTCACTGCATTTTATCTTAGCCTGAATTATGTATACTCGGTTTAATTTTATATCGATATGTATCGAATATAAAAACCGGCGGGGGGCTATTCGCAAATGCTTTATGAGTGGATGAGGTTTTAAGGAATCGATGACGTGAAATGTTACTTAGTCGGCGGTGTGAAGATAGTCAGTGTGAGAAGTGTTTAATTTTATTACTTATTTACTAAATAATGTTACTTTAAGGTAAACATTTTTTTAATAGAATTTCAGAAAAGAGTTGATTTTTATGAAGCGTATTAAAAGTGTCTCTTGATTGTCAAGATTCTGTTTAATAGCAAGTATTGCATATCGTCATAAGGTTGAAAATTTAAGAAATTCGCGATTTTTTTTATTATTAAACTATTATTAATATAAAAAAGGAATGAAAATATGTTAAGGTTGTGCAAGAACAAAAAAAGCACTTTCATTCCCAAATGTCGATGAAAAATCTCAATATTTCTAATTAAATCGATTGTCGAAGCAGGTTTTCGATCAATTCCGATTTCAAAGTTACTCGACGGGACGTCACTAATTTTATTTTTTTTATTTTTCAATAATTACCAGTAGCTCATAAGTTACTCGTGTATTCTTAGAATCGAGTAAACCTTCATGAATAAGTTGAAATTGTATATTTTGTGAAATGATCAGTGTGCTTAATCGCTTTCAAATTAATGAGGGTCATGTAATTAAAAATAAACTGTAGAATCTTTGAACAGAAGGCAACAGATCAAGCGTTACATTACCTGTCAAATTTCCCCAACCAATTTTAATGTCGAAGGCATAGAGTTCAAATTCGAGTAAATTTTTGTGACAGATTTCTTTTTTCTATCAATGACTTAACTTTTGACCTTGATTACACCTGATAGTGACATGTGAGACTATGGAATTGAAGATGAAAGCCACCAGTTTCGAAAAGGCCCTGGCTCCATGATATTTAAGACATGCTTTTTCTTGCTGCTTCATCCATCCATCATCATATACAACCATTAGACGTCCACTGCTGGACATAGGCCTCCCCCAAGGTTTTTCATGACGTTCGGTCCCGCGCCGCCATCATCCAGCGTTTACCGGTGACTTTGACCAGATCGTCGGTACACCATGTGGACAAGATGGGCCTGCCTACTTTGCGTCGTCCAGCACGTGGCCGCCACTCGAGAAATTTTCTGCCCTAACGGCCACTGTTCTGCGAGCTATGTGCCTTTCCCATTGCTACCTCAGCTCTGCAATCCTTCTGGATATGTCAGTGACTTTGGTTCGCCTGCGAATCTCCTCATTCCTGATTCGATCCCGGAGGGAAACTCCAAGCATAGCCCTTTCCATTGCCCGCTGAGTGACTTTAAGCTTGTTTATAAGGCCCATAGTTAGCGACCACGTTCTTGCTGCTTCACCTGTGCTGATCTTTATTCTATTCAAATATAGCAATAAAGTTATCTTGTGTTATAGCTCAACGAATATCTGCATGCAAAGTTTAAGCTGCATTCTTCAAGCTGTTTAGCTGAAAAAGTAACAAACAATATATTTACCCTCACAATTTTTATTCGAATTCACGTCACATTCGCATAACATATAATGACTAAATCGTACCCCCAAAAAATAACACATACCCGTATATACTTTCCTAGAAATCAACCCTTTCAAAGTACATACTGCAGTGTATCGCCATAGTTGTTAACCCCTCATCGGTTCCGATTTTCCATCAATAAAGCTGAATTACCATAGGATCGATACACCCGGTCTTCCGGACCGTGCTATGGGGAGGCAGGCACCGCAGGCTGTTGTTTGCTTTGACAAGGGTTAACCCAAGACCGGTTAAAAAAGACACAGTATTTCAAAAGAATAGTTTCAAAAAGTTTAGGAGTAAAAAACACTGTACACTGAACAATCATGTGATTTTTTCTTAAGTATACTTGCAAAACGATTCTCAGGTTTAATTAAAGACACATGAAACGTATTTAACTAAACTATGAAGATTATCGTTTAGCAATCAAATATTAAGTTTAGTAAAACGTTGAATGAACGGTCAAAATTAACTTTCAGCTAAATGCAATGATCTTGTGGTTATAATTTATTCACCCCTACATACCAATTTAAAACGAAAATAGTTTGTACCCGGATTTTTCGCGTTTACTTAAATTTTACTTAACTTTACTTTTAATGTGTCAGTTCAAATGCCGTGGCTTATGTATTGTAAACATTTGAATCGATATTCTAGGCTTTGTAGTTCATAAATTAGTTTTGATCATTCATTCATTTCATTTGCGTTAAAGCGTTATGTACATAGCCTTTTAATATCCCGAACAGCATAGACTTTTTTATTTATTTCTTAAAGAAGTATATTTAAAATTGGAATTATCTTACCATGACAGTTTGAGCAACAAAAAGATCGTATGTATTTTTTTAAATTAAGAACTATCGCTCAAAACTATACAACTTTATTAGATTAGTTCGTTTATGTAAAGTTCTTCAAAATGTAGATCATGTTTTTTTTTTACTAACCTTAAGTTGGTAACCCTAGTGTACTAGGAAGAAGGAAGGGGAGTATACCTACGAATTTAATGTAGTTTTTATTGGTGGGCAATGTTTCATAGCATAGTTTCGGGTATTGTCTTATAAAAACTTCGCAGACATTCACCGAACATTTTCGTAAGTTCCGGTTATTTATCATAAATATTAGTTTTTGTTTGTTTTCGTTTTTTGTTTTGTTATTAATTGTTTCAAGTTTTGATTTATTACTATTTTGTTTGAAGTTTTTTAGGTATATAGGTAACATTTGTTTATTATTTATTTATATGCATAATGATATTTTACATAGATTTAAAGAACTTTGTGGTGTTGTTAACACATAACTTACACATCACATAACATAATTAAGCATTAACTATAAACGCAAATATTTTTATTTGGTACTTATAATTTATTAAAAAAACACTAAAATTATAAAACAGATTTTCAACAGTTTTATATTCACTGCTATGCAAAGCTCCAAAAGGATTTTTTTTTGTTTTTAAAAGATGCGTCATAAAATCAATTGCAACAACAACGTATTTAACTTGATGTAATAAATTTTAAAAAGTTATGACAATATAACCAGAACTATGTTTTCCATGGACTAGAATAATAGGTACATATTTACTCATAATAAAAACTTACCCCCCGTTCACACATGGTACGTTTTACTAGATACGTTTTACCGGATACGTTTTTTTTTTCATCGATGGCGCATGGAGTTGTATGGGCGACTTCACATATGCACAGTATTCAGTATACGTATTTTCGATACAAAAAAGGTATCCAGTAAAACGTATCATGTGTGAACGGGCTGTTACTTTGGATCTAGATGACGCTGTTTACAATCCAGGATACTTCATTTATTAGATTAAAGTTCAAAGATAATTCCATAACCTGTATTTTATAATACTCACAACAATGTAGGTGCAATGAATGAACACTATAACTTCATACAATTTCATCCAACTTTTATTTTTAACGCTACCATAAAGTTAACAAGAAAGCAATTAACCTAAATTAAGCTTTATAAAATAATATAATTAAATTCCAATTTAGCTTTAACCGTGAGTCAGGTAAGTGACGAATAAAATAATTGGTCTGATAGGTGAGATTGGCACTGTAATTGTATTTTTAAATGCATAATGCATTTTAAATGCTTATTTTTTAAACAAAAATAAATATAAGCCTAAACCAAAGAAACTGAAAATCGATGACATTTTTTTTAAGTCAGTATTTTTACACAACGCTATAAAGTTATTAAGAACGACTTTGATGACCTACTTTAGATAGAACAGTACCAAAACATATTTTTTATTATTTTGCTTGTATCCTAGGTTTTGTTCTAGGACACCTGAAAAGTGTTTTCAATGCAAGCCCTTTAGAGGCATTTTACAAGGAAATATTAAGCTCTAAACTTTTACCCAAACGATGTCACCAACTATGAAGCTCCAAGGTAACTATTTTTGATTGTAACTATTGAGATATAGACGACCACTTTGGCGATAGGGTAAATCTGTCTGCCTCAGACGCCAATGGTTGCGGTTTAGATTCCCCCACGGAACTATCTATCTATTTATGTATTTATATTCTAGATTCTCCCCTAATTCGCTACATCCCATAACACAAACTTTGCTTACTTTGGGGCCATGTCGTTGGTGTGATTGTCTGGGGATTTTATTTTTTTTTATTATGGAGACCAAATAACAAAACTATTAGGTATCATATACAGCAATATCAAACTAAGTTTAGAAAAACTTTTTTAACTAAACGACCCCAAACTCAGGTCTCACACACCAGAAGGCAAACTATAGTAAAATGTCCATTGTTCTGTGCCTTCTTGCTGGAAACACATGTCATCCACGACCATATAGTTCAATTTAGGCTAAAAAAAATATTAAAATGGATATGCCTGTAGATTGTTGTCTGTCCTCTGAAAATTTGACCTCTCAGATATGTGCCACTGTTCAAAAACGCGGCGGGCAATTGAATGATGTCATAATTATAACAAAATGGAATGAATAGGTCTTTTAAATAAAAGAATAATTTCGTTAATAGCACAGCCTGTTTTATTCTATTTTGAAATCGACAAATTCTTATTGAAAGACCCTATACTAATGCATCTCGAAAGCTTTCAAACGAACCCTTAAACCTTTACCAAAGCACTTTACCAAAAATCGATGCATATTTACGACCATCAGTTACATAAATTACAGCTTAAAACCTATGATGGATTATGCACCTTATCGCGAATTATTGTTTTCCATGGCGTCCGTATGGCTGTGAAAAAACAGCTAATTTGTCAAAACAAGCGCTTAGCTTATCGCGACGTTAATTGTTTTTGAATTTTTGAAAACGTTCTAGAAGTCGTGACTGGCTGTTCATACTGAATGGTAGATTGTTGGTGGAGCTGTTTTAACTAACAAATAAGGTGAATTTTTACGGTTTTTTTTAACTATGTATGTGTCTTTTGATATTTGGATGTTGTGACAGGGATTCCAAAATATAGGTTTTATCTCGTTTTCATAACCCTGAATTTTAAATAATCTTCAATTACACTGTTAGGGTACATCAGTCGCTGCTCTGTTCTATACCTTATCTGTAGAATACCCTTTTGTCAGTAAAAGCATCTATCCTGCTCCTACTAGAGCTTGCTTTAGCAGAGGCCAAAGATTTCCTTGGCGGGAAAACAAAAAAAAAGTTTTCAATTCTTCTTTCTTCTTAGAGTTCTTCTCAAACTAATGAGATAAGCAATTAGCTTGGTATAATCTCTATTTTAAGCCCGAAGGAATTATTAAGCTGCTTTAGCTGTCCCTTAGTTTTGTGATTCTCTTACAATGTCCTGTATCATCATCATCACAACTCTGTGCAATGAGCCCACTGCAGGGCTTTGAGTCTCTCCTCTGGTTGGCGAGGAGGTTTGGGGCATAATCCACCAAGTTGCCCCTGTGCTGGTTGATACATGTCAGAATTTTCATTTTTGACTTCGCTATTTCAGGTTACTTTAACAAATTTTATTTTATTGTTTTTACTTGTTCATTATAAATGAGCACTTAGCTAATAAAAGGTCAATTACCTCTTAATTAAGCTGTGACGTATTAAGTTTTATACGCTCTCATTTTCATTTAACCTTATACAGGGTGATTTGAAAGTGGTGTAACTTTTATTATTAATTTATAAATAAAAGTTATACCACTTTCAAATGACCCTGTATAAGGTTGGTTTTAGGACCAGTGAATTGGCGAAATAAAAATCACAACATTTTACAAAAGATGTCCTCCATAAAAATGCAAAAGACTTGTAACTTCAACATTGATGAATTGTGACTTTAAAGAGTAATATTTCTACTTGCTTATTTGGCATTTTAAAGAACTAGTACTATGCGAACCAGGTAATAATAGTCTATACAACATGAATAGGTAACCGTCACTAGTTATATATATTAAGTAGGTACCCAAAATAAAAAAGCACTTGCAGACTCTTCCTGTACAGTTATGCACATACTCCTAAAATGATTTCTGTAAATTTGATTTTAACTCAATTAATTTATAAATAAATACATAGTAAATTATTGTTCTATGTTATCCTTGATCATTTGAGGCTCTCACTATTTTATTAGCTACGAACTTCTATTCAAAGTTCTGCCTAGACATTTATGATTAAGTCTTTTTAACTTAATACCCTTTTAGAAACACCCTGTATATTAACGTTATATACACACGATCAAACGAAATAATGTAGAATTTCTTTTATAACCTACCGTTTTATGGTCTCTCAGTTCATAACTTATAATGATATTGTTTCTGCGTACTTTATATAAACAGCATTTAATTTTGCTATTTATGGAAGCCATAAAATTACAGTAGTTAGGTATACTGTTTGACGTTGATTTAGTAGAATATAGTAGTTATTATGGAATCAAGGAGGTTTAAAATAAATATCTTGTAATATTATGAATAGCTTTTAATCTGACTGTGCTCGTGGTTTCGATTTCTTTTGCTTTTGACACACCCTAAATGAATATTTGTCGGCTTATATTCTTGACTTAACAAATCTTCGCGTGTCTTTGTTCCTCTTACAGATTCTTAGTAAAATATATCGTAAACGTCCTTTTATTGGACACTTAAGGTTAAGAACATTTGAAGGCATTTATTGGTTCACGAAAACAATTAAAAAGTTGTGAACTAAAATTCTTATTATTTTTCTAGATTAACATCTAATTTTGTATACTACAATCTTTAAAACTATATTCGAATAAATAACGTTATAAAAAAAGTTGCAAAATGTACAGTCAATGGACAGAATTTCAGTGGTTGGACAGGACTAGTTAATGGATAGTTTTAATGAACATTTTATATATGTTTTAAAAAGAAATAAATTACATAAATATTTTTTATTTTCTTTCCTTTTGATCTAAATAAATAGTTTGTTATCTTTATTAGGAAATTATCAATACGATAATGCAAAAAATATATTAGCATTAACTTTTTTTTACCTACGTTCAAAAGCTCAATTCTTAATTTATAGAATATTGCATACATATCTGAATAATAGTTTCAGCATTTTGCACCTTCAAACAGCAAACACTTCTTGCTATCCAACCTTCTTCGTTACTTATGTTTGTTTCAACGCATCTCATTTAAATACTATTAAAAATATTTTCATACGGTTTCTACAAATAGACGGAGGTGAGTGGAGTGGTGAGGCAAGTGTATAGGTATATTGACTTATATACCTTGGGATGCCCTGTATAGTAGCTGGCTAAAGTACCTCAATAATTGTGAATTGTGAAAAGATGTCTAAAAAGTCCAACTCTACTACCTAGAACCTTTACTCTGCTATCCAAACTCGCTAGTTCAAGTGTATAAGCTATAAAATTTCACATTAGTGATTAAGCTCAGAGCAGTAAACATGAAATAAACGCCTAATTTTGAATTTTCACGTTACTTAAACTTAAGTTAGTGCGGGTAGGGTCGATAATTACAACTTGAACAAAGAGCAGGGGTGGTTCTTGCCTGGGGCCTTTCGTTAAATATAAATAGAGACTTTATTTACGCTTTTATATACAGCTTGCTCCAAGATTTAAGTGATTAAATACTTATATATAATAATCAGGTACTGTTTTGTTTGTCAAAGGAAAATAGGGAAATTTTATCGTAATATAAATAATAAGTTAGAATCTTTTTTGTATTATTTACATATATTTAACTAATGTTATAGCCCTGACTTAGAGACTAGAGAATGTGCTGTCGGAAGAGGCCGCCCTAGATGAACGTATGTCGATCAAATATGTATGATATTATAAAATTTTTTGTGTAGCGTATAGTTGGTTTGCCTTAATTTAATAAATAAATAGGCGACGATTTTAAAAAGGGCCTAGTTAAAAGTACCCGTAACCGGGAATCATGTGTGAAAAGATTAATGAACGTGGAAGAAGCGAAAGATGTATGTCTGGATCGAAGCAATTGGCGTTCCTTTGTCTCTGCCTACCCCAAAGGGAGACAGACGTGAGGTTATGTATGTATATATGTATTTAGAGCCTAACTATATTTTAGTCTAGGCTTATATTTAAAAAATGATAGAGATATTCGACATTCAGTCGCTTAACCTACCATTAGCTAAAGTACACTTAATATTTGAATTTTAGTTATGTGACCATGGTTGCTTAAAAGTAATCAAAAGAGATGGAAAAGAAACGAAGAGTAGTTTTATGAGATTTTTGCCTTTTAGATTTCTTTAGTTACAACTTATGAATGGACATCCAAAGTTTGTTTGTTTTATTTTTTCTTTAGATATAAAAATACAATTTTATATCACAAGTAATATGCCTTAATTTACAGGTATTTTTGTACATTTTCTTATGTTTTACATAAACACTTTCACAAATACAAAACCCCTAGCATATAGCAAACAAAACTGCAAATAACGACCCCTAATATTTCGATCTCCAACCAAAAGCTTAAAAAAGTATCCCCCAAGTAGTCCCCTTTTAAGGGGTGTAACTGAGGGTTTGTAGAATTCTCCGAGACTTCTCAAAGGGAGTGAGGTACGGGGGTAAACTACCCCTTAATGGCTGAATCGCGTGACAGAATTTCGGCAGTGACCCAACATGCCCTATGAAAGTGAAAATAAGACTATGGAGTTGATACTACGCGTATTTTTTTTGATGTTGTTGAAAGTTTTGCTGTATATTGGTAATAAATAAGCGTGATATCAGTCTAAATTTATATTGTAAAATATATGTTTTTAATAAGGTATTCTTTATTTCCTAAATAATCACACAAGCTACAAACTTTATTTTATATTATAGTCTATCTTTTGCAAATTATATGAATATAGTGCACTGACTTTTTTTTTCTTTTTACTCCACTAGAATAAGAATGTATTTAAGTTTACATAATCAACGTAAATGTCACGTAGAACTAAATTGGTTATGAAAAGCTTATCTATTTATTTTATTATTTACAACCTAAAAATATATAATTAAGAATGAAAATCTTGAAGATTTATTTAAAAATAAAATAACAAATAGAATATCAAACCGCTTCGTTTTATTAAAATACATTCGTATAGTCACAGTAAAAAAAAAAGTTGTCTTTAAATTAGAGTTGTAACAACTCCCTGCCTTGCCCGTACTAAAGAAACCGCCACGGAAAATTTTATTTAACGAAATTATGAGCAGTATTTTAGTAAATATTTTAGAAACGGTGCTTTTTACAAACTGACACAAATACCAACCGTGCTTTTATATTGTTGTGGTTTGTTAATATTTTGTATAATTGGGTAATTAATAAAGGGCCTTTTAATTAGTGAAGCAGCAGGTATACTAATCCTGAAAAATGAAAGCCCTTACAGGGTCCTTACATAAAATATTATACAAGAATTGAACTACTAGACACATACAGAACTTCCATCCCTATGTGGTGGACATTCCAAAATGTCGAACTAAGCACTTCGATATTTCTTTTTTGAATTGCCGAGGTGTCTGCGGCTGTTTTTGCTGAAGAGTATACTTCTATTTTTAAGAGTCAAGTGAAAAGGTTTATCCTTGACGGACGTATACCACCTTAAGCTTCATGAGCACTTTGCACCAGTTGTCAAGGGAGACAAACGACTTTACTTTAAAGTTTTAGTCTCGTAATTGTTTACCACCATGCTGATTTTCTTTTTCCTGCCAAAGAAATAGCACCCTACTGGGACGCCCCAAAGATTGATCACAGATAAGGAGGGGGTGAATACTTCTAGTACGACCTGGGCCCTGCACGGGAATAAATCCCCGCCGACAGTGACAGCAGTGAATAGGTTTCTCGTGGATGGAAGTGTAACACCATAGTCTTCATGCGCACTTTCCATCATAGAAGACAAACGTCCTATCCTTACAATATAAAAAAAACCGCTCGCCGACGGATACCACCGTGTATCCAGACAGTATGACACTCTCCACTGCAGAGCTTCACCCACTAAGCACCCCCTTCTCCAATTCCTAACTCAAGAGCTATTCCTAGATCGTGTAATGAGCTACAGCCCCGTGGGATCGGGATTGCGCATCAGGCATACTGACGGATAACCCGTAGTATGATGAATATAGCCTAATAAGTAAACTAATTCATTCCTTACTAGCTAAGTCAAAGGCAAAAAGAGTTATAATAATAATAAAATAAAATCCCCAGACAATCACTCCAACTATATGGCCCCAAATTAAGCATGTTATGGGATACCATGTAGCGTACCAGGGGGAACCTAGAATATGAATACATAAATAGATAAACACCCAGAGACGGAAAATTTGTTTTTCTTGTTCCGTGCGGGAATCGAACCCGCAACCACTGGCGTCTGAAGCAGACAGGTTTACCCCATCGCTAAAGTGTTCGTTATTGTTATGTTTCAGAGACTATCAAATTCAATAAAGTATAGCTTTATTACATTAGTACGTATAGGCAGACGAAGTCTTGATATGAAACCACTATAGTTATAAGGCCACACTTTACCAATGGTATCAGTAAAGGCGGCTATGCGATTGAAAAAGGAGAGATTGAGCAAAGTCTTAATATGTATCTGCGGTCATCAGACGGTAGTCAATAGGTTACTAATCGGGATCTTCCTTGTTAACGACCACATTTATTGACCATCAGATTAAACATTGAAACCACTTCCAAAGAAAAAGCTTGCTTACAGACATTTCAAAAGTTCATACCCGAACTTTTGTCACATTGAATTATTTATAATTCATGCCATATTGCACCCTCGGGGCTGAGTTTGATAAACTTTTTACGACACATCAGCATAAATTATAATATTGTAAGTACTGTCAAAACATGAAGAGAGTACTTGTGAAAGTGAACCTTACTGCGTTCCACTAAGAGTCTTGTTACCTGGCTAATTAATCTAAATGAGTTTATGTAAATTTTGGTATAAGTACGACTATGACACCAGGTAGGTTTTTTTGGTCTATTAATTAAGGTTCTAAATTCAGTTAGTAATTTAATTAGGGTTAAAAGCAGGAGGTAGGCTGTGTTTTTATAATTGCCTATTATATAATTTAACTGTGCTTAGTTACGTCGAACTAAAGCATCAGTCTTGGTGACTGTATGTTAAATAGAGTGGTTTAAGAACTGAGTTAGTTTAAGTTTCGACACTCAGAGGAAAGGTACTATGATGAAGTTTTTTCGTTATTGTGGATAAGAATCTAAAACGTGACTTTGCATTTCTTATATTTAGTCTATCTGAAGGATTTCAAAATCTGATCACTAGTCATATTTTTTTTTTTTTCTCTTTATTTAATATAGCCTTACACCTTTGCGGTTACGTCGTCGGCTAGGTATATTTATAATAACTAAAACATTACAATACACAAACAATACATGGTTAACAATTACTTATAAACTATCAGTTAATCTTTTTGTGAAGGAGTAAGTTAGGAAACTTAATACTCTGTCACTATAAGTACTTTCGAAATTAGAACTAAGGCATGAATGCAAAAGGAAAAACAATTCTAGTTTGTGGGTTCCAGTATCAGTTAATAGACTCAAACACTCGTTTTCGTTCTGGATCCATTCCAATAGAAGATGATACAGGTCATCTTTTTTATTACAAGTATTACATTTAGGAGTGTCAGATCTACCAACCAGGAATTTAAAAGCATTTAACGGTACATGTCCAGAGCGAACTCTATGGCGTCGTCCTTATTGGCAGCGATCGTACGATGGCGCGATGCGTTCTCGTCGTGCGATGAGTTCAAACATACAGATATCTTCAGAGTGCCCTATTTGAAATTCGCAAGTCATGTGCGAGCATCTGTATGTTTGAACTCATCGCACGACGAGAACGCATCGCGCCATCGTACGATCGCTGCCAATTAGGACGACGCCTCATACATATGACTAATTGCCTTCTATTTAGATTACTTTTGGAGCACCATGGGACACGAGGCGGCTCACTCACTACTGCCCAAAATAATAAACAACCTTTCGATTATCTCTGAAACTTAAGATTCGGTACTGATTTATTATGACAAACTATCATTTCGCAGAAACGTCATTTAGTATGAAATACAACTTTCCTTGCAGTATTTATAAACATTGTCTTATCTAAATTCGATCTCGGTGTGATAGTGAGGCGACCACGCTTCGTAGTTTCTAGACTATGTTAACAGGCCATGCTTGCTCGTTGGAAAATTATACATTCCTTATTCAATTATATTATTTACTTTTTAATATTTCTGTCAATTGCTATGTCTAGTAGTCTGCAATTTTTCGTAACATAGGACCGATTTTATTCGCAGCCTGGCCAATTTGCTAATGACGTGATAAGACTGTCCGGCGCAGGTTTTGATTTTAAAAAAGTATGAAGTATAATACTGTTAAATAAAATGCATGGTTTTTGTTGGTTAATAATAATAAATAAAATGAAAATAGACAAATCTACCTCCCAATCTAAATTTACATGCATAATTATTTTCTACAAAGCCACCAAAGAAAACACTTAACTAAGTATAAAAAACTTAACGATCCAAGTTAATTTCAAACATAATTTACTTGACTGCGTCTGTAACGTAACGTGACAGTATAACATCAATATTAATTACGATAATCATTTGCTATGCAAATGTAAGACCTGAAAGTAATCCGTGGTATGAATCAACTTTGACATAATAGGGTTTTGCTTCAAGTGATACTCTTATTTATTTGTTTAGAAGTCCATGTTAAAAGTTAAAGAAAAAGTTAAAACTGAAAGCCAAAAAGATAATCTAAAAAATAAAAGGGGATTTCTGTGCTTCGGGGAGCACGTCAAGCAGTCGGTCCTAGGTGCTGTACACTTGTATGCCAACCAGCACTAGGCCAGCTTGGTGGATTATGACTTAAACTCCTCCTAATCTAGAGGAATGACTCAGAGCCCTGCAGTGGGCTCATTTTAAAAGCCTTATGATGATGATGTAGTAGTTTCAAAGGGCATATTAATTTGAGATTATTTTATAGGCATATGCGGCATAGCATGCTACCGTCGACAACGATAAATCGGGCCTTTTATCGATATTTTCTTAGAATATTCTGTGGTCTTAATCATGGTATCAAATCGAGTAATTCTATCTATTATGGTGCGCATATTAGCTTACACAATAGGATAAAATAACAAAATAATATTTATCTTGTCGATTCGAGTATTTATCGATGTGAGCATGCTAGCCCTGATGATATAGGGAGTGATCGGAAGGATTTGGCGTTTCGGTCCAATGTGGCAGGTTTGCTCGTCCTTTAAAAAAAAAAACAAAAGTTTAAACTTTTTCAATGTATCAAAATGTGTTAAGCAATTTTGGAGTATCTACTGGTATCACTTAATAATATTTTCAACTACCAATGCCATTAATTAAGTAGATAATTACTCATAATTGAATTTTGTTAAACAATTAAGTGCGTCGTAATTAATATTTATTAAGTGAATATCTTGTATCTGAAAACAGCTATTAAAATTGTATAATATAATTGTGTTTGGCCTACTTTTGAATGAATAAGAAAAAATATAGTCATTACGTTCAAGTACATATGATGTTTTGTTTAATAAATTTGAATATTTTAATTTTAATCTTTATTTGAATAATAAAAACTATGTTAAATCTTTTAAGACGGAAGTTTGAGTTTCCAAATATCTAATAAGTATAACAGTAATACTAGTTGGGAGTTAATAAACCTGAATGTTTCGAAAGATATAGATCTAACTGAATTGTTACACAAAGAAAGTAAACTACTGAGTGTTCGCAGTCTCTTTGTTTTGCAGAGCGTCCTAAGATTTCATAAATCATTCACAAATTCCCCAAACTTCCAAACAGCACTTAAAAAAAGAGTATTTAAAAGCTCAATCCCTACTGTTCGCTCCGCCTTTGCAAAAAAACACAGTTTCTTTCTACACCCGTACCTATACAATAAAGTTGCTTTGAAGTGTAACATCCGCGGTCTCTCGACTAATGAAATAAATAAACGTGTTCAAGAATGGCTTCTAAAACTTACCTATAATTGCACAGAATCACTGTTATCGACTGGACTTTAATATAAATTTATAAATAAAAATAAATATAATTTATATCGAATTAAATTAAATGTATGTATATAATATGTACGTAGTTTTAATTTATATATATGTATATGAAAATAAAATAAACATAAATAAATATATATTTGATAAATAATTTAGTAAATATATATTTATAATTACTAAATTATTTATTAGAGGCACAAATTATTTATTATCACTCATTTATTTATTTTTAAATATGAATTACTTTATTACCAATTAAATTGTTAAATAAAATATTACCTATTTAATTTAATTACACTATATGAAATGTATAGTACGAAAATAGGTATATATGTGTATGTATGTGCATATGTACGTATGTGAAATATATAAATATACATACATTTTTTTTAGAAATAAAATTGATAACGATCAAAATAATAAATTTTATGTATATTAACAATACGAAATATGAAAATTTAAGCGTACTTAATAACAGTATCTATATACTTATTAATTATATTTTATTAATATATACCTAGTATATTTTAGAGTGATAAAGAACATAAATCTACGAAACACGGTTAAATAATATACCTAATAATATTCCTAGAATTAAAATACTAATTTCTCAACTAACGTAATACAGCTTCGCCGCTGCCGCTATAGTATATCTTGCACTGGAAACTGGCCCTGGGACCCCGCGATACAGGTTTGCCTAGTGCGGGGACCGACAGTAATATTTAAGCAGACAACTACCCTCGAAATTTTTTGTACCCAGTTATTTGTGATTTAACTTTGAAACTGATAATAGATGATTCACGAATGTATGAAATGTTTTTTATAAATGTGTTATTATGTGTATAAATGTATTTACAATGTATTGTTTTATGCTGTATGTAACCTTTTGGTAATAAATAAATTTGAATTTGAATTTGAATTTGATTTGATATTAATTCACGTACCTAAGTGTAAATATTTGGCAGTGTATTGTTGGCTTCAAAGAGCGCCAAACATTTAAACTTTGATCTCACTAACCATCAGGTGATATTGAGGTCAAACACGGAATTAGTCACCGATCACAAATTTAAAATTTGAAATTAAATATAACTGGGGAGAAATAATGTCTTTTAATAAATATATTTTTTAACATTGATTATCGCATTTAATATTGCTTTCATGCTGGACTGGAAGCGAAAGAAAAACATAGAATGTGCCAGCTGTTTCTCTTCCCGGGCATACTGTTAAGGACAGAGGTTTTATTGGCGTTTTTGCGGGCGATAGGCTGACTCCCTATCACTGCAATAGTCTCTCACCATCATTATAACACCTCCAAATTTGTCGAATATGACATCAGATGGTTTTTACAGCCTTTGGTGTTCTGCCAACCCCATAAGGGATACAGGCGTGAAGTTATGTATTTTTTAACCTCTCAGAAAATAATTCATCCTTCAGGCCAAAATACTCCGTAAAAAAACTACTCCTAACACACAAAAAGATTTCTCTCCATCATGGTTCCACAAGCTTTCTACAACTAATTACTATATACCAAGTTATGCCACTTGCAGCCAGCGAATCGTTCTAAGAAGAAAAAAAAGGAAAGTCGTAAAAAAACAGAACAATTATACGGTCCATTGTCAGATTGCTATCTTGTACATTTATGTCTTATCACAGTACGCTGTGGAAGAAATCACTGAAAGAAAATCATTTCTTGGAATGACGTTAGTCTGTAAAGATGCTGCTTTATGAATTTGTACAATTCTTCGTAAAAATTTCAAGTCTGATAGACCATGACTTAACTTTAACTAAAAGACGAAGAAAAAAGGATTTTTTCGCAATTTCATTAAATTTGAGAAGATTTTGTAAAAATATGAATAAAATGAAATATAAAAGTTTTGGGGCAACTTTTCTCCAAGATTCTTTTTTCATTGACACGCTACCATATTCTGACTGAGTTTGGTGATAGACTAAATATTGTAATTATTGTAATCAATATTTTTTGGAAAAATTATATTAACTCTGTAACAATCCAATACGGTAAACAAAGATATTTGATTGGCATTAAGATATGGCCACTTTATGAACCATAGCAAGCTAGCAATAAAATAAATAAGTAATAAAAATCATAGTAACATTCGTAACTTAAAAGTAAATAAGTAGTTTATTCATTCGAGTTTACAGGATCGAAGAGGCCGTTTCCAGCTTTTTCTCTCCTTACACCTATATAACCTTTTGTGACATTACCAATCTTAAAATCTATAGAGTTTAAAACCAATTAGCAATTGTCTATGGCCCATCAATATTGATATAACAATATAAGATGGTGCCGTATGTTAGAATCTCAACAGTTGAACTTAAAATTTTAAAATTGGCAACACTAACAAAATGTCTTACAAACATTGATCAATCTTAATCATATCTAATATATTTATTTGTAAACGAATCATAACTAACAGTAGGTATTCATCATAACAATATTCACCTATCAGGATTTGAATCTGGAATTGCATTGTATTTGTTAACCTAAAACTTACTTTCTCAAAATTCGTTAAAGAACTTGTTCACTTGTCAAATTCAAGCTTAAAATTCGAAGCCTACTTGTACAGTCTTGTTTGATCGAACCTGATTTTTTGAATTAAGACTTGGGATAATGAGGCCGAATGCAAAAAGTTATCTGACAGTTCTTTTTTTAAATAAGCTGATTTATTTATAATGAAAGAGGGTTTCATACACTATTTCGAAATATATGTAGGTAATGTCAGAAAAATAGTCATATATTTTAAACTTCACCTTCTTAAAATATTACCATTATAAACGCGATGCCTTATTCTTTGTTATAGTTCATTAAAATGGAATAAATTACAACATTATTTCTAACCTATAAGCAAAAAATGCGAAATAGGCAAATTACACTTAAATAATACTTGGAAATTGTAGATTTAGCTTTACAATTTGCCTGTTTCTAAGTGTTGAATTAGCATAACTTTAAATTTTTCATAACAAAGCCATAGAAAATTCAAACACCATTAGCAAAATAGCTACCCTTTAAAGAACATAACAACAAAATATATTCCACGTATAAAATATCACTGTTGCATACGCAAAGCAAAAAAGAAAAAAAAAGTAAAAACGACTAAACCAAAAAGGAGCAAATCTCTGCATCTCACGACCGCGGCTGACTCCCGTATCGGTGACAAAATGGTTTTACGCCTCGGGGTAACAACACTTAGTTATTAGGGTTCCCCGGTAAAATCATTAATACCTATTTTTCAATCGCTATAATTATTATCTTTATAGAACTGGTAATAAAGCTTGGATTTATTTGTTTTCACTCGCTGTTGATAACAAGCAGCTACCAGTCTGATTTTGTAAAGTTCTATTTGCATTTGATAGCCCTTCTCTTTCGGAATCTTTCTTGGTGACTAAATAGAGGAATTTTTGTTTCAAAAGTTACAAGTACAATTTACTCTCATCAAAACAAAATACTCTAACTTTGTTTCTTGGGAGTCTCAGCTTGAATTACCTCAATCTAATAATTTGACATTTATCTCTGTAATAATTTGAAGTCGTCGTGGCGCCGTGGTTACTGTGCATATCAAACGATATCGCAAGTTAAGCGTGCTCGGTGCGGCCGGTATTAGGATGGGTGACCGCCGACCATTCATTTGTCACTTCCGTGCTTTGGAGGGCACGTTAAGCAGTCGATCCCGGGTATACTTGTATACAGTAGTCGTTAAGGTTTGTCAGAAGCCATTTCGGCACCCTGAAATATCTGACATCCACCAACCAGCACCGGGCCAGCTTGGTGGATTACGGCCTAAACCTCCTCGTCACCCAGAGGAGAGACTCGAAGCCCCTGAATAATTTGAAATAGGTAATAACTGTTCGGTGACAGTTCCGTTTTTGCTAGCGATGACGATGTACAGATAATAGTGCAGCGATATTTGACGGCAGATTTCGTATGAAGAGGCAAACTAGGAAATACACTCGGATTAGTTACCTTTTACGCCACGCTTGTCCAGAGGCAATAAGGCAATTCTAAGCCGTATCTACGTGTCAAAGTAAATTGTTTTTGTGTAACAACTACGGCTACTTAGAGTGCATATAGACCAACTAACTTCACATATGAAATATCATTTTCACGACCTATTTTAAAACAACATACATAATACATCAAAATTGGAACAATTTTAGAGATTAAATACAACCTGCGGAACTCACATCTAATACCAGACTCGGCACCTAACCACAATGTCCTGTCTTACCTCACTTGTTATGGACTTTTAATTAAGTTTTAATTTTATCTCTCGGCTCCTGTTTTTTTAATTGACTGGATTTTTCAGTAGAATCCTTACCGTGTTCCGGATATTGGGAAAATATATAGTGACAGTTGCGATGTCCTTTTAATTGTTATATGGGAATAAATTTATTGGGAATCCGTTTAATTGTCCGTTTGTTTGGTGATGGTGGATTACAAACGTTTTGTTACGAGCTTCTTCTGGTAGATTTGTTTGTTTGTTTTGAGTTTTGATAAGTGCTTATGTAGTTTTTTTATTTGGCTTATAGTCAAGTTTATTTAGCTCTGTGAATCAAGTATGTGAAAACGTGTTATTTCGTAGATAATTAATTTTTTCTTCTTCTTTCTGATACTTGTTGTGTATTTGTTCATAATTCTACTTTTTCTAAGGTTATGCCACAGTATGTATAAAGTAGACGAGCAAGTTGATTGATCTAATGACTCTCAGCTTTGATTTGAGCCCTACCTATGTAAAATTATTTGGATCTTTCTGTCATATGGTTAACATTGTTGATTTTCTTAAATCCTTTGATATAGATATTTGACATACTTCGAAAACACGCCTGCAAAAAACATATCAATTTCACATCCAATAACAACAAAAAAAAGCAATTAAAAGTCTGAACAACTGTATCTACTTAACATTGCTTTTCCAATCAGCTTAAAAACTAAATCTAGAAAAGAAACAAATTCCAAATTTAAATTTTACGAGGGAAAATCGATCCGTTTTATTAACTGCATTCAATGAAATATTATAAGTTTTATGATTACCGGCGTTCAAAGAGTTATTTTGTAATTTTCTTGCGTATTTCTTGCTATTATTTTGTTTGAATTACAGTTGTAATTGATATGAGATTGCAGAAAACCGTTCGGGCAAATACTTGGTAACTCATTTGGAACAGAATCTATGGAACACGTTTGCTTTAATTGTTCTATTGGTTGAAGTGTTGGTTAAGTTCTGTTAACCGATTTAGTTTGAACTAACTGTTCCGTTAAATTTTACTCGTGCGAATTCCGATCACATAAGAATTGACCATAAAAAGTAGCATTATGTAGTCCAGAGTTTCTTATCTGTTTGCGAAAGGCTTTTTTTGTTGACATAATAAGGATGGGTATTTTGTCCTGAATGCCACTTGGTGAAAAGTGACCACGAGGACTTTAATCAACGAATGCAGAGCATTAAAAAAACCGACTTAAAGCCGGGTTAAAGCTTTGGCTGAGTTGACAATATCATCAACGTAAACATTCTCCGAAGTCATACATATTTTTTCAAAAGTTTGAAATTTTCAATGAAGTACTCAACCGATTTCGATGAAATTTAAATAGGGCCAACTATGAGGTATCCTCTATCATAAAAAAAATCATACAGACGAATTGAGAACCTCCTTCTTTTTTGGAAGTGGGTTGAAAATGGTACCATCCATCAACCTATTCACTCGACACTCAAATGTACATACCAGGACTGCAGTGGTCAGAAAAAAAGAGGCAGGCGGTTTGTTTACACCCTGCGACCCGTACCATAAGAGAACTATCGAAGCTCTGGTCGACTTTAAGCATGAAACCTTGAATATTTAAGATGCATAGTAACAATAATAGACATCTGTATCTAACAACAAATCACCCAAATTGATACATCAATGTAAGGCTCCGAAGTATCTAAGTCCTTCATCCTCATCATCTCAACGTCTCTCCCCTGGATGACGAGGAGGTTTAGGCCGTAATCCACCAAGCTGGCCCGGTGCTGGTTAGTGGATGTCAGATATTTCAGGGTGCCGAAATGGCTTCTGACAAACCCTAACGACTACTGTATACATACAGCTCCCGAGACCGACTGCTTAACGTGTCCTCCGAAGCACGGAAGTAAGAAATGAATGGTCGGCGGTCACCCATCCTAATACCGGGCACACCGAGCGCGCTTAACCTGGGATATCGTTTGATATGCACAGTAACCACGGCGCCACGGCGACTTCATAACTAGGAAGGAAATAGTATCTGTATGTATGTGCCATGTGCTTTTAGGTTTATATGATAACTTATCACTTTTACTTTTAATAACGATAATAGCTTGTAACCTTCATTAGAAGTTTGTTTCTTTCATTCACTTGTATCTGTTGTCACTTTTTAATAAAATAATGTTTTGAATTTCTTTATTAAATCTAGGAAATTCAAAACAAATTTAATCCCAGATTTGGAAATACTTTATAGAAATCTAGATTTTGCCTGTTATGGTAACGCTTCTATTTCTTTTTATTGTAATCTGAAATTAAACGTTAGAATTAATATTGAAACCCATTTTAATTATGGCATAAATAAACCGATTTCTACTGCTTCATGAGTCGAATAAGCTCAGTTCGACCAATACATTTTACATTGAACTTTAAATCAGTATCATAAGAATTTCATTTAAAAATGCCTTGATCACAAAACTTTTTAATATCCCATTTGGTTGGTTAATTATTTCGCAAAGGTGCAGTCCGTTTGAAGATAACTTAACTTTAAAATAAATTCACAAACGTATCCATAAATTCCCTTGCGACAAATAATATCTGGAAGTACATTAAATTAAATAACCAACTGACATCGGTTAACTTAATCCCGAACAGCTGCGCAGAAAAAGATGAAATTAAATGAAAAATTCAAAAGTATAATTAAAATTAACAATTAGGATTTTAACGTGCAGCCGGCTCCTCGGTTAATGTGCAGCATTGATAGTGCATGTCTGTAACAGGTTTTAAACCGGAAATAACTATATATATTATGATGATAATTTTGCAAAAAAGTAGCTCGGCGAGTGGAGTTTAATCGGAACTGTAAAGGGTAATTCTTAATTGCCGGTATGTATGTCACTGATAAAATAACTTTGAAAATTGCAAACTGTATTTTTTCAGCTTTAGTTTTTTGTGCCATAACAAAATTCAGGTAAAATTATATAGCTAGGTTGAATGACAAATTAAAGGAAGCACACATACTTGATATAGAATTATAATTAGGTACTTATTTGATAAATAAATAAATAAATATTTCTGACACTCACACAACATTATCTAGCCCAAATTAAGTTTCTTAAAGAACTTGTGTTATGGACTAGATAACTGATATACTTAAGAAATAAATACACATATATTTTGAATAAATACATATTTTTTATTAAAATAAATTTAAATATACATATAAAAATATCTGTGCTCATCACACAAATATCCGCCGCCGCCGGGATTCGAACCCAGGACCTCTGGCATAGAAGGCAATGTATGTTACCGCTACACCAGCCGGTCGTCAAACAAAGAACTAATAACAAAGAACTCTATTCACTATTTGCTCACCTGAAAATGTGCATGGTTTAAGCCCTAGCTGTCAATATAACACAACTCTCTGCTATTATTTTCTAAAATCTTCTTTTAAACCACATTCTAAATAAACAGTACCATGCGTTTTGTGTACCCAGTTCGGACCTTTTTTACTGGTATCACATTTTGATTACAATGAATAAATATAATTATTGTATTTTGTTGTTTTATTTTTAAACCTGATTAATACTAGTTGCTTTCTAGTTCTCATCAAAAAGTAGGACAGTAGGTACCAATATTGTTATTTTTTTACGATAATTTTATAAAAAAAATTAATCAAGTATCAAGTTTGTTTAATCCATTTATTTCATACTATTGTCAGGTTTACCATGATGCTATTTTTTTAATTCCCCAGGTTTTACCAGTCTCTACTTTCATTAGCCAGACTATATTATAAAATTCATCTACTTGTGTACGCACTTCCGTCTAAGCCCATTTAGTAGTGAATACATAACTAACATAATAACTAAATTATTCCGTGTCTGGGTGTTTATCTATTTATGTATTTATATTCTAGGTTCCCCCCTAGTTCGCTACATGGTATCCCATAACACAAGCTATGCTTACTTTGAGGCCAGGTAGTTGGCGTGATTGTCAGGGAAAAAAAAAACTCGATAACATTACAAACTTTCACATTTACAGCAATAATATAATTATAATAACTTTTAAAAGCCCTTTATGCACACACCCTTATCCAACTGAGCGAGAAGAATATTTACTATGCACGTCAGACAATCAATTTTGCGATTTATTTTAATATCACAAAATATTGAATGAGATGCACCGTTGCACGTCCACAAAGATAATTGTTAACAAGTGTACATTCGGAGTTGAAATTATTAAAAAATATACCTTTCATTTCATTTATTCATTCATTCATCATAAATCTTTGTAATTTTCAAGCGATTTCCAAAAAAGGAGGAATTTACCAATTCGTCTGTATGTTTTTTTTTGTGTCTTTGTTACACGATATTTCGGACAATCATGAATAGATTTAAAAAAATTTGGTACAGGATATTTCATAGTTGATCCCATATAAATTTCATCGAAATCGGTTGGGTACTTCATTGAAAATTTCAAACTGAAAAAATATATACCTATGATTTCGGAAAATGCTTACGTGGATGACATTCTCAACTCAGCTGAAGTTTTGACGTGAAGTCGGTTTTTTTAATGCTCTGCATTCGTTGATTATCGTTTGGCATGATGTAATAAGCGCTGAGGTATACATTAGGACACTGGAACATCACTGGGACTTACCATGAAGTTCGCAACAGTTGTGATTAGGTACTCAACTTCAGATAACGTAGAAAATTCATTTTGTGTGTTTACACAAGTTTAAGTGGTTCTTGGATCCATATTGTGTAAGTTGAATTAATTGAGTGACCAATCATTAATAGAATAATAAGATTGTATCAATATAAGTGATTAAATCAAGTTCTTATATTTATTATTTTTAAATATGTGCTACAATTTTTATATTGACTCCTTGTCTAACCTCCAGACTGATATACGACAGAAACAATTTTAAAGTAATATAATAATATTTTTCTTTTAGATAAAGCAACTATTAATGCTGTATGTGACATTAATAGTTATTAGTCTAAGGAAACCAATAATTTATGAAGTTTCAACTAAAGTGCGGCCGTTGCGAGAATGCGTTCCTGACAGCTCCTTATGTCCACTGAATAAAGTTTATTTCCGATTCGAAAGTTAAAAAAGATATGATTTTGACAGCTGTCAGGAACGCATTCTCGCAACGACTGCAATTTAATTATGACACCATCAATTTACAACAAAAAAATAACATAACCATAACTTTAACCCATTAATCTTACGCAAGTCATAGACCATCATCATAGAGTTCTCTCAAACATATTTTATAACAAAAAAGTTCTTTTTTTAAACAAAAAAATAACCTAATCCGTATGAACGCATCCTTATCCCCCGTAAGCGTCCTCAATATTTACGACTACCGTCAACCAATCAATGAGCGCCGTGTTTTGACGTTTCATTACGTTCGCACGACGTCTTCATCGCGTCAGTTATTTATGAGCGCGACTGTACCTCGCGGGTATGCGATCGCTAACTATGCTGCTTTGTTTATTTCTATGATACTTGTTTGATTGTTTGGAGTTTAGTTTCTATTTTTCATGGATTTATGTTTGTTGTGAATGGTAACTAGTCTATATGGTAATAGAGTCAAAATTACTTTGTTTAGGTACTATCTTATTTTTAAGGACATTGACGCACGCGCAGGATTTGTGAGATTTGGTGTAATCAAAGTTTTTATAGAGACGGAATGCAGGAAGATACAATTATTATTTGATGTTTAGTAATTTAATGAATTTTAGTCGAAGTTTGACAACTTTTATGAATTGTTTTAGATGATTATTTGGAAACAGTGTGTGAGCATTATGAGCCGCCTAATATCCTAGAGCTATAAATAAGATAAATTTCTCAGTTCAAATTAACTGAAAACTTTTAATGCATACTTCTACGCACTAATAAAGTTAACAAAAGAACACTCCAACCTAAATAAACTACCTTCAGAATTAATGGCCATTTATTTTCGCATAGATTTCTATCAAAAAATGAAAACAAAACTCGAAATAACAGCTGCAAGATCCACGGGCGTCATTATCGATTTAAAATCGATTTTGGATCGATCCGGATCGTAATTGATCGCTCGCACGAGCCGCTGTTCCAAACAATCGGAATATCCAATAAATCGATTAGAAATTAACAGTTTCGAATATTTATGTTGAATTTTATTGATATCGATACAGTTTGAATTTTCTAGTTTTGTTCCATTTCTGTTTAATTGCTTTGGTTTTATTTTTTTAGAGTTATGTCATGTAAGCTAGACTTATGATAGCTAAACGAATACTCTATTGTTTTTACTATTTAGATACAATTCTTTCTTAACAGAAAAATCCATAACACAAAATACTTATGTATACTTAAGTCTCTTTCAAGATTCAAACTCGAGACCTCTTATGAGACAGAAGACATCATCACTTACCTCTACGCCAATCGAGTCGTAACCTTGCAACCCATTTAAAAATTAAATTCAAAAACAGAACGAAACGCAAACCCTTTTAAAATTAAATCAGTCGAATCTCAAACAGTGCCAAATGACAAAGTACACATAATTAAACGTCCAGCTTCACCAGCAAATAAAAGAAGCTGCGCTCCGTTACGGGTGTACATCTGATACAGTGTTTTTAATTGAGCTACACTGGTCTTTCTGATTTATGGTCAGTCCCGCCAAAAGTTATTCCGATTTAACGCCTGCTTAATGAGACACACGGCGGTTTGGAATTCGAAATTCGAATCAATTCGGTTTTTAAACTTCTTTTTAAATCTACAATACTTAAATATTTGTATTTTTGTATTATGCTTTGTTACAAACAAGACGATGAATGAGATTTTTTGTGACTGGATGAGAAATTCAAAACAGAGTTAGATTAAGAACGAACGTAGAAATATTTATTTTGAAGTATATTATTAATTTGAATTATTAATCAAAAAATGACATTCAATTTAATAAACGTTTAAACCTTAGAATTGGGAAAAGCTCTAAAATGTTTACAGTGTTTATAGTTAACCATGAGGACTGGACATTCAATTTTTCTAATTCTGTTAATAATATTTCAATAAGAAAAAGATACCGGAAAGTTTAAAAAAAGAAAATTTAAGCTTCAACTTCGCTATAAACTTTAAAAAACCTCAAAGCTCATTACCACAAAACCTAGTATTCCTAAACAAACATACCATTACACAAAATAACAACTCAAAGATCACTTATCACCCCATTTCACATTTATTAGTCACGTTGTACATATAAAACAAACTGCAAAGTTCGATATTCGCAACAGCAGTGTGTCTCTTTCCAAAGATCTTCGGTGTTGATATAGTCTGTGGCAGTTTCAACCTCCTTTATGTTCATTTTAAAATAAAGTATGGCTGTTCTTCTTGATTGAATTTTCACCACCTTAAGGCTTAGGCGTGATTGTCATACATCAGTGAGACAGCCGTGTGATTTCTATTTATTGGTCGTAAACGAATTCATATTTGAATCTCGATGCGTTTACGACCAATGGAGAATGGGATAGGTTGTTACAGCGGCTCAGACATGCAGACACGACCAATAGCTGTCTTTTATTTTCTTAAATGTTTTAGTTGAGCGATACTTGTATTCCATTTATTTTATAATTAGCACTTTTGACAAAACAGTGCCAAGAGTTTTTCTGATATTTAACATGAATTGTGAATAAATAAAATTATTTATTGACTAGCTGTGCCCGCGAATTCGTACGGCTGGACGAAGTCGCGGGCACAGCTACGACGCGACGATCAATGATTTTTTTGTGTAAAGTGCTGTTTGTGTAAAACGTAATTTATCAAGCATAATGGTATTAATACTTCTGTCCCGGCGCAGGCCCTTTGTGGGTAATTACAATAGAAAGCCAGTTGTGTCTCGTTAGCGGTGATTAAGAGGGTATATGATATCTTTGCTTGCGACATCGCTCACGTTCTGTAAGTTTTTGTAGTAGAATTCTACTTTATTAGCTGTTTAGCAGAATAACTGAAAGCGAAGCTAACGTTCATTGCAACGAATTCTTACAAAGATAATGGTAAAGACAGCTAGTCACCATACGACATCAATTGAGAGCTTAAGCATACACGACATTATCAGTGAGCCCGTCTGGACTATGAACATAAAGGTTCCTTGGACTACTCACGCTAAAGCTGACCATGTGAAAAACAACTCACGGTAAGATCGACGCCAGCTACGCCTAAAGTCTGACCTTGTGCCTTATTTTTTGTCATAGCGAACATAAAGCTACTAGAAACTGCACCCACTCTCTTAACTTGAAATGGGAAATCGCTCGGAATCAAATGAATTCTAGGAATCAAAACACTTTCCCCACCACCAAAACCGGTTAAAACTTCTGCCTTATTTATGTGAACACTCGCGAATAATGTGCGCTTTATCACTATTTCTAGCAATGCCACATACAGGATTTTCTGTGGGATCAAGATCGATAGGTATTTTAAACAGAGTATGAGCTATTTTTCCTCCTGGTAACAATGTCGCTGCTATTCCTGCTAAGTATTCCTAATAGAATTTCTCCCAAAGAAATATTAACACTAAGGCAGACACGGGCAATTGACAATGTTTTGCTCGGATGTCATATTTGAAACTCTATTTTCCAAAGTTTTTAATAGTTCTGCAGGATTATAGTTAGCTTCTACAGCGTACTCCCTATTAATAAGTACGTTCAAATAGCTATCAACACTTATTTACGATACTACGTGCAATATCACAAATACTACCTACACTTTAAAATTAAAATCTATACCTACTACTTATATAAATAAAACTAAATTACTCTACTTTAAACTGTACTTAGTAAAAACTAAAAGGAATAAAAAGGTCGCTCTGAAAAGCTGGGTTTAGACATAGAATTTATAGAATGAAGAATACGAACGAACGCTCGCCACTTGACTTGACACGTTCAAATCAAAATTTCAAAAAACCGTCCTTTACTTACTCTATACGGTAGCGAGTGAGCGATCCGTGGCGGCCGCGCACCACACGTGTGTTGCGAACGGTGAAAGCCAAATTCAACCTTCACCAGTACATTTACAGCATAGCTTAGAACTTAGTGAACTGCGTGTAACGTAACCTACGACAAACTTATTATTTGCGGTTGGTACAGTAATCGGGCCTAGGGATCGAACCACAAAATTAAGTTTGTTTTTTATCTTTGATACTTTTTCGGGATAAAAAGTATCCAGTGTGGTGCATAGAACCTTAAGAAATAATTATACCAAGTTTCATTGTAATCGAACTAGTAGTATTTGCGTAATGCCTGATCATACAGACACACAGACAAAAAATTTTTAATCACATTTTTGGGTTCGGTGTCGGTCTAGTAACACCCTCTGCCATTTATTTTTTTGATATTTTCAATGTACAGAAATTTTAATTTTACAGATTTATTATACCTAAGTGTAGATTACTGATTTACTTTGAAAGTAAAGTTGTTTTTCTTCAATTTATCCACAATTCCTTCAAAATCTAAATCAAGATGAATAAACGTTCCTCGTGAATAAACAGCATCGACTACTGAAAATTCCAAAAATCCTTTTGTTTGTCGTGTTCAGACAAACAGACGGCGCGGAACTTAACTTCAAAATCTGTATGTAGATATATTTTCAGATTAATTTCAGATTAACCTTAAAGACATGCATAATGTCAAGTTTGATTACTCTGATTTTAATGATTCAAGCATCATTCGACAGAGACAAAGTCGCTGATCCCAATAACGTGGCCCTAAATGCCGCTTAATAAATAGCCTTTCAACCCTCGATATGAAGAGATTTATTTTCAAAGCTCATAAACGATTGACCTTAAAAAATACAAAATATCTCAATTGATTTGCAACTTTTTTACTTGTAAGTAAGGTTTTTGATACAATATTGTAGGGCTATATCAGTGCATTTGTAAATTCGATAAAAGATATTTTTAACCAGTCGCTCAAGTTAAAATAGAGGATATAATTTAAAGGTTGTAAAATTTGAAAAATACCTTTTATAATACGTATTTTACTGAATAAAATTACTAGTTTTACTGTGGGTACAACATATTTTCCATTTCTACTTTGTATTTTATGGTCAAAATAGCTTCTTGTAATTTTTTGAAGTTTCGCGTTGCTCCTAAGAAGTAACTAGAGGAAAACTTGACATTGTCTTAAGTTTTCAAGTTTTAAATCTAGGATTATACTTAGACCACTTAAGTATAACTCACTTTTGACCAAAGAATCGATGAAGACACCAAAAACCCCAACGTAAAAATGTGAAATAAAATTATACGTTGTATCCAGTTCCAATCTTTTCTTTTAAAGCCATGCTTTTAACATGAAACCTGATAAGTCTAGTCTACAAACATAATAACAACAAGTTAATAAAGCATTTCTATTCCACAGACTATAATGCAAATGAATTCAAACGAGTTAAATTTGAGGTCCTCGCCACCTCGGCTACTGAGCACTGATAACTGGGTGTTTTAATGGGAACGCGTGACCTGTCGCGGCACTCGCGGCCTGTGTGAGCCGGGCTTACATGCTACTGGTTCTTATAGTTTACTGCTTATTGATAAAGTTGTTGAAGCGTTGTTTATGACGACGTTTTTTTTTTAATTTTGTTTGGAAACGAAAATAGGAAGAATTAAAAGAGGAGTTTGAGTAACCTTATTTGTGACTATTCACGGACTTTAACCATGGCACTATTAACCTTATAGAGAAATAAAAAGTCAGCACAGCAGGCAATAAAAAGGGCTATGCTTAGGGTTTCCTTGTGGGATCGAATCAGAAATCAGGCCAATCAAAGTCACTGATATAGCCAAAAGGATTGCAAAGAAAAGTGGAAATTAGTAAGGCACATAGCTCGTAAACAGGATGTCTTTAATGTTTTATTATTTTGGGCAAAGACTTCCGTAAGCCGATTTAATCGCATATGAAACAGATCTATTGCAAACCCCGAAGTCATGAGTGACTGTCATAATTAGTGATCATGGGAGCTCTAGGTATAGATACCGAAATCGTAAATTCAATCAGTAAATTAAATTCTTTGATCAGAATGTCAACCAACACTCAAGGGGTACCAAAGCACTAAAGCGACGAGCCATTCCTGCCAGTATCACGAGAAGAAATCCGTTGCGTTGCGCAAAGTAAAACAGCAAAAAAATTAATATACTTAATATAAACAAAAAACATCTGCAAAAATGTTCCCGGGGAAAAAACATTTTGTTCCCGCTGAAAAAATTCGTATCACAAGCTTTGCTTAGACACTTTTCCATTTTATTTTTAAATGAAATATGGCCAGTGCCGTATAAACCAAGGCCTCTACACTGTGAAATCCTCGGGTTGATAAGCGAACGACTCTGGCGCATCCGTCCACTTATCAATTAAATGGACGACACCATCTCCCGGGACTCGAACCGCGGTTAAATAAACCAGACACGGGTATTTCATTAATTACCTACATTTGTTTTCGATTGGATTTCGTTTAGAATTGCTGTGGTGTTTTGTAACGAGGAAATGGTTGGGAATTAGAATACAATAAAATTGCTTGGTTAAGAGTGTTGGGATTTGTTAGGTTTTTTTGCAATGGATTAGAGTTCATTTTTCCTTAATCTTAATTTTATACGATGTTAAGTGCCGCTGCGCTGTAACTGTAGTTAGAGCATTTGACTCTAGAATCTTCAAAAATATCTTTTAGTTAATAAACAATGTTACATTCTAAATTCTTCCAAATAAAACGTATATTTTTTCTAATTTAAGAAAGAAGAGTTTTTTTTGCGCTAATTTCTTGACAAAATTTGTCAAAATATTTTCGCATTTGGGAGCCGAAATCGCGTTTACAGACGCTATATTTTTATTAAAAAAAACTCCTACGGAATTAAAAGTAACGAAGGTAAAGTAAACTTTTAGATATACCTATTTTTTTTTGTTTTTTAGTAAATGAACTATGCAAAATATGTACATAGTGATTTATCTATAGAAATCTGGCAAGCTTTTTACTAAAAGATTTGGTCTAGCATTTTAGTTAGGAAAGCTTTGTTGCCTGGAAACAGATTATTAAGTGTTTTACAAATAGCATCCTTCCATTTTTCCATACTGTAAAACCAAAAACGAAAAATATCTAGAACAAACATTCCAAATTCAAAACAAATACCGCAGCGGCGATCAATGCACTCCTGGGATCAATATAATCTGTATTACAAATTTAAAATATTCGAAAATGTTTACAATATTCTAATTTCAAATCTAAAATAAAGGTTCCTATAACTCTTTGGTTTCCCACAGGGACCGTTGACAGCCAATGATTTAAAACCTCCTTACTTCTTAATTAATAAGAACGTTGAAAATCTCTTCGTCTCCCTCTATTGTACGGATTGTTCTATTTCCATCTTTGTTTATCTTTGTGGTTGAAGTTATTGAGACATCTCGAGTTAGGAGTGATTTATTCACATTGTCGAGAAATTTTATCGATTTGTTTACTTTTAGAATTAGTAGTAAGTAAGTCAGGCCGATCGATTTATCCCTGTATGCTAATTCGATTCGATGCTATTACTGGTGCTACATACAAATAATATTTTATGAAAGGAGGCCGGCAGGAGGCAAGAAGGCAGTTATAACAAAAGACGGCATGTTATTTGGAGGGAAATACATTTTTTCATTTTGTGTTTGATGTAAAATGTTGTAAGTTGTCATCGTTTTAATATTGAAGTTTTGTACTAAGTTTTGTAAGTTATGGTTTTTTTATGTGGCATTCTTTATTATGTTGTCGAGTTGTAATTATTGAGTCTGATCCAGATTATTGTTTTCAGAGTCTGAAATGCAAATTACTGGTTTAAACTTCACAGCTTACATTAAAAGCTACGTTTAAGAGTGTTTTATACATAGGGTAAGCTAACTCGAAGTAACGTAATAGACTTTAGCTCAACTTGCAATATACTATAAAAACAATAATTTAAAATAAAAAAAATATGGACCTTACATTCATACAAAATAAAACGTGAAGGCCTTGTCTTAAGTTTTCGCAATTTATAGCTGATTTTTATTTTACATTTTAATTCAAAGAAATCTTTAATTAAAATTAAACGTTTAATAAAATCGGGTTGCAAACGTCAATATCTGTACCAACATTAACAAAGGTAGATTTTATTTTCGTCAACAAAATCGCCCTCCGTTTGATATTCACTCAAGCATATGACAATACGTTGACAATAATGGAGCTCGCGTGTGTGTTCAAAGCCTTATTCTTATCATAAGCTTACTGAGGCAGACTCACGCCTTTGGTGCGATAAGTGGCCCCCTGAATACCCCCTAATACTAACACGAATATAGCTAACTATATAACGATCAGAGGTTGTTTTTTAACAGATTTTGACAATGTTGAGTTGACATAGAATAACCTTAGTATTCCTGTTCCTGGACACTTACTAACAGTTTTGTTATACTAGAAATATAATAAAATTGTTTTCAACACACTTGCTCGTAAAGTGAGCGTTATTCTATTGAATTTAGAACTATAAACTGGGCTATAAGTCACGCGTGCATAATATATTATACCCTAGTGCATAATATAACGAATCCTACAAAGTTGAATTGTACCTTTGTGCAAATTACATGCGAGTAAACAGAGCATATTTTATTGATTCGGGTTATACATTAAATATTTTCAGAAACAACAAAGAGTATTTATACCACTTCAAATCCATATACATTTTTAAATGTTTGCACCTTATATTAGTAAAACAAATTCGTATATCAAACAAATTATTCACAATTTACAATAATTTGTTATAAAATATTAAAATATTTGCATTTTGTACCACTCCAAATTAAACATTTTCACTTAAAATAGGCTGTATATGCTATACAGACATTGACACATTTGGGGGGAAAAAAAAACCTACGCGCATGCGCGAGGTTCGGCGCCATTTTTCAATCACAATTCACAGCTTTGTTATCAGGTGTGTTTGTTATTTTATGACCACGTATGTCTGTCTTTTACTCACAAGTGTGTTGAAAAACGTCGTATGTAACTCGTGAGCGTTGCTAATTACAGTCGAGCGAGGCTGTGATTTGAGCCCGAGCCGCAGGCGAGGGCTTAATAATGAGCCGAGACTTAAATCACTTGTTACATAATATACTATAGTAAAATGTAAAGAACATTGGAGTTTATTAGAATATGTATAGTGTTTAATGAAATTATGAATGTGTACTGTTTTTGGCAACGATATGCAGTACTTAATTCAACGAGTCTAATAACAAAATATTTATTTATTTATATTGTTGTATAAGTTGATATATCTAGGTAGTCCATCAATTGTAGATAGGATACCTTTTAGTGGTGCACCTGATTAGAATATTCTTCATATACAATTTGCACCAAATGTCCAGTTTAAATTTTTTTTTAATCCCTAGACAATGAAACCAACTACATGGTCCCAAATAAATAATAAATAAATAAATACATCAATAGATAAACGCCCAGTCTTTTTTTACTTATTCCGTGAGGGAATCAAACCCGCAACCACTGGCGTCTGAGGCTGACAGTTTTACCCTATTGCCAAAGTGGTCGTTTATTTTATTTTATTTAAAGTCATTGGATCTCAAGGCTGCATAATATATTTTTTTGACCGTAGAGGCTAACTCTTAATATTCTTAGTCTAAATACACAAAAAAATAAAAAGAACTAAGTTTAGCTGTCAAAACGTTAGTTTCGGGTAGATGGCGTTGTATATTGTCATTGTGTTCCAGTCAGCCAGAACTCTACTTGCTACTTGCTCGGGGCTGGGTACTCTTGGTATACAGGGTGACTGGTGGGTCACTTTTGAAATTCGAAGACGTGATAATTTGAGATCCTACATGAAGAGGAAAAATATAATAAAAAATAAATATTAATTATTTACTGAGTAAACTTAAACGAAAGTTAAAGAATTGATTACACAACGCATGGTTACACTAGCGTTGGCAGCGATCCGCGTGCCAGGTCACGCGATTGACTCAGGCGTAAGGAGAGTAAATAGTAACAAAACTTATTAATTTATAGTGAATTCTAGTGAAAACTTAAGTATCTACCTACTGTTATTACATAATTATGACCAGAATCGAGTACACAGTGCTCTCCTTCAGTATCTAAAATTTGTCACCAGTCCTGTATATTGAAATACCACCTTAGATCGACTTTTTTGTCCTTGTGATCCATGATACAAGCTTATTAAAGTTAATTTGTGGCTACATACCTAGTTGTTATGTCCACGGTTATATCCATTGGCTCTAACTTTTTTGCATACAATCAAACTTAGTCATGCAAATGAAATAACATACTAAGTCGTAATCTTGGATCTAAACAAATCAGACGCATAAATCATATTAGTTGAAATTCCTTTTTCAAACAGCATTTCTTACACTCCAGCGCATAACTGTAAGCTACGCGAACGTTACTGCAACAGTTTTTATATATTTAAAAAACTGATACGCTAATCATCTCAGTTGAGGGTAGAATAAAAACTATAGATATGTTATCTAAATTAGGGTTCTTTGTGCAATTGTAAAAACCACTTTTAAAACGGTATTGTATTTTTTATCAAGGGTTCTATGAATGGAAAACCATTGCTATTTTTTTAAAATAAATTTACATTATTACAATAATAGGCTCTAACGACAGGTTCAAAGTGGCTGTATTGTTGCTATATTTTACTTCATCATCACAATACTTTGTTATGAGTCCATTGCAGGGCCATGAGTGCCTCCTGGGTGACGAGGGGGTTTAGATATAGGTCATAATCCACCAAGCTGGCCCAGTGCTAGTTTGTGGACATCAGAATTTTCAGGGCACAAAAATGGCCTGGCCTAAATCTCACCTTTGTTAAATGTGTTGATGAGAATAAGGATACAATACTCGTGTTTAAAAATAGAATCTCTTTAATCAGCTACACATAAATGTACTTTATTTGATATGACTAGTCTTGAAACTTTAGATAATATGTACTGAACTCTATCAATAACTCCCAATTCAGCCTTTGCCATCGGTCACGACACACTGGTCACTACAACAACGGTACGCCACGCGCCATATTGCAAGTCAGTTGCAGCGCCATCTGTGATCGGTAGACGTTTTTAATTACTGTCGCTGTCATTACGTGGGATATGGGGATGGTTATTAGCTGTTTGAGGGTGGTTTTTGTTTTTTGGGTTATGTTTTGTTTTTAATTTGGTCAATTGTTTATAGTTGTAGCTCGTTTGGTCAAGTTGTGCTGGGTATTGTATTGGCCGAGTCGTCGTAATAAAATCTGTACTATCATAGTAATGACACTACAAGGCAAATGTTTTTTTTTGAAACAAGAGGTTTAGGACTATATTACCTACCTAGTAGGTAAAGTGTCGACGTTTTGTCAGAATTTCGAGACAAATGCTTAATAAGTTAACTGTGAACTTAGTTCGCCATTGCACTCAAATTTTAGGTTGGTAGGTATCTTTTAAGCCGAATTAGGGAACTTTAAACTTAATAGTTGGTAACATAAACTGAATTCGACGTTTGATATAAGACGGTTACAGTAGGTTATTATGTAAATATAGAGCACTAAGAACCGACAAATGAACGTGCCTTACATAAATTAATGGCCATCGGTCAACCATCCTTTACCGACCCAACCAAAAGTTATTTAACATGCTGTATCGACGAATACAGAAGATTCGATGAATTGAAATTATGCATAATACAATATTTATATCAAAATCATATTGTAATTTTATAAATCGACGACCACTTTGGCTAAGAGGTAAACCTATCTGCCTCAGACGCCGGTGTTAAAAGTTCCGTGTCTAGGTGTTTATCTATTTATGTATTTACTTATATTCTAGATTCCCCCCTAGTTCGCTACATGGTATCCCATAACACAAGCTATGCTTACTTTGGGGGCATGTAATTGGTGTGATTGGGAATTAAAAATTGCTTTTCGGTAAGAGGTCATCCGTTGAATCAGTATTTACCGAAATTGGACGACAAAATTTTGGATGGAATAAAATGTTCTCCGTAATTCCCAATTGACTTAATGTCATAGATGATGTAATTTCATGTTAAGACATTGCTGCACGAATCGAAAAGGAATGCATAAATTCGGTGTTTATAGTATTTTTTGCAAGTGAACCTCATAAATATAATTAAGAAGATTTTTCTTCCAATATGGTTGTCTCTTGGGACGCCCGGTACGCAGCCTCTGACTCCAATTGGCTGTCGTTCAGATGAGGAGACACGCCCAACTCGGGATATCTCAGCAAAGGGGGTGTTTAGCGGGTAACGCTGGGTTCGGTGAGTCCCGCACTGTTAGGGATTGGCTGATGGGGTAGTCCCCCAAAGGTCCCCTCTTCGTGCATCAAGCATTCACCTCCTCTCCTTCTGTGGCACCCTTAGGGGCGTCAAGTCGGTAGTTAAGCTTTCTGTGGCGGAAAAAAAAAAAAAAAAAAAAAAAATCTTCCAATATTTCGCCGAACCCAAAAAATCCTATACCTAGTTCTTTAAATTCATGGCAGTATCTACAGTATATTTCGGAAAACTAGATTTAAATACCCGTCACATCAATTTATTTTGTTTTTTTTTTTATGTAAAAGTAAAAATTTTACATACTCGACAAACGAGAGCTTAGAGTTTTTCTGTCAGCTATTTCCATGTAGGTAAGTCTACTTTTAATACCATTTAAATCCAAACTAAGACGTACAATAAAGTCCAATACCAATAAGCAATAAAAAAATAAAAAAATGCCATTGCGTTCGAAATTCAAACGTCATAACAATTACAAAACCTTAACTCTTACTTTCCACAAATACATCGAAACCTGACATCAAAAGCTTGCGTGACACTGCACGCTATAATTTTAATGTTTATTGCTCATCTGTTCATACAAGACTGTATCGGAATCGCTGGAATCACGGCAATTAGACGACTATTACATATTAATTATTGCTAATTGTATTAAAGACATGTAAATTATTTGCACGATAAATAATATGTTAGGCTTGTTTTGAGTGATAGAATGTAAGACCTTTCTGTTAAATAGGTAATTATTTTCGTCTCAATTTGTACTATCTTTTTATTTTAACCGCTAAAAACAACTAAGTGCAAGAGGAAGAGCTAGCTAGTTACATACATACATACATACATACATAACTTCACGCCTGTATCCCTTATGGGGTAGGCAGAACACCAGAGGCCATCAAACCATCTGATATCACGTTTGACAGATTTCGAGGCATTATAATGTTGGAGAGAGACTATTGCAGTGACAGGGAGTCAGCCTATTGCCCGCAAAAAGCCAATAAAACCCGTAACTGACTTTTACAGTATGCCCGGGAAGAGAAGCAGCTGGAAAATTCTATGTTTTTCTTTCGCTCCCAGTCCAGCATGCTCCCAGTTACATCAAAAATTTAAAAAGTTAATTTCAAAAGGAACCTGAAAATCAATTTACTTTTGATAATAACATACACAAAACACAAATCACCAAGATGTCAAATAACTCCAAATCTCCATATAAAATGCATTGCTAATGAAACTCTCAACCTCTTGCAACTACTGTTCTGCTGCGTTACTCAGATGAACTATAATATACTTCGCATCAATCGCGTATCGCTCTCAGTGTTGCAGTACCTTATGCTGCGTTCAATACATTTCTTTCCTCTAACTCGACTCGGGCAATATGCAAGTCGCATGATCGATGTATGTCAATTAATTTTCTAATAGTCTCGGTTTGGAAGTGCCTCGATTTCTCGATTTATTCGATTTCTTATGTTTTTTTAACTGTTTTGTAAAATATTTCTATTAAAGATTGTCTGATTAGAATAGTTTTAGATAAAACGAAGGAAATACTGAGGCTCTCTATGATAAGGTGTTTCTTATGATTGCCTCAATATAAGTATGACCCATTTCCTATAAATATTTTTTTACATCTGGCAACATACATTTTTTTTATAATCTTATTTTAAATGCGTTTATATTTTGATGCATTTAAATTTACTGAACCCAAAAAATAAAACAAAATGCATTTATGCAAATTAATTAAGATTTAAATATTTCAAATTACTTGTATTCGTGTTTCTTTTCGACTATGTCTGCGAGTGTAGGCAGAAATGCATATTAATATTCACAAAGACATCACCCATGTCAACAGCAACCCTTAAAATATTACATTTGTTCCATTTATAATTAACCACAACTTTTTTTATAACAAAACCCAAAAAACCCTTCCCATAGAAAAGGTAATAACGATTATAAAGAGCGATAAAACACCGTTCGTACGTTTAGTGATGTATCAGACTTATTGTCGATAAAAAGCCTCTTATAGCGATTACAATCGATTCGAACGATTCAGTAGACATTATCTTGATCAGAAAGGGTATGTGAAGCTAAATAAAATAAATGAAATGCACGTTTTATTCTGTCTTCAGCGTATTGCGAGCTATTTCAATTTTCAAGGTATCATTAAACGTCATCATTACGTATTGGAATTAAAACTTATTAAGTCAATCACCTTTTTATAATTTTGTTTAACAATGTTCTAAGAAATATAACTATCTCATTATTTATTTATAAAGAATCTATCAACAAAAGAAATGCAACCTAATTAAGCGTATACCTAGTTTATAATCTTGTCAAACACAACATTTTCTGCACACAACGTTCCCTATTAAAGGAACATATTTAAAATATATGACTAATATTGTTGTTAGTTTTCACAATTCATAATTTAATATAAAAATTGTTTGTTATAAAATGTTTATAAAAACAAAAAAATTCCGGATGTTCCTAGAGTAAGAATTTAAAAAGATAAAATTCGGTTGAAAAGTGTTTTACGTAAAATATCTACTAATCTCTTAATAGCTGATTTAATCGACACGTCCGATTGACATCCCTAAATGAACAGATGTCATATCCCACGTGTGGTGTAAGGTAATTGGCTCGGTAGCAATGACCACATGGACTGCCATATTGTTCGCATATTGTTTTATTACTCCACCTTTTATTATATTTAATAAAATTCTTAATAAAAAATGTTTATAGGTAAACTCATCACTATTTGGTAGCTATTAAGCGTAGATAAGAAGTTTGTATTTGTTTTATGAGATTAAACACTCTTTGAAAATAAAGAAAAAAAAAACACTATTTGGAGAATTTTCTAAATTAATGGACTATTGATCAATATTTAGTGCATATCCAGATACATTTAGCATAGATTGAGAGATTCGCGTAATAAACATTGAAAAATTTAAAAAGTTTGGTAAAAATATTATTTGCTTTCAAGCGAATGTTTGTGGCGACTCTGCTAGACAAATTCCTTATAGTGAGTGATCGTCAGTGACTCAAAAAGATTCTATGTCTTAATCCCTTAGTCAGTCGCTAGCTATGGGCCTTATAAACAAGCTTAGAGCCGCTCAGCGGGTAATGGAAAGGGCTATGCTCGGAGTTTCGCTGTGGGATCGAATCAGGAATGAGGAGATTCGCAGGAGAACCAAAGCCACAGACATAGTCAGAAAGATTTCAAAGCTGAAGTGGCAATAGGCAGGGCACACAGCTCGCAGAACAGATTGCGTAGGCAGGCCCCCGCAAGATTATTTATTTATTTATACTTTATTGTACACCACAGAATATAATAATTATTACAAATTTTAAAATACAAAGGAATGCACAAAAGGTGGTCTTATTACTAATGAGCAATTTCTACCAGACAACCTTTGGGTGAGAAATTGGATACTAAGTTATAGGGTGCCTTGGCGTACATATACTATATAAGATTTAAGATAATATATATAAATATACATAATCTAACATACGAATACATACACAATAATATAAATAAACATAAAATATTAATATAATACATATATATAAACATACAATGTGTGTTTATACTAACTCAAAAATAAAAATAGATTATAAATAGTGTGACTAACTTGTACTATAATGTCATGACTTAGTAAAGTAAAAACGTTTGACCAATTTTTTAAAAGTTTCGATAGTTTGGGCAGACTTAATATCAAGTGGCAATTTATTCCATAGTGATACAGCATGGACTGTGAAGGATTTCCCATAAAAATCACTTTTATGTAGTGGTGTTAGTAACATTAAATTGTCAGCAGAACGTAACTCTCGTAGGTGCTGTGAATGTCTGAAACTAAATCTTTCCTTTAAATACTCCGGTGAGACAGGATTGAACAGCAAGCGATAAAGCAGACAAAGAATTTGAGTATTCCGGCGAAAGCGAATCGGAAGCCACTTGAGCTTAGCGCGATATTCAGAAATGTGATCATATTTACGTAATCCAAATATGAATCTTATGCATAAGTTTTGAAGGCGCTCAAGTTTATTAATTTGGTCTTCGGAGATGTCCAGATAGCAGGCAGAACCGTAGTCAAGAATTGGGAGAAAAAGGGACTGTGCAATAGAAATCTTAGTGGGTATAGGTAGGATATTGCGCAAACGTTTTAAAGAGTTTGTGGCAGCAAACATTTTTCGGCTCACTTCATCCACTTGTGCTTTCCAAGAAAGTTTGCTATCAAATAGAATGCCCAGATTTTTAACAGATTTACTATATTCGATTATTACATCGTTAAAAACAAGTTTGGGACACATGTTCCAGTCAATTTTATCAATAATTTTGGGGCTCCCTATTATTATTGCTTGGGTTTTTGAGGGGTTAACAGTCAAACCATGATTTTGACTCCAAGATGATATTTTGTCAAGATCGTTGTTCATACTTGCTATCGCCTGTGGTAGCTCCGCAAGGTCAGTGTGCAGATAAATTTGGAGATCGTCTGCATACATATGGTAGGAAGAAGTTAAGTTATTGGAAATAGAGTTTATAAAAATGGAAAATAAAAGGGGAGATAGCACGCCACCTTGAGGGACGCCGGCTGTGATATCGGTCCAATCTGAGCAGGATTCTTCGATACTTATACGCTGCCGGCGTCCACACAAGTAAGTACGAAACCAGTCAATCACGAGTGGAGATATGTTAAGAGAGCGAAGCATTCGTAACAAGATAGCCAAGTCCACAGTGTTAAAGGCATTGCTGAAATCGAGTAATGCTAAGACTGTTAACTTTTTTTGTTCCATGCCTAAGCGAATGTCATCAGATATTTTTACTAATGCTGTGACCGTGCTGTGACCTTGCCGAAAACCAGATTGCAGTGGATTGAGCAAGTCATTTTTTTGTAGGAAGGAATTTAGTTGTTTATGAACTAGGTGCTCTAGGACTTTGGATAAGAAAGGGAGTATAGATATAGGTCGAAGGTCTTGAAAGGATGTAGGAAGAGGTTTCTTAGGAAGTGGGGTAATGTGAGCGTCTTTCCACAACGAAGGAAAATGACAGGTACTGATAGAATGATTTAAGATGTAGGTAATGATAGGAAGGAGGAAATCGATTAGTATTACAATCATTTTGCGGCTGATGCTATCGGAACCAACGGCATTTGAGTCGATTGAGTTAATTGCTCTCCTAACATCACACTCAGTGAATTGAGTAAAGTGAAACGATTCATGAAGGGGCATAGGTAAAGATGAAATTTTGAGTATTGTTTCAGCTTTTTGTGCGCTGTTTATAGTGCAGGAAGATGTAAAATGTGAATTTACGACGACTATTGACCGTCGATCTGGTTAAAGTCGCCGGTAAACGCTGGGGAAGAGAACCGAGTGACGTCGAGAACCATGGGGGAGGCCTATGTCCAGCAGTGGACGTCTACTGGCTGATGATGGTGATAATAAGTCAGGACACTCGTAAGAATAAATGCGTTTGCACTGTTTTCATAGACATAGTCTGTATACAAAGACATATATTTTCGACCTCATCTCCGCTAAGCATCAGGCAAGATGGCGGTTAAATTCAAGCTTAGTCAACCTCATCATCATCATCATCACAACTCCGTGTAACTCGCCCACTGCAGGGCATGAATCTCTCCTCTGGGTGACGAGGAGGTTTAGGCCGTAATCTACCAAGCTGGCCCGGTGCTGGTTGGTGGATGTCAGATATTTCAGGGTGCCGAAATGGCTTCTGACAATCTCTAACGATTACTGTATACAAGTATACAGCACCCGGGACCGACTACTTAACGTGCCCTCCGAAGCACGGAAGTTTAACTGTGCGTTTGATATGCACAGTAACCACGACGAATTCACGACTAGTCAACCTAAATGTAAAAAAAACACTACGAAAATTCAGCAAAGTTGTGCCACTGCGTATATCTATGTATTTTAACGACAAAACACGACAAAATAATAAACGTTTTTTTAATACGATTTTCACCTTTTTTATGGTATTGTATAAATTGGTCTAAACATGAATATTGTTAAAGATGAAAATATTATACCTTTACTGGCGTACGCCATTTAAACATGCGAAGTGGTTGGTTCGCTACAATTCTAACAATAGGTATAAAACGATGCCTCATCGATGATTAAATCGCTTGTCCTCCAAATATCACAATACAATACAAGCATTATACGTTACACCAATTTAATTTTTCCTTACAAAGTTAATAATTCCGCAACTTTCACATTTAATATAAATCATCTTACATTGTATCGATAATTACGCTGTACGATAATAAGCACAATCGTATACTTACGCATCTTACTACAACATGAATTCGTTCACACATCACTACCCACGTAGCACCACAGACAATTAAATCTGCCATAGACCACCTCTAGTTCATCAATTACACTTATTTCTAGCATTTCACGATATGTAATTAAATATCGTTCAATTGTTTCTTTGATCGCAGTTTAACCGGTGATTACGCGGCGTGGCATTAACTTTTCGTTGTTAAACCGGCCCTGGATGTGCGATTACTTTTCAAACTGTGTTATTATGACGTTTGACGCGTCGTATGTTGGTTGAGGTATGTCGGTTGAGAATTAATTAGCTCTAGGTTTGAATACGTTTTTGGCGCCGTGAGGAAGTTAATAAACGAACGAAAATTGAGGAATCAATTACATTGTTTCCTTAATTATGCAGTGTTTATTCTGTGTAAAGGCAAATAAACGAAAAGAATTATGAGTTGATAAACGAAAATCTTTTCATTGAAAAAAAAAACTAAGTGATTACGCTCTAGTTGTTCTGCAATTGAAAAGAAACATGGATCATAATATGGAGTACCTATACCTACAAACAATCTTTAACAGTATAATGCTATCATCTAAAACTCACGTCAACTACACAATAGAACCACACAAATACCTAACTTAAGGCCCATCAAATAAAGTTTAAAATCCAACATAACCATCTCGCCCTTCGTAACAGCATCCCTTTTGACTTGACGAGATTTGATTTGTCATCCCAAGCCACGCCCCCTTATAGTGATGTACATAGATTACAGATGCAATGCCTTGATTATATTATCTGTGATATTATATAAATGTTCTATTTAGTTTAAGTATATCCGCTTCGGGTATTGCGAGATATTTATCTATTGTAGGTTGATAATGAGGAAAATACATACTGATAGATGTAACAGTATATTGTGTTATTTAAAGTAATCCTTGGTTTGAGTTCGGTCTCGTTTTTTAAAACTGTAGTGCGTACGTTTAGAATTGAAATTCTTTTACTATGCTAAATAAACAGTGAATCATATTTTAAGTGAATCATATTACCTAATAGTACAAACAGAAAAAAAATGTGAGGATGCATGGATGTTTATCTTTCAGGCTTAAGCGGCACAATAACCTGAAATTTTGCATAAATGTGGGGCATGGCGTGAAACATCGAATATTTTTATTGTATTTTTTACAACGATTTAACACATTTGACTTCAAACCACCTTTTGATAAGAAGAAACTGGACCTTTTCCTTTGCATATACATAAGATTTAAAACAGATTAACATAAAAATACGTAGTATGGAAATAGGACAATTCTATTATAAAGGACGTAAAGAAGAAGCAAGAAAGCTTGTAAATATAATTGAAAAGATTGGGTTACTCAAATTTAAACTGTATCTTTGGCATCATAAGATAATTTTTATAATCTAATAAATCCTTATTTTTGTTTGTTTCAGTGGTGATGCACAAAGAGAAAGATGATCTCCACGGTCACCGCAGGGATCACTCGCCGTATGACCACGCCATGCCTGACGGAGAGATGTTCCTACAGGTAACTACTTCATCATCATTTTCACTACCCTTTGATATGAGCCCACTGCTGGGCCATGAGTCTCTCCCCTGGGTGACGGCTTTAGGGACAACGCTGCGTAATGCGTCCGTATCGTACGCGCGTACCTACGGCAGGCTCGGCGCAATTTTGCAAGTAAAATTCAATTAATGTGCTTGTAAGTACAGTCATGTCAATGGAATACTTAACCTCTTGCTGTTTATTAATTTATACAGAACCCACACCACTTTCACGCCATGAAATAATCTTAAAAATACAATTCTTACTGCCAATTACAGGTTCACAACTTTCAGATAAATAACATTGAATAATGCTTGAAGTTGACTACAGTACATTGTTAAAATTATTGATTTTCTGAGTAACAACTAATTATTGAATGTTTAAATTGACATAATAAGAATGAAATTTATTAAAATATAGTAATCACACCAAATTTGAGAGAACATAAAGAAAATAAAGAGATCCATAGTACAACCCGCAGTATTAGTTGTGTATTGTGTGTGTGTATTTATATGCGTTAGAAAATGCGATATGATTAAATATTTGTAAGAACGTATACACTATAGGTGTCTTGAATATTTGTACTGACAAAATACACTAAAAATAGCCCCTTTATTTAAATGAATTGTTGTAACTTATACAATTATCATTTACAATTGTTTAATTTAAGTTTTAAGTTTTAACAAATTAGTAACCTTCTTTTTAAACGAGTGCTTAGGTGAATGAAAAAGATCTAGAGCTTCAAATTGTTTATTATAAAGACTATTTGACTAAACTTCGATTAAAATCGAAAAACGATGCATGAAGGGAGGGGTGTACCAAAACACGCGGAAACTAGTCATGTCCCATGCGCGCGTAGCGACGTCAGTAGCAGTTTTGTATGAATAGATTTTAGTGGTTCCTGTTGTGCGGTAGACACGCGTGACATAGCATTGGTTCTTAGGCAGTAAACTACCATGCTGGTAGTTTTTGAATGCCAGAATTATCGGGGTAGCAATATGGCATACAGCACTGAAGCAGCGCGTTTAACTTGCCTTCCGAAGCACGGAAGTCGTCGTGAGAGAATTAATGCGCTCTCATGTCTTTGTATGTACGGAGCGTGCCGACTCTTGCTTAACCTACAATATCGAATGACGTACGCAGGAAAAAATTTATTCATCATAAGATGGCGAATGGCCGCTTAATGACGTCACAATTTAGTACTTCGGCTTTAGCAAGGTGTTGATAGTTATTGAATAAGATATTACAGTAGACCAAGAGACAAAAAAAGCCGGCGGAAAAAAACTCTTGGTACTCTTTTTCAGTCAGGATTATACGAATTAAAACAAATAGGTACATACAGTACAAATTGATCATGAGCCAATTAGTCACGATAACTCCGACTTTCGACTTCTGATACTTAAATCAGTACAAAAATATAACTAAGTATGAGAAAACCTATGTTATGGTAAACAATAAAATAGGTTTGTGAACGTATTACTTTAAATATCTCTTTTTCTCTGAGTTTTCGACAGATTTATCGAAATGCCATCCTTAATCACTGTAACGGGAAGCAACGTTCTTGAACTTCCTTTAGATTAATATGCATAAGAATACTTATCTCCCCTTCATTAAATTTTTCTACGTTCAACATAAAGATGTTTACAAGTACAGGTAGCCAACATAAAATATTGCAATGAAATCTTAACTCATCTCAACAAGACAGAAGCTCCGCGCTGCGTCTACAATTACAACATTAAACTTCATACTAAATTAGATTTAAATTATCGACCCGATTATAAATCAATGAGAGCCATATTGCCATAAATAATGCGGATTCCAGCCGTACTTAATAATTTACCTTTTGAATGTATGGAAAGGATCGCGACTCCATTCGCATGGACGATACGATGATTCTCGTATTTTAAAAATGTGTATTTTCACTACTTTTATTGTAATTTTAATGCAAGGAGGTACTGTATAATAGACATATACTTTCCATGATTAGTATAACCTATGCTGTTGGGTTTTCAAATAAAGTTTTAGGTACAGTTGAAAAATTTTTACTTGTAATTTTTAACTTTTTTTTTCAAATGCTACTGGTAATTTCAGAATTTAGCTCGTTCAATCAAACCAACTATTCAGATATACTAAATTAATATCGATTTGACTACAATTCAAACTAAATCCTTATTCAATATGTAAGAACCTTCCAATTCAAAAATCGTACGTGAAAAGCTCGTATCACCATCAACAATGGAAACAGTCGGCCTGGCATTTCATCGCAGCGAGAGCCTCCACATAAGTCATCCACGTGTCGCTGTGTCTGCGGACCCTGGCGCGGCATTACTAAACTCTCCCCAAAGTTATTTTTGATGGTTTCTGTGGTGCGGACTCATTCGAATATGCGGAGAAAAAAGCTTTACAACGAGTACGACTTACTTGAAAATTTTTAGCAGCTTTTTTGCCGTCGTCGGTACCAAAATACGCGTGTAATCACAATGTCAGCTGTTAGGAATTGACGATGGGCTTAGGTAGGATCCGTCTCATAACAAAACCTACCCGGAAGATTAAAGAGTTCTATCTGAAGGTGTCAAACCGCCAAGCGAAATGCACTATAACTCACTTTATATAAACTTTGACAGAATTTTGCAAATTTAGCCTGCAGTTTAGGGATTTCCGATTTCAACAAATGTCTTTACATCGTAATATGGATTCATCTTCATTTCACACTAATCCTGAGCACAGTCTAAAGCCTTCGTTAAATAAAGTAGCCAAAATTGTACTTCAAAAGCTCGTATCACCATCAACAATGGAAACAGTCGGCCTGGTATTTCATCGCAGCTAGAACTTCTACATAAGTCATCCACGTGTCGCTGTGTCTGCAGACCCTGGCACGGCATTACTGAACTCTCCCCAAAGTTCGGATACGCAAAGAGAAAATGTTTTATAATGATTAAGATTGCTGAAAGGCCGCTAGCCGAATTTTTAGCTGTCGGTGACCTCAATCTCATCTAACGAGAAATAATGATGAGGTCGCAGATGAAGGTAGGTCCTAAAAGAAAAGGGCTCCTCATTTAACATGGCCAGAATATTGGCGGCATGTGCATATGTGGTACAGTCTGCCGCACATTAATCCAAAGGTTGTAGAACAAATTTTTGAGGAACCTTCAAGGCTTCATCAAAAAATAAAATGCTGAAAATAGGTCGCAGAACATTGGAATATTTAAATGCAATAATAATATATCAAAAACAATAAACAAACCATGTCATATATTTAGACTTTAAAAATGCTTCTAACCGAATTGATCTAAAAATAATCATGAGACATGTTCGTGAACCGTTATACGTTAGCAGTTACGTTTGAGTTCAATAAAAAAATATATAAATTATAAATAAATTTTCAAGCTTTGGCTATGGCTCTCCAACAACTAACTCTGACTCTCTTACATTTGCAGGCTCTCAATGGCTTCCTGATGATCCTCACCTGTGAGGGCGAGGTCTTCTTCGCTACACACAGCATCGAAAGTTACCTAGGCTTCCATCAGGTAAGTGTACTTCAACCTTACTTAAAATACATCAAGAAAATGGGCTGTATTCGACAGTATACTAATTTTAAGTCTATCTAATGTCAAACTTCAAAATCATGAATAACTTTCAAATTCAAATTCAGTTTTCAAATTCAAATATTCTTTATTTTAATAAATAAGTCAAACAATTTACAAATTGAACTGAATCTACCACCACTTCGGAAAGTCGATCTGTTGAGAAGAAGTGGCAAGAAACTCAACAGCAATCATCTTTTAAAAATAGAAAAAAAAATACACAATAATTTACAGCCAGGGAGTCCCATCTTCTTGCATCCGGATATCTTATAGTAAACCTTTTCACATAACACTTATCCTTATATCTACCGAAGGGAAAAAGTATGCTAAATAAAATCATCACCCGACCAGGACTCGAACCAGGGACCTCTCGTTTGCCGGACGAGTGTTCTGCCACTGAGCTACCGAGGTCTGGTGACAGACCATCGAATTTACTTAGCATATTTTGTTTTTTACGTTATATTGCTCACATAGCTCCATCTAATGGTATGGCTTTGCAGATTAACTACCCGAGAAAAATTTCTTTACAGAAATATGTAGATCTCAGTTTAAGTGAAGCATTGCAATGTTTAATATAATAATATTTTAAGTTTTAGCTCAATTATTCTTACATAACTGAAAAATCATGCGTAATAAAATCATCTCTAAATCATATAATCATCACATGAGTCCTGGTCGGTAACAGCAAAAACTTAAAATATTACTCTTCAAAATTAGTTTTTGTTTTGCAACTGTTGAGTTTGAAATGACATAAGAGAATGTATCGTCGAATCGAGCTCAGTACAATGTTTATGTATAAAGTAAATGTCATTAATTTGTTTATATTCAAAGGTAATGTTTCCAAATTGGAATATTTAATAAACACTAGACCACAATGTATCTTAAATTAGGCTGGTATCGATAAAATTATTAAAAAATTACAATAATCCTAAAATGTTAAAGTTTTATGTATATTGAATGGCAACCGCCATGCTAAGACGTCTTGTATTTCGCCATTTTTGATAGTTTTTTTACTGTCAAAATTGTCATTGTCATGTCATCTGTCTTGTCATTTGGTACAAATCTGTCACTTAAAGTAAGTAGAAATGGAATGTGCGAGGAATGGAGCGATTTTTAATAAATCTTGTGTTTTTTTAATACGATTTCTATCTGAAATTGAGTGATTAATATTTGTTTCTATACTTATTCTCTTCAATATATCCTTGTGCTCACATTCTAGCCCCAGATACAAAGAAACGGAAATATATGTATCAAATGTAGTTTTATAAGTTAAATCTAAGCTGAGTCTATATTAACAGACTTAGAATGCTACATAATAGTACCTTTAATGGACATATAGGTCCACAAAGACCTAATGGTTTTTTTTAATATTGGTCCGATCAGAGTTCAATTAGACGTCCAAATGTCCGAACTATTATCATTACATTTTTTTTTTCTTTTAATTATGGATATGTCATTTAATTTCTTGTCTAATTATATTCACATAGTTTAAGTTTACCTACCTCAAACTGAACCTATTAAATGGATCGCTTATCGTAAAATTCCTAAATTCATTACCCTATTATACAGTTGTTCGCAAAGTCTTAAAAACAATGGGTACTTTCATTAATTAACGATCGAAACCTTAAGCTCTATAACTTGAAAATTTGTCCTCATATTTTATAGCAAAAATGCCTTTATTTCCTTTTTAATAATCACCAAAAAACGAGATTAGAAATCTGTAGGGGCGCAAGTAATTAAGTCGATTACGTATGTTTCATACAAAAATACAGTTAAGTGCTAAAAAGTTTCATTTGGAAATAACATTGAAGCGTTATATGTTCGAACCGTTTTTTCAGTAGAAATAATTCTAAAAGAGGAGAAATCTGTTATTCTGTAAATAACAATATGCAAATCATTTTTATGTTTTTTTTTTTTAATTTGTCGTAAGAAACATGAAATGACGAAAAACTTTAAGAAAAAACGAAATAATTAATGAAAGAGATGTCATTGTTACTAGAAAAAAAGTATTTGTACCAATTTGTAAGAATGTCTATTTATCTGTTTATTTTTCAAAACGGCCGTCAGTTAAACCGATATTAAAAACCTAGACAACCTATTTTGTTACTTCCATTTTTGTAATTGAACACTATCCAGCCTTTTTACTGAACTCTACCAGAATAGGTCCCAAAAGCCCCTAAAAATATGTAAAACTGGTGACATAAAACCCGACGCATACATTAAAACGCGCTTGTTAATAAATGCCTTTTGTTATACAGTTAATAAAATTTACGATAATATATTGCCAGAGCTAAAAAACCCCGAATGTTGCCTTGAGTCTACCCTCTGCGTAATAAAACTTTCAGTTGTGGACTTGGAAATAATTTGGTAGCTATAGCGGAGCTACCTACTAGCCACCCTATTTTATTTTGACAATGCGCAACTACCTATACCTAGAGTAATTTGGTTACCCGCAGTAAGCGATTATGGAAAAATGATTGAATAGGAAATTCTGTTGCCTAAATAAGCTTTTTGTTTTTTATTGAAATGAGGAAATTGTATTAATTTTGTAAGACGTAAACTTTCCTTGGAATATTGTAGAACTTTTCCTTAAGGTCGTGATGTTTATTAATAATAAGATCTAAAATCAATAACAGTAAAGAAAATATTATTTATTATTGATTTTGATCTTCTTAATGCCGAAAAGACTTTGGCCATAAATGTAGCGGTTCATCCGATGAGTATTTTAGTAAATAACATAAAAGGTTATCTGTCGTGCATTTTACAAAAACCGAAAAAATATCTGAATACAAAAACAAAGGAACTTTGGCAATTGCGCGTTTTATGATAAATTTAATGATTGAAGTCATAAATCTTTAGCATGATCATAAATAAAAAAAAATGGATTATAGCATATCACCGATGACTTTAAATAAAAGCATTAAGAGGAAATCTGTTAGTAAAAAAGTCTCTTCATAACCTGTAACAAGCTAAAAATAGCCCAAAGGTTAAAGTTTACTAATAAATTTTTCACTACAAATACACTTTTTTAACATTTTCATGCAAATTATTGACTGCCAAGACGTAACTTCAAGTTGAATGCCGAATCTAGTATACTTTCTCCTAAATAACCAGTAATAATCCCAAATTAACCTGATAAGATACCTCAGTAACTGAGGTAACTAAAAAGCAAAACAGTTTAATGTCAAATAGAACTGTACAGCGAACGCAGCGGGGCACTCGCTTCCTGACACGAGGCACGTGCCAGGCCTAACACAGGGGTCGCAACAATACCAAATTATACTCCGAACAAGTTATTTTGATCGACTATGCTTTATAACTATGACATTATAATTCACCTTATTATAAAACTTCCGTAGGTGTAGTTTATATGTCTATGTTTTTTTTTCGTAGTTGGTAACATTAATTAACTTTGCTTAATTTGAAGGGATTTGTTGTATTTTTAACCCCTAACTCAAAAGTTTTTATTTAGATTTGTTTATATTTCTGAACCATCATAGCCTCCAAACAATGCAGTTTTTTTAGATCAGAAGTCTTGAATATCGAGATAGTTTTTAGCTTTATTCTAGAAGATATTTAGCTATCATTAGAACTAGTGACAGTCACAGTTTCACTTTAATTTACAACATAGTATGTAGGACCTAAAATTAATACGTACTAGCTGGTATGTTATGGAATATATACTTATGATGCATAGAAAAACACCCACACTCAAGACAAATATCAACGTAAATTAAATAACATTTGTCACGCAGCGGGACTCGTAGCTTTTGCTTTTTGCTAACTGAACTTTGAAGGCCGAATCTTTGCAGAAAAGATAGTTTTGAGGAGTTCAATTACTACCCAACGTTTGTACTCAATATTTATCAAAAAAAAAATGAGCTTAGGTACTTCAGGCAAATACTTAAAATTCTCCATAATTTAATAAAATACTTTATTGCTTATCAAAATTAAACAAAGATTATGTGGAAAAAATATGAATAATACGGGTGTCTACCGTTCTAAGCACTTAGGCCTTATTCCACACAAACCATTCAAAAAAGTAGATTTCTAGACTTTAAAATCAAGAGCAGTGTTTAGCTACTGCGCCAAGTTATCAAAACAAGAAATCAAGAAATCGTTGAGTATACTTTTTCGAAAAAAGTTAGCAAACAAAACTTTCATATTTATCGACCAAACTTTTGTTTTTACCGTAGTTCACCTCAACTCCACACCTGGTGCTCATTCAGCCAGACGCAAGCGTATATCACTCAGACAATACAGGGTGTTTTACCGAAGGGTCTTTTTAAATGCACCTCTAATTACCATTGGGGGTTATAAAGAGCGAAGTTTCTGATTTTTTATGCCTTAAAACCCATGTGTTGTGTTATCTGATTTTAGAAGCTTTGAATGCGATGATTCATACTGTGTTTTGATATACAAAATACTGCACTTTCTTTTGATTTTAATTGAAATAACGATTGTCCACTATATCAAATAGCCTGAGTAACTATCAATAAGTAATAGGATCCCTTTATGGTACATCTGAACAGCAAAGGCTATGATTCTAGTCTTCATTATTTAGTGTTTCGTTGTTTATGTTTTATTTTAGCCACTATCAGGTAAAACTAGAAATATAAAAATAGAAATAAAATTTCATAATATGTCAAATATATTGAAAAAATAATATCATCGATGGAAAAAAATCTGAAACAAAATAAGACACCACATTATCAGCAAAACATAATTCTCAAACCATAGCAACCAGCCCCTAACCCCAAAAATACAGAGCACAGAAAGCAATTACCTAACAAATCATCCTCTGACATTTTATGCCATCGCAATATGTTCCTACTCACAATGTTTTCACAAAAACGATACTTTTATTCTTGTTGCATTTAGGGTATATTTTTATGTACGCTTGATTCATTTACATGTCAGTAGGGGCCAGGGGTACTGCCCTGCGCGACCCCATTGATTATCAATTAGTTTTGTGCTCGCATTTATTTCTGTTGGCACATTTTCTACACTATTTACACGGCTGTATATTTTATGATATATTATTATTAAAATATGAGTTTATGCCACACGAATCTCAACTTTAAAGTAGTATACATATGTGATGTATTCTATTAAAAGCCTGAACAAAATTAACATGTCCATCTTCGTTACAGATGATTCTTTAATGATCGGCTTGATCGATGTTTATGTTTATCACCGCGTTATTGATTTACGGTTCGATAATGACTTGCTCTTTTTACCCATGAATCTATTGTTCGATGATTACCTGATTAATCATTGGACAGGTGTAATAAAATATAATGTTCAATAAATTTACTTAGTTAACGGAATTGATTAAATATAAAGAACTGAGCATTATAAGGTAATCGATCATTAAACGAAGAGTTTAAAATAGTATTAACAACTATCCTTATTACGAGAAGTTAGTGACAGTTACTGCTTAAGGACTGAAGGTTGCCTAAGTAATTATCGTTTGTTTTCCTAGATATAAAATTATAAATAAATCATTAGTTATCTGACAAGGAAAAAATATAACAGCTTGTGATGTTAGCATATAAAACATAGGTCCTAAGTTCCTTATTTGGTAACACTGTTGTGTATATTATTTATTGGAATGAACTACCTTAACTATATATCATCACACAAAATAGCTCCAAAAGCTTACTTTTAAACGCTTTTGATTAAATAAATTTACCAAATGTATTTGATACATTTTGAGTCCTTGGTATTACAGCACTATTGCAGCGCCAGCGGGGAACCACAAGGCGATGAGAAAAAAAATTAACCGTTTCTAAAGTAAACTCAAATTTTAATTACCATGAAAGTTTAAACACTTATAAATGTCTCAATTCAATAACTTATGCTCTAGAAACTATGTACAAAATTGGCCATATTATAACCCTCTCTAATTTTGTGTTTCTCTAACGGCAAACTAAAAAAATTAGTTTTAATTTGCAACTATTGAGCTAGAAGTCCCTAATTTGACCATAAGATCAATGAACTACGGTGCAGTGGTCTAATACGCTGCTACTACGCAAATCGAGAGGTCTTGGGTTCGATTCCTGCACGGAACAAGCAAAAAAGATATTCCTGGTCTGAATGATTGTCTTTATATGTATTTTATACCAGGTTCCCCCTTAGTTCGCTACATGGTATCCCAAATCACAAGCTTTGCTTAGATTGGGGACATTTAGTTAGTGTGATTGTTTGGAGATTTTTGTTAAAAACTCTTTTCCTTTTGTTTCAGTCGGACATAGTCCACCAGTCAGTGTACGAGTTAGTCCACTCAGAAGACAGAGAGGAGCTTCAAAGACAGTTGCTCTGGAACTCCTTTCTCCCTCCTGAGCTGAGCACATTGACCTTACAAGACGTCTTGAGACCGGAGCGGGCGAATTTATTAGAAAGAAGTTTTACTGTACGATTTAGATGTTTACTCGATAATACTTCAGGGTTTTTGGTAAGTTGGATTTGGTTACACTAAAGTTGAGTAACATATGTTGACGTGATAAAATACATACAATTATCAAATAGAATTAGGTTGTAACACAGCATCTATTTATAAGCCATAGAGTCTATCATCACTTAATCCTTACAGAATTTTGTTCATGGCGCCTTATAATCAAAAGCTTCTAATCAAGAGACACCGAATCGCAATCTAAATTACTGCCTATATTATAGTTACGATTATCTTTCTCTCGCTGATTCTGATATGTACATACATACATAAATAACGTCACGCCTGTATCCCTAATGGGGTAGGCAGAACACTAGAGGCTATAAAACCATCTGATGTCACGTTTGAAAAATTTGGAGGTATTGTAATGATGGAGAGAGACTTGCAGTGATAGGGGGTCAGCCTATTGCCCACGAAAACGTCAATAAAACCTCCGTCCCTTAACTGACTTTTACAGTATGCCCCGGAAGAGAAGCAGCTAGCACATTCTATGTTTTTCTTTCGCTCCCAGTTGTAATTATCAAGTCAAAATGAATAAACTGTTTTTCAATCTCTACATTATTTTTCCAGAGGCTAGACATCCGAGGGAGGATAAAGGTCCTCCACGGACAGAACAAAAAAACCGAAGAGCCACCTTTAGCGTTATTTGCAATTTGCGCGCCGTTCGGACCGCCGAGCCTGCTTGAAATACCTCAGAAAGAAGTTATGTTTAAGAGCAAGCATAAGTTAGATTTATCTCTAGTCTCCATGGATCAAAGGTAAGTTAAAAAAAACTATTTCTTGAAATATAAGGTGATAATAAGATTTATACTACAAAAAAAAATGCATTTTTAATTATGAGTCCTCGTGTAATGATATAATAGTATAAATTTAATGTCGGGAATAATTCTGTGGATAAAATTTTGTCCCGAAAGAAGTAAATATCTGAATCTCTGTATAATACATTCATTACTTCAGGCCTGTATCCTTTATGGGGTAGTCAGAACACCAGGGGTTATAAAACCATCCGATGTCACGTTTGACAAATTTGGAGGTATTATAATGATGAAGAGAGACTATTGCAGCGACAGGGGGTCAGCCTATCGCCCACAAAAACATCAGTCAAACCTCTGTCCCTATAAATAAAATAAAATAAAAATTTACATGAAATTAGAGAATTTTCTAAATTTAGACAAATTTTTGCAACTTTAAGTGATTTAGACACTTCTAAAATACCACAAAAAATATCTTATTTAAGGCATATAGTGGGATAAGAAATTGCCACAATTAACCTATCAATAGTTTAATAATAAAGCCTTAGAAACCCTTTCCATCTCACTCCCCCATAAAATATCTAAAAGCAAAACAAAAGACATCTTATTGAGTGTTTTATTCCTTAAAAATAAAAAAAATAGAAAAAAAACCTTTCGGCTAGGGTCGAGCAAATTGATTCCAACGCCTTCAAATAATAATATGATTAGTGATGGTCGTAAAAGCCTTTAAACATCGATAAAGCAGAACTAAACAGATTTGTTACAACATTGTAGTGTGATATCCTGTTTTGGTTATTATTATTCGTCTTATCAAATTAACAATTTGGTTTCATTGATTTTTAAATAACAAAGGAATTGAAGGCCGATTTCTGTTCGTAGTTATAATTGAAAATGATTGTAGTTCTACTATTTGATTCATCTACGAACGATTATTGAATGAAAATCGAATAAAAAAAATATAAGTGTACAACTTATTTCTTAAATGAGTCTAATTGAGTTAATCTTTAAGTTTTATAATGTATAATTCTAAAAATTATTTCGATTCTCCATTTTCTAATTCTAATTTAATTCTAAAGCGTTTATATGCATAAATTAACTTGTTCAATCTTGGCGCAGATCTTACCATTATTTCTAATGATTGCTGTACTTGCAGTGCTGTTTATGCTTCGATTTCCTTAGCTAATAACCATCTGCTATACATATAAATATCTACGCAATAACACAAATCAATCATACTTATAATACACTTCTTTAACGTTGGAGGCCAAAATTGGGTAGCAGCGTCCGTCAGCGAGGATATGGCCATACTGAAATCGCTGCTATGCATACACTAATATTTAATTCTTAGAAGGCCTAAGTCCAAAAGTTGATTACGTTTAATTTCTTATTAGAATGTATTTTCATTTCCCTTTTTTTTTCAGGGGCAAGTTACTGCTGGGCTACACAGACGCTGAGCTGAGCAACATGGGTGGCTATGACTTAGTTCACTACGATGACCTCGCGTACGTCGCCAGCGCACACCAGGAATGTAAGTATCCCTTTTGGTATTAGGAAAACTTCGTGGTATACTGACCTTGCCGCTGATATTCTGAAAAAGTCAAAATAAGAATGATTTATACAACGTGTAACATAATGAAGACTTAAGGGGATTGTATGTTTGGTGATGTAGTTTATAAGTAACAGCAAAATAAATTTGTTATCCTTACGGTTTGGCCAAAAAACAGGTTCAAAGTTAAGATCAAAATATCTAAGTATCAACCCTAAAAACAGCTGTTTGTTACCTTTTAATGAAATCTATTGGATAACTGATGGCGTAAAAATAAAGTGATGGGTAACTTAGACAGATACTACAAAGTTTAGCCGGTGCGGGAAAGGTCATAAGGTTATACTGACTGCGGCACAAGTCTTGATGTCAAAAAATTTTGTTGTAAAATAATTAAAAGTCTATACCAGTACCGATCATGCTAATTATTTTACTGTATTTTCTACGTATGGTATAGAAGCTAACCCTTAAGTTTTATCTCTTCATTTCGTTACATGTTGTAGAATTCAAATTATGCGCAAAAAGCAATACTTCTACGCTATTAAATTCGTTGCAGAGGGTTAAATCAGAGATTGTTTGCAACCAATTTAGTCAACTTATACAACCTCCGAAGTACAGTCATTCCAGAAATTATCAAAAGTTGAAATATAATATCCGATCTTAAGGTAAAACATTGCCTTTACTCAAATAAACAAAAAAATTTTTGGTTACTTGATTATCAAAACACAATAAATATGTAGCGTTCCAAAGATTACCAGGTTTGGACATGTTATCACATGACTAAATTGGCTGCAAAAGAACTCTACTTTAACACATATTTTATCCATGACATGCTTATTCCACTCTAAGCATTTGATCGCAATCACACTTAATACTAAGTTATAATGACGTTACAGATATCACACGGATTAGAACAAGCACGAGTTCATAAAATTAAAGTTGTTTTTAAGTTGTTCGTTTTTCACTTAACATTGATACAAAAACATATTTAATCTAGTTCACTCTGTATAACATATATGTAAATCCTACCAACATTTAGTTCTAATTTTTTTTGTACTTCCTTCCAGTACTAAAGACGGGTGCATCGGGCATGATCGCGTACCGCTTCCAGACCAAGGACGCTCAGTGGCAGTGGCTGCAGACTTCCTCCAGACTCGTGTATAAGAACTCCAAACCAGATTTTGTCATCAGCACGCATCGGCCTTTGATGTGAGTTATATTATACCGCTTAAAAATTAGAATTAAACTAGAGACCTTTCCTGTGGTTCCCCTCAGCCTCAATTACAATTGGCTACTTGTCAGATAGTATTTTGAGAATTAAAAAAGTGGTACAACATTTATCTTATCTTATGGAAAATTATAGGGAAGACTAAAATAAAATTCGTCTTTTTTTTATTTATTTATTTATTTATTTATTTATTTTTGCACGAATACAGGTATAATGAGGTGTTATAGAGAAATATTGGTCTAAGCCATATTCTGCCTTGACAGCGTGTACAATATGAGAATATAATTAAGGCGTTCAATTACAATTACAAATTATATATAATTAATTACATTTATATATTACATTTTTATTGCATGTCATTGTCATTAAAATATTCCGATGTCAAATAATATGCTTTATCACATAAAAAATTCCTTAGATTAATTTTAAATTTGTCATAATTGTTTATTTTTTTTAAAGAAATTGGTAGCTTATTATATATACGTGGGGCCATCCCAAAAAAGCTCTCCGAATACAAGGTAGTTGCGCGTGGTTGGGCTCGAAGAACAACATTCCGTTTTGTTTTTAATTTTTCAAATATTACGAATTTTTTTTTAATGAACAAAACAGTTTCCAATATATAAAGACATGGAAACGTCAAAATACCAAACTTCCTAAAATACGGTTTGCACGAATCTGTGGCTTTTAGGTTATAAATAGCCCTGATGCAACGCTTCTGAGCTTTGAAAACGTTTCCCTTATCTGTGGAATTCCCCCAGAAAATTATTCCATAACGCAGAAGAGATTCGACATATGCATAGTATGCTGATAAAACTGCCGTTTCATTAACAATTGCCGCTAGTTTTCGTAAAGCGTATGAAGAAGTACTGAGTCTATTGCAGACACTTTCTAAATGACTTTTCCAGTTCAAATTGGCATCCACGATTATGCCTAAAAATCTTGTCAATTTAACCTCTTTAATTTCATGTCCATAGTAGTCTAGATCAAATATATTCATGTTATTTTTTCTGTTATAAAAATTTAAAACATTAGTCTTATTTAGATTAATCATCAAATTATTAGTCCCTAACCATTGCATTATATTTTCCAAATTATTTTTTATGTCAAGTTTTAATGAATTTATATCACTATTGCTGCATATCAATGTGCTGTCATCTGCAAATAGCACCATTGGTTGTGATGAAATATTTGGCAGGTCATTAATATAAACTATAAACAATAAAGGACCTAATATGCTACCTTGTGGAACACCTTGTTTAACCTGTCTATATTTTGAAATATAACTTATTTCCGTGAGAGATTTCATGCATATTCTATTAATTTGGGTAGCTTGCATCCTGTTTTCGAGATAGGACTTTAAGAGTTCTAATGCTACCCCTCTAACTCCATAGGCATTGAGTTTTTGAATTAAAATGTCGTGATTAACGTAATCAAATGCCTTTGTCAGGTCCATAAATAAAGCACATACAGGAACCTTACTATCTACCTTAGATATAACATTTTTTAAGAAATTATACAAGGCCAAATTAATTCCCATGTTTTTTCGAAATCCTACCTGTTCTTTAGCTAATATTGCATTTTTCTCAAGGAAGTCATTAAGGGCATTATAAAAAACTCTTTCAAATATTTTTGAAAAAACAGGAATCAATGCTACTGGTCTATAATTAGCCATACAATTTCTTTCTAATTTTTTAAATAGTGGTTTTATGATCGTAATTTTTAATTTTTCTGGATAGACACCATATTCAATACAGAGATTGATAATGTAACTTAGTACTGGTGCTATATAATTTGCCACTTCTTTAATAATATTTGTTCCTATATCGTCATATCCAGTACTATTTGTATTTTTGAGGTTTTTAATTATGTTTAAAATTTGATCGGAGGTAGTTGGTCTTATAAATATAGATTTAGGGTTACTGGTTATATTAATATTGTCAAACTTACTTCTATCATTATTTTGTACCTGGTCGTCTTTCTATGATTACTCTTGATATAACCAAGACCATAGACCAGAGCCTAAAAAAGAGTCCGAAAAAATGGATACCAGACATATCTGAAAAAAATCATGAGTGAAAACATTTTGTAACGCTCACCATAAACTAAAGGCAGACTTGCCTTTTCTTCCTCCTAGCAAAAAGCCTTCGCGTTCTCTCCAAAATGGATTCTGTAACAAATTGTAAGACTATTAAAACTATAATCCTAGATTAATTTAAATTAAATGAAAATGAATTGTCTATAACTCCAATCTCATTTCAGGGAGGAAGAAGGCCGAGACTTGCTTGGTAAACGCACGATGGACTTCAAAGTGAGCTACCTCGACACCGGCCTCACCTCGCTCTACTTCAACGAAAGCGACCAGCTCTCAAACGAATCCACAGTCTCAAACCCAGGTCCCCCTCGCGCCGCCAGAAGATACAAAACACAACTCCGAGACTTCCTCTCAACCTGCAGAAACAAACGAAGAGTCCAAAATACGAACCCAGCCCCCGTGGAGTACCTATCAGCTGATATAACCTACACGAATTTAAACGGAGCTTACACGACTCCCTACGAATATCCACCAGCTCCTCTACATTACGCACCTCCTATAGACGATAGGTTTTTAACAACGGATAATATCTTCCATCAGTATAAGCCGATTTCTTATCATTATGCTCCATACGCTCCGAATGGGTTTTTAGAACCGCCAGCGCCAGGATACGATCTAGGTTATCCAAGACCTCCTTCTCGGGAGTACTATGTTGATGGTCGGGGGTATTTGGGTCCGGAGCGGCGGAGTCCTCAGTTGCAGGCGGCGGCGGGGGTGGCGGGGGCGGCGGCGACGGGGGCGGGAGCGGCGGGGGACGGGGGCGCGCGGGGCGCGGCGGAGGCGCCGCGGCAGACGGTGCTGATGTGGGGAGCGCCGCACGCGGAGCCGGACTGCTCGCCGCCGCAGGTGTGGAGGTACCACCCGCACTACCACACCGCTGAGGCCACGCAGTGACGCTCATCGCTATAGGCCTCATTGCTTGTCACGCTCGAAGGTTCATAAGTTGGAGGAACAGTCGTTGAGTATAGAAGATGCTTGGATTTACGTGGCGAGAAATTGGCGGTTAAAAGTTTCTTTCGTTTTACACTAGTAAATAGCTATTTTGTCCGCGTATCGGAATTTCTTGATGGGTCTTAAAGGATCATCAAAATTAAAAATATAATTTTTACATTTGACTTGTAAAACATATCATTGAGATACTATCTTATACTATCACATTTAATTTAATCAAATCTATTATTGTAATGAACAATACATATCCGCAAAGTGATCAAACATACCCATAATTTTAGTGCTACTTTTAAACAAAATTTGCGATATGATTTAAAAATCAACGTTTTAAAAATCAGCCTTAAAATATAACCAGAGAGTCCAATTTTGCAGTAAGCTGTTCGTCATAAACAGTAATTACGCCATTTAACAGAGTGATCAAGCCAGCTGTTAAACGACTGATCAATCAACCTACGACCCACGTGGTTAAGCATGCGGCAATTTTTATTATATTTTTGGCTTTTGCAATCAAAAAACTATGTGACAGTATTATATAATTTCGTTCGGAGAGTCAGCGCAAAAACGGCCTAAATACACATTTATTCTAAGTCTTATACAGTGAAATCCAATCTGAGGAAATTATGGTTGGGAGAGGCCAGTTTCATGTAAAGTTTGGGCCATTTTTACGAGGACGAACACATTATTTGACCATCTTAAATATATTTTAAGAATTCAATATTACTGTTTTACTTTCCTTTTTTTTTAGAATGATTAGCACAATTTTTAGTTTCCAGCCAGTTAGTGTTCAAAGATATATTTTGATTTAGAAGACTTTTGTGGGGTCGATTCTGTTAATAATACTTATTACACTTAACTAACTTTAGAAATTACTTTTTTCAAGAGTTCTAAGTTATTGAACTAAAAAGCTGAGATGAACATAGTTCATATCAAACCATATCATGTTTATTGCTTCAATGTTTGATTCTAATTTAATATGTCTTACATTTTTAGAAAAACCACAAACGGTGTATATTTTGTATAAAAAGGCATAAAATGGCATACTAAAGTTTTTTTTTGAACAATGCACTGGATTTTGTGTAATTTGTATACACAGAATCGACAACACAAAATTTAAATAGTACTTTTATTAATATTAAAAAAAGTTTAAGTAAATCTGCACATTTCTTTAGTCAAATTTAACTAAAAATTGAATAGTTTTGGTTAAAGAGTCAAACTTGTTTGTTACCAATTAAATTGTCAGATTTCTTCTGAGACCTCGCTCAGTGGTTTATTGTATTGTGTATAGGAATTTATATCAAAATATCTAGTGTCTAGGAGTTCTTAGATTTAAACAGGGTCCTAATTAATTGTCTCCCTCGTAACTTAGGTTAACTATGAAAAAGGCGATTTTTTTATCCAAATAATAATAATAAGCTTTATTTGGTGTTAGCTAATTTTGTACTTTATTGTCACAATGCAATAATTTAGAAGAAATACGTGTAAAAGTGTGTAAATATTTTGATTCGTAGGAGCTTTTTTGGCGATTCTTTTCTCAAAATAAAATAATTACTTTAGAAGCATTTGGAAAATTCGAATTATTGCATTTTATTTTTAAGTGGAAATTAAATATTTGTATATACGGATATTAAGAATTCACATATCATTTTTATATATTTTTATTCAATAAATATCACATTTACTTCCTGTTTTATTTTTTTTATAAACCAAACATTTTTTATACGATACTTAGATGATTGGGTCACGGACACATTCACTTCATTTATTTTGCCTCCCAACTAAAAAAATGGAATTTAAAAGTAGAATTGACTTTTGCATAAAGCTGTGAAATCAAAGCGGGGTGAAAGTGTCCGAAACCGATGATTGATACTTACTGATTAATAATAATATTTTCTTTTTTATTATTATTGATTAATCGCAGTTCACTTATTATTTTTATAAACGACACGGCTTGCCTTCGTTGCTATCAAGCAATGCACAATCCTGTAAATACACATACTAGCGTGCCTTTAAAAATCTCCATTTTTAGACTTCCATAATTAGTCCGTAATTATTATAATTAAAATTAAAAACTAAATTGTAATTATTTTTCATTGTGCTGCAGTGACGGACAACGTTGGCAAGATGAAAGAATCTGTGAAAATTATCTTCCGTCGAGAATTAATTTATAAGGTTAAATTAAGCTACGATGTGTGGTTGTTGGGTAAAATAGAGAGTTTTCTTTATTAGCATATTTTTTTAAGCCATTCTTACATAATTTTTCATGACAATATGAAAGAATTAGTTCTGTAGGCGACTGAGTCTCATGACCAGATAAATAGTTAACATCTTATAGATCTTCCAAAATTAAAGTTTTGATAAACACTTCTAACATTTTATATTAAAAACAAAACATTTTGCTTGGTGGTAGGATCCCTTCTGGGTCCGCCTGGCTAGCGACCACCCTTTATATAAAGTCTGCCGCCAAATGTTACCGCTCCTGCGGTAATGTGTTCCGGCAATATTGTATAAAGAGCCAGTTCCTTCCTAAACCCGTGTGCTTTCTTCTTCGACCTCATCGTCACTTACCATCAGGTGAGATTGAGGTCAAACGCGGGTTTAGTCACTTATAAAAAAAAAAAAAAAAGATGAGTGAAAATTAAATATTGAATTGACTCAAATTTAAAAAAAAAACTCTCTATTTTGCGCAATAGTTGAAAACAATGTCTTCTTTGTTGTAAAGTTACAATTTTACTATAAGTATAATTACGATCTTTTGAAATCACGAAATACCTGCATAAAGTTAAATTAAATTAAATTAAATCCGTCACTACTTAATTCTTGATGCAAAATTTTCGATTTGAAACAATGTTGACTGAATTAATTTTCGCACTCACTCAATTATTTTGTACGAACAATAAAATCTAATAATATGAAATAATTTATTTACTTGTAAATAATAAGTTGTTTAGAATTTTGATCAATATTGATCAATTTGTATTATTGGATTATTAGTTATATTTAATTATCATAAGTACCTATATAAGATGAAAATATTTGAACAATTACTGTATTTATTTTAGTATAGAACTATAATGTAATTAAAACAAAATTAAATAAATTTTTCATGCCACTGATAAAGTTTTTGTTTTTTTATGTTGTAGACTGTTCTGTAGGGCTATTCGCGTAATTAATATAACATTGCTGTTCTCGACGACGAGCTCGTCGACGAGATGGCAAAGATTTCGTCATAAAGCTCACAGATGTTACATTTAGCAGAATACCAAAACCTAAAGAAAATTGTCAAAAAAAAAAAATTGGACGAATAGCAGTTCTTACTCACGCCGTCATCAGCGAGGAGCGCTGGTGTCGTGTTATGATATAAGTGAATACCAATTATGTCACTCTTCACTGTTGTGTCGATGAACTCGACGCTGCTGTATAGGAGAATAGCCCTGCTGTACCAATACCTGCAATAAAGTAATACATGGAAACTTTTTCAATCTTTTTCAACGTTATAAGGGGCAAACTTATGCCTTTGTTTTTGATTTATCAGTTTGGTATTTTATGATTTTCTATAACAAAGTAAAAAAATGTCCTCATTCATTTTATATAGTTTTTAATTATATGATTTTATCATCGTCGAATTTTTGCGCAGTATACAGTATTAGTATGACCACCGCAATCTTACGGATTTTTTTTTAAATATTTTGAATCATCTATCTATCTCTTTCATGCATTTTTTTATTTATTTTATTTTTATTTATTTATTTTTATTTTATTTTCTTGCATTTCTGAGCTCTTGAATCAGATAAAGATTATTATTATTATTTACAATGATTTCCGTTATTTATAAAGACCATTTCATAACAATTTTAAATGAAAAAATTGTGTTTAGCGCCATCTATACTTTGATACTTGTATTTATTCGACATCGAATAACCACTCTTAATACTCTACAAAAGAAGATGCCGCAGTACCAACATAGTAATGGACTTGTTCACTAGATGGCATTATTCTCATTATTTATGCCGTAGTTTAAGGTAAAAAATATTTTTCAAACCTATCTTGGTTAACTCAAGACCATTTAGATTACTCAAAACAAATAACAAACAAATTAACGGTTTCAGTGATGCACACTAGTGCATCTACTAGACTACTAGATGCTACTTCGAAAAACGGAACAACTACGCGGTTTTGATTACCGCATGGAAGGAACGAAATAAAATGTTCTGGGTTTGGGCGTTTACCTATTTTAAATGTATTTGTGTTCTATCCCCCTTTGTTTGAGGCCAATAATTGGCTCATTATTAATGCGGCCTGCGGCTCGGGCTCAAATCACAGCCTCGACTGTAATTAGCAACTTCGCTCACTTGTTTTGTAGTTGGTGTGATTGTCTGGGGATTTGATATTTATTTATTTTATAAATCAACCTGCAGTTTGTGTTTAAATGTAGCAGTTAGGGTGAATGTAAGTGTAACTGGAGTTTGCCTTTCGCTGGCAGCAGTTTTTAGTCGCCAAATATCACCGGTCCGACGCGATGCTGATATGTTTCAGATTTTTTTTTATGAAGAGTCGGTTTCTTTCCAAATATGTATACTTTCATTTGAAAATATCTTTCAATGAACCGGGTTAATTTAGATGAATGAACAACATCTTATCTTACTAATATTATACTATATGTGAAAGTTTGTATGTATGGATGTTTGTTTCTCAATCACAGCAGAAAGGCCTAACGGATTTGAATGGAATTTGGCATAGTGATAGAGTACCCCAAAATTTGTGCGTAAAACCACAGAAAACGGCTATTATAAAATAATTTGGATTTGTTGACAGACCTCTATGAGGTCTTTGAAACTCTTTTCTCTTAATAATACCATGTTAATAGCAATAGTTGTATTTATACTGGGTGACTGGTGGGTCACTTTCAAATTTCCAGGACGTGATAGTTTAAGATCATACATGAAAAAAAAAAAAAAAAAAATGAATATTAGTTATTTACTGAGTAAATTTCTCCGACAGTTAAGAATTCATTAGGCAACGCATGGTTACATTAGCGTAATACAATAAATACTTAGCGGGTGGTGGTGTGCGTGAACACTGCTGTGTGCGTGTTGACTGAGGCAGCGCGTCGGGAAAAGTGTAGTAAGGTCTCTTTATTTATTTATAGGGATTTCTGGTGAAAAATTAAGTACCTACATTTATTACATAATTATGATCAGAATCGAGTACAGAGTGCTCTCCTTCAGTATTGAAAATTTGTCACCAGTCACCCTGTATATATTTTTGGGTATAAATAACCTAGGATTTAGGATGACTTTAGGTTGAAATAAAAAAAAAACATATCATTATCCCTTAATAAAGACATAAAAAAACTGTTAAAAAAGGTTTGCTACATGGCGTTTCGTTCTTTACTATTTAAATAAATAAATAAGTAAAATCCCCAGACAAGCACACCAACTACATGGCCCCAAAGTAAGCATACCTTGTGTTATGAGATACCATTAAGCGAACTAGGGGGAACCTATAATATAAATATATAAATAGACACGGTTTTTTTTTTCTAGTTCCGTGCGGGAATCGAATCCGCAACCACTGGCGTCTGAGGCAAACAGGTTTACCCCATCGCCAAAGTGGTCATCAAATTTAATGATCACGATTGTGAAAATCATTAAATTAGTCAAGATCATCAAACATTAAATAAAATGCTCTTGACTAATTTAATAGCGGAGTTTTAGTATGTTTAAAAGCGCATACAAAGTAGTTTTACTACCAATCGATTAAAAACATCTTTTGCATTTAACACGGAATGGTTTGAGGTAAAAAATCGAGTAACAATGTATGTAATGTAAAAATAAATTCCGAACAAAAACTTCTTTTATAAATGTCATTAATCTCGTGTCGTAGACTCTGTGAAGTACCAAGAAGGTACTGGCACCTGAAGACAATCCAAATAAACTATAAGGCTCTAGCTATACAGCACCGACATATACATAATTTTTAGCATAAAAATCTAAACCCTTTATATGCTAAACTTTAATTACCAATTTGTGTAAGAAATTCTAAAATATGTGTTTAAAACATTAAATAAATTTAATTGTTTTCCCAAAATACTGCTTGATATTTTTTTCAGACTCAAATATATTTTTTTCTAGAAAAAAAAAGTTGGCAACCCTAGGCACAGAATAAGTAATAGTACCCCTAGGTATGATCCCATCAGGATCCGATTGGGTATCGACCACCCTTCATATAAAATCTGCCGCGAAATTTTACCGCTCCGGCGGCGGTGATGTGTTACGGCAATATTTTGTGAATAACCAGTTCTTTCCTAAACCCGTGTGCTGTCATCTGCAACCTCATCTTCACTTACCATCAGGTGAGGTTGAGGTCCAACGATGGCTTAGTTTTTAATAACAAAAAATAGATGGTTATATATTTTACCACTACACCATCAGGTTGGCATGCATTTATATAGGGTTGCACAATGATAGTCAATAATATTTTAATAGCAGATTAAGACTGATGAGTGCGTAATAATTACGAAAAAAAAAAATTTTTTTATATATATTTTTCATAAATTAAAATTTCAAAATGCTTCTAAGTGAACAAAATTTATGTTTGAAATTTACTCAGCACGTAATAAAAACGTGCCCATACAATTGTATGTACTCATAAAATGTAGACTAATCTTAAATTGTACTCACAGAGAAGAATTTTGAAATTTGAATTTATGAAAAATACTTGAAAAAATTTTTTTTTCGAAATTCAGACCCACTCGTCATCCCCAATTTTGTATTGAAATATAATTAACTATTATTTATATCTGGACCCTGTATTTTCTTACCTTTAATTTAAATCACCAAACATCCAATGTTTTTGAAGCAAACATAGAAAGCCGCTGCTAACTCAGCCATACATAAATTGCATTGCAAATGGAACTATAGTAGAAAAGAACGTCATAGGTTGTTTGTTTGTTTATTACTAAAACGAGGAACTCGTTACTTTGTTATGGGACTTGTTAATATTGTAGTTTTCCAGCTACTTATGTTTGCTATTTTTAAGTACATAGTAGTTTTTTAAAGTTAACTAAACCTGCGCGGCCTTAATTTCAAGATTAGTTTTAGTTAATAAAGGATACGGGCTTAGGAAGTTATAAGATATTCATAAAAAAATGCTAATGTTATTAAATAATAATAAAAACTAAAATACCCAACAATGACAGCAATTATACGGCCCCAAACTTAGAGTCTGATATGTGATACCATGTAGCAAACTAGGGAGATATATAACCTAGAATATAAATCATCATCATTAAAGTCAAAGTCAAAAGTCAAAGTCATAAGAATCTTTATTTCGTAAGTCACACAATTTACAAATTGAACTGAGTCTACCACCACTTCGGAAAGTCGATCTGTAGAGAAGAAGTGGCAAGAAACTCAACAGCAATCATCTTTTAAAAATACACAATAACAATTAACAACCAGGGAATCCCATCTTCTTGCATCCGGATATCTTATAGTAAACCTTTTCACATACTTAACACTTATCCTTAAATCTATCGAAGGGTTAATCTTAAATATTTTGGAATTTTATTATAAAAGCGTACACATTGACCCATGAACGAGTTGTTGATCAGCATGTAGACGTCCACTGCTGGACATAAAACATAAGTAAAAAAATTTGATTAAAAAGGGTCACAATAAGCGATATGTCACTATAGGCGACTTAGTTATATAATTTATATGAAAACCAAACTTCACTGTGTAAACACGTCATAATAAGCGGTTGGTCAATATAAGCGGAGTCATAATAAACGGATTCTACTGTATTTGCATTTATATATAGGGCACGCCCCTTATTTATGTAATACTAGCTGTTTCACGCTGTTTTATCTGCGTATTTTCTGATAATTTTACTTACTTTGGGGCCATGTAGTTGGTGTGATTGTCTGGGGATTTTATTATTTATTTTTATTTATTAATGTCGATTCAGTAGTGGCAATCACTATCAACTAAACGTTCCGTTTCTTTGAATCTGTCTATTTAAGATGAATATTTTTATAACATTTACTTAATTTATTTACAGTTAATAATAACAATTATACTTTATTAATATTTCAATTTGTAATTTTAAAATAAACAATTTTATTGACATAGTTTTTATTTTCTTAACGCGCCAATTTATATTTTATTAGTTGTAAATAGTTTGCGCGTAATGGAAAATGAGAACTGTCACGAAAATCATTCGAAAACAATTCAACTATAGTCGACATCAATCATTAGTTTTTACTCGGCCAATCCGACCAGAAAAAAACCGATCGACTTCGATTAACACCGTTGGTTGATCGTCGATCTACGTCTATTGATTGGTGTGGTTAGACCATGCGCTGTGGACGTTTGATTTGCTGGTACGGCGGCATTTGGAGGCAGACTTATAGTAGAGTAACCATCTATCCAGCGGAATCACAAAGGGTCATTTAAAATAGTCACCTTTTACGAAACCTTTTTCCAAGGGCGCTAGGCTATTTTTTGCCGAACCTATGCTACTAATACTTAGTTTTAGTATACTAAAGCCTATAAAGTTGTCGTGGCGCCGTGTTTACTGTGCATATCAAACGATATCGCAGTTTAAGCGCGCTCGATGCGGCCTGTATTAGGATGGGTGACCGCCGACCATTCATTTCTCACGACGGCTTCCGTGCTTCGGAGGGCACGCTAAGCAGTCGGTCCCGGGTGCTGTATACTTGTATACAGTGTCAGGAGCCATTTCGGCATCTTGGAATATCTGACATCCACCAACCAGCACCGGGCCAGCTTGGTGGATTACGGCCTAAACCTCCTCGTCACCCAGAGGAGAGACTTATAGCCCTGCAGTGGGCTCATTACACGGAGTTGTGATGATGATGATAAAGCCTATAAAAACGAATTATTTTTATTTTCATAAAACGCGAAATCTTAAGTGCAACTAAACGCTTTAATTCCTTTTTGATTCGGGTCCCCAAGGTTTAAAATGAACTGCCTGCGTCTATTTTTCCTGACCAAAACAGTTCCAGTAGAGGAAGCGTTTTAAGCGTCGAGTGAATAGGTTAGTCATGGATGGTCGTATCACTTAAGCTTTCATGATAACTTACCGTCAGGTGTCATGGAAGACAAACGTTCTATCCTTACTTCATAAAAAAGCCAAATTCTTCAAGAGCGGGTGTTGTTCAAAAAAACTTTGAATTTAGGCAAATATAATGCCCAAAAATCAGGAGTTTCATCAACAATGAACCTTTCTCTGTCAACCGCAACTACCTGGGAGTTATCCCGACCTAAATGGTTGCCATGCGAGCTAGCCAAAACCGTTTGAGTTACATTTCGTCATTGTATTATCTGTGTTTAGTATTATCGGTGAGGTTCGTAAATAAAAACAACATGTGAGAGTGAACTGCATGCCTAGATGTAAACGCCGCTTGACTTATATAGAGTTGCTACAACAGATAAATGCGAATGTCTTTTAAAAATAAGAAAGTTGGTGGGTACGTTTGTATTTTTCTTTTGTAAAGCCTTAATTTTACGTTATAAAAAGTGACGACGGAGTTAAAGATGGCACACGTGTTATTTAAATGGACTTTTTTTGTAAAATATCATGGGAACATATTGTTCTATTTGTTTTGATTTCTAATTTAAAATTCATTCACGGGGGCGGTTCATCAAATTACTATTAACTACACGTTTATCAAGAGCTCATGATATTTTGGGAACAAGTTAAAATTTAATAAGATAGTATACGCCAAAATTTATTTTACTATATGTAATGACAAAAGTACAAAATAAGTCCTTGAATATATTATCTATTACTTTGGCGATTTTTATTGGATACTGCCAAATTTTGACTTTATATTTAAGTTATCAAAACTAGCCTTGTTTCTTGGAATTATAATGTGTCTTAAGTCATTACATAATGTTTTAATTTAATCACAATAGAAGATTTCTTTGAGCAGTAACTTAATTTCTCATTTGCTTGACCAACATCATAGAATCAAAAATATAATATATTATGATGGACTTATTTAGCTCACTGACAGAATAGAAATAATAACAATACTTTACAAAGTTTTTTACCCAGAAATGAAACTGTTATGTATTATAAGTTATATTATAAGTTATAACAGGTAGAGTTATAAGCCCTTACTTAAAAATTTAAGTTGTAAGCAAATTTTATAAATATTTTTTCATTTTCATACATACCTAAACCTCAAAAATGGCTCGTGTTACAACTTGTTTTGTAACGATTAGTATCAGTTTCTATGCGTATAGATCAGCTGCAATACGCTAACATATTTTTATCACAAAATTCTTTGTATCTTTCCTCAGAAACCTTCAAATTCTTGTTTTAATGTTCGCTATGGAAATACTCAAATTTTCGGCTTCATTGATTGGTCTCTTCATTTCAAAAGAATGATTGGGCCACAAACATAGCAAAAGTTATTTGGATTTACTTAACACTGCCTTGGTGACATTTTAAAACAATAGACATGTTCAATTTTTTTTGGTGGTAGGATCCCTTCTGGGTCCGCCTGGCTAGCGACCACCCTTTATATAAAGTCTGCCGCCAAATGTTACCGCTCCGGCGGTAATGTGTTCCGGCAATATTGTATAAAGAGCCAGTTCCTTCCTAAACCCGTGTGCTTTCATCTTCGACCTCATCTTCACTTACCATCAGGTGAGATTGTGGTCAAACGCGGGTTTAGTCACTTATAAAAAAAAAAAAAAAAATTAATACTTCAACGCAATAAAAACAAACTGTAAATTCGGACACGGGTAACAAGATTAAGCTACGTCAATGTGGATATATCAAAAATTTGATGTGATAAAAATATGAAACTTATAGAGATAGGAAGAAAACATAAGCAATATGAGTTATCTTTGGGTAAAAGAAAAAGTATTTTTTTGTTAAGTAGTGTAATGAACGAATGCAGAGCATTAAAAACCGATTTCAAGTCAAAACTTTGGCTGCAGTACAAGGTCGTCAAGGTAATCGATCTCCGCATTAGGACATATTTAAAAAAAATCACGAAGTACTCAATCGATTTAATTAATCGAGACCAACTGTGAAGTATCTCCTATCATATGAAACAAAAAATATCAAAATCGGTTTACTCAGTCAAAAGTGATGAGATAACAAACATAAAAAACATACAGACGAGTTGAGAACATTCTCCTTTTCTGAAGTTGGTTGAAAAACTAAAATGCACCTAAATATTTCACACATTTATGATTTGAGGACTAATGCTGTGTTCAACTTGTAAATATCTACCTTCATCGGCATTCCAAGCCAGGATTTCCAACAAAGTGGCTAATCTTTTTTTACTAAACTACGAAACAGAGAAGTCTGGCGTCCATTTCCTCGATATTTCGATACTTTCAGTATACTTTAAATTCTACTACCTTATTAAATCTCTGAAATCTTTAAATATCAAAAACTAGACAAATATATTCCTAATTATTAAACCAAAGCATAAAAAATATCTTTTGTGTTTAAATTATGGTAAAATTAAGGCCATACTGGGTAGAGCATATTAAAAGAAAATATTTTTTGCATTAGAATTAACAACTCTCTAGATATAATTCACAGTTGAGCACTCCCAAGCTATTCGGCGCCGTCGTTCTCACAGACTAGTGCGCTTCGATGCCGTCAGGACGTGAATGGAGAAAATAATTAGTTTTATCCGAAATTAATTTATTGTGTATACCCCATGACGTCGCGATGAAGGTCGATCATTTATTGAGTTATATATTTTTAACGGTGAGTTTATTTTTTTTTATTTACGTGCTTATATTTTTTTAATATTTAAAATTTAAGCTATTTTTGGATATTTTGTACTGAATTGCGAGAATTAGAATCAAATTTAAACGCAAACGCCAACAATTTTCGAGCTCCACTACAATTATTTTAAATTTTATTTCTTTGTTAAATAATGATGTCCTTCGATTTATAATTAGATAAGTTAAAATGAAAGTTATAATTTTTTATTATTATATTTTTTAAACCTTTAACCCTTTACCCAAGTATTCGTACTTGTCCTTAATTAACCCGACGCAATTAACCTACCGGGATATAAAATATTTCATAGTTGTTAATCCAGGATACGATCTGCCAGTGAACTAAATTTCATCTTACTCCGACTAATTATCATCAAAATATTACTTAGGAAAATTAATGAAAATAAACATTTGTACAAACTTTTTAATCATAACAGTAAGATAACACAATTATATTCGTTCTCAATATCGTTAGCATATCTATAACTTTCCCAGCAGGAACATTTAAATATCTCTTATAAATCACAGTACTTTTTTATAACAACAGCTAACTGAACACTAAAACCAAAAACAAAATAACACTTTTAACTAAATTAGCATATTTTCATTTTATTAACATTTTCTTCGTTTTACTATCATAAATTTAAACATCTGCACTTAAAACTCTATAAAAAGACCATAGACAAACTAGACAATTGGAATATAATGGAATAGACAATTTAACTTCTTTAGAAAGTAACCAACATAAAACGTATAAAGATTAATTAATTACGCAAACCAAAGACAAAAAGATGTCTTGTGCATCTTCTTAATTGTGTTTAATCAACCCACACCTTAACCAACAATGACAGCACAAACTTAAGGAATACAAAGATTTTTGTTGTGTTATACTTAATAAATAATAATAAATAATTTAAATGTTTCTGACACTCACACAACATTATCTACACCAAATTAAGTTTCTTAAAGAACTTGTGTTATGGATACTAGATAACTGATATACTTAAGAAATATATAAACATACATATTGAATAAATACATATATTTTATTAGAATAAACACAAATAAACATCCATGACTTGTTCATCACACAAATATCCGCCGTCGCCGGGATTCGAACCCAGGACCTCTGGCATAGAAGGCAATGTATGTTACCGCTACACCAGCCGGTCGTCAAATATTTAATCCTGAACTTTAGCAATTTGTAATTAAAATTAAATTAAAATAAAACTCTCTCGTAAAAAGTCTCTCGTGTCCACAGGGTTTGTTAAGACCCCGTAACGTCGAGTTAAAATTTATATATATATATATTTATATATATATTATATATTTTGGCTGAAGAATTTTGGTCGTCAATGTATAAATAAAAATAATAAAATCCCCAGACAATCACACCAACTACATGGCCCCAAAGTAAGCATAGCTTGTGTTATGGGATACCATGAAGCGAACTAGGGGGGAACCTAGAATATAAATACATAAATAGAGAAACACCCAGACACGGAACATTTTTTTTTTCTTGTTCCGTGCGGGAATCGAACCCGCAACCACTGGCATCTGAGGCAGACAGGTTTACCCCAAAGTAGTCGTCAAAATGTATTATATGTAATATATAATTTTTTGCATGAAGTAATCAATCAATTTCGACAACATTTAGGAGAAGTATCCTCTATCATATGAAACACGAATATTAAGAACCGATTCATAACTGTCCAAGAAATCATGTAACAAAGACATAAAAAAAGCATACACACGAATTGAAACTCTTCTCCTTTTGGAAATCGGTTGAAAATTTAAGATAATATTATGTAATAGATAATAAATAAATAAATAAAATAAATGTAAAGTTTCTGAAAATAAAGGGCATTTTAGAAGATAACCAATGTTTAATTTAACAATCTGACTCTATTGTATATAAATATAACTATTTGCGTAAATTATCTTGGTTGCCTGTACAAGGCTGATCTAAATTTCAACTCCGACTTAACTTTGCCACCAATAAAGTTACTTTCAAATGATTTTTGTGTCATACTACTTAAGCAGATACAACTTTAACTCCTTTTTGAGTGAGATTTATCATTTTGGTTCAGTAAACATTTCGGTGTTTGTCCAGACCCCACGGTCACTTAGACCTGTTTCTAGTTATCTATCTCTAACTATACCCCAGGTTCGTAAATACTGACGCTAACCCAGCTACTCTAATAACATTTATATTAATTATATCCTGAATGTAAATAAAATATTGTCAGGTTAGGCATCTCGACATGATGGCGCTGTTAATATTGATCAGCCTAAGGAGTTTAAAATCTCTACAAAGTATACATTGCAGATTGATTCAGGATAAATATAAAATGCTGGAGGTCGGAATTTAAGGTTCCAAGATGGAAACTCAAAGAACGAATATAAAATAATTAATTTACACAAACCTAAATAAACTTTCATTAAAATCGTGAACTATACAGCAGAATTAAGAGTAGTTATTTTAGGAGAAGGTGGGCATGAAAGAGCCACCCTACATATTTCGTACAGTTTTTCAATGAGATTCCATCGGAAATGAAGAAAGATGATCTTGCTCTTTCAAAACATGGTTATTTCGTGCCCAGAGTGGCAAAATATGTAAAAAACATATTTCAAGTCCAATTGTAACGCAACTTACGTTACTTACTAAAATCATTTACAAAATAATAATAATATGCAAAGTTTATCTATCAGTTATTTCAAATAGTAAGTTTATAGAGAAAGTTTAAAAAAACAATAAAAAATCCCAAAGGATTTTTATAACGTTTTGCCTCCTGTGTTCAGTTAGAATATCGTGCACATGCTCGGGAAGCCCTGTAAAATACCAAGATATTTAGCTAATTCCAACAAAGACTTTGTTTTTGCGGCATGCATTGTCTTAACTATAGTCTACAAGACGATCCAACGCGAACAAGTGTAGACATTAACATAATCAGGGAAAGTGTCTGCTATTCGGAGTGCGAAGATCTATTGATCGATAGATCGTTGCTGAGCTAAGTGATAAGTATAGTATAGATCATGTCGGTACCTATCTGATATGATGGTGTTCATGTTAAGTGTATGGTATATTTCCATGCGCGTGAAGTCAGTACATGATGTATATTAAAGCACTAAAACGCATATAGCGGAAAACTGTCATACTAAAGGACAAACAATAAAAGTGATCCCAAATCAGTGCTTCCGAAATTCATTTAAATTAACTACAATCATATATATTTTAAACTTTGTTAACGATTGAACTGATCGTTATACTAATTTTTAGTTTAAAATTCCGGTTAGATTAGTTTGACGACCACTTTGGCAATGGGGTAAACCTGTCTGCCTCAGACGCCAGTGGTTGCGGGAACAAGAGAAAAAATATTTTGGGTGTCTGGGTGTTTATCTATTTATGTATTTATATTCCAGGTTTCCCCCTAGTTCTCTACATGGTATCCCATAACACAAGCTATGCTTACTTTGGGATCATGTAGTCGGTGTGATTGTCTGGGGATTTTATTTTATCTCAACCTTAATTATCATCGTGGTTTTTGTATTTATGAAACCAATGCACAAGAGGATCATTGATAACGTAATTTAACAAAAGTTTTATCAACAAACATTTGTAACAACACACAACAGAGACTGCGTAATTCGATATACAACCTATTGATTGATTCGTTATAACAATATATTGATTACCAATTCAAACTTATCAAAAACATGTGGTCATAATCAGAAAGCTGTATTTACGGACTTACACCGCTATACACATACGTGATAGGTTAATATGAAAATAAAAAGTCCATCTTGTGTGCAAAATATTCCTTGTGAATTACATACAATATTCCATACATCTGAGTAACTCTGTCTAGTAGGGTCTATCGATAAAGGCTCGAATCGACAAGATAAATATTATTTTATACTATCATGTTATCTAACATGCGCACCATAATAGATAGAATTACTCGATTCGATACCATGATTAAGCCTACAGAACCAAAAAAAGACGTGTGGCACTCAGAGACTGCCGCGGTAAAGCTATTGCATAGCATTTTTTATCAACTTATGCAATTATAATTATTTATTTATTCTATTAATGCAGTAATGTTTGATCTAATATGAAGTTCCACAAGTTTCTAGTAGATGGCGCTGATTGTTTATTAAAGCCCGCATGTAAAGTTTTGAAATCAAAGTATCACCGCTGTGCCGGTTGGAGTGGGTCCGGATTCGGTCGGATTCGGTCCCCACGCTCAAGGCCCGTGATAGAAGCTATGCAATAGCTTAAAAATATTCTAAAGTGCCCTATAAAGACCTGATTTGTTTGTAAGCCCCGCTGGATAAAGTTCGCGGACTACAATTTCCTATACGGTGGAAACAATGTTGTTTTGCGCATGAGACGCCAAATTATGAAACTTAAAAAAAATATAAATAAAGTTATATTTTTAAAGCAATGCAAACCCTGTCGAAACTGCTGTATGTAGGTACGTTCTAAGTTAGTAAGTATCTAACTTTATTACTTATATTATAAATGTAAATTTTTGGATGTATGAATGGATGTTTGTTCGTCAATCGCGGCAGAACGGCTCAACGGAGTGGTAGTGTAAGGTCTGGAATAGCACAGAGGCCGGGATTCGAAACTGTGCGAAATAAAAACAAGTGTGAAATGAAGATAACCTAAAAAAGCTCGCATCCAGGCGATTTTAAACTTATATTGTTTTGAATTCAAGTTTTTTTTGGTTTGTATTTGTTTTGGGTCTACAAAAAAAAATACAAAATACAAAATTCCTTTATTGCAATAAGTATGGTAAAGTAGGTACAAAGTTCTTATAATAAATGCAGTTCTACATACTTAGCTGTCTAGCATTGAAGTATCTCTATTTTGTATTTCAAAGGATACTTGCTAAGTCTAATTTATTCCCATAGGATTTTGAAGACAACATAGATAGACATAGTAATATGCTATAGGTTCTGACGATTGTTTGATTATTCGTCTCCTACAAAGGCGTCAACTATGGATCTTTCAAATAAATTTAAAAAAAGGCTTCATTGCTGATATTTTATACAATTATAATAAAAGCTTGAAAGTTTATTTTTCAGGCATTTCTCTGAAACTACGAGAAGAATAAATAAAACACTCTTTGCATTTGATAGCTGAGCTTTTAAGGGAGGTTATGTAGGTAGGCATCATTACCATCATCATCCCACTCTTTGTAATGAGCCCACTGCAGGGCATGAGTCTCTCCTCTGGGTGACGAGGAGGTATAGGTTATTATCCACCAAGCTAGCATAGTGCTGTGTCGCCAACAATTATACTGTATACAAGTGTACAGCGCTGCTTAACGTGCCCTTCGAAGCACGGAAGTCATCATGAGAATGGTTGGCGGTCACCCATCCAAGTACCTACCGACTGGCAACTATTCTATATTGCCACTGAACTTAAAAATAAACATTTCAGCAATATTAACAATGACAATTTGGGAAGCCTTAGCGATTTCTTCCAGGCATGAAGATCAAACTCGTTAACACTGCTATCTACGGCAGTTCATCATCACAACTCCGTGTAATGAGCCCACTGCAGGGCTATGAGTCTCTCCTCTGGGTGACGAGGAGGTTTTTAGGCCGTAATCCACCAAGCTGGCCCAGTGCTGGTTGGTGGATGTAGTTAATGTGAAGTAATCGACCCAGGGGTTATAATTTTAAATTATTAACTATATCACCAAGTGGCTGTCATTCACACAGCATTGCTAAAACATACATGACAGCACAAATATGTATCTGCCTTGGCTTAAAAATCACTACTAACCTTTAACTTCCTTTACACTGTACAAAACTGTACGGTATTACTGTCATGAATATAATAAGTTGAAATTAACTTTCTGTTATTCTGAGAAGATAGAGTTAACCTCAAATGGGACTGGCTATCCCGGTTACCTCGTCAGTCAATGGGTTAACGGTGAACTCTAGCGTAAATTGTTTAAAAAGTTGTCAAGTTTTAGGAGAAGTTTTACTTTTATAATATTTGTAGTAATCGATTTTTAGCAAACAGAGCTACCTGTTTGTTTGAAAGATTTTATGGCTTTTTTTAAAGTTATGATAAGATTGTTAATTTTTATATTAACTTTCTTTTTTCTCCTCCTACACGCATGTCCCGTAATGTTTGACGTCTGCACTTGCCCTCAGGTCAGATAGAGGTCAAACGCCAGCTTAAAAATGATAAAAAGGTCACACTTCACGCGTCAATCGTCATAACTTTTCCAATTACTAATATCAAAATCCAATCGACAACCACTTTGGCGATGGGGTAAACCTGTCTGCCTCAGACGCCAGTGGTTGCGGGTTCGATTCCCGCACGGAACAAGAAAAAAGATGTTCCGTGACTGGGTGTTTATCTATATATGTATTTATATTCTGGGTTTCACCCTAGTTCGCTACATGGTATCCCATAACACAAGCTATGCTTACTTTGGGGCCATGTAGTTGGTGTGATTGTCTGGGGATTTTATTTATTTATTTATGGCGGGTTTCAATATTATGAAAACTGATCGTTTTGCCTACGAACAATAGAAATCACTACCAAAATGCCTTTCTATATTCAAAATCTTGACATCTAAACCACTGCTTACGAACTGTTTGACTGTAATGGGTTGCTAGGTTACATTTGACCATTTACAAAATAAGTCATTATATCTAGCCAACGACGACGTAACAAGTTATTAATTTAAACCAATGAGGTAAAGGTAGCATGGCAGTCTGCTGCGGCCAATAAGAGTTATCTTTTCATTACGTATGACCAATTAAAGAATAGGTCATTTTATCTAGCCAACGACGTAAAAATTAAGAAATAGCCTATCAAATATCTGTCAACATATAAATAATCCAGTTTTCTCTTTCTAACTTATCTATAACTGTTTCTGAAAAAAAGGACGAATATTATTGTATGACATCATTTTTCTTTTAAATATTTACTTTGACGTCATAAAAATTTGATTCAACCAATGGCAAAATTAGTCGAAGGAGTGGCGTTTCATTTTACGTAAGCAGTTAAACGCAATTATTAATAAAAAGCTCTAAAAACATATTATAATATATTTATCGAATACTAAAACATAGCAAACATAAATTGAATAAGTTTATATATTTCTTTAGTTCAAATATCATACAAATAATTTGCGAATGCGTGATATTCTATAAATCACATATCACCTATTTTCTTGGAAGAACGTCACGCAAGGAGGGCCCATGCCAAATTTGAGAACTTACAGCCCGTAGCTAGTAGATATTGTGAAACGCTACTTTTTTCCTACCAGTTTTGTACCTGTACCGGTTACGCATAGCAGTCAGTTGAATATTGAAACCCGCCATTAATGACTCAAATGAGTGTCATCGAAAGTTACTTCAAAATTAGGGTTAAAGTTTGGAGTAATCAAAGATAAAAATGTAAATTGGCATTACACTGACTTCTAATAACTTTAACTATTGACGGGACAACATTTTATCACGGTATTATAATGATATTTAATATAGGCAAAAATAGATAAGTTGTGCATCTTGACGTTATAAAGAAAATTGATAGGAAAGCGGAGCCTTAAGAAAATTATGCGATATAAGTCACGCATGAAAATAGTAACACTTCCACAGACATAGAAAACCAGGAGCCGTGACCGTTCTCAGCAGGAACATGATAGCTGCATCTAAACATAGTTACCTATAAACCGCATAAACTTTATATCTTGTTTCATACTATGCGAACCAAAAATCAACTCTACATCCATTCACAGAGAATTTAATTCTCAGAATCTAAAGACTTATTACGATATTGTTTGTCAATATTTTGTGAAGTCCTAACTCTGTAATATTATATTGTTTACAAATATTTTCCTAATACCAACAAGAAACAAAACAAATCTAGTTTCTCATGACGTCACGTGGAGCTATGAATGAGAAATTTCACTATTGGATGTTTTAATCTGAGCAAATAGTAAGAAGTCGTCGTGGCGCCGTGGTTACTGTGGGAATCATACGATACCACAGGTTAAGCAACATTCGGCGCGGTCGGTACTTGGATGGGTGACCGCCGACCATTCGTTTCTCACGGCGACTTCCGTGCTTCGGAGGGCACGTTAAGCTGTCGGTCCCGGGTGCTGTATACTTGTATACAGTAGTCGTTAGGGTTTGTCAGAAGCCATATCGGCACCGTGAAAATTCTGACATCCACCACCCAGCACTGGGCCAGCTCGGTGGATTATGGCCTAAAACCTCCTCGTCACCCAGAGGAGAGACTCATGCCCTGCAGTGGGCCCATTACACGAAGTTGTGATGATGATGATGGTGTGATAATACATACTTATTACAAAATGTAGAGTAAATAGCAAAACATTATTTTGGTTTTTATTTTTTGTGTTATTTATCAAGAAGATGTATAAAGATAGAGGCCCAGACCCGGAAATTTTTTTTTTCTTGTTCCATGCGAGAATCGAATTCGCAACCACTGCCGTCTAAGGCAGATAGGTATACCCACGTATACCCCATCGACAACATTCGTAGTCAAAGCTGTGCTCTAGCATTTTTTATGAAGAGCTTTCTTCCTATGCTCATCTGCTGTCATCTTTGATCTCATCTTCACTGTCCTTCATCTGAGATTGAAGTCAAGCGTTGGTTTATTCACGGTGAAAATGATGAAACATTTTCTACTGTTCGTGTGATCTTTTAGCTCACGAACTTGTGGTTTAACATATTTTAGTAAACGATCCGATGTAATTGAACGTTTCTTATCACAATCTCTACATTTTGTTTAACGCGACCAAGTACAGTCTGCAACAGAATTATGTAGATATACGACCCAGTTTCCCGCACTCATACAAAATGCATGTATATTGTATGTGTGCGGGAGACTGGGTGGTAAACATCATTCTGTTGCGGACTGTACTTTCAATATAGGCGCATTCAAACAAATTCTTCAGCTTTGTTATCTAAGTATAGATAAAATTAATTGATTTAAAGTCATTCAATCTATAAATTTAATTTAAAAACATTTTTCATTTAAACTACATTTATATCTACCAAAACGATTATATCATCAATGCACTATTGATTGTTTTATTGTTTCACCATATTAAACAGTGCTCTATAAAACAAGATCATATATCTATGACGTTATAACTATTATGTTGTTTTTACTAATACTAACAACAAAATACCTTTGGGTAAAGACTCTGCTCTTAAAATATACTTTATTGTCAGAATCAAAACAAACACAAAACTTTAACGAGCACATAAAAAGAGCTGAATTCTAGACAATATATGAACTTGTTAACGAAATCTTTTTTACAAATGGGTATTTCACAAGATGCAGCGTAATACCTATCTTCATCAAAGACTACGGAAATGCTGATGTTTGAATTTTATAAGTATGTATCTATCAAAAAGTAATTACTTTGAAACACTGACCAGAAGTTATTTATTTTATGATGCATGCAATTCATTTTATAGGCTTCATGTGCGAATAGTGATGCGTGCGATATTCATGATGAAACGGATATATGTATAAAATCCATTGATAAAATCATAATATTGTAATTGCGCTATATTTTTACCTAGCCTTCCTGTACTTGTACTTTTACACTTTAAAGTCACTGAATATTCAGGTCAACTAAAATCACATATTATTTGATTATAAAAAACTTTGCAAATAAAATTATGAATGTTTAAATTAGGCCCATGATACTTTAGAAGATTCAAACATTTTTTTTGCATTTTAAGCAAAAAGTATGTAACTGAAGCCAGTACTTATTTTGGAACTAAATTGTGATAATTAAATTACGAATAACAGTGAGTATTTTTTTTACTTCACTAGTTGGAGTCCACATTGTCAATGGTTGTGGGTTCGATTCCCGCCCGGAACAAGAAAAAAAAATGTTCCGGGTCTGGGTTTTTATCTAGGTATACAACGTATAACACAATTAAGATAATACTTAAGGGGATTGTATTTTTGGTGATGTAGTTTATAAGTATCAGTAACATAGATTTGTTATCCTTACGGTTCGACCGAAAAACAAGTTGAAAGTTTAGATCAAAATATCTAAGTGTCAACCCTTAATAAGCTGTTAGCTTTTGATGAAATCTATTCGATAACAGATGGCGTAAAATAAAGTGATGGGTAACTAAGACAGATACTACAAAGTTCAGCCGGTGCAGGAAAGGTTATAAGGTCACTGACTGCGGCACAAGTCTTGTTGTAGTTTATTACGTTGATTAGGGTAGTCAAAATATGTTTTTGTAAAATAATTAAATAAATTTGTATGAAAGTCTATACCAGCACTGATCATGCTAATTCTTTTACTGTATATTCCACGTATGGTATATAAGCTAACCCTTAGGTGTACCTCTCCATTTTGTTACACGTTGTATATGTATTTTTATTCTAGGTTCCCCCCTAGTTCGCTTCATGGTATCTCAAAACACAAGCTTCGCTTACTTTGAGGCCGTGAAGTTGGTGTGATAGTCTGGGGATTTTATTATTATTATCAAAAAGTTGAATAAAGCGCTTTTACCGTTCCTATTTTAAGATTGCCAGGGAGTTAAACGAACTGCCTGCGTCAGTTTTTCTTTATCACTATAGGGACTGATTTTCAAGCGTCTATTAAATTTATCGTGAGTAGCCGTGTAATGCCTACTTTAGTCTTCATAATGTCTTCATAGTCACCTCTAAAAAGTGATATGGAAAACTTATGCACCCACTATGTAAGCAATTTGGTTTGGGCATGACATTGGCTCTCACAATTAGCTGTCTTGTGATTATTTTTTTTCATGTCACGATCAATTTGTACTGTATGTACCTATTTGTATTAATTCGTATAATCCTGCATGAAAAATAGTGCCAATAGTTTTTTTCCGCCGGCTTTTTTTGTCTCTTGGTCTACTATAATATCTTATTCAATAACTATCAACACCTTGTTAAAGCCGAATTACATAATTCTGACGTCATTAAGCGGCCATTATGATGAATAAAAGTTTTTCATTTTCATTTTTCATTATGTCCCATTATCTTTTCATTATGTATCATTATCATTATACGGAATCCTAAAAACCCATGAACTCTAACTAAGGTCAAACCTACCGACAAAACTAATCACCCAGAATTAATCGCGACTAATTGCCCAGCACTAACCAGACATCGAAAGTATATCCAATTGAAAGTAAAACAATAAATTGACGCGTTACTTTCCACGGTGAAACCGAGTAATGCGCGGCAATTTCGCAGTTATGCGCGTTGTGCGCATTATTAGAGAGATTAGCTGCGCTGGCTGTGATATGTGATATATTTCAGTTATTATCAGAATGGATAATGCGTATTTGGAGTATTTTTGTGGAGATGTTAAATTGAACCATTGAACAAGAACTTCTTTAAATAATTTAATTCATTAATTAATTAAATATCACCTGTTTCTTACACCTTTTATCCTACGTATAAATGGATACATTTTTGGACGCATATTCACGTATGTCCATCTATACCCTGGCAAATAATTCAATGCAGTAAACTGACAGTTCGAAATGTCAAATACAAAAATAATGATACCAGTTAAAACTTCGTAGTGTAAGTACTGAATGAGAATGATCAAAAACGAAAGAGTATGTGTCATTCAATTTGCATATTTTTTTAAAGAAATTTATAAATAATTTAATTTGAGCTGTGTACTAAAGTAACTTTAATGAAAATAATGAATTACCCTACATATATTGTGCTTTTAAACGGTTACAGTAGAAATAAAGTCGACTTTATAACTGCTTGCTTTTTAAATTCGTTTTGTCGTTCAAAATTAAATTTCAAGAATTCGCTAACAGCAACAGCCTTCGCTAACAGCACCACAAAAAAAGAAAAATGATATGAGCCAATTTTGTTTTCCATACATAGCGATATTATTATTTAAAAATAATTACATTCATTCTCTTAAACCACATCATCACTATTTTTTTCTTCCCGAAAGTGGGCACACTGGAACTGGAAAATTTTACTGCATTGAATTATTTGCCAGAGTATAGCGCTAAAATAAGACTATTAATATGAATACTAAAGCAATTTATTAGTACAAACATAACGTGAAACTGATATTTGCCTTATGCGGGGATGGATTCTGCGACTATTGAGGTCTGTGATAGATAGTGGTAATGATAGCATACCTGCTATCATTAATACTAGTCATTTCACAGATAGAATTGAAATTTTACACATACCTCAGGCTTAATGCAAAATATGACAATACGTAACAGCCTGATCTTCCATGATTAAACGCCACAAGTGAAGCCGTACATATCTTTTAGTGTACTTTAATTTTATATGTACAATTAACTAAATATTTTTCCCAGTCAATTATATAACTCTATGATAACGTAATTAGTAGATGTCGTAGACGAAACTCTTTTTGCCTAAGACGCGCGCGCGTCGTGAGAAATAAGAATCGCAATCTTGTTCAAAGAAAGTCGATAATTAACGTTTTGGAAACTCTAATCAGTGATTGTTGTGACTGGCAAGTTTTTCTAGACGTATATCGCTTAACTTTTTTATGATAAAAGTGAAAACTAAGCTTTGGAATTGTTTTAAACCTTCTTGAACAGAAGGTGGGTTAATAGGTTTATTGTGTACAAAAAATCTCCCTTAAGCTCAAATTCAACCTTATAAACAGTTGATTCATATAAAATTACTTTGCAAAAGTTCACAACACCTAAGTTATCTAACTAATTCCACGACATTAAAGTACTAAACACAGTTTTTTTTTACCGCCTTCCCTACCTCAAAAAGTAAGGAAAGCAACGAACACACACCCGGAACACTATAACCCACACCACAAGCTACCACCGACTAGTTTTTTGCTTCAACCAGAAACATCCTTAGGGTACAACTACCACCAACGAACTCAGTTGGCGAAAAATCTACTATTAAATGTGAAACCCACTAAGTTGGCGATAGCTTAAATCATCCCCTTAAACAAGCAACCTTACAATGATCGTCTAGACTCTTTTGTCGTGAGATCGAGACGTAGTCCAGCGCTCAAAGTTGATACTTCACAGAACCACCCAGGTGACTGTAAGTTCAGGATTGCATTTAGGCTGAGTGCAATTTAAGAATCCTTGCAAGGCCGAAGTACCTTGGACCTTCGAGATAATTCTGGAGGTCGACGCGATAAATCAGCTTATTATACCAGATACTATATCAAATGACACAAGGAGGAACAACGACGCCACGTCAACTTCACTTTACTTACGTGCTTAACTTTAATAAATCGGAAATAGTTAAAGCAATAGGTTCTGCTGTCTCATACAAACCACTGTATTCATTTAATAATGATGTTAAATAAGTAGCATCGAACGCTTGCGGTTTAACGTTAGCTTCCTAGATACTTTGAGAAATGAATAAGTTTTATTTTCTTCATACAATCAATATTTTGTCAAAACACTTTTTGTAAAAATATATATTTTGAATTTTTCGTCGAGAGTATTCATTGCAAAAAATTGTATACGTAACCACTAATATAAATTTTGTCTTAAAATAAAACGAGGCGGAACTAACGGAAAAATTAGAAATCACAAAAACATTTCTAAAATGCATTGTTATAATCATATCCCTAAAGACATTCAATAAGAAAGTCCAGCAGCTCAGAGTGAACTTTGTGCTTTGTGTGCAAATGAGGATATGTTGAATTTACATTATATACGCCTAGTTTGCAAATAAGAAAACATTTAATGTAAATTAGACAGCTGGTACCTCCCATTGCTGACCATTTATGTAAATAGAAAGAAAAAAAAATGTTTGGTGTCACTTACTGAAAGATACGACACTTATTAATCTTTTTAGCCAAGAAACATTAAGTGTAGATACTTACATGGTGTAATACTAATATTTTTTTTCTTCTTTTCTAGATAACAATAATAACGACATATGCATATGCACGTACAGAAAATCATATGAATGATGTATCTGTAAACCGAAATGATCGACTGAACAGAAGAAGCGCCACAGTTTTGATAGAAGGGGCTGAATTAGGAGAGTACGCCCACGGCAATATCGTGTATAGGAAAAGCCAGAATCGGTTTGTCAATAGACGACGAAAGCCAAGCTCTTGGAAAGCGCAGCCTACACCAAAAATACCGAAAAAAATACGAAGGTACCCAAAACCTCCGAGTTATAGTTCAAGCCGAAAAAGCCGCACACCTAAGCCAGCTTATCGACCAAAACCCAAACCGTGGACGTCCCAACCCTACAAGCCCTACAAGAAACAGACATACAAACCACCAGTAAAGTCAACCAGTATAAGACCAGTGAAGTCATATAAACCCCAGTCATATAAACCCCGCGAGCCTCAACCAACGTTTGCAGAGCCTCCAACCAGAGATCAGTACACCTCCACATTTGGAGAACCACCACTTCGCACTCCAGCCACTTCTGTGAGCACAACGCATTCAAACGACAACCAATTTACAAAAGGGCAAGAGTTTCAACCACCTCCATTTTACGTTAACGATATGTTAAGGAACAAATATCGAGACACCAAATACTCCGTTGAAGACTATGCTCAATACCAATACGATGTTCCTGAAGAACCTAGTGCAAGTGACATCCACCAGCATAAAGTTAATATTTTCAATGAAAAAAATCCCTTTAATGAAGAAGAAATCCTTTTTGGACAAGAGTTCAGAAGACCAATAGATCATTTTGAAGAAAACTATATGGATAATACCGCTGAATTCAGTAAGCACCACCCGGTGTATTCTAAACCTCGCCCGAGCCCAAATGCCATAGTGGATGAAAAACCTTTTACCTCACCTTATATAGAGACGAAACCTTACAGCATAGCTACGATCAAAAATATAGATGAAGTGACACCATATACGCCTAAAGAATACACCAAATCTAAGCCCTACGCAAGTCGTCCTCAACTAATTAACCTCAATAAGTTCAATGTAAGGATGAAAAATAATTTATTAGGGTCTAATGATCAACCAGACCACCTGCTAGTAGGAGGTCAGTACGCCGAACCACCTGCTAGACTTATTCATAAGCAAATGGATAATAATTTCCCGGCAAAGCAGCATATGGTGCCGTCTTTCTTCAGAGGATTCGAAAGTGCAGCATTCCTTACTAACCATGACGGGGAGGGCGAATTTAATATCCAGTCAGCTTCAATGTCGCCATACGTTAACTACAAAAATAGCAATATGGCTTTTAGCCCTCAAAATTTAAACGATGCTTTCAGTATAGTTGATAAGTAAATGTTAATGAACTGATCAAAGTAAGGCACTTTGCCCACGGAGCAACTAAGTATAAACTTTATAAAAGTTTCCTAGTTGATAGTTGCTATAACGTTTACGATTGCCGCAATATTATTGAAACCTGTGAGCAACTTTCCTGTCTGAGTTGGTCAATCTACGCAGTGATCACAAGGCTTCCTTTCTCTTGTAGATAACCGGTACATATTTAACAGTTGCTAGTTGCGGCAATTCGAAATTGATTTATTCATCAATTACAGCAACTGAAAACTGTTGACTGTTGACCGGAACTCGAAACTCGAGTTGCTACGTGTGCGCAGTCGCATTGAAATATATATAAGCAGCTAATAGCCAGTCGTCAGTTGCTGCAATAGTTGCCCCTAGGCAAAGCGCCTAAAGCATCGCAGTTAGTTATGTTTGAAGGGGACAGAAAATATGCAAATCGATTTAATAATGCATTCTCATAAATGTACTTTTCTTGTAATAATAAACTAAAGGTTAAGTTACCGTTAAGTATTTAAATTACGTAGTTATATATGTGTTTTCTAAAATCTTTTAAGACATAATAGTAAATATAAGAAATGCATTTATTATGGTAGGAGAAAAACTTCCATTAATAATTCTTTTGATAAAATTACTTGTGTAAATATTTAAATGCTTCAAATACAAATATTCGTAACAGATAAGCAGTCTTATAGCAATAATACTTTTGTTATTATCTGTTCTTGCCTCCGGGCCATGTCATGTAAAAGCATTAAAATTGTTATTTTTTTTATTTAGGCCTTTGAATTATAACCCTATCCATTTTGCAAATCTTAATCGTATGAATCACAAGCCTGGCGTTGTCCAGCCAACGTGAAGTCAACGCCTCCTCAAAATTTGTGGAAATATCCATCGAGGTCATCAATCGAACACGATCGATCAATTCAATCGGTTGACGTTGATCGACAGGTCTAGTAGCTCAAAATGATCGACGGTCGGTCTACGTTAATCGAGTAACTCTGACTATATTCCATCAGTTCGATCTACGTCAAATTATCCATTAAATCATCTATGGACACCCTAGTTCGACGCTCGATCGTTTTTATGTAAAAACTTATTTAAAAACATAAAAAATAAAACATGAGCTGGGCTAACTATTATAAAAATAGTAGTTTTCATTCATTATCACATCTATTTAATAGCTACCTAAAATCAAAGGCGAAATTTCTTCATTTGCAGTCTTGGCGCCAAAAAGTATGTCAAAGGGTGGAATATTTTAATTTTTTTTTAAATGTCGAATATCTCGGAAACGAAAGACGTTTACTAAACTTAATACCTATTATTTTTTCTGAGTGCCCTCTACCCATAGGTCGAAGTTAAAAGTTATTTTTTTTTATTTCGTAGAACTTGAAAGAGTAGCACCACAATGGTCAAATTGGTAATTCGTCATACCCCCTTTTTGACAAATTATGAAATTTACGAAACATGCTATTTGTCATATCCATGTACAGTCGATAAAATAATATGAATTACAAATTCTCAATAGAGTTTCTTACGAGAGTCAACTTTACGAGTAGACTGAAATTTGCAGTGTTTTTACAAATAATGCAGTATGCCGTGTGGTATCTGGCTTAAAAAAATTAACAGACGATATAACCTGGTACGGGCCGGACAGCGGATTCGATACGCTCCATACCATAACCGTTCGTCTGGAGAGTTCTTCAAAGGTTACTTGATCTAGTCACAAGTGTATACGGTCCCCTCGCCTGCTACGCACACAACGCCTTCACAAACCTAACGTTACGGCCTTGTTGGTACATTCCTGAAGGATGGTTAAAAGACATGAGGCCAAAAAATCATGGTAGAGTGGAAAATTTTCGATTTGCCGGTTCGATCCGGTTCGGTCAAAAATTTTATGTGAAATATTTTTTACTTATAAAAATTTAAACCTAATGTGTGATTTAAACGTATCACACATTAGGTTTGCTGTGCTACAGCGAAACGATTTATAAAATATTAGTTCTACTAAATTCGCTCAAAAATCCAAGAATATGAAAAAAAAAAACCTCGAGTCCTAGGAAAACTCTTTTGTGCTGGTCAGTTAACTCATTTGTGCACCCTGTATATTTTATAATATAGTGCCTTGAGCACTAGGATGGCAAATATCCCGATTTCAAAGTAAATTTTAATGTTACTGACTGAATTTAAAAACTGTTGTAAAAATCGTTTAGTAACCCTGGTACCACTTCAAATAAATAAAAAATAAATAAATAGTGTTTGTTATAGTTTTAATTTTAATAATTAATTTTAATATTTTAATTGTAATGTACCTAAATATCCTGAGCGTGTGATGAATCACACGAAAGGTTTTGTTTCCTTAATGATGGCTGCTACAGCAGAAGGAGAATTATTGCCACCATATGTGGTGTATAAAGCAGCTCACCTGTATAGCACGTGGGTCATCAATGGTCCCAAAGATGCACGATATAATCGTTCCGGATCCGGTTGGTTCGACGGAGAAATTTTTGCCGGTTGGATCAGAACAATTATTATTCCAGCGATGGAAAATAAAACAGGTAGAAAAAATCTGATTGTAGATAATTTGTCCTCCCATCTGTCATTAGACCTAATAAAATTATGCAAAGAAAAAAATATACATTGCGTATTCCTTCCTGCCAATTCCACCTATTTGACCCAGCCTTTGGATGTTGCATTTTTCAGGCCCATATAAACAGCGTGAGGACAAATAATTGAAAAATGGAAGAACTCAAATGGGAGAACTTTATCAACCATTCCAAAGGGATGCTTTTCAATGTTTTTCATTCCAACGCGTCTGTTAAAACTATTAATGGAACAACTGCAGCTAAATTCCGATAAACACATTAAATCTGGGTTCAAGAACACAGCTATTTTTCCCTTAAATGTAAATATAATATTACAAAGATTCAATCAGTCTCAAACTGATAACGAAAGAGACGATATCGATAAAACCTTTATAAATTTATTAAAAGAAATGCGGTTTGCTACCATGAACATCAAAGAGCCTAAAATATAGAACAATCACCTATAGGCCACTTAAAGACATAGATCATGATAGTTTTGCTCAAGAGTTACAGTCCATTGATTTTAGTGAAATCGCCCAGCTCGATTGTGGCAATGAAATGGTGAATCAATTCACTCAAACTATACTGAACCTCTTTGAAAAGTTTGCTTCTATGAAAAAAACTAAAATACGTGATCGTAAAACACCCTGGCTCACCTCAAACTTGCGTTACCTTATGAGACTACGTGATGAAGCCTTTAAAAAATACCGTAGAACACGCAGTTCTACGGTATTTTTAAAAGCTTATTTTGACGCACATATCAATGGCAACCTAAATAATCCCAAATCACTTTGGAAAAATCTAAAAGAAACAGTGTTGAAAACCTCCAAACATAGCTCTGATCTCCCTATAAATTTAAATGATCCTGATACTATTAATTCACACTTTTTAAATGTCCCTGGGAATAATTCAGTTCGGATTTCTACACTTACCAAATTCGAGTTCAATGATCATAACAAGAATACCTTCCAACTAACTACTGTATCTCCCCTGACGGTTGGCAAAGTCATTTTAAGCTTTAAGTCAAACGCCCGCGGTATTGATGATGTGTCTTTGGACCTCATACTACTGGTTCTACCTCATTGTCTTGACATAATTACCACTATCGTTAACAAATCTTTGACTACATGTTGCTTTCCAACTCTTTGGAAAACCGCAATAATCCGTCCCATACCCAAAAATAGTTCACCAAGCAGCTTCAAAGATATTCGTCCAATTAGCATCCTATGTTTTTTGTCGAAAATACTTGAAAGGGTAGTCTATGATCAAGTAGTTCGATATTGTGAGCAAAATAATATCTTACCTGAATTACAATCGGGTTTTAGGAAGGGTCACAGTACCGTACTGCTACTGCCCTTGTTGATGTTGTTGATAATGTTTTATACTCTCGTGACAGGGGCCTGGTGACAATATTGACTCTCCTCGACTACTCCAGGGCATTTGACTGTATTAATATTGACCTTCTACTATCTAAGCTTGCTTACTATGGGTTTGATAACACAACCATTACTTGGCTGGCCAGCTATATGACCGGTAGATCACAAGTGGTATCAGTTGATAGTCAGGATGGGCAGACGTCATTTTCACGGGTGACACCTGTGGAGAGAGGCGTACCGCAAGGCTCTATTCTGGGCCCTCTTCTCTTCATCTTATATACTGCAGATCTTCCCAGCGTTATTCAATATAGTAAGTTCCACCTGTACGCGGATGATCTGCAGTTATACATCTCTTCTAAGCCGAGTGACGTTCCTGATGCGATTTCTAAGCTAAATCATGATCTTGATCAGGTATCTCGTTGGTCAGCAGAAAACTGCTTAGTGATTAACCCAAATAAAACCAAATTTATGGTACTTGGCTCGAAAAATCACGTTATCTCGTATAACAATATTAATCCATTACCCAGCATCTCTATAATGGGAGTAAACATAAACAGAGTGGAGCAGGCACGTAATCTTGGTGTTAATGTAGACAGCGGCTTAACATTTGAGAACCACGTGGTGGAGGTCGTTCGCGGATGTTTCTACCGACTTAAAGTCCTTTACGGGGTGCGAGAGTTTATCAAAACTGACTTAAGAATCAGGTTATGTGACAGTCTAATACTCTCCAGGCTAAGTTACTGCGTAAATGTTTATGGTCCTTGCTTACTGGGAAGAACACAAAACCTCATACAAAGAGTGCAGAATGCGTGCGCACGCTTCTGCTATAAAATTCCTCCACGGACCCACGTTACGCCATTTCTTGACCAAGGAAATATTTTGAATATGCGAAACAGACAAATTTATCTACCGTATATGCTTCAATGTTATTTGGGGTTATCAAAAACCAATTGCCATTTTATTTGTTTAGGAAGCTGTCGTGGAGATCATCTCATAAGCGTTTTGGGCTTAGAACATGTGTAAAGGAACTCTTGATACCAGAACACAGAACTGCTGCTTTTCGCGGTAGTTTCAGATACCATGCCACCAAATGCTGGAACAATATCCCACCACCGATTTGTAATGCAAACAATTTAAGTACATTTAAGAAATTATTTAAAGACTTTTTATTGAACCAACGGGTCAGTCTCACTATTCCCATTGAGCTTTCCCATTGATGGTAATAGTGATACTACTTGTATCACTATCCCCATTGCGTTTTTTTAACGCTACTATTCGCGACCAAATCAAACGCTCGATAATAGGACCTCTTTATTATTTTGATATCTAGTAATAATAAGTCACAATGACAGTAATGATTTACAATGACGTACCCATTTCTCATAGGAGTATTAAATAAATAAAGTTTGAAATAAATAAAATCCGACACGGGAATTCTGACTATGGTAAAAAATATAAAGAAATTTTTTTTGTAAACAAAAAAAAGTACACTTATAATAATCTCATTTCTTTTCAGTACCAAATTTATGTTCATGTATGATTAATTTTCGTGAAAGGTGTTTGAGAATAATGCTCAAGACCAACCACTTTTTAAAATTTGATGATTGTTGGGACGAAGTGGTTGACGTTTTTAAAAGATATCAACTAAATCATATTCACGGTAAATAAATTGCAAGGAAATTAAGTTAAGGTAAGGGTGGTAAATTTCAGTTTTAATTCATTGAAAATATTTTATTTTACAGAAAACGAAATATTGAGACTCGGTGATTGCATATGCTCAAAACAGCGGCCAACCGAACTGCGTAAAATGTTAACGCAAATACCACCACAAAAGTTTGAGGAATTTTGGTTTAGCGTTGTAAATACAATTATTATTAGATATACATAAAATTAATGAAGCACAACTAAAACTTTATATTGCGTAGATTCTTTTCCTGTAGGATAGAGTGTATATTATTTTAAACGTCGGGTATAATATAATGTAAAAATTAAACGCGACGTTTAAAAAACGCGGAAATAATGAGACATTTTGTAGGGGAGAACATGCCTCGCTATTACCATTCGGCGTTTCGTAATTCAATGGGAATAGTGAGACTGACTCGAACCAACAAAAAGTGGCAGGGTGTCTGAGTTATGACTCTTTGTCGCAGTGATTTTTTGTTTTATTTATTTCCCTTATTGCTTTATGATGTAACTTACTTTTTTATTTTATTTTTATTTTTACAATGTATAGTTGTTGGTTTGTTTGAACATATATAATTGCATGATATGCTTCTTTTTGGTTTTGAATGTTTTATTTGTAATTTAATCTTATATTTTATTTTGTATGTTTTTATCTTATCTATCATTAGTTTACAATTTGTGAGGCGGAATTATCTTCTGTTTAGGCTCTGACAGAATAACAGCGTTGTTACTGAACCTAGTTTCGGTATTCAACATTATGCTGAGTCCGGGCCTTTTTGCTTACATGACCTATTTGTTAAATCTATTTTATTTTGTGTTTTCATTTGTTTTTCTTTTGTAAGTAAATAAAGTTTTATTATTATTATTATTAAAAATTAAAAGGAAATTAGAAGCTGGAAGAAGCGTCTGTGGAGAAGAAGCTAAGACGGCACCTGCATTAAAAAAAAGAAATTTAAAAAAAAAATCTGCAGGAGATAAACTTGTAGAAGAAAATAGAGATTTGCAAGAAACGCCTGAAAATATAAGTGAAGAAAAAGACAAAGTAGCAATTGAAATAAATAGCAAGAAGTTAAAGTCTGCGAGACAACACTATCCTTCAACATCAAGAAAAGGAAAAGGAAAGGGGAAAAAAGTAAACAGAATGTATTAGCAACAATCGAAAATACCGATATTTACAAAATTTTTGAGAGGCCAATATTGAATTAAATTCTGTGGATGTAACACATTTGCCTACTTTTTTTTCGCAGAAAGTTCAGATTTCAATACAATCATCGTAAAATCTGAAAATTAGCTTGATGATGAAGGAACAATTCATTCGAGAACAAATAAATCATCTAAAATCAAAATAGTATCTATACATATAATAAAATGGTAGGAAAGTCAAAACTGTACATTGAATATTTTTTTAAAAGAATACTTGGGGTATGATCTACAATCGAAACAGAAACAAAAAATATAGTTTTTAGAATTTTTGTCTGTTTGTCTGTTTGTCTTTCCGGGATAAACTCAAAAAGTACTGCATGGATTTACTTCAAATTTGGCATGAAGATAGTTATGAAGTCGGGTCAACATATAGGCTTCATATTATCACGCTAGCAGTGTTATAATCGTAGGTGCGTTTGGTGCTGCATAGCGTTCACGCAGACGACGTCGCGGGCAGCAGCTAGTCGGATATAAAACTACCAATCATACCAAAAAATAATAAAAGAAAATTGCCTAAAGTAAAAAAGAATTACTATGAAAAAGCTGAAGAAATTCTCAAGATATTAGAAGATTAAGACTGTGCGAAGTAAAATATATGTTATTTTAAAGTCTGAAAAGAAAAGAAGGTTCCTAACGTAGTCTAAAAAGAGTTCAACACTTCCATACTTGGAGCGACCAGCTGCTTCTCATATAGCTTGGTAATACTGTAAAAGTCAATAAAGAGGTTTTATTGACGTTTTTGTGGGCGATAGGCTCATCTGCATATTTTTTCAAACCTGAATCAGATGGTTTTATATCCTCTGGTGTTGTGCCTACCCCATGAAGGATACAGGCACACAAAACTGAACTCTGACCCGATTCCCAACTCTCCCCTCTGATGTCCCTTATGACCCCGATCAAGGGGAGAGTTGGGACCTCACATTTTCGTGATTATTACTTGAAATAATAATTTAACTAGAATGGATGAAAAACTTGAAATATAAGCTGCTGGAACCAATTCTACCTGAATATAATGAATGAATATAATGTTGAAATTGGTTACAAAGTCATGATTCGTCCCGACTCGCCTCATTTTACTATATTGTAAATAATGTGAACTGTGCAGCAGCCTAAGGTGGAGGAATGATAATTCTTAAAACTATACATTTGCAGAAGGATAAATAAACACACCCTTTTATTTATACCACATTTATTAATTAACCTCTCATTAGAATCACTACAGAGTTAGAAGCTTAAACGAACCAAGTTCTATCAAAAGCTTACAATAAAACTTACAAGTAAGTAATTACAAAACTAAGTAAACGAACTTTAATCTAAAACCCATCTTGGTAATACTTATCCAAATAGTTTCGGAAGGCCAAGCAACCTGAAAAATACAAATCCTGGGGGGGTTTCCACACTCAAAACACGTTTTAATAATACACTGCCAAGTAAGTGAAATGAGAGCTGTCGTGAAGGCTAGTATTGGTTGATCATCGTCTTGGCAGTTCTGCGATGGACTTCGGCTGTACTGCGATAGCATTCTCCGGTACGATGTGTTTCTTTTTCCTGGCATTTCCACAGGCAGCACGGGCGGACTCACAGGCGCAGTGCGCGGCCTGCTTGGTCGCGGCGCACTCAGCGCAAGCGCACTGCAACTTGTGTTGCAGGTGAGCCAACCGCGATCTAGCCTCAGCCAAGTTATGGCATTTCTCCTGCAAACCAGTCTTCGTCTTCTCCAATACAGCGTGCGTCGATTTCTCAAGTTGGCTGGAGAGTTGGCATGCCTGCACCATCAACTTGTGCTGGAAAGAGGCAAATAAAAACAAACTTGTTACTAAATACACTGCCTTTTATTCAAAACACGAAATCCACATTTTTATTTATTTTGAGCTTAATACAAGCAAGGGCCCCGCTGGATGGATCAGGTGATTTATCATAATTTCTATCTAAAATGCTGAGGTACATTGGACCTCTTTAATTCATGAGGTACTCTAGCTCGAGGGGCCCCGCTAGATAGAAACACATTTGTTAACACCACCGAAATAGTGCTAAATGCCGAGCAGGGTATACAGAAGACACTTGAGCCTTCCTAAAGCTTCAGTTCCACTGAGGCGGAGTGGAGCAGAGTCAAGACGAGTTGTGCCGCGATTCACCATTCACTTGAAATTAGTATGAAATCCTCACGTAGGCAGGTACCCCATATAATTGATTAATCACGGTACATTTCGCCTCGGCTCTGCTTCACTCCACCTCAGTGAAACCGCAGCCTTATCCCTGGAAAGTAACCTGGAAAATATATGTAGGTATTGTAAATAATGTGAACTGTGCAGCAGCCTAAGAGTGAGGAATAAAAATTCTTAAAACTATACATTTGCAGAAGATAAATAAACACGCCCTTTCATTTTAAACCACATTTATTAATTAACCTCTCATTAGAATCTATCACTACATAGTTAGAAGCTTAAACGAACCAAGTTCTATCAAAAGCTTACAATAAAACTTACAAGTAAGTAATTACAAAACTAAGTAAACGAACTTTAATCTAAAACCCATCTTGGTAATACTTATCCAAATAGTTTCGGAAGGCCAAGCAACCTGAAAAATACAAATCATGGGGTTTCCACACTGAAAAAACACACGTATAAATACACTGCCAAGTAAGTAAAATGAGAGTTGTCGTGAAGGCTAGTATTGGTTGATCATCGTCTTGGCAGTTCTGCAATAGACTTCGGCTGCACTGAGATGATAGCATTCTCCGGTACGATGTGTTTCTTTTTCCTGGCATTACCGCAGGCAGCTCGAGCGGCCTCGCAGGCGCAGTGCGCGGCCTGCTTGGTCGCGGCGCACTCAGCGCAAGCGCACTGCAACTTGTGTTGCAGGTGAGCCAACCGCGATCTAGCCTCAGACAAGTTGTGGCATTTCTCCTGCAAACCAATCTTCGTCTTCTCCAATACAGCGTGTGCAGATTTCTCAAGTTGGCTGGAGAGTTGGCATGCCTGCACCATCAACTTGTGCTGGAAAGAGGCAAATAAAAACAAACGTGTTACTAAAGCAAACTTTTATTCAGAACACAAAATCCACCATTTTTTACAGAAACACAAGATTATTATTGATGACGAGAATTTTTCCACAATAGTATTAGCTTAAACATTTTTATTATTCAGTTGTATCACAATCATAGCCTGATAAGTAATTTTAACAAAAAATATTCAGGAATCAAAAGCCTCATTTGTTTTTGTCTCCGACACAGTAACAAGGGTCTTTTACGAATTTTCGGATGCAAACTGGCACACAAGAGAGCACGGACGCTATTGCAACAAACGTACAAACGGACATGCAAATCATTCTGTTTCCCTGTCGCTATCTCTTGTATCTTCAACGTATTCAGCTCAAACCTTCGGGAAAAGAGAAAACAAAGTTTTACGAATTTGTGTTGGACAGAGGCTCTTCAACAATTACTACCAACAACATAATTTTCACATTTAAACAGGCAAATATTGCATCATTTCATATGGTAGTAACCGTAAAAAGGGATTCGTAAAACTTTGTCGCTGTACACGCATGTCTACTCGCGGTAGAAATTGTTGAAGATACAATAGATAAAATGGCAAGGTGATAATTAGATAAAAATTTTATCTTTCGCTTCAACTATTAGTTTGTTTTCATACTGATAAAACGAAAATTAGTAAAGCAACTAGTAAAATCATGAACATCTTTATGCATACTTTCAAAATATGCAACAGCGAAAATTAGGGATCCCTATGTGTGCAAAACTTGATTCCATTTTTACTTTATCGAACACGTTGTGTCGATAATTCAGTTGTGCGATGTTTTATTCTATCGATGATATATTAGTACGATGTAACGTTTGTGCGTAAAGATCTTATGGTGAAAACTCGTTGTGCGATCAATTAGTTCGGTAATATACAGGGTGACTGATGAAAAATTTTAGATATTGAAGGAGAGCACTCTGTACTCGATTAGGTACTTAATTTTTCACCTGAATTCCCTATAAATAAATAAAGAGACCTTATAGTAGGAGATCCGAACTTGAAACAATCTTCACCGGGCTGATAATAGAATGAAACCTATTTTATAACAAAATTAGTATATTAGAAAATATTTTAAGAATGGGTTGACTAAAAAAATCCTGGACAGACTATTTTTTAAAGCCTTTAACTAAGCTTCATCTGTCCGTTGTCTGTAATCAAATCTTACAAGTTAAATTTGATCCACTTCCAGGTTTCCGATTGAGCTAAAATATGGCATGCATGTATAAAGCGCATGACAATGCAATATTATTGCATTGTTATGTCAATGCATCATCTGATCTGATGATGGAGGCGGAAGGTGGCCATAGGAATTCCGTAATAAGGTAAACGACGCAATCCCATTGAATTTGGGGTTCGTTTCATTCGTCTTGACGAGTAATTTGATACTAGATGGTAACGAGATTCTGATGATGGAGCTAAAAGGTGGCCGTAGATGCTAGTTACCTTCACTTGCTTGATAATGGAAAAAAAATCAATAGAAGCGCTGTTTTATTGCGAAGACGTTGATATAGGGTAAACTATGCAACATCAATTAAACAAATAAATATATTTAAGTTTATTTAACTGTCTGGCAGTTATGACAAACTTAACTCTCGGTCGAGTCGTGTCGTGCAGCACCCGGGACCAACTGCTTAACGTGCCCTCTGAAACACGGAAGTCGCCGTGTGAAATGAATGGTCGGTGGTCACCCATCCTAGTACCTACCGAAAAATAGTCTATCCAGGATTTTTTTAGTTAACCAATTCTTCCAACCAAACCCGGTGAAGATCGTTTCAAGTTCGGATCTTAGACTACCTATTACTACACTTTTCCCGACGCGCCGCCTCAGTCAACACGCACACAGTAGTGTTCCCGCCACACGCACACCAACACCCGCTAAGTATCTATTATATTACTCTTATGTAACCATGCGTTGCGTAATGAATTTTTTTACTTTCGGTAAATAATTATTTATTTTTTATTTTATTTTTTCTCTTCATGTATGATTTTAAACTATCACGTCCTTGAATTTCGAAAGTGACGCACCAGTCACCCTGAATTAGTTCGATAGTATGTCAGTTCAGACTTTTTTTTATTACAAAATCAAAGAAGCTAAACTAGCGCTGTAGTGACTAGCGCGTCCGTCTCGTTGCGAGTGGCAGATTAAAACAAACACACAATGGCGGCGGGCCATTGAAAAAATAAATTTGATTGTTTTTGTAAACTATCACGTCCTTGAATTTCGAAAGTGACGCACCAGTCACCCTGAATTAGTTCGATAGTATGTCAGTTCAGACTCTTTTTTTTATTACAAAATCAAAGAAGCTAAACTAGCGCTGTAGTGACTAGCGCGTCCGTCTCGTTGCGAGTGGCAGATTCAAACGAACACAAAATGGCGGCGGGCCATTGAAAAAATAAATTTGAATGTTTTTGTTGTATTTATTTTTGATCAAAATATAATATATGCGAACGATATCATTACTTATTTGGTCACAACACTACAACTATCGAATTAGGACTGTCATCGAGAAAATAAATAAATGTAAATGACGTAATAACTAATATCCATACTGCAAAGATAGTTGGTTGTGTACTTAAAATGGAAAAATCTAAATGCGCCAACGGAATAATACTTATTGATGGTTATGAGTTTATATTGATAGGATCGATCGCAGTAGGATTTTTACTACAAGATTCGCATAAACGTATCGCACCCATATATCATCGATGGAATAAAACATCGCACAACTGAATTGTCGACACAACGTGTTCGATATGGTAAAAGTCGAATCATCAAGTTTCGAATACACATAGGGAACCCGAAAATTTTGACTAGTGACTATTTATACACTTATCTTTGAATTATATACAATTATATATTAAAGTATCTATGATGTACACGGATTGAAAAATAAGGTATAATGGATCGAAATGAAACAAATTATTAGAAAATGCAAAAAATTGATAATGAACAAGGATGAAGGGCATAAGATGCCCCTGTTAAAGATTATATATTCTTTACACACGTAGGGTTAAGGTAATCAACTTCAGTACCGGAGACTATTTTGGCAAAGGAATTGTTTAGTTCAGGACGTTGGTCCGGTTTCGCTTAACCATTAACTGACCCAACTTTACTTCGACGAACGTTTGCTCGACTTATCTTTCTGTGCAGTGCAATCACGGAACTTTGTGTTTTCACGAAAGTTTGTATAGTATGGATTCAGTTTGTAAGCAATAATCAAAATCTGGCTTAATTAAATAAATAAAATCCCCATAAAATCACACCAACTACATGGCCTCAAAGTAAGTTATAAAATATCACAAAGCGAACTAGAGGGGACCTAGAATATAAATACAAACATCCAGACCCGGAACATTTTTTTTTTCTTGTTCCTGGCGGGAATCGAACCCGCAGCCACTGGCGTCTGAGGCAAAGAGGTTTACCCCACCGCCAAGTGGTCGTGTCTTGTGCTGAAATATGTGCCTTGTTAATTAAAAATTTTTTTGGACATATTGTATCATTAAATAAATAAACTAAAATTTGCAACCGACTTCATATTTCATAAAATTCATAAAAAATATACGTCTCGATAAAGTTCGCATACGATACGGTCGCACTGCTGATGAGCGTTCGCTGGACATTTTCTTTTCACCGACGAAAGTTTCGCAGACTTAATTTATATTCAACTATATTTTCATCGCCACAAGCAAATAATATAATCGATATAAATAAATGACTCCGAAAGATGTCGATAAATGAAATAAATTGTTAAAAAGTATATAAAACACTGATCCAAAAGTTCTTTTCATAATCAATTCTTACTATCAAATGTAAGGATGTATTGGCGAAATTTGACGGCGTTCATTTTGCTTGAGTAATATATTGACTTTAGTACTTATATTCATCTATGATATTGACACCAATCTTTCCATCGCAAACAACAAAAAACGAACAATAAATTACAAAAATGAAAGTAAAATAGTGGCTATAAAACTTAAAAATTATAAGACAATCAAAAATATTGTCATATTATATACTATTTAGTTTTTACCTTATATAGAAAATATAATTTCTAATGTACGATTTCAATATTAAAGAACCATTTCATCAGTAACCATGATCCTTTAGGTACTTTATTATATCGTTTGCTTCTGGAAATGAAAAGATACTTAAAAACAAATAATGGTAACTCTCGCAAAACGATCGTTGGCAAAACGACTTTCAGTGAAAGATAATGTCGAGCAAACGTTCATATCGGAGAAACACACTTTTGCCAAACGTTCCTCGATGAAAAGTAGTCGGTTAATGGTTCAGCTGACAAACGACTTTTGGACAACATCTACAAAAGTTAACTGTAATTTCAAAGATAAAGAATTTCGACAATCTTCAATGTATTTATTTGAACCCTTAATTTCATACCACCTATAGCCGGCGCGGCGAACCTTGATACCTATGACACTTACAGTAATTTCCACAACATAACCTTGTAGTGCCGTCACCGTTACATTAGAATCGTATTGGAGGCTTCTAAAAATGGCATTTATTTATTTTACGTAGCTATAGTCAATAAAATGATATTCCGTTGGAATTATGATAATTCATAACATTTGCAAGAAATTATCTCAATCACACTTTACGTTTACGTTCTGTAAAAGTTACTTCGTCGGGTATTTATTAAATCATACCTTATGAAGTAACTTTTGCAGAACGTAAACGTAAATTGTGATTGAGATAATTTCTAGCAAATGTTATGAATTGTCATAATTCCAACGGAATATCATTTTATTGGACTATAGCTACCTAAAATAAATAAATGCCATTTTTAGAAGCCTCCAATACGATTCTAATGTAACGGTGATGGCACTACAAGGTTATGTTGTGGAAATTACTGTAATTTACGTTTACGTTCTGCAAAAGTTACTTCATAAGGTATGATTTAATAAATACCCGACGAAGTAACTTTTACAGAACGTAAACGTAAAGTGTGATTGAGATAATTTCTTGCAAATGTTATGAATTATCATAATTCCAACGGAATATCATTTTATTGACTATAGCTACGTAAAATAAATAAATGCCATTTTTAGAAGCCTCCAATACGATTCTAATGTAACGGTGATGGCACTACAAGGTTATGTTGTGGAAATTACTGTAAGTGTCATAGGGATCAAGGTTCGCCGCGCTGGGTATAATAATAATAAAGAGACACAAATACAAAGAAGACAAATACAAAGAGATTGGTTAAGCACTGTCAGAACAGAACACATCATCGCAGCGATGACACATGATGTCAAACTTTGCAACAAGACATTCTCAAGATTATCTTAACCTAAAATCTAGGACTTGTAAAATTATTATTTTCGTTATCTCTTATTGAATGAATAACTTCATAACTTGCGCCTTTGCTCACGTTCATAACTGCTATAATATTAAATAAAAAGGCAAAGCTAAACTGGTAAAGCACATAGTTTAGCAGTACCATTCTGGGGAGGAGAACACGTACTGGTACACAATAGCATTGGGGAAACCTAATATTTAAGTCACCGTCAAATATTGGCAAACTCTGCATGGTACAAACTGTATGCTTACTTTAAGTATAATCCTAAAACAATTACATTTGTAGTAGCTGAAAATTTTCATCTTCAATTGTTTTGGTCAGATGCTCTCCTCTGATGAACCTAAAATTAAACTTTTTGGCTTAAAAAAAGTAAGCGCAAATACCTGAGCTGTAGCTTGCTGTGCAGCTTGAACGGCTGCGTTGACTGTGCCCTGTTGTTGCCGAACTGCTGCCGTATTCTCGCAAACCACTGTCTCAGCCTCCTTCACTTCTTGCTGCAATTGCTCAACCACCGCTTGCTTGCCAGCAAATGCCGCTTCAGCTGCCTTTGCGGCTTGAAGTGCTTTCTCGGCAAGTTGGGTTTTTACCTAGGAATAAATAATGACATTAGTAATGACAATAATGGCTGCCTAGAAATAATTGACATTTACAATGACAATAATGGCTGCCTAAGCCATCTCTAATAAATTCTCAGTTGAACTCACCATATGAGCTGCCTGAGCTCCGGCAGCGTTCTGAGCAGCTTGAGCAGCCTTGGCTTCAGCGGCGGCCTTCTGTGCTATACTAGTCGCACATTTGCTCTTTGCGTCCCTAGGAACTGATCTCGGCTTAGAGTCCTTATTCACTTCAAACTTCGGTGCCACCTGCTGCTGCTGAACCTCTGCTGCTCTTCTCTCCGGATATGCCCACACTGACGCAAACGTCAGAATCAAAAATACGCAAGATCTCATTTATACACTATCTTGTTACTTTCAACACTAAATCGGCAATTTACATTGCCCGTATAAGCCTAAAATGCTACATGCAAATATTACAGTTAATATTGCAAGAATTGGTGGATTAAAAATTTTGTACAGGAATTGAACTAAAACAAATTTCGCTGACGTTCCTTGCTGTTCGACATTACCAATAATATTCTTCTGTGTCAACACGAATATATTTAAAATTGAGAGGGTATCGTTTTTTATTCTTTAAAAAGGTTGTATATGACGTTTAAAACTGCCAGCTATATTTTTATTTTAGGCATTCTGAACTGCAACTTTAGGCAGAATTACACGTATAGAATTATTACTGGGGCCAAAAATGCCGGGTTTTATGTATTTTTCCAATATTTTACAGCAATTATTTCTAATCGAAGGTATTTTATTAATACTTGCTGAACACTTGTATGATTTCAGAATATAAACAAATTCAGAATTTTTTAATGTTTTTCTAAAATTTGTCATTATAGTTTCTGCGATATTTTAGCGTTTCAAGATTCCTGAATCGCCAATAATGATATTTATTGTAAGAATGTGTTTGGCTCAATATTGTTTGAGTAAAACCTATTGATTGCGAGGTTTTTCCCCGTATAAACGAAAACTTAAAACTAAAGGGAGCGTTGGCGTCAGCACATAATAGTTGTGTCTATTTGAAATGATCAATCTTTAATTATTATATCAACTTTAATGCAATCCACTAATAAATCACTTTGCGACGGGAGCTCACTAACTATGAAGTGTTTGAAGCCTACTTCTGTCAAGTTTTAACTAGATAATCTTGACCTAACTGTAGACGATAGCTGAGTTTCTGACTCTTTTCCATGATACTTGAAAAATAATCAAAGTTTTTGAATGGTGTATTATATATTTTAAATAAATAAAAAATAAATAAGAAAAATAAATTTTGTTGTGATTCTTGTAATGTTTATTGTTAACGGAGCGAATGCAGGCAGACCTTGTAGACACTGGCATAAAACTGTAAAAGAAGAAGAAAGTGACAGAACTTAATATTGACGTAATAGGTGGTGTCATGGCTAATTGAGATATCTGTAATATAAAATTGTAAATTATATCCTGTTAAAAATATGTTTCGTAAGCTAAATTAAGTGTTGCATGGGATGCGCGGTTACTAAAACTTATTTTTAGTCACCTAGCTGCGGATCGATACAAGTGGTGAGTACATTCACCGTTAAGTATGACATAAACAATGAAATTTTTAAATCAAGTTCACATATAAGTAAATTGCATAGACACACCTCAAACTGAAATATAAATTTTATAAGTAGAATAATATTTTAACTGATTGGTGTCATGAAAGCGTTTACAATTTAATATCAACCTACGGTGTCAACTTTAAAGCGTTGTAAAGTGCCCAAGTCCCCAAAGCTTGTCTTATGGTACGTAGTTAAGGTCTATTTTTATAGTTTCGACATCGAAATCACCCTCAAACGTTACCCTACTGCTTGTTGGGTTGACAATTGGGAGTCACTACAACACGTAAGCTCGACAAACATTCACTTCCATCACAACCTATACATCTCATCATACCCGCAGGCAGCCTCTCCACATCAATCCCAACAACATTTGTTCTACGTTTTAAAATGAATAGTTTCTAAAATTTTAGTTTTCCCATACAAAAAATATTTATAGCCTCTGTTTAAAGGCGTGCTCTGATCGTTGGCATACCACGCACCTTGCGCAGTAAAATATCGCTTCATAATAATAATAGGTACTTCTTACAAAATGTAGAGTAAGGAGCAAACTTTATTTGTTTTTACTTTTTGTGTTAATTCGTAGAACCAATGTTGTTGGGATTGATTTGGAGAGGCTGCCTTAAATTAACCCTGTATACTGGTCAGTTTTTGTGAAGCAGGTGGAATTAAATACAAGCTCTTTCGGGTTGTTTCTCATCTCAAGACCATTTCAAGGGCCCACTGCAGGACTGTGTATGCATTGCAGGTTTAGACCTACCACCAAGCTACTGGTTGGCGGCTTGTCCATAGGAATATCCAAATTTTAAGTGTTCTTTTATGAAATATTTTAGCTCTTATGTGCCCAGCCATTTCGAAAAGACTAATGGACATACAACCGTTTAGTATGAACATTTTCAATATCAACAATGCCTTTATTCAAAACTTAACCTACCACCAAGCTTACCTAGTACTGGTTGGCGGCTTGTCCATAGGAATATCCAAATTTTAAGTGGTCTTTTAGGCAATATTCTAGCTCAATGTACCCAGTAATTTCGGAAAGAGTAATGGACATCCAGAGTAATGGACGTGCTTCGGAGGGCATCCGTGCTTCGGAGGGCACGTTAAGCAGTCGGTCCCGGGTGCTGTATACTTGTATACGGTAGTCGTTAGGGTTTGTCAGAAGCCATCTAGGCGCCCTAAAAATTCTGGCATCCACCACCCAGCACTGGGCCAGCTTGGTGGATTATGGCCTATACCTCCTCTGCACCCAGGGGAGAGACTCATGCCCTGCAGTGGGCTCATTACAAAGAGTTGTGATGATGAATGGACATCCAACCGTTTACTATGAACATTTTCCATATCAACTATGCCTTGATTCAAATCTTAATTAAATAAATTAAAATGTCACACCACAGAATACAAATAATTAGTTATTAAATAAATAAATTGTGTAAACTAGCATAACTCTAGTTTCACTTCGTGGTCTGTAGGTAACTTGTTGTGGGATTTAATAAGTTAATTTGCCAATTCAATTAGTTGACTGCAAGAACTTGTTTATAGTTTCTTATACAAATTTCCAACAGAATCTTGGTTACCTGATAAAGGAATAATAATTGCTCATTAAAAGATTTAACAGACACAAAAGAATAAATAAGATAATTTCAAAATCTGAAGAAATTTACGGCTTCAAACCATGTAGTGTTTAAAACTTAAAATCCGACTCAATCATGATCTCAATCCTTCCTTTTTAATGACTGCAGGACTTGAGGCTCTCCCCATAGTGACGAGGAGGTTTAAGCCATGATCCACTAAGCTATCCCAGTGCTGGTTGATGCATGTCATAATTTTCAGAGCGCCGAAATGGTTTCTGATAATCCTAATGAAATTTCTACGACGATAAGAGCGATTTCTTAACGTGCCCTCCGAAGCAAAAATGTCGCCGTTAGAAATTCATAAATCCTACAGATCACCCTAAAAACAAACTATCCACATAATGTTACAGTAATAGTAGTACTAAATGTCCGTCTAGGTCGCTGTGCTATTGCGTAACTGAGAGCCAATTTAATGTTTTATAGCTGTAACGGACATGTCGATGATAAAACAAATTCTCAATGCCCCAATTAATAGTTTCCATACCCGTTGATTTCAAATCTACTGCCTAATTCGCTTCCTACCTTACTATGTCAGGCAATGAAAACTTTATCGATGTATTATTGCGTATTTACTAAACAACCAGATCATTTCCTAGACCCCTTAAAGACTTTACCCCTTGACGGTTTCATCTCATAATTACTTACCATCACATTTGGTACGAGAGTTCATTAAAGAATTAAAGATAAAGTACAAATTGTTGTAGGAACATCTGGGACGCCGCGCCGTGCGTGGTCCTCGAACAGCTGTTCGCCGCGTTTTGAAATGATCTGCTTGAGCGTCTACGCGTTTTTTGCAACGGCTATTTTTCTCTCGTGCGTCCCTGTCTGCTACCGAAGTGCCACTGGAGGCTTCAAATCCGCATCAGGTTCAGATCATACCTAACTCAATAGTAAAAATATGCTCGAATTTTACGAGCTTAAAACATCCGATTGCAGCTTGTAATCCCTTGTTTATTTTTTTATCATTAATACTCATGCAACACAAACAAAAATGTATACAATTCTTACATATCGATTGATTTAATTTAATGAAAATATACTTGTCGCGTGTACATACAAAACGCGTCGAATACATAATATTATTCTTTAAAAAACAATAAACACTTGATTGTGAATAAACTAAGTTATTTGACTTGAATTCATTTTCTTAAATGAGACTTTTATTTCAACTTAAACTGCTTTTTAATTCAGTATTTGATTTGACCAATATTTAAAGCACCTGAATCGTTGATTAAACTTGCGTTCTCTTGTTTCAGATAAACCTAACCCACCTGAAGAGAAAGAACCATCGTAGATATTGAAAATGATTTGTCTATCGGTCTACGCTTTGATCTTGTCGGCTGCGTTGCTTGCGTGCTTTCCCGTTTGCTATAAATCCGTCAGCTGCATGGCACTGAATAAGAAGAACTCGAAAAATAAGTAGGGAATCGGCTTGTCTGCAAGAAATATGGGAGTGTTGTTCAGTTACCTTGGCTTTCTGCTCGCCGTTGCCTGTCTAGCCTGCTGTCCTATTTTCATAAAGCCGTATTTCCGTAAGACCACATTAAGACCGTGTCGACACCCATGCTGTGAGAAGCAGAGATGAAACTTTTGTCTGTGCAATTAGATTTATTTTATTATGTGTTTTGTTTTGTTTAAGCTTTTACAATGCCTTGCAAATTTTGATAAAATATTTTGTTTAATTACATTGTGCGTTTAGTTTTGTTTTACATATTTAGTTAGCTCGGGCTTAGGTTGGACTTAGTTATTCATAAGCCCTTGCCGGAAAATATCACCGCAGAAACGCTGATATTTGGTGGCAGATTTTATATGAAGGGTGGTCGTTAGCCTGGTGAACATCATCAGCATTCAGCCAGACGTCCACTGCTGGACATAGGCCTCTCCCTAGGTTTTCAACGTCGCTCAGTCCCGCGCCGCCTTCAAGCGTTTACCGGCGACTTTGACCATATAGTCGGTCCATCTTGGAGGTGCCAGTACGTGGCCGCCACTTGAAAACTTTTCTGCCCCAACGGCCATCTGTTCTGTGAGCTATGTGCCCTGCCTATTGCCATTTCAGCTTTGCAATCCTTCTGGCCATGTTGGTGACTTTGGTTCACCTGGTGAACATTGAAGGGGTAACCTAATCTTATTTTTTGTCTGGAGGAAAGCGTGCAATCACGACCGCCCAAGGGAGAACGATGGAGTATCTGGGTATGATCCAGACCGACCCACTAAAAATCTTTGTACGTCTCCCGCCATAAATGGTACCCACGGTACAGTCATTGGCATTGCAAGCCTCAGTGGATTGCGCTCAGTCTGAGCCGTACACACCCCGCGTAGGAAATAACCCAATAGGTACACGAAGCCATTTCTCCACACTCATAGCCCCAACATCACATTTGACGACCACTTTGGCGATGGGGTGAGCCTGTCTGCCTCATACGCCAGTTCGAGGGTTCGATTCTCGCACGGAACAAGAAAAAAAAAAATTTCGTGTCTGGGTGTTTATCTATTTATGTATTTATATTCTAGGTTCCGCCCTAGTTCGCTACATGGTTTCCCATAACACAAGCTATGCTTACTTTGGGGCCATGTAGTTTGTGTGAATGTCTGCGGACTTTATTTTATTTATTTTTATTATTTATATAGCCGCAGCAGCTACCTTCACCCACCATCTCTGGCTATCGAGGGGGAGAAGGCAAGCATAACACATTCTTAAGGTGCGCGTTCACTAGACCGCGCCACCGGCCTGCCCGCACGGACGGCACGCAACGGACTGAATGGATTTGCCGATGGGATGCGTCCACTGTATCCGGAATTTTTATTTATTTAACCCTTTACCGCATGTCGTGCCAAATTTGGAACACTAATATGTTTCTCTCCTTCAAAACTTCACATTTTTTCTATGGATTCCATTAGATTCGAGTTGGCTTTTTTAATTTTCTTTGGGTTTCAACAAATTTATATATTGTGGGAAGATTGAAAAACATCGTTGGTGACCCTTCGGAGCATAATGAGCAAAAATCAAAATGAGCACCACAATCAAAATGAGCAAAACGCAAAATGTGCAAAATGTAAAATGTTCAAAACTTATATTTCATTTATAAATTTTAATTTGCTTTTTGCTCATTATGCTCCGAAGGGGTTGGTGAATCATTAAAATCGGTCGTTGAAGTAGTCAAAGTGTCTGAAAATCTTACGATATCAAAGTAGGTAATATTTTTGAAAGAACAGTGCATCCAGAATCGCTTTATGGAATAAAACGTAAAATAAAAGTATTTTGTAAGTATGTTATGTTTTGTGGACCGTTAAAGTCGTGCCATATTTGTAACAGTATGGAGTAACGATTTAATTTGCTGTACAAATTTGGAACACTATATGCACTCGGGTCCTAAAGGTCAATTCAGCACACCATGCACCAATGACTAAATTGTATAAAACGGTTTCGTTACTGACACATAACATACAGCCATAACTGCTGTGCCTAGAGAATTGAAATTTGGAACGTACATGTAGGCGTGCATTAGGGAAGGAATTCCCGAAATTACTACGAGAACGGGAAATATTGAACTTTTTAGTTCATATGAAAAATCTTATTCCTTTATCGCGCGGATGTGTTACTTGGTATAAATTATAATAATAAATTGGAGAAATTTCACGCGTTTAACGCGCACGAAGTTGCGGGAACAAGCTCATTATTTAATATTATAGCCAAAATAGTAAGAACTACAAGATGTGCTGTTATCATAATATAATTGCTCCATGATTTTATGTTCGCAAATATTATCTTGATATTAAGAAAAAAACGAAGTGTTTAATAAATATCTGCAAGTTACCCTTCTTGCATAGAGTGCCAAATGTGGAACACAGATTTTTGATAATGATTTGGAAGTTTTTTTTAAATATATTATTGAATTTACAACTATTAAGTTAAGTTAAGTTACAGCATACACAACATATATTTTTTTCCAATTTTTAAAAATGGAGGAAAAAAGGGAAAACTCTAAATAGATGTCGCTTCATATGCTTGACCCAAAACAAACTGTCAAATAAACAAGTTTTTATCGAAATTGCTTGTTTAGTGTTCAGTTTTGTGGTAAATCTATAAAATAATGTAAGCACATGTATCAAAATATGAAAAATGTGGACCGTAATATGAAACCTTGCCTTAAATAACTGAAAAAATGTGATATATAAAAATACCATTAGATGGAGCTACGTTAGCAATATAAGGTAAAAACAAAAATGTGGTAAGTTTTATTCGAGGCGTACCGCCAGTCCCCGGTAGCTCAGTGGAAGGTCCCAGGTTCGAGTCGTGGTCGGGTAATTTTTATTTATCACATTTTTTCAGTTATTTAAGAACTAGCTGTTGCCCGCGACTTCGTCCGCGTGAATACCGGTTATGGGAGTTGGATAAATATTATTATAATATCGTCCTTGAAGTTCAAAGTCAAAATCGATTCAGTTGTTTAGATGTGAAAGCGTTACTGATAGATAAACAGAAAGAGTTATTTCAAAAACTGTTAAGTACAACAAAGCTGTCATTCGCAGTTTTCCCTAGCTTTTGTGAAAAAGACCTACAAAAAATAAAATAGAAAAAGTAACCTACACAAAGTATGTACCAAACAGGAATACCCTAGGAAAGGCACACTGGGTAAAAGTTAGGCTGCAAACTGGACGGCAGCGACAGCGGCGCGGGCAGCGACGCGACGCGGGGAATCTGCGGGGCTAGCACGCTACCGTCGACAATGATAAATCGGGCCTTTTATCGATATATTTCTTAGAATATGGTATTCAGAGTTAGTAATTTATTAAGACTATGACATATTTGGTTCTATAGTCTTAATCATGGTATCAAATCGAGTAATTCTATCTATTATGGTGCGCATATTAGCTTACTCTAGCCACCGCGCGCGGTTTTACCCGCGTAACTTTTGATCCCGTGGGAATTTCGGGATAAAATATAACCTTCCTCAAGAGTTGGGCTATCCAATGCAAAAATAGTTTTTCAAATCCCACTTGTAGTTTCTGAGATTAGCGCGTTCAAACAAACAATAAAACAAACTCTTCAGCTTTATATATTAGTATAGATAATAGGATAAAATAACAAAATAATATTGATCTTGTCGATTCGACTATTTATCGATGGTTGCTAGCCCTGCTATTTCTCGAGCGATTTGTCGCGGTTTCATACAAACTCAATACTTTCTATCGTGTCGCGGAAATCGCTGCTCGCGTCGCTGCCCGCGCCACTGTCGCTCTCGCTGTCGCTGTCGCTGCCGTCCAATTTGCAGCCTTTGTATATATGTATAAGATTATTATAGTATGTATAAGAGTAGGTTTATATGTAGATAGGTTTATTACATAGATGGTGCCCGCGACTTCGTCTGCATTGAATTAGTATTTCGAATAGGTTATTTTCTTTTCCAAGGTCCTATCTAAAAATATAAACATGTAGAATCTTCCCCCATATAATATGTAGGTTTAACTCCTAACCAATACATTACAAAGGCACATTCTAGGTAAAGCTATATTACTGTAAAGTTTCATAAAAATCCATTCGGTAGTTTTTGCGTGAAAGAGTAGCAAAAATCCATCCGTCTAGCCATTATCAGTGTATAATATTATGTTTAGTAACCTATATGTTTGGCTGTTTTTCACGGTCAAACGGCTTAGACAATTTTAATGTAATTTGGTATGGTAGTTCATAAAGTCCTGTGTTGAGTTTTGACACTTACACCATTTTTTATTCTGAAGAATTCTACGGGTTCTGACTTCCAAGAGGCAAAAACGATCAATAAAGAAAACCTAAACGATATTGAGTTCTATTATTTTACGTTTAACTTTTTTACAATATATCTCTGTATGTACACTACCTACATTAAATCTAGCAAGAAGCTTTATTTATTAAAGATTTAGCCCTATCAACATAGTTAACTTTTATACTACATACCAACTATCTTTCGGATTTATTATAATATATTATTATATGTCAGCCACAGATGTCAGCAGAATAGAACAACAAACAGACAGACACAAAAAGACATTTTTTTCTTTCAAATTCTTACTTTTTTTTTCATTTCTTAATAACCTTAGGTACATATTTTTTTTGTAAAAATGTTTCATGTTCACACGTTATTGTTTACTGTTTTATATATACATATGTATGTAAAGATAGATGCATGGTAAAGATTGATACAAAATAAAAAAATATATAATAAAAAAAAAATACGCGAGCAGGATCGAACCCACGACCTTAGACTCATGGTCGGTCTACGCGCAACTGAGCTATGAGTACTTCTGATCTGTATGCCGAACATCTCCACTATATTCTAGTAAGTTTTAGGTATAACTATTAAAAATCTATTACAATTTTTTTAGATCCTAGATTTTTATTATGTCTGCAGAATCCGCTCATCATCCTGGACAACTTTTGTTAAGGCATCATATCTATATTTCTTACGGTTTTGATGATCCCTTAAGGGTTCTGCATCAGGTGTTCCAGTAACCGAAATCAAATATACCCTATATGTTGCCCCGGCTTCACAGCTATACATCAAAAAAAGTTTCATTCAAATCCGTCCAGCGGTTCCAGAGATTAGGGTGTGCAAACAGACAAACTTACAAACAAACAAACAGACAAACTTTTTTTTCACATTCTTACTCTTTTTTCATTTCTTTATAACCCTAGATAATTATTTTTGTAAAAATATTAAATGTACAGACACGTTTTTTTTACTGTTTTATTATATGTATTGATAATTGAACATATAAATGCAAAAACTTAAAAACATTATTAAGTGATTCATTCACGAAACTAAGGATCCACCTTTGTCATTGATTTTCAACCGTCTTCTAAGAAAGGAGGAGGTTCTCAATTCATCTGTATGTTTTTTTTTGTGTCTTTGTTACACGATATTTAATACAATTATGAACCGATTTTAAAAATTCGTAATTCATATGATAGAGGATACTTCATAGTTGGTCCCATATAAATTTCATTGAAATCGGTTGAGTAATTCATTGAAAATTATTTTTTTTTGAAACAATATGTATGATTTCGGAGAATGTTTACGTGGATGACATTATTAGTCGGCCAAAATGTTGACGTGAAGTCGGTTTTTTAATGCTCTGCATTCGTTGATTATATATACTTGCAAAGTTTAATCAACAATCATATTTTTTTGGTGACTAAACACGCAATTGATCAATCTCTCCTGACGGTAACTGAAAATTAGGTGCAAAATAACAGCACAAGGCTCTTCATAAATATTTCTGAAACACATCACCGCAGCAGCGATGCTATTTGACGGCATATTTTATAGAGGGTTGATTTGTAGTCACCAGCGAAATTTAAATGTTAGTTTCTTTGATACGATATAAACGTACCTGCATATTTATTTAAGCGTTGCTCAGTACAAAAAAGTAGAAATATGGAAGCACAAACTTTTAAATAAATAGTCGCTGTGAATGAACATAGCTTCTACGAAGCGGCATTTCATTGATACGACGTAGTACTACAAGATGTTTTGTAGTAGCGCGTAGTTGTCTTTCTTTTAATGGTAATTTAGAGTGACCATGGTTTGCTTAATATGTTAGCGGATATATTTATTTCTTTGTAAAAAAAAATAATACCTATCTCTTTTTTGCAAATATCGTTTCTATGAATGATACTTATTGTCTTGGCCTGTGACTACAAATCAACTCTGTATGAAGGGTAGTCGCTAGCCAGACAGGTCCTGGAGGGGTTCTGTTATAAAGCGGGTGCCACTTGGATTAATCACATTTCACGACCCGCTTTTCCAGCAGTGGTAGGGGTGTTTTAAGCCGACCCAACTACGTGTGCAAACAATAATAACGATAAATATCTCTGACACTCACACAACATTCATCATCATCATCATCATCACAACTCTTTGTAATGAGCCCACTGCAGGGCATGAGTCTCTCCCCTGGGTGACGAGGAGGTATAGGCCATAATCCTATCCATCCATAACCTGTGATTGGATGGAGTCAACATGTTGACGGCGCTCATAGAGACGCTAGGTCTAAATTTAAATTATGGGTGGCAAATGGTAAACCGAGGTCGGGGCGACTGTGGGAGGAGATGCGCGAAAGTCGTAAAGTTTTTAAGTCGCGTTTAAAGCACTGTCAGAAACATAGTGATCAACTAAAAATGGACAAGTTAGCGTCACTACATGCATCAAGGGATTTTAAAAATTTTTGGAAATCCACCAATAAGTGTAAGGGTGGACCTGGCCTTCCAGTTAGTGTCGACGGTATATGTGAGCCCAGTGGTATAGCTAACGTCTTTAAAAACCATTTCACTGTAAAGTCGCCTTTGGGGCCACCACAATCTTTTGCTGCGGAGGACCATCTGGGCCAGATCGGTTTCTCAGTCATGACTAAAGATGTTAAAAACGCTATTCAGTCCATGTCAAGAGGTAAATCGCCTGGCCACGATGGCCTTAGTATTGAACATCTAAAGTACGCAGGGCCGCACTTGCCGAGAGTGCTCGCTATGTTATTTTCATTGTGTATTAGTCACTCGTACTTACCCGCAGCTATGATGAAGACAGTGGTGGTGCCAATTGTGAAGGATAGGACCGGAGATGTGAGTGACAAATCCAATTACAGACCGATTTCTTTGGCCACAATTGTAGCCAAAGTGCTTGATAGTCTGCTTGATTCACAATTGAACGGTTTCCTGAACATTCACGAAAATCAATTTGGTTTCAGGCCAGGACTCTCCACAGAGTCGGCTATTCTTTGTCTTAAGCAGACTATTAAGTACTATACAGACCGCGGGACACCAATTTTTGCATGCTTTCTTGACCTGTCTAAGGCATTTGATCTGGTCAACTATGACATACTCTGGCAAAAAATGAGAGCCACGGGAATGCCTGCTGAGTTAATTCAGATCTTTAAATTTTGGTACCTGAACCAGGTCAATGTCGTGAGATGGGCTGGAAGCTTATCAGAACCGTATAGCTTGGAGTGTGGCGTCAGACAGGGAGGACTTACTTCTCCTAAGCTTTTTAATTTGTACGTTAACGCGCTGCTGGAGGAGCTCAGCAGCACACGTGTCGGCTGCCATATTGACGGAATCTGTCTTAATAATATAAGCTACGCAGACGACATGGTGCTTCTGAGCGCCTCGCCTTGTGGTCTGTCAACTTTATTGAGCATCTGTGAGAACTACGTTAACAAGCACGGCCTAGTTTATAATGTCAGGAAGAGCGAATGCATGGTCTTTCAAGTTAGGAGAAAAAAACCTGTTACAATACCACCCATAAAACTGTGCGGGGTAACACTGCGTATTGTTGAAAAATTTAAATATCTTGGTCATATTGTGACTACTGACTTGAAGGATGATGCAGACCTTGAGAGAGAGCGTAGGGCACTATCAGTTCGTGCTAACATGATTGCCCGCAGGTTTGCTCGTTGTTCGCCGGAGGTTAAACTTACCCTGTTTAGGGCTTACTGCACAAGTTTTTACACGGGCAGCCTGTGGGCCAGTTATACAAGGCGGGCTCTCAATATGTTAAGGGTTCAATATAATAATGCTTTCAGGATACTGATGAGCTTGCCGCGTTTCTGTAGTGCATCGGGGATGTTTGCCGAACTGCGAGTAGACTGTTTTTACGCTACTATGCGGAAACGGTGTGCATCCTTGGTGCGCAGGGTGCGTGGCAGCTCCAGCGGTGTCCTGAAGGCATTCTCATCGAGATTTGATAGTCACTACTTAAATCATTGTTGCATGATGCAGGCATTAAGAAACCAAGAAGTTTAGGGGACTGATTTGCTTTTTAAAATGAAATATATTACTTATCGAATTTAATGATTATAAAACGTGACATTGTTTATGACGTTATTCTTATTTATTTTTGTTTATGACTAATTAATGACAAATTGTATTGATTACTAACACTATTTTATGATTTTTTGTATTGATTGATTGAATAAAGAAATAATTAATTAAATGTTATAAATTATGATGTTATACTTATCAAAGTTGTTTAAAACTAACGTAGATTTAAGTTGTAAAACTAACAATTGGGCTAAGTTGCCACAATAAAGAGATTTATTATTATTATTATTATTATATTATAATCCACCAAGCTGGCCCAGTGCTGGGTGGTGGATGTCAGAATTTTCAGGGCGCCCAAATGGCTTCTGACAAACCCTAACAACTACTGTATACAAGTATACAGCACCCGGGACCGACTGCTTAACGTGCCCTCCGAAGCACGGAAGTCGTCGTGAGAAATGAATGGTCGGCGGTCACCCATCCAAGTACCGACCACGCCGAACGTTGCTTAACCTGTGATATCGTATGATACACACAGTAACCACGGCGCCACGACGACTTTATCTAGCCCAAATTAAGTTTCTTGAAGGACTTGTGTTATGGATACTAGATAATTTATAGATATATTAAAGAAATATACAGGGTTACTAGTAAAGTCGACGTAGATCCGTTAAGGGTGTGTAGTACCCGTCTTTTCTAACTTATTTCACTACGAAATACCCTACCCCAAACCTAACCATTTTCGAGATAATTCACCATTTAGTTGCCGAAAAGAAGCAACGGTGAGCAGTTTATAACAAGTTTATGACAATCATTCATCCATCCAAACTTTCATATTTATGAAAGTTTGGTATGGAAGTATGGATATTTGTTTCCCAATCACGGCATAGTGATAGTGTACAGTCTGGAGTCAGGCTATCTACCTATCGTAATATTTCTGCGCGAATTAAAATTGCGGGGGCAAAATCGCGCGAAGCAGCTAGTCTGATCTTAATTTGCAAATATTGGCAATTAAATTCAGACATTATTTGGCTAGAGTAACTGGACCTTTCTTTTTTGATCGTCTTATGAGATCTTCTTTCCACCTGAGGTAGCTTAATTCTCCTCTATGTTTATTTGGCAATTAAATACAGGCTACACTAATTAACAATATGCCAAGGTTATTTATTATACCGATTTGCCGTAAAGTAAATGATACGGTATTTTTGACACCAAAGTCAAAGTCAAAAGAATCTTTATTTCGTAAGTATTTGAATACATTTGAAATAAGTCACAAAATTTACAAATTGAACTGAATCTACCACCACTTCGGAAAGTCAATCTGTTGAGAAGAAGTGGCAAGAAACTCAACAGCAATCATCTTTTAAAAATACACAATAACAATTAACAATCTTCTTGCATCCGGATAACTTATAGTATATAAAACATTATTTAACACTTATCCTTAAATCTATCGAAGGGTTAATCATAAATATTTTGGAATTGTATTATAAAAGCGTACACATATTGACCCATGAACGAGTTGGTGATTTTCTGGAGTCTACTATTATATTTATACAATAGGCAATCAAATATTAGACAGAAACGTAGACATAGATATAGAGGTAAAGATAGAAGTAGATAGATGTAGCGATAGAGGTGAGAGATAATACAGATAATGTGGATGGAGATGGTAATAGTCGTGGACAGAGACGGGACACAAACACGGACGTGGACATGGAGATGGGGAAGTCAGAGTCAAATTCAAAAAAGTAATATAGTCATAAAGTCTTCAGCAAAACGACCTGGCACCGCTAGCAGCACCCGTTCACGAGTATAACCCGTTCACCAGCCATCACCCTCCTCAACCATATTTTAGGGAAGAGGGTGACCCGACACCCGACGCTACCACTAGCCATGCCGCCTGAGGGAGCATGACGTTCTTGCTGTTGTATGGATTGGAAGGAGATGGTGTTGGAGATGGAGTTGGAGATTGAACTTTCGAAAAACAATTTACAACCAAGGACTTTTATCGACCATATATTCAGATATTGTATAAAAGCCTTTATTACACAATTTTTGTTTAATAGTTTCTTTAAATTTATCAAGTGTTAAGTCTTGAATATTTGTGGGAACCTTATTATAAAAACGTATGCATTGACCCATAAATGAGTTAGTGACTTTATGAAGTCTACTATCATAGCCGGCTAGCTTGTACTTATTTCTAGTATTAATATTATGCAAGTCACATTTTCCATGGAACATGTTTAAGTTCTTTTTTACGAACATAAGATTTTCAAAGATATATTGTGAGGCAAACGTAAGAATATTTATTTCTTTAAACTTATTTCTTAGTGTCGCTCTGGAATTAAGTTTGTAGATTGCGCGAATAACCCGTTTCTGCAGCACAAAGATGGTTTTAATATCGGCAGCATTTCCCCACAGGAGAATGCCATATGTCATTAAGCTATGAAAATAACCAAAATAAACCAATCGCGCAGTAGCTTCATTAGAGATATTTCGCATCTTTTTGACGGCGTATGCTGCAGAACTAGTCTCTCAGAAGTAGTCTCTTCGACAACCTTTCTATATGTGGTCCCCATTTTAGTTGTGCATCTAGGGTTATGCCAAGGAACACTGTTGAATTTACAGGGCTCAATTCTTGTCCCTTTACAATTAAGTTAGTATCTACATGCCGGACGTTAGGCAATGAGAATTTTAAAAATTTAGTTTTATTTTCATTGAGGAGTAGGTTATTGGCTGAAAACCATTTCTCCACAGTTTCATACAACCATCATTGAAAACCAATCATAACATAAGTTTTTACTTAGTTTAGGGGCTACGTCTATTGATAAGTGTGTGATATAATGTACAATTTGTAACATATTTGTAAGCAAAAAATTGTGGAATGTACAATAAAATTCATTATTTATATTATTTATTTATTGATTAACAAACTGATCTTGATGAAAAATTTATCGAGAAATGTAATGTAATTTCACCAAAGAACTTCAATAAACCAAATTCATTCTTGATTTTTTTTTCCTGCTTTTATATTCAAAAAATTCCAAACCTCCTTTTGATTTAACTATATTTTTTTCTTCTACCACAAATTGACAACAATGTTTGACATGCACAATTCTAAATTTGATTCTGTTTTGCAAACTTTCTCATGAGCTGTCAAGTTTTGATTGTGAAAATAAAATTCGATGTAGAAAATTAAACCTGCAAACTAAAATAATGTTGAAAATATGTTAAATTGTTGTGGAACGTTTCAAGGGTAATCTTGCACGCAGGGTTATCCTTCAACGTTTTTATTTTTATACTGACGAGGACAATTCTTACTTGCGTGAAAACAAACTAATCACGTAAGTATAAAATATTTCTCATAAACTTCGGTCTAATCAGCAGAGTTGATACTCGGGCACCATTGTAATCTAATCACTGCAAAAAAATTACTGTCAAGTGGTTCACCACCAGAACTTGTATTTTCTGGACTCCTTTATTCGACCCACTATCTCTAAACTATACAATACTTTCATACTTTACGAGTAACTATTTTATTTCCGTCGCCATACGTCCCCCGTCGTTTGAATTACAAGCGAAATTTTACGGAAAGGCATTTATTTATTTTCTACACAATGGACATTGGCAAAAATAGAAGAGGTTAAGCTGGAGGCTATTTTGCATCATCACACAAATTTAAGCTAACTGAAGTACTCTCAATCTATCAATGCTTTTAATTAAAAACCGTGTTTTGATATACAACGACTGGGTGCCATGGATATGAAACTTGGACGAACTGACCCGTCCTCACCCGCTATAACTATTGGACTTTGCCTTTGACTTTGTATTCAAAGCTTAGTCAGTTATCGGTGTTTTAATTTTATAAGTTCAAGGTGTACATTTGTGACAACGAAACTTTTTGAATTTACTTTTTTTTGAAAATACTTACCTGGAGTAGGGGAAGTATTCTAGGCGGTTCCCGCAGGGCGAGGCCTGATCATTGCACTGCGATTGTGTTGACCCCTAATGTGGATAACTCGGACGCGTAATTTTTGGTAGTGGGGACTGCGTACGCGCCGTCTCTTTTATATGATGACCACTTTGGCGATAGGGTAAACCTGTCTGCCTCAGATGCCAGTGGTTGCAGGTTCGATTCTAGCACGGAACAAGAAAAAAAGAGGTTCCGTGTCTGGATGCTTATCTGTTTATGTATTTATATTCTAGGTTCCCCCCTAGTTCGCTACATGGTATCCCATAACACAAGCTATGCTTACTTTGGGGCTATGTAGTATGTGTGATTGTCTGGAGATTTTAGTTTTGTGAACAACTGTTTATTTTGGAATATTAGTTTTACTGCAACGCACAGCTAATATTGAAGATGAATACTTGGCTCCAAATGTTAGAAAACCTTTTATACCTGGTAAAACAGATATTCTCTCGAAGTGCCAGAGAGAAAGAAAACATGGTGACCAAGATTGGTCTTCTAAAATAATTTCAATGGTGGACGTTCTTCATTCCTTCACTGAATATGCAATCGCCAAACCACAACGAACATTACTTTGACCGTGGTTGGTTACGAATAGTTTTGCCCCTGATCAGCGATCTCTTGATCAGTGAGTTGTAAAAAGCGTGACTTTTTCGAGTGCCTCCCACTTGATGTTAGCACCAATACTGTATCTGCATATAAATCTGCCGCCAAATATGTCCACTTCTGCGCTGATGTACGAAGATTTACTGCATCTCTTGGTTTTTATCGCGGGCCTTGAGCGTGGGGACCGAATCCAGAAATTCCGTAACGAAAAAAACCTAACACCCCCCACTCACACATAACTTTACATGCGGGCTTTAATAAACAATCAGCGCCATCTACTAGGAACTTGTGGAACTTCATATAAGATCAAACATTACTGCATTAATAAAATAAATAAAAAAATGCTATGCAATAGCTTTACCGCGGCAGTCTCCGAGTGCCACACGTCTTTTTTTTTATCGTCGACACAATTATCACTTTACATCAGATAATATTATTGCAGTAAAACGCAAGCGATTCACCTATTTTCATTTTCAGATATATTGACGAGATATTAACGTTGGGCCTAAGTTGGCGCTTGCGGCAGTATGATTTAAAATGGTGGTTTGCATGAGCCGGGGCACAGCAGCACTCGCGTTTGGAGTTTTTACCATTAGTTCTATGTTGTTCAGCAGATGGCTGTCCTGTTTAAATAAGACTAATTAAACAGGTAACTATTTCTACTACTTATATATGCTTTTTAATCTTAATCAAGGTCATAGTACAGAACCAAGGTGCTATTTTGTAGCTTAGCCCACTTCCTAAAAAATGTTCCTTTAGGAAGTGGGCTAAATTACAGCATTGTATTTTTACCCACGACGGAACGGTTTGTGCAAACCAATGTTACCATTTATCTCTAGAACCACTGGTCCGATTTTAATGCGGTTTTCAGTAATCGCTTTGGATTTGATTGGTGCATGTTCATGTGTAGCCGTAACATCGCAATTCCCGAGCATCGTACTGCCGCATTTCGTGGAAGTTTTAGATATAACTCCACTAAATGCTGGAATAATATTCCACCACCTATACGTCAAACCACATACAAGACGAATTTTAAAGCTAAATTTAAAAACTATCTTCTAGAAAAACAGAAACAAACATTGATTTGATTTGATTTGTAAACGATGCTTAAATTTAAATTTAATTTCTGAAACAGTTTTTATACTTTTACCTTTTGTTAACACCTATATCCATCCTAACCTGCTCTTCGTCAAAAATTTATGATAAAGTTATACACATTTAATAATATACATACATATATTACCCGCTTTACTTCTTATTTATTATATTCTTATAGTTTAATTAAACAAGTCAGTCCATATTAAGTGACGCTGCGTTTGTCGCTGATTCCGTGCGTCTCTGTTTGGGTTGCCGTCAGAATACCAGCGTTGCAGTTTTATATTGCAACACCATGCTGAGCCGGAGCCCATTGACGGGCACGGCAAAAAAATGGTGAATTTTACCAAAACTTTTTTATTCTCGTGTTTTAATTTTTCTTTTTGTAATTTGTAATTTTTCTATTTTTTTGTTGTGTGTGTGTCAATAAATTTCTCATTCATTCATTCATTCATTCATTCATAACAACTCACCAGGGGGCGCTGCAGTAAACATTTGTTTGTAAAAGCCAATGTTACCGTTTATCTGCAAAACCATTGGTCCGATTTGAATGCCGTTTTCAGTGATCGCTTTGGATTTGATTAGCGCATGTTCTGAGATAGGTGTTACGGTGACAACTCACCAGGGGGCGCTGCAGTAAATATTTGTTTGCAAACCATTGGTCCGATTTGAACGCCGTTTTCAATTATCGCTTTGGATTTGATTGGTATAATGTTCTTAAATAGGTTTAACGGTAACAACTCACCAGGGGGCGCTGCAGTAAACATTTGTTTGTAATAACAACCATTAATTCTGCAAAACCGTTGGTCCGATTTAAATGTGGCTTTCAGTGATCGCTTTGGGTTTGATTGGTACATGTTCTTAGATAGGTGTTACTGTAACAACTCGCCAGGGGGCGCTGCATGTTACCATTAATCTTCAAAACCGCTGGACCGATTTTAATGCGGTTTTCAGTGATGGGTTTAGTTGGATTTGATTGGTGCATGTTCTTAGCTAGGTGTTATGGTAATTTTCCAGCGGTGGTGGGGACATTAGTGGGCTGATGAGGAACGAGGTATTGTGTAATGTATGGTACCTATATTATGCTCTTTAAAAAGTTTGAAATAAAAACAAAATAAAAATTTTGAAACACCCACGACGCGACGGTTAAAAAGTAGTTGAAAAAGAATAACAAAAAATTAAAATCCCCCGACTGAAATGATTTATGTGACTTGTTAACCGTCGCGTCGTGGGTTTTTCAAAACTTTTATTTTGTTTTTTAACCCTGAATTTTGATACATTAATTTTTTGTCTTGAGTCACGTGGATAAACATTTATTAAAATATTCATGTTCCATATCCACTAGTTGACATTGAGGACAAACGTTCTACCTTACTCTCTATAAAATATATGCATAATGTTTAAATGTAAGATCCGCTTCCATGCTGGACTGGTAGCAAAAGCAAAACATAGAATGTCCCAACAGTTTCTCTTCCCGGTCATACTGTAAAAGTCAGTTAAGGGAAAGAGATTTTATTGGCGTTCTTGCGGTCGATGGGCTGGGCCCCTTGTCACTGCAATAGCCTTTGGTGTTCTGCCTACCCCATAAGGGATACAGGCGTGAAGTTATGTATGTATGTATGAAAGATCATAAAGAGATCAATTCAAAACCGTGCGCACTTTAATTTGACTTAAAAGATTTAAAAAAGGCTTTTCATTAGATCGTTAGGTATAGCTGAATATTTTTGATGTCTGTCAAACACTGGTACGCCGAAAACCAGTATTACTATTAAACGGAGATACGCATATACAAGGCCTGAAGGGCTATCCCGAGTGGCTATCTGATGCTACGAAAATTGGCATAAGATAACCGACAGTAACCTCTCAGATGCTTTTAAAAAAAAAATGTGTTAAATATCAGTCAGTGCGGATAATATGGCAGTTGCACTTTAAGTTCGCGGGCTTGGTTGATTCTTTAGAATGTTCCATTTTCAAAAATATTCGCACTCACGACTAAAATTATCTATTGTTACAGACGAGCCGCAAGTCGACGTTTTCTGAAGATTGCTTCGAGTATACGGACATCGAAGCCCTAATAAGCGGTACAATAATTTATTTTGCCTTTTTTTTATTTACACTCGATGCTGTAACTAAGAGTATGATTTGCTTAGGATATTTAACTGCCGTACTACTAGCTGGATTTCTTACATGCGGGCCACTTGTATTTGAAAAAGTGGTAGGTAGTGCGGAAAAATATAACCATCAAAGAATGATGAGGAGAAGAAGGTCTGGGATAAATATCAACTCTAGACGAATGTCACACTGTTAAATGCCCGTTTTGATTCTAGAAAAAGTTGTTTTTTAATCATGGACTCCTGAGTTTCAAATCTGTGAAGACTCCATATTAATGTTAGTTTTTGTAAAATTTGTAACCGTCATACCTAGGAACAAAAAGTGTTGTTATAAAACACTTATATTGTGATGCAACGAATAAAAAAAAACTATTTGTAATACGCTAAAAAATACTTTTTACCCAAAATAATAAACAATGAAAAACTGGTTATACTGGACTTTGGTTTTTGTGATTGATTTTCGCATGCTAAAAATGAAAGAGTATTATTTGATTTGTATTATTTGTATTATCTGATTGCAGTGTTTCTCGTGATAAAGCCTAATTCACTGCACGGCATTGATAATCAAAGCATTTTATTCAATTTAAAGAATTTGGCCATAGCACCATTTTAACGTTTGGTGGCGCGACTTATTACTGGCAATAACAACTTAATATGAGTGAATTGAGTGAGTAATAGACAATCATTCGCCATTTGATCACAACACGCTGCCGGCTTGTGAAAGTCCTGTGCATATCTGTTGTAAACTGGACATATCTGATGTGTTTTCCTGCAAATTCAGAAGTAGCCTCCAGCGAACTTAAGTTTATCATTTAAGTAACTGAATTGTTGTCATGCTTGATAGACTTCATGATTCACATATTTCGACGAATAACTTTATAACTATCAAACATGCCAACAAGTGTTTGTTTTTGATTATTTTAAAGTGGTTCGTTAGTTCGTTGCCATTAAAATTCACTGTAAAATTAGCACCCTTCCCTTCAAATATGAAAAACAATATTTATCAACAATAATAATAAAAAAACACTATAGTGCATAGTCTCCCCAAAAAACCTCAAGCACATAAGCGCCACCAAGCGGCAAAAAAGCTTGCATTCCAAACTCCCTATAATATTGATGTGTCCTCTCTGTACTTGTACATCATACTTTCTAATCTGTGATTCACTGTGCGGTGGCAACCTTGTCGTCTCCAAAAGATGCTTTTATTTCTGTCAGTTTATCGAAATTCGTGTGGCGTCATTAGATCAAAAGGAGAACTATTTAAATATTTCAGAGATTTCTTGGAAATAACCTCAGAAACCTGACAGCCTTCAGAACGTTTATTTATTTTGAATTTAACAACGCGTTTTCATTCCATTACAGTTTATATTAAACCAAATTAAAAGTATTTTTTGGAGAAGGATAATCTGGCAGTGCGTTTATTTTCCTATGCAACAGAATCAGTAGCACACCCGTACAGTCTTTAAAGATAAGAATTAGCTATCGGTACAGATTACAGCGAAATAATTGTCTAGATAGTTTCCGTAGCTGTCAGGATGGTAAATCCAGAAATCTCTTAAATATTATAAAATGTTCTCCTTGTTGCAGACACTGACCGAGCCTATGGTTTGTTTTTCACTCGTCGGTCTGATTGGTCTAGCCGCTGTGTCTTTCTGTGCGCCATTTTGGATTCGTCGCGTAATTGAGAAGAAGTGCTTCTGTAAAGAAAATCCCGAGCCCGCTGCCACTGAACCTTCGGAAACAACTACTGTATTTACCTCCCAAGAAGTTACTTCTAGTGAGAGCACACCAGCAAAACCGGAGGAAGGCCATTCAAGATTTGGAGGATTCGGAAGGAAGCAAAAAAAGGTGAAATGATTTGCTTATGTTACACGACTGCCATCGCAGCGGTTGGAATCATAGCTTGCGGGCCAATCGCCCTGGAAAAGCTTATACAATGTTTCTGCCAAAACAAGAAAGGGAATAAAAATAAGAAATAAAAGGCGCTGTTTGTGTTTGAGTTTGGTGAACATATGCCCATTACTAGGCTCCTAAGCTAATTTGTTATTTTTGTTGTATGAAAAATAAACAGTGATATTTACATTAATAATATTTATTTGTTTTTCTTTAATAATTATTTTTCCTTATATTAATAGTTTAATGACATGTTAGGTTAGTCATATAAGGTAGTTAGGTAACAACTTTGTGCGGATGACACAGGAAATATCTGTGAATCTTCGTGATTATTTCTGACATCTTGAATTTCTTCTTTTTCTCGAATCGATGATACCTAATCATAATTTTAAGTGTTTGGCTCAGTGCTTGACTACAATAAGGGTATTCCCGTTTGTTTCATAGTTCTCTATCGTTCAGGACCATAATATCCACTTCTCCAAAGGGCCACATCCCAGAATGACCATTCCCGAAACGACCACTTCTGACGTATCAGGAAGTGGTCATTTTAGGAAGTGGACATTATGGTCCTGAATATTCTCTATAGGTGAGACATAGGACAAAACAACAAGTGCGCCATAGATTGCGTTGAACCGCAGTCAAAGCGCATTTTCATTTGTCGATAAGTCGGTCGCTAGCCCGAATGCGGTGGCTCTACGCATGCAGGCTAACGATTAATGAAATTACATTGGTCGAAACAAAGCATGCGGGAGTCCCTGCATTCGGGTAATGATAATATTGCATACATCTCCCGCACCCCGCATGCAGTTACTAACGACCAACGAAAATGCGCCATCACTTGTCATCCGTGTTGAAGTCCAATCTAGTCCTAGGTACCATCTTCAACTATCAGTCATACTTGACGTAAGCCTTGAATGAAAAAGTATTTAAAGTATACACGTACACCTTCCTCATGAAAACCTATAAAATCCGTTTTTGTGCTTCTCTCCCAAAAGCATCTTGGGAGTGAGAACTTTTAAAATCATAAAAAATCATCGCTGTAAAATAATTTCGCCTAATTCCATTTTCGTTGCGTACGTAGAATTCTGATGAGTGATAAAAAAAAAACAATAATAAATATGATTTCCCCTCATTTTTTTTTATTATTAAAAAGATTGCAAGTCGTTTCAAAAATGTAACATTCGAAATTCAAATAGTTCTGATTAGCTAGAAGTGCAAAACTTAATGTGCCCCATCTACAGAAGGCAGAGGATCAAGCGTTCCAAACCTGTCGAAAAATTGTAATTGTCTGATCTCTATGCTATGGACATTAAGTTGAAAATTGATTGGCAAAATTTGACAGTTTTGTAATGTTTGATCTGCTACCTTCTGTACAAAAAGAACTAATGTCAATAATAAAATGCTATCTGTTACTTCTTGCAAAGGATGCAAGTTTTAAATGTCAAAACTTTTTATCACATCAATAAAGTTGGGAATTCGCACGTCTACAGGATCTTAATTATTTTTGTGGTAAAATAATGATTAGAAATTATAAAATAAAGGTATACGGTATTATAATTTATATTTAATTAATAAAAATCGTAAAGGGCACACTTGTGGTGTAGTTTAGTGGTGTCGTTTACAGTGCATAATGGTAGATGTTCGATCGAGGAATCTATTTTCATTGTGTATTGTCAACGGAGCCACGTGACCACCAGTGTGGTGTCGTTTAAAATTTATTTTATATAACAACACCTTAACACCATATCTCAAAAATGTACAAGAAACAGCATGATTATTGGTCTGACGGAAGTTTCCACATTGAATTTCCTACATAACTTTACGAACAATCCTTTGGGAGCTACATGGTGCTTAATTTGCAAAGCGCGAGATTGTCGGGAACATTGAGGAGTCTGCACGGTGCGGTTCATAGCATAACACTGACTAAGGTAGGACTCCCGCATGGCCAGAGCGTCTTCCACCAACCTCCATGCTTTCTCTTCCATGAGAAAGTAGGTATGTCTATGAAAATTTTGACGGTAAAAAAACGAACGTGCTGTAACCCACATATATCATATTTTTTTATTTATTTCATATTTAGAATCAGCAAAAGAATCCTTTCACTTTTTACCGTCGACATATCGTGCACTCACCACTAACCTGAATCATCACCAGTTTTCTGATACAGGATCTTTATTTTTGTTAGATCCAGCACCAAGTCAAAAGCTGATCTCTGTTTCTTTCTCCTGTAAAAAAATCGGCAAATATCACGCGCTACGCGTAGTTCACCAAGTACAGGAGTGGCTAGGTAAGAAAATGCCGCCTGAAATAGAGGTTGCTTCGGTTCATGTTAAAACAGAGTACCTGTAAATCTGCTAAACAGAGAATGTGATGTTGTCGATGTAGAAAAGCACATGTGATGTAATAAAGACTTTGTGATTCGTTTTTTTTTCTATCTCAAAATCAAAATTCGAATAATTTCGTTTTTAATTATAAAGTTATTTTTATCTAATGACGATCACTTTGGCGATGGGGTAAACCTGTCTGTCTCAGACGTCAGTGGTTGCGGGTTCGATTCCCGCACGGGACAAGAAAAATAAATGTTCCATGTCTGTGTGTCTATCTATTTTAAATTATTAAATTATTTAAGTATATTCTACGTTAATGACATGTTCGCTACATGATAAATATATGAATATATGAAAAAATATATGAATTAAATTTAATTTGTTCGCAAATTGATTAGTTTCCTTCTATGCTTGACTGGGAGCAAAATAAAAACATAAAATTCGCCAGCTGCATCTTTTCCTGGCCATACTGTAAAAGTCAGTAAAGGGACGGAGGTGTTATTGACATTTTTGTGGGCGACAAGCTGATCTCCTGCAACAGTCTCTCTATTTAAGTATTTATATTCTAGGTTCCCCCTAGTTCGCTACATGATATCCCATAACACAAGCTATGCTTACTTGGGGCCATGTAGTTGGTATGATTGTCTGGGGATTTTATTTTTCTATCTGTTTGTAAACTTAAACACCCTGATTAAGTTAAGCATCCTGAAGTATCATTCGTAGAGTAAAGTAAACGTAGTAAAGTAAAGTATTCGTAGAGTAAACATTACCAAATCGATAGTTATTTTATGTAGAAACTTCGGTCACAAGCAATGATTATATTATTTCGAGATATGAGCAAAACCCGAACATAGGAAATAAGTAATACCTTCACCGCAAATTTTAACAACATATAGGTAGCTCCTAAGATGTTGGTCGTAGAGTTTAAACTAAGATGACCAAATCAATAGGAACACCCTCAGCCGACTACGTCCAAATTTTACACGAATTATATCTCCTGTTTGCCTATTCTCGGCTTAATTTTGACCGGGCTGAAAATAGACATCATGAACTGCAAGTCATTATTCTCCTGTATGACAATGCGTGGCCACAGGTTGAAGAGACATTATTTATCAAAATTAGGTGTCTGTCAGGATGGCGTGAGACATGTCTGAATAGTCCCAAAATTTGCACCAAACAACTCTACCTAAACTGTACTAGACTGTACGTACCTATGTGAAAAAAAACTGTACCTCAAGCAATTCAATAATAAATAAATAGTGACATAGACACGCCGTTCTGACGTCAGCTTGGCGCGCATAGTCGCGTATCGCTCAAACGCGTGGGAATTATGTTCTGAAACATATATCAATAAACTGTACCTCATAAAACTGCCAATAAAAATAATATTTCTATTCAGACATCTCTCACGCCATCCTGACAGACACAAAATTAGGAGAGCTAAATATAAGGTACAGCTGAAATCCTGTATCTGAAATCATTATATCTGTAGCATCCGCACCATGCTACAGATATAATGCTACAAATATTATAGAAACTATACCTCATCTACGGTATTCTACAGATCTTGTGCTTATAGACGTTTATCCTTTTCAAAGTATAGATAGTATAGGAGGTAATCAATACTGAATATGATGGTGAAATAGTTTCAGATGATGATATAGAAAGCTTAGAAGTACACGGATTTTTTGTTAGGGTTGCCGAAGTTTCCTTGGGTTTTTTTAATTTTTAAAGGCATCTTCCACCATATCTCCAGCTGGCAGAACTGCGAATTATCTTGTAAACTGTTTGAAATTATTCGACATAGAATTGGGTCATTTTTCTACTGTATTCGAACAGTTCCAGGTTCAAAAGTGTGAAGATTTTCCAAGTGACGATACAGCTTTTGGATGAGATATTCGTTAATTCCGTTTTTAATGGAATGCTAATTTACAACAAATTGAACTGAGTTGCCATTATCCTGTTGTGGTTGTTTAATTTGTACAGCTTTTACCGGAAAATAATAAGAACCGTAAGTTTATAAATTTCCGCGTAAATTTATAAGCTTTCGTAAGATTCTAAACGACAGACAAATTGTGATATTATTCTTTCATTTTCGCAAATTGATCAATGTGAAAATGAATACGTGGTAAATTTATAAACTTGCGGATATTCAATATTCATTCGTAAGATTCTAAACGGTTCGACCAATCACGGAAGAGTTTTTAATTTTACGCTTTTATTAAATACGGAAAATAATACACTGCTCGCTGATTGGTCAAGAAGACATACAATAACAAAATTTGGCTTATCTACACTATTTTTTATACGTATATATACGTATATAACGTTTACACGTATATATGCCAACTAACTGCTCCTCCTCGCTGCGCTCGTCGTCGCACCTAACCGTTCCGATAAGGCCTTCTAGTGCATTCAGTTTTTGAAATTGAAATTGTAAAATTGTGACTTATGCAACCAATCAGTGCTTACTTGATATTTTACGAGTGAGTTCGGTAAGTTTATCAATTTGCGAAAAAAAGGCGTAAAATAAAAAAAATTGTCTCCCGTTTAAAATCCTACGGAAGTTTATAAATTTCCGAGTAAATGTATAAATTTACGGAATTTATTGACATAGCCATTTGGTCTGTATAAAAAATCTTAAAGATTATAATAGAACACTATATTTTGGAGTCTTTAGAGAAAGTTTACGAAAGGTGTCAGGGTGGCAGTGATCAATCCTCTTCGTCTATTTCTCAGACTGTGAGCATTTTGTTTAGTATTAAGCGGTTAGCCGCGATAATTTTTTAAAGTAGGATGTATTTTTTCCTCAACAATGCTGTTTAGTTTGTTTTAGCTTTAGTGTCGAAAAATCCTTACTCCAACTATTCTGGTTTTGATTTTACTTCTTAATCTTTGAATTTACTCGGTATACCACACCGCTACAATTGTACCTGACGTAGATAAATGTGATTTCTTTAGCAATTTCTTTCACTTTATTGTAAAATATGATTCTTGAAATTGTTAATCGCTGATCAAACGTTGCTCAAAACAGGAAATTACTCATGTATTTTGTAAATCCAATTAAAATTAAATATTGTTAAGTATACTTTAGTCATGTCCTTATAAAATGACTTACTTCGTTTTAAAAACGTTAAAGTGTAAGACAGCGTCATGACGCAAGTCTAAGATGTAAAATTATGACATGAAAATTTGACAAATGACACAAAAATATTATGAAGCTTTGAAATAAGTAAATATTTTAGCGTCCCGATTGCAGACGCTAACACTCACAAAATAAAAAGAAGGAAGGATTAATTGTCGTCATGAACAATACATGTGTAGTGGAAAGACATTAGGAAATATAATTAACATTATAAGCCGGTATGGTTTTTAGGATCTATTAGAGAAGTAAGTCGCTTTTAACGTTGTTACATATCACCTATGACTATTCTTCAAGCTACGTTTCGTCTAAACACATTTGTCATAGATCACCTAGTTACTAATATTGAGACCTATTTTATGTAAACAGTCAAGTTTTATCGAAACACAATTTATTCAAGCTTTGTTTATTCAAAATTTCAACTAAAAGCGGAATGTGTTATTTTAGTTCTTAATGGTTCATCCTTCGCATTGTTTTTTCCTAGGCGTTGCGCCAACTCTTAGATTTTTTGTAAATGTTATGTTAATGAGTAACTTGAATTCACCTTATTTGTAAGTCCTCATTCTTAACCTGAATATACTATAGAAATTACTTTTTTAAGTCAAAGCAAAAATAAGAACGGATGAAATTGAAAACGAAGCATATGGGTTCGTCTTGACAGAGCACATCATTGCCTGTGTGATGGTGTTTGATGCATCTTTTTCTGAAAATTTGTGCTTGAAATAAAACAGTTATATCACATGTTTTTTGAAAGGCATTGTGATGTTCTATCGATATCCTAACGCGTTTTGTGATATGATTAATGTCATTTCATTCCGATTTATTATACTTAGAATATCTGAATCGCGCAAACTTGCGTAAATGAATTTGTGAGTAACAAAGTTCATAACTTTATTTTCAATGTTGGTAAATCAAAAATCCTATTTAGATACATACTCAAATACTTAATACTCTCTTGCTTAAAATAATAAAATAATGTTTATTTATTTATAGAACACTGGTAACAATTTCATATGAAAACTCTGACGCCTGAACGAAATTAAGTCTCTACCAAAAGAGTCAGAACTCAGGAAAAAGTAGTTGAGAATATTTTAAACTGTAGCAATTTTATTTTAAACAACTAAATGCAAAAGTTTCAAATAACTGACAAATTGTTTACTTCTCAGTAAGTTTATATCTTCTGTCTGTGACGATACTTTCTGTTTGTTGCAGAATATTGGCGTACCACATGTTTTGTGTTTCGATACTCGGTTTGTTCACTTTGGCTACTGTAGCTTTTTGTGCACCAATCTGCATGCATCGAGCCCTACAGAAGAAGTGTATGTGTCCCGATAAAACAAAGTGCCAACATCCTCCTACTCCCAAATTTATAGAGTCCTTAATGTCTCGAGTGCAAAGTAAGTGTAAAACTATTTGATAGCATGATTTGTATGTGTTACACAACGGCTTTGATAGCCGTAGCTATGATAGCATGCGGCCCACTTGCGTTAGAAGTATTATTTTGTGGCAGCAAGGAGTATATCAAAAAAGGCCTCAAAAATGGCATTAAATTAAGTAAACGCGGAACAGCGCAATCGGCCCCAGAAAAAGAAACGAAATGAATAATAATATTTACCTTTTTGAATTGTGCTCGTTTTATGATTTTTTAAAATTAAATTTCTTGTGACAGGCAATGTTTTCAAACAGTCTTTTTGTTAATAATAAACAAATCGTAAGATTAATGTTTTGTTTTAATTTATTTCTTTATTTAATTGCAATAGACTTTGTGACAAACTGGTTACGATATCCCATACAATTAATATTGAGTAGTATAAAGTCCATTTTGATAATAAAAACACACCTTTATAAAACACAAATTTTATTATTATAATTCTAACATACACCATAATATCACTTGACTGAACCACACTAGACTAACAAAACTTGAGCAAATACGCAATCTTCATTACATTGGCCGCTACGTACGCATTCAAGAAGAATAAATAAATTAACAAAGACAGTTTATGACACTAAAATTAGTTATTGACTAACAGAAATTAAGGCTACGTTCGGTTTCGATTTCGATGATTTATAGGAGTAACTATTGATATAACAGACTTTTTAAATCGTTGATTATTTCCTAAAACTGCAGTGTCTAGTCTTGCTATAGTCGCCGTAGGACTTGCATACTCTCCAACTAATGTAGCTGTTGAGGTTGGTCTTATAACTTGAACTTTTTCATTATTTACTATTTCAATTTCTTTATCTGCACTAGATTCTGCACTAGATCTATAAAAACGTTTGGCTTGAGGTAGGTTTTCGGAGTTTTCTAAAATTGTATGATCTATAGGCTTTAAATCATCTACTTGATCACTCAGTTTTTCTTGTACTACCTCCGTCGGATTTTCCATTGGTTGTATGTCTTGTTTTATAATATCCATTAAGGCGTTGGACGCTGTTGAATAAATAACTGGTTGATAGGTAGTAGACTCTGCAAAAAATTCCAGAGGTTTTAAAGTAGTTGGTACGGTAGGATACCTGATTGTTGAACTATTACCACTCGTTCTATTCTTTAAAGTCATTCTTCTTCTATGTCTTTTTTCAGTTGTTGTTTCTTTTCTCTCTGTTGAGTTTTCAGCTGAGTTTGAATTAGAAGCGCTGTTCTCAGTTGAACTTCCATTTCTGTTATTATCTTTTAAACTAACGTTCACTGGCCTAAATCCAGCAGTGTATTCTTGGATCTTTGGTTTAGTTGTCGTTTTTCTTACGCTAGTTTTTGACACATTAAAGTTCCTGTTTCCTCGATAAACAGGTGATGAATAATTAGATTCTTTATGGTTGGATCTCTCGTCCACAATAGGGTGGGGTGTAACTATGTGCAAAGCGTTGGGGGCACTATTTGAATTAACTTGTTTATTATCTTGATTTTCTAAAATAGATATAGCTTGTTTAATTCCGGAATCATCTTCGGGATTTGCTGTAGCAGCTGAAAGATAAAATAACGTTTAAATGTCATACATTATTATTTAGTTACGTTTAATATTATCAATAGTAATTAACAGATTTTATATATTAGTGTTTTATTAAGCTTTTATATTAAATGTCTAAAAGCTAAACAAATTGTCAAACTAATTTCAAAATCAGAATAAATTATTATCATTAACCAATTAACTGTAACTGATTTTACAGTAGGTATTATAAACAAGTTTTAATCATATATTAAAAATTTCACTAGTTCAAAATAATCACTTGTATTAAATTTAAAAAAATGTTTTCTTTATCGTGAGGTCAAAATTTATAAACGCGTATTAAATATAAAAGCAGCTTAATAATAATAGAAAATACATACACTCTTGCATCTCCTTTTTGTAAGACGAGAAGAAAGTCAACGCTTTCATCAGCTGGTAGCTCTTGGACACTGGAATGTTAGTGTCGTACAATTTCCTTGTATTTTTGCAATCGACATAGAACCACCAGTTGCATTTTAGAATGGTCTGATCGAAGAGGGTCGACTCCGGACATAGGAACGACTTCATTACTAAGCCATCGTCGGTTAGAGCACAAACGTGGAAAACCTGCAAATTAATAAATAACGACCAATATTATGTATAACATAATACAGATAATAATAGATTTTCGTATATTGTGAATAGCTGTGCAATTGATAGAACTTAGTATAGGCGTTACAAGTTAACTTCCTGCACACTTGAACACGTTGAGATTGAAAATAGACATTTGAAGATGGACTTTTCTTACCAAGTGGTCAGAAAGTAAATGACCTAATTTTTTTCTGCACAGTATAGTCAAAACGAAATGCGTGCAGGATATTCTAACTTAGCTGTACTAGCTATTATTTCAAAATATGCAAACTGCCTTAAGAGGTTTGTATTCAAAAGTTATGTGTTAATTGTATTCCATTCCTTCTTATTTATTTATTTTATATTTTGCTTGTTTATATAAATGATAAAAGTATATAGGGAATTATCCTATAGTATTAAAAACGTATCATGCTGTACTTAATTTCGTTTTCATAAATTTAAAACTAAATTGATAAAATAATCACCAAAAAGCACAGAATTTTTCAAAATAAAGATATATTATCATAGAGCACTAAATATGTAATTGTACCAAGACCCTAGCGAGATTGACTTCAATTCATGGTTATTACAAAATCTAAGAACTCTTTCATCATAAATGTTATATCAATTATACGATAATTATGATTTAACTCTAAAGAAACTGATTTTATAATATCCATTTTCACAATTTATTATTTCTATAAATTATTTAATAATATATATCATTTAAAATTTTGTTAGAATGTCTTAATACAAGTAGATATTTTTTTTCCTTTATAACGCAATAAAAAATTGACTCACCATACACCCTAAGTTTTCGTCTCCGTACAACCCAGGGAAGTACTTTTGGTCTCCACAGTGGAAGGTGGTGTCTGGCAGGTCCACTTTACTTTGGAACTGGTCATCAAAGTTCTTCTCATAGCCAACTGGGTAGTATTCACGCGGAGCGTTCATTACTTTGCCCAAGGTTGGATTTCTGGAAAATTTTAGTTTATACTTTTAGAAAGACAAATTTTCATCATCAGTTGAGAAAAGTTCAGTGAGCAATCAACGAACTTGAATTTCGAAATTTTGAAGCAACTTTTTATTGGTAGTTAAGCTTATGAATGTACCAAACTAATTTAAATTTGAATTAATTCAAACAGGAACAATCAAATAGGCTTTTGCTTTGATAGAAAATGCATCATATGTCTTTCTATCTATAGCCAAAAAATTTCAAGGGCCTGGGTTGGCAACATCAGGCGGATCCAAATTAGTAATAAAATTTTTAAAAGACAGCTCAAGCTAAGTAGGGTTTTTGTTTCACTTACCTAGAAGATGAAACACTTTTTAACTGAATAAAACACTTTTTAACCGAATTTATCACGTGTAATTATATTTTAAATTTTAACTCGACGTTTCGGTATCTTTGCAGACCTCGATAGTCACGAGAGACTGAGGTGTCAGGCGTCTTGAAAGTGGAAAAAGTTATGTTATGAAAAAGTTATGTTATAAAGACCAATGTAGGGCTTTTCTACATTAGTCAAACCAAAAGAAATGTATCGGCCGTGTTAAAGAACACATAGCTCATATTAAAAATCGACACCTCAGTGGCTCGTGACCACGAGGTCCGAAGAGTCGCGCGATAAATTAGGTTAAAAAGTGTTTTATTTAAAAGATCTAGAATTTTTTTAATTTTTGCAATACATTACCTATTCTTCGGCTTTGAAGGTGCTGGTACAACCACAATCTCTGGTTCCGGTTCTCGTTGAAAAAAGGAAGGTTCTTCCGTGGTAGTGCTGGTTGTCGAAGTGGTTGTTGAAGTAGAGGTGGAAGAAGCGTCCGGGACAGCGAAGTTAGCGTATTTGGACAATAGCTGCTGCTGTCGCACAGCAATCGCAGCCTCAACAGCATCCATCGATATGTTACCAGCCTTTGCTATTTCAGCTATCTTTGCATTTATATCATCTTTATTAAACTTGAGAACAGTATCGTCTCCATAACCAGTGATACTGTTGTAATCGTCCACTTTTTTGGTATTATACGCGTATTGACTCGCCAGTTCATGGATTTGGTGAGGAGCTGGATCTATAAAATTAGAAATAGGATTGGCATTTTGGAAAATGAGCTGTGTGGGTCTAGGTTGGTTGTACATGGGTGATGGCATGAGTGAGATGGCTTGAGTAGGTGGAGCAACAATGGGCATTGGCACGAATGGATTAACAGTGGTAGGTAAAGAGTAAAACTTAGGAGTATTCATGATCATAGGAGTGGGTGTTATTCTAAGTTGTGGCTGATTGTGAAATGCAGTCATTTGAGAGACCATTTTTGAAACCTGATCGTGTGATGAATGGGGATAATTCTCACTTTGATAGGCAATCCCAGGTCCTTTTGATTGGGGGACTTGCAGAGGGCTGGATTGCTTCGACGCTATAGGGAGTACTTTCAAGGTTTCTTCTTTAGGAGGAAGGGGTCTGAAAGCAGGAACACTCATAGACATGGGCTTTGCCTGCGTGATGGTAGGGTGCACTTTAGGAAGGGTAGTTGGTGCTTCGACAGAGGGTCCGACGACTACGATGGGCTGCATCGTTGACACGCGCCGATGCAAAGAGGTGAGCTTGTCGAGGGTTGCCTGATTGGGGCGGACTGCAGGAGCCATCGGCCGCATCATTATTCGGTTCTGTTTGCCTCGTTTCTGAAATATATAAAAAAATACATTTATGCAGGTATACTTTCCAAATCATTTATCTTTAGAACGACTCTTTTCGCATTGTCAGAATCACGTCCACATATTGAAAGGAGTATGTTTCTTCACTTTCATATGATATAATATTTATATATAACAGTAAAATCTCTATAGATTTATACATAAAATAATATATTCGAAAAAAAAATCTGCTTTAGATAGCCTATTTCTTGAAAAGTCGACATGCTAAAACAGCTGATTTACAAAACTTTACCGTATGTGATGTAGCGCCATCTACTGAATACAAATGAACGACAAAAGATGACAAGATGACAATTACTACATCAATATTTGATTCATGAGGAAGGTGTAAGTGTATGTAGTATTCATGAATATTTTGTGTAAATATCTTGAAATATGACGCTTATTATTCTGCTGTTGCCAACTAGTAGCGATATTTGACTCTTCTACGTAGTATGAAAGGGATTGTCTCTTTATCTGTATGTTTGGGGTAATTTCCAGAACTATTGACCAGACATTGATCTGGTTTGTAGCAGTCTAACCTTGGGTCATTCAATGCTATCAAATATCACGATACATTACCTATGACAAGAGCTATCTCATTTGTTGTCAACAAAAAAAACAATTGTAAAGGACTTCAACTACAAAGATAGCGTCAAGTAAATCCAAACAGCAATTGGGCTGAGCCGTGTACGACATCTGATGTACAGGGTTAAATATGAGTCACAAACAGATATTTCTATTTCTACGGCACTATTTTAAGGCATAATTGAGTTTATAAGCAAATATTTCATGTTTATTGATTATAATTGTAATAGAAATACTAAGGTTGCACTCTAAGGTTGAATCATTAATCTTAGTACTAATGCTTTGGGTCTATTGTTCTAACCCATAAATAAAAATTGATTCTTAAAAAATAACTACAAAAAATATTCTCAACATTACCTCCTGCTTCGCCGTGGGTCTATCGGAACTGTCGACCACGTTGACAGGTACGCCATTTCTGACGCTGACGGATCTTCTCCGGCTTGGGTCCAAGTTGGTGAGGGACTGCTCGAAGCCCAGCTCATCTCCGAGGCTGAATCCTGGAATGTTCGAATGGAGCGGTTTCTTTATTATGGAATTGTATACTATATATTTATTTCTACTAGAGTTTGTCAGTGGCATGGGTTGTGTAAAACAGGTAAGTACATCGAACGGAAAAAACATGGAATTGTTTGAAAATGTACCTATGAAAACTTTTGTTTTATTCAGTTTCGTTAGTGCTTGTAAGTATTTAGTTTTGAAATACAGTCAAAATATAATTCAGATTCGATTCATAGTTGATTCAGATTCTCTTTGCACTGTTTGCACTACGAAATAAGGATTAAAAAATGCAAGACCCTGGCCTTACGCTGCTTAAACGAAGTTGATACAAAATAGGCAGGCTGGGTACCCCAACGATTACTAATTAGGAGATGTAGGAAGTTGAACTTTTGGTATTTTGTACTATGTACTGGACTACTTATTTTCCATAAATTAATATTTTTCTACAACTTCTGTGAATGAAAAAAAATTTAAGTTTTATTTTCTTTATTCAAAAAAATTCAATACATACATACACAACGTCACGCCTGTATCCCTTATGGGGTAGGCAGAACACCAGAGGTTACAAGACCATCTGATGTCACGTTAGACAAATTTGGAGGTATTATAAAGATGGAAAGAGACTATTGTAGTGACAGGGGTCAGCCTATCGCCCACAAAAACGCCTTTAAAACGTCTGTCCCTTAACTGACTTTTACAGTATTCCCGGGAAGAGAAGCAGCTGGCACATTCTACGTTTTTCTTTCGCTCCCAGTCCAGCATGGAATTCAATTTAGTAATAAAATCTGCTCGACGACGTCTTTAGATGTACACACAACTGACACACATGCCAACTTGTCATATTTGTTTCAAAAAGTAAAAAATGTGTCAAAAATTACTTGAATAATGTTTTAATAGTTAATTTCTTACGTTTTTAAACGCATGTAACTTTTCAACTGACTTCCAAAAAAGGAGGAGGTACTCAATCCGTCTGTTTTTTTTTGATTTGTTACTCGATATTTCGGACAATTATGAATTGATTTTGAAAAATGTGGTTTCATATGATAGAGGATAATAATATACTTCAAATTAATGAAGACTTCATAATTGGTCCCATATAAATTTCATCGAAATCGGTTGGGTACTTAATTGAAAATTTCAAAATTTTGAAAAAACATGTATGATTTCGGAGAATGTTTACGTTTTTTTTTTTGACGTGAAGTCGGTTTTTTAATGCTCTGCAGTCGTTGATTATATTTCGTCGCTTCATTCTTCAGATATTATATAACAGGTAGTCCTTTTTAGGTACTAGGTAACTTCGCACAATTTAAAGTATCATAAAAAAAAACACTGTGGTGGGGCGCCGCGTGGCATGATCCACCCGGTTCGCGCCAAGCCCTCATTCTTTTTTCGTGCGTGGTAACAAGCATACGTCATTTACTTTAATCATTTACTTAAGTTTTTACAAAATGTTAAACGTACAGCAGAAGAACAGCTTCAACATTATAATATAAAGATAAAAAAGTTGGAACAAAAAATAAATAAAAAACGGAAACAGCGAATTATTTCTACCGATGAAGAAGAAATCTTACAAGGCAAGACCTACTTATTCAGTGTAAAAATGTTATTTAAAAAATCAGAGCAGAAAATGCGTGTAATCTATAATAGATATATCACGTTAACTGCTCAATATCGTTGTGATGTAAACTTTAATAAATTTTATCTGATCTTATCGATCACCTTTTGTTTTCAATACGATTACAGAAAATGCGGGTAATCTCAAGGAGATTTATCTCGTTGTCTGTAATACGTTATGGGCGTTATATTAATATGAATTAGACATAAACATGTCGCCTCCAAGGTTATTTAAAAAATCCGAGCAGAAAATGCGTGTAATCTATAATAGATATATCACGTTAACTGCTCAATATCGTTGTGATGTAAACTTTAATAAATTTTATTTGATCTTATCGATCACCTTTTGTTTTCAATACGATTACAGAAAATGCGGGTAATCTCAAGGAGATTTATCTCGTTGTCTGTAATACGTTATGAGCGTTATATACATATAATACAATATAATACACCCGAATTTGGCGCTAAAATACACGATACGCTCTCAAATTTATGGACACCTTTACTAAGAAAAGGACTGTCCAAAGAAGACAAAGATAAATTAACCATAGAAAATACGGTACACAAAAACTGCAAAAACTTGCAAGCCCCAAAATAAAATGCTGAAATCTCAGCAGCCATAACTGACATAGCACGAGCACGTGACAAAAAAAAAAAAAAATATTCAAAACTTTCAGCAACAGCTGGGGTACGGTATTACCGCCATAAATCGAGAGATGGACGTCCTCCCTGAGAAGGAAGAAAACAAAATGAAGGCCCTCCGTCTCGTAAGTGATGGATGCTGCCTATTATCAGACCTTCACTTTATGTTCACCAAAGATAGGGTAAAACTGATTTTACCTAATTTGAATACAAACTTTAAACATGTTATACAAGACTCCGAAAGAGACGAAACTTTATTCGGAAGTTCGTTGCCGGAAAAAATAAAGGCAAGTAAAAGCCCTAATTAAAAAAGGCCCAGCCAAAACAGTCTCCTCTCAAATATCAACGGTCAACCGGTCGTCTCAGCAGGGAAAATGGACAGGACCTCCTCGTTACCCGTCGTTCAGGGGGGGGGGCGGGGAGGTCACAGGAAACCGATAGCAGCTCAAACACAGCGGCGCCCTCAATCGAACTCTGCGTTCAACGCCAAGTTCCAGCCGCAGACTTCGTCCAGGACGCGTGCTCCGACCCAACATTAATCAAGGTACATGCAGGTCGAATTAATTTATTTAAGATTGTTGGACAAAAGTAACTAAAAACGAAGTTATATTGAATTAAATTATGGATTTAGAATACCATTTGATACTCAAATTTGTCAGTATTCTATTCCTAAAAATAATTTGTCATCATGTGAAAAAAGAGACATGAAAATAGCTATAAATAAATTATTAGACTTAGGGGCTATAAAACCTTGTCCTCCTTCAGATGATCAATTTATTTCAAATATATTTTTTTAGCTCCGAAACCTAACGGAGAAAAAAGGTTTATACTAAATTTAAAATCTTTAAACAAGTTCGTAACAAAAGTACATTTTAAAATGGAATCTTATAAAACAGCCTCGAAATTAATTCCTCGTAATGGATACTTAGCCAACAAAGATATGAAAGAATCATATCTACTTATACCGTTTTTTGTTAGTGACAGAAAGTACCTACGATTCGAATTCCAAGAAAATGATTCGTCTGAGCCGATCACTTACGAGTTCACAGCAATGCCGTATGGATTATCGGTAGCTCCGTGGGTATTTACAAAAATTATGCGTGAAGTAATGAGTCATTTGAGAAAACAAGGTTTTTAAGTCTACTACCTATTTAGGAGATACATATGAAGAATGCATGATTAATGTAAGAGAAACTTTGAAGTTATTACATTGTCTAGGTTTTATTGTAAATTTCGATAAAAGTCACATTATACCAAAAAAGTCAATCAAATTCTTACGTTTTATGTTCAACACAGAACAGATGTCTATTACGTTACCTGGCGATAAGCGGCATAACATTGCACAGTTAATAAATAGGTACATTAACCTTAAAACTTGTTCATTACGAAATTTCGCTAAACTTATAGGTGTATTGATCGCAGCCTGTCCAGCCACAAAATATAGATTCTTATATACAAAAATATTAGAGAGACAAAAGTTTTAGCCTTAAATAAGTTCGGAGGAAACTATGAGGCGAAAATGAATCTTAATAAGATATTACTAAAAGATTTATGGTGGTGGAAAAATAATATTAATATTATTTCTTATCCAATCATTACTCAAAATTATAAGTCAGAAATTTACACCGACCCATCTAGGACAGGCTGGGGAGCAGTATGCAAAAATTATAAATATAGTGGTTCATGGACGAACAGTGAAAAAGAAAATCACATGAACTTTTTAGAATTACTCGCGGTTTTGTTAGGTCTCAAAAGTATAGCTAGTGAAGGAAAAGATTGTGCAATATTATTACGTATTGACAATACTACCGCCGTTAGCTACATTAATAGGATGGGAGGTATTCAGTTCCCACATTTGAATATTTTAAGTAGAGAAATTTGGCAATGGTGTGAAAAACGCAATTTATGGATATTTGCTTCTTATGTTAACACCAAAGAAAATCGAGCAGATTTCGAGTCCAGAAATGGGCCCTCTCGGATAGCGCTTTCCAACTTATTGTAAATAGTTTCGGGCCCATTAAGATCGACTTGTTCTCAAGTCGAGCCAATGCCAAATGTTAATTATTTGTCACCTGGAAGCCTGAACCTGATGCAGTCGCAGTCGCAGTCGCAGTTGATGCATTTACAATAAGCTGGGCTGACTTGGATTTTTATGCATTTCCTCCCTTTTCTCTTGTATTAAAATGTATACGAAAAATCATTGATGATAAAGCCGAAGGGGTACTTGTATTCCCCTTCTGGCCTTCCCAGCCATGGAGTCAGCACCCACTGCACTCCAGCCTTACCCTGGGTGCCGCGAGGCTCTCCGGGCGTCGTTCAGCCGGCGCGGCTGCCCACCAGAGGCTCTTACGTTGATGCTCGCCTCGCTCGCAGACACTACTGTTAGCCAGTACAACGTCTCATTGAAGTTATGGTTTCAAGAAGTGTGGTTATGAAATAATAGTTTCGAAAAATCCATTCCATTAGTTCTTTGATTCTTAAACGAGCAATTTAATAAGGGATGTTCTTACGACATCGATCTGCATTATCTCTTTTATTAGGAGAAGAGATAAGTGATAATAGTTGTGTTAAACGCCTCTTAAAAGGAACCTATAAAATTAAACCTATTAAGCCTAAATATTCATTTACTTGGGATCCAAATTTAGTACTAAATCAACTGTCTTCTTGGTATCCAAATATTAATTCATCATTAGAAAATATTACAAAAAAACTCGTTACATTATTAGCTTTATGTACCGGTCAAAGAGTACAGACATTGTCTTTAATTAAATTAGAAAATATTGTTTTTCAATCTGATAAAGTAAATATTATTATAACAGATATAATCAAGACTTCCGCTCCAAATCGTGAACAGCCCTTATTATCTCTCCCAAACTTTCAAAGCAATATCAACATATGCCCAGTATCAACTTTAAAAGAATATATTTTATTACAAAAAATATCTGAGGTTCAAACTCCGGGAATCTCTTCGTAACATTCAAAGCTCCCCACAGAACTGCATCAAGTCAGACGCTAAGATCGATGGATTAAGCAAACGCTCGCCACGAGCGGCATTGACATGAGCGTTTTAGTGCGCACAGCACACGACACGCGTCAACCTCAGCCGCGCGCGCGGCCGGTATCAGTGTCGATGTCATTCGAAAAACGGCCGGGTGGACACAAAACTCACAGGTGTTCGCAAAGTTTTACCATCGGCCTTTAGATGATCAACAAAATAACTTTGCTTTGTCGATACTTAATCGAGACATGAACAATACTTAACCTAATATTAAAAATGGTTATTGAATATTACGTATTTTGATATTAAGTAAATTACTACATTAAAAATTATGTGTCTATAAATAGACTATCACTAAGTTTCATTAATTTAAGCTGATTATAATTTCTAGCAACTCAAATAAAGTAAGATTATTTGAAGCTCATTATGTAATAATACTAATTATTAAGTACTATAATAATAAAATATGTAATTACATATTTATATCTTTACTTATTTCAATTCCAAGTATATACCTAAACAAAACTTTCTATCTCTGAAAATCTACCTGTTATATAATATCTGAAGAATGAAGCGACGAAATATAATAGATGATTAAACGAACTTCTAAGTGAAGTTCTATCGCTATTATATGAGTCGCTTCATTCGAAGATATGACGTACCCACCCACCCCAGAACCCATTTAAAAGTTTTGTTTAGGGTCTCTAAAGAATGAGGGCTTGGCGCGAACCGGGTGGATCATGCCACGCGGCGCCCCACCACAGTGTTTTTTTTTATGATACTTTAAATTGTGCGAAGTTACCTAGTACCTAAAAAGGACTACCTGTTATATAATATCTTCGAATGAAGCGACTCATATAATAGCGATAGAACTTCACTTAGAAGTTCGTTTAATCATCTATTATTACTTAACAGTTGTAGAGATATAGTATGTTTACGTTTTTTATTGCTATATTGAAGACAAACAAATAGGTAAAATTTCATTACGCTACATGTTATCAGAACTCCAAAAAATACAGTACCAGCGCTGTACTGCTTGTTGCCAATGTTCTTTATTTGTCGACTTCAAAAATGGAGAACGTTATGTATTAGGTGTGTGTATTAATAACAGTATCAACTGCTGCTTGATATTGATTTTTTTAAATTCTCGCCTTGTTTTTTAGACATCTTTCGTTAGTCAGACTCTAGTCATATTTTGTTTGTTTTGCAACAATACAATTCTTGTTTCTAAATATGTTCTTATCGAGAACTGGACTAGTCGCCTTTGTTACGTAATCCTACTTTGTGTATTTTGCATAACAGTTTCTAAAGGACATAATACAATATTAGTACAAAATTTATTTTATTAGATTGAGTAGGTTCTTACTAGCATTTACCTATCAATGATCATTCTTCGAATTTAGAATAATTATTGCTAATATTTTAAATGTGTAAGATTTACACTGTTGCTTGTTACTTACTTACGTAAAAACTTATAAGCTGCGATGATAATGTTGTAGGTTTAAAATTCGAAATAGGACATGATTTAAATAATTTATAAATTTTAATGGGACCCAGCTCGGATCAAAGCTTCTAGCGCTTCAACGTAAGTCTTAACTCAACCCAACGTTTTTGGCCAAAGTCAACGGAGCGTCCTCAACCTAGACATACACTGCAACCAATGCCTGCTGCGTCCCTGCCCCTTCGTAATGGTGGTGGTGCTTTCCAAATTAGTATTAGTTATAATATAGCAGCCTTTATTCCACTTAACCTCTTTGGTGTAATTAATAGCCAAAATTGCGATAGCTGCGAAAAAAACCTTCCAAATTTTGTTACGTGGGCGAAGGGCGCGGTTCCATAGAAAACTCATAGAAAACTGCCCGCGAGAAACACAATTTTGGCCCTAAAGATTCTCCAACTACACAGTAGTCTAAAAAGACCATAAAGCTTTCTTCAGCATTACTCATAACTCTTGAATTTTATTTTGTCAATTCCCATTACAGAACCGTTAAAACTCTATACTTAAATGGCTTTTATGTGTGTGTTTATAATTATACATTCATAATTCGCGCTCTAATGTATACTTGGACTGTGTCATCAACTTGAATGAAATGGTTTGGAACATCGGAGTTTTAAATATTTAGCAGTGCTGTTTAACGTGATTTGTCGCGTATAGTTTATATTTTACATTTAGATTATTAATAGTGATAATCAACAAATGCAGAGCATTGAAATAACCGACTTCACGTCAAAACTTTGGCTGAGTTGAGAATGTCATCAACGTAAACACTCTCCGAAATCTAGGTATTTTTTCAAAAGTTTGAAATTTTCAATCAAGTACTCAACCGATTTCGATGAAATTTATCCTCTATCATATGATACAACTATTTTCAAAATCAATTCATAATTGTCCGAAATATCGTGTAACAAAAACACAAAAAAATACACGAATTGAGAACCTCCTCCTTTTTTGGAAGTCGGTTGAAAATTGAAGACAATATTAGCACTGCTATTATTCTCTTGGTAACACAAACGTTTATTTATAAATCGCTTGTTCGATAACTTTATTATACGTGAACTTGTAATCATAAATCTTATTGTGAACACGATCTAAGATAATATTGTCTTAAGTTTTCACGATTCATACTATTAAATAAACCACGGGGTCTGCAAAAACGCCGAAATATACGCGACAAATCCGGTTAAAAAGTGTTTTATTTTACGATCTAAGATACTATGCCAGCTAGTTTGCTTTATTAGGTAGGTACTTATTTATTTAAACGGTTTGTTCGTTTATTTAAACTTTTATTACGGCTTCAAAGTTTTATTAGATTTTCCAGCCATTTGACATAGAAATTGCGATCTATTCTTTAAAGTTAAATTTACCTCAGAATGTAGATTGCAATTTTGAAAGTTTTTGGAGGTTTTAAAAATAAAACTAAAACTTTATCATCCGAAGACACAAACACCAAAATGAAGGTTGGCAGACTTGGCAAGTATGTGATCTTCGGTTATTTTTAAATAGCATTACAGCAAAGTCTGTGTTATAGTCGATCTAATTACATTTTATAATTTATTCTTTCTACTTTTTAACTCTAGTTATTATAATTATTATTATATAGCCCTAGGTGTCCCAAAATTGGGCTAATGCCTCTCTTTAATCTCTCCATTTCTGGCGATCTGACGTTTCCGCGGGCCAGTTTAGTTAGGCAAAATACGTCCAGATCATCTTTCCGCCGACGGCGTGGTCGTCCGCGTTGTCGTTTGGTGTTAGGATGCCACGGAGATACGACACACATGGCCTGCCCAATCCCATTTAAGCTTGGCAGCCTTCAGGGCGACATCTGTGATGTTGGTTTTAGAGCATATAGTGGTGTTTCTTATCCGATCGGTTAGTTTTATGCATAATATACTACACTCCATTGCTCTCTGGCAAACCTTGACTTTGGATTTTTGATTTTCTGTCAAAGACCATGTTTGTGCACCATATGTAAGAACGAGGAGAATACACATGTCCATCAGTATCCTTTTATGTGTGAGTAGTATATATAAATGAGAAGTGACAATGGGCAGGGCACATAGCTCGCAGAACAGATGGCCGGTGGGGCAGGAAAGTTCTCGAGTGGCGGCCACGTACTGGGAGACGCAGCGTAGGCAGGCCCCCCGCACGATGGACCGACGACCTGGTCAAAGTCGCCGGTAAACGCTGGATGAGGGCGGCGCGGGACCGAGCGACGTGGAAGACCTTGGGGGAGGCCTATGTCCAGCAGTGGACGTCTACAGGCTGTGGATGATGATGATGATGATGAAGTATATATAAATAGGATATAATATATGTGTTTGTGGTATAATTCTTGTTTGTTGCGAGATGCTTTGCGTAGGTTTTTTTAATTGGAACACCAGCGCGAAACGCGTTGAAATAACTTCACGAGGGGACTATGTAGATGTTTGGTGCAATCTATAACTTACTTCGTTTCGAGTCTAACCTCACCTGTTAGTACTTCATGAAGATGTGGCCGCCACTCGATTTTTATTTACTTATTATTTTATTATTATTAATAATAATAAGTAAATAAAAGTCCCAGACAATCACACCAACTACATGGCCCCAAAGTAAGCATAGCTTGTGTTATGATATACCATGTAGTCTACTAGGAGGGAACCTAGAATGTAAATTATTTATATTCTAGGTTCCCCCCTAGTTTGCTACATGGTATCCCATAACACAAGCTATGCTTACTTTGGGGCCATGTAGTTGGTGTGATTGTCTGGGGATTTTATTATTTATTAATCTTATTTTATTATAATCGCACTCGCAACCACTGGTGTCTGAGGTAGACAGGTTTACCCCATCGCCAAAGTGGTCGTCTCGAGTGGTCGGTCCAAAGAATGAGAGTTTGGAGCATGAGAGTTTAAAAAGAAACCTGCCTCTACACAAAACATTACTGTATCATAATTATGGCAATACTTGATGTCTATGATTAATGCAAATGATAATATTAGATGCAAGGCTTTATATTGAGAGTGATTGTTAGCCGTTCGGACCTTAACCGATTCCTATGTTGTGTGGGAATCACTCAGTTTACTCCCCTTATACAGCAAGTTTTTCTAGGTGTCATACAGCAACCGACTCCCAAATGTCAAAGAGAATTAAGTATTAGAAAGTAAGTAATGGTAAGTTGTTTTTTAACTTTTTTTGACTGATCACCATTGATTTTTATGATAAGTAAAAAGTTGAATTACTTAAGTGCTGTCTAACCATCAGCTGGCCTATAATAGCCAAAGAGGTCAAATAACATATGAATGACTCGTTTTTTTTTTCTTTTGATTTCAACCGTTAATGTATGAGAAAGTAATTTGAGCTTCAAAAATGCCACATCACTATAACTTTATGCAGCGTATGGTACTTTATGTTCAATGTGAAACAGGCGTCAATCTAATGACAATGGTTCTATAGAAAGTTAATTTTAGCATATTATTTTCTTTAAAACAATAAAATCTTAATATATGATATATACCCGTCGAGATGGATAAAACTTTTTCTTTTTTTATTTATATACTAGCTTTATCCCGCAACTTCGTAAGCGCTTAACTACCCTTCTCGTGGAAATTTCAGAAGTTATACAACCAGACACCCACTGAAAGAACCTTTATACCAAGTATCACACCCATGCACTCAAGGAATAAGTTTTTTTCATACAAACTAAAAATCATATATATATTTCCCGTGCCCGAGGGAATTTTGGGATTTTTTTTCGTAGCACAACCAGTCACATGCCAAGTATCACATCCGTACACTCAAAGAATAAGATTTTTCATAAAAACTAAAAAGTCCAACCCCTTCCCGTGGGAATTTCGGGAAGTCCTTCCATAATACAAACAGACACTTATTGAGGAACCTTTATATCAAGTATCACATCCGTGCACTCAAGGGATGGGATTTTTTCATACAAACTAAAACATCATATATTTCCCGTTCCCGTGGAAATTTCGGGAATTCCTTTCATAACACAACCAGACACACATTGAAAAACCTTTACACCAAGTTTCACATCGGTGCACTCAAGGAATAAGATTTTTCATACAAACTAAAAAGTCGTATATTTCCCGTTCCCGTGGGAATTTCGGGAATTCCTTCCTTAGTGCACCCCTACATCCCCTAAAAAATGTATGTTTCAAATTTCAGCTCTCTACGCCCAGTAGTTACGGCTGTACGTTTTCTGTCAGTCACTCAGTCACTCAGTCACTCAGTACCTCAGTCACTCAGTACCTCAGTCACTCAGTCAGTAACGGAACAGTTTTATATATATTGATGTATTACTGTATGTAAACCCAATCATACTTAAATTACCTATTACTTTTTGAAAACTTGTTTCGATATACTATATATACGACTATATATAACAACCAAATGCAATAGCCAATGAAAAATCTAATGTAAATGCAATGTCTTTTGATGTTAAGAATCCGCATTATCTGAATCAGTATTACTAACAATGTGACCATTTGGTGTCTATAAGATTGCGATCTTTGATTGAAGAATGAATTGGAAATTTAAACCTGCCGTTAGTGGACATATGGTGCGATCTATTTGTATCATAAGCTCCTCATATTGTGGCCATTGAGTGCAACTTTAGCTATTTACTGGATTTTGATCTTGGATTATATAATAATAATTACTTCTTATATTCATAAATCCAGTTCAAATTAAGTATCTTAAAGAACTGAAATGGTAGTATTTTAGTGAGTGACGCACCTCCTCATTATGTATTTGATTATTACACAGTCATCTTTGAACCTGAGTAGTCGTCTTTTATTTGGCTCCCGGTCATCCAACATCACAGTATCCACAAGGTTGTTATCACAATAATCGATCGACCGTCGACCGATGGCAGAATGGAACAGTCGATGTTGATTGATAGTTTTTACTAGGTAGAAAAAGTAACACCCTAACGGATAAATAAACTTAAAAAATAGTTACTATAAAAATGCAAATTGAACTAAGAAGTGTAAGCAATAAACTGTAGGACATGACAGCTCGTATCTGTATAAATCACACAAAAATTCACCCCCACAGAGTTTTGAACCCACGAACTCGGGATTCGAACCCAGCCGGGTGTCATCTTATTATTTAGTTAAGGAGCTCTGAAGTTTATTTAGAAATGTAGAAAAAAGGCAACCTTAAAGATAAATTAATATTATGTAGACTCACCTATACTGGCATGTGCCTTCACACCTCCAAGGTTTCTCACTCTGAACAGACCAGACTTTTTGAACGCGCAGTTAATTTTGAAACCGAAGTCCGATTCCAGCACACATGTGGGTTGTGCTTTTTCTGTAAAAAGAAGATACTAATCAATATTTTGGAAAACATATCATATGTTACTAATTAGTTATTCTAAGGTTTTTTTCATAATAACAAGCCGCAAAAGGGCAGCTTAAAATAGCCCTTGAATAAGCGTGCCCTGAAAGGCGAATTCTCTAAGCGAAATTACTTCAATGGTGGACACTATTCACTCGTTCACAAACATTATACATACATAACTTCACGCCTGTATCCCTTATGGGGTAGGCGGAACACCAGAGGTTAAAAAATCATCTGATGTCACGTTTGACAATTTTGGAGGCATCATAATGGTCGAGAGAGACTATTACAGTGATAGGTGGTCAGCCTATTGCCCACAAAAATCTACAATCAAACCTCTGTCCCTTAACTGACTTTTACCAGAAGCAGCTGGCACATTATATGTTTTTCCTTTTCACCAGAAAATTACCTACAATCAAAGTTAAACATATTTGTGACTTTAATCGTGATGATATAGCCACGCGCCTCCTGGATCAGTAATTTCTAAAAGCCACTCATTTGAGTTGCCTCCATTTACAGGATCTACCTCTACAGGATCAACTTACCTGCCTAGCGACCACTCATGATTTCAAATCAAATTATTTCTACGGAATCTACAGTCCCAAGGGTATAAGCGAAATTCCTATTATAATATTTGTAAAATTTTTATCAATCAAATAATGAGGCTTTGAAACAATTTGAAAACCTTATAGCGAAATCGATAATGGGAAATACTTGGCTGTCACTTAAATCTTTGCACAATCGATATTAAATATTGAACGTTATGGTTATAATTTGCTGTAAGCAAATGGTTATTTCAATTATTATAATAAGATTGTAATTAGGTAAACATAATAGTCACAAACCTCACTTAGTATGGCGAAGTTTTGTTACCTCGGGTTTTCTAATATGTTAGCGGATTTAATTTATATTTATTTAAAGTAGGTGAATATACTGTTATGTATGTAGGTAGTAAGTTTAGTTTAATAAAAGAGTGCGTTGTCAACCAGCAAGCGTTTCACTTGTCTCCGCGTCCCGATATAATATTGGCGACGAGGTTTCTGGCGTGGAGATGTCGAGAAGAGTTCTATGATGCTCAGGAAGAAAACGACAGGCCTATTGTTAAACTATAAGCAATTCTTTTAGAGTTCGAAATTGTTAATGTACCTACTCATTAAATAGGGGTGACGAGTGTTATGTATATAGGTAGTAGGTAAGTTTAGTTTAATAAAACAGTGCGTAGTCAACCAGTAAGCGTTTCACTTGTCTCCCCGTCCCGATATAATATATACCATTATTTTTTTCAAACGAAATCGTCACTTAGTTTCAGGTGGGATATGGGACAAACGCTATTATTTCAGTAGATATACAAAACGAAATATTGTGTAGTCTCCACTATATTTTTCAACCGGACTTTATCGCGTACAGCCTGATAACTTTTGTAACTTCCAACTTGACGCCCATCACCTTTGTCACTCGTGACCAAGAAAGGAAATGAAATGAAATGAAAATTTTTATTCTTCATAAGACCATCGAATGGCCGCTTAATGACGTCACAATTTTGTACTTCGGCTTTAACAAGGTGTTGATAGTTATTGAATAAGATATTACAGTAGACCAAGAGACAAAAAAAGCCGGCGGAAAAAACTCTTGGCAGTCTTTTTCAGTCAGGATTATACGAATTAAAACAAAGCATGACATTAAAAAAAAAAAACACAAGACAGCTAATTGCGAGAGCCAATGTCATGCCAAAACCAAATTGCTTACATAGTAGGTGTATTGAGCTATGGATGCACAACACGAACATGACAAACTGGGACCAGAGTATTTAAACAAGAATGGAATAAAATAGTCATTGTATCATCAGCAAAACGATCTGGCACAGCTAGCAGCACCCGTTCACGAGTATAACGCAAGCACCAGCCATCACCCTCCTCAACCATATTTTAAGGAAGAGGGTGACCCGATACCCGACGCTACCACTAGCCATGCCGCCTGAGGGAGCATGACGTTCTTGCTGTTGTTTTGACAAGAAAGTAAGTCCATTATGACACCGAAACGTCAAATGCATGCTTGTAAATCCAGTTAAATAAGTCTTCTATTTAATAATACTAGCTGTTTCTATTTTACCCGCGCAATTTAGAATCCCGCGGGAACGAAGATAAAAAGTGGCATATGTGCTATTCTATATATACTAGCACTATGCCAAATTTCATTCTAATCCGAACGATTGTATGACTGGAACAACGATCCAGTCATGCATCCAAAGTTTCACATTTGTAATATTAGTAAGATGAGTCGAACATACAATAGTGTTTTCTAAATTTATAAATCTACAAAAAACATATACAGATTATAAAATACAAGAAATTATGCCGACCTTCATAACCGCATCAAAATCAACTCACGCGCAACTCCTATCTCAGCCCATCAGAACAGTCGAAAAGCCTACATTACAATAATTTAAATATCTAAACTGGCCTCAACAGGATACTCAGTATTACGAACTAACCTAGATTTCTCCAAGACCTTATCTGAGGTAATGACCAATTAAGTATTGTTCACCTACGCGGTTTTTTATATTACAATAACTACGAGTAACTTTGGAATGCATATGTTGGTATTCTCAAAGATATGAACTAGTATTAAGGATATATGTATTGGAAAATTAGACTGTAACATTATATATCATTTCGTCTTACATTCGGTTTCACCGAATTTTAGCAGTTAAAACCGGAAATACGTGGATATAACTAGACGTAGTAACTAAAATAATAAAGCCAGCAATTCATAAGTACGACTCTATGTGTACTGGTGCTGCGAATTTAACTATTAAATATTTAACTGAAAGTTAATTAAAATGATATTCCTAAACATAAATTTTGTTGATATTATATTAAGTTAGAAGCATAGAGATGGTTGGACGTAGGCCTCTCCCAACGCGCGCCACTGAATTCGGTCTCTAGCAGGGACCAATTAGGTAGTCCAGCAGTGGACTAGCGCGGGCTGAGATGATGAAGATAGAGATGGTTTCCTAATAATAAGTGACAGGATCCCAGCTAATGCTGAACCTAAAAAAAAGCTTCGATTCTAACTATTACAGCAATAACACAACTTCATGCCTGTCTTGTTTTGGAGTAGGCAGGGACTAGGAAACGCCAATTGCTGCGATCCAGACTTACTTTTTTTGCTTTCACCACGTCAATTAATCTTCTAAGTTTTACTTCAATAGAGTGCGGCCGTTGCGAGAATGTGTCCCTGACAGCTCCTTATGTCCACTGAATAAAGTTTATTTCCGCTTCGAATGTTAAAAAAGCTATGATTTTGACAGCTGTTAGGAACGCAAGCTCCCACCGGTCGCACTATAGAAATCTTAATCATTGATTAAGATTTCCAAAAATCATTGATTTAAAAAAACAGATGGTATAAGTAATAATGATATGCAGCCATGATTTGCCATTACATTGGCACATGAATACTATATTTAGGTATGGTAGAATTATACAAAACAAAAAAAAAAAGTTAAAAGAGAAGTAATAATAAAAAAAATAGGATATTACAACAAAGCTGGTACAGCAATGTCAAAATTTGTATAATAATAAAATTGTATGTCAATACAAAATTATAAATACAGAATAGTTTAGCTATAATATCATTATAAATGTCATTATCACAACGAATATAATAAAAACAAAATGTATATGTGCAAATTAAATAAAGAAAATATGCCTTTTAAGTCGTAATATACCTTGTCAAGAAGGAAGCTATTGAGTGCAGTCTTAAACCGTTTGTCAGGGAATGACCGAATAGTTTGCGGTATTTTACTATATATTTAGATCATAGGTGCCATGCTGTCTATGCTAACTCTTTGCAATAAGGTTCTCCGTGCAATTTTATGTTTTACTGCACCGTCGCGTCCGCATCCAACGGGACATTTTTCAAAATATTGTGAATTATTCACAAAATTTAAAATTTCACTTATTTAACTACATTATCTTCTTTTACACTTTTAATATCGGGCAATTTTTATTTCTGTCTCAGTTATTCTTGTTTTCAGACATGTGCAAAATCAACTGATTGAAGCTTGTTTACTTTACTTGAGCACTAAATACTTGACCTCGAATCGTATAGCAGTCTCTTATAATTGCAACAAAGAGGACGCTTCAACAACTACACATCCTTGATTATCCCCTCTATAGATAAATTCCCACATAAATAAAATTTAATAGCTTTGCATGTAGATTGTGTTAAATTTTGTAACACTGCCTTGTTGATGGTACAGGGTGTTTGATACAATAACACCCATGGTTCAATAAAACAAAATATGGAAAATTTTTAGCTCTTTTTGGGTAAGGGTAAAAGAGGAACTGCAATTTTTAAACACATTTTTTTTATTGTATAATCTGCAACGTAATTTTTAAAAAAAGTTTCCAGCTATTAAAAGTTTTTTACTTTTTATATAATATTTTATAAAATATAATATTTATAATATATTTATATAATTTATATTTTCAGTATTGTGTGTTTTTGAATTATTTATTAAGTTTATCCATTTCTTTAAGAAACTTTGGGCTAATTAATGAGATATGAATGTTAAAATATTTTTTATTTATGTCTGGGGATTTTATATTTCAACCATCATTGTACCGAGCACTCTGTATTATATTTCGTCGCTTCATTCTTCAGATATTATATAACAGGTAGTCCTTTTTAGGTACTAGGTAACTTCGCATAATTTAAAGTATCATAAAAAAAACACTGTGGTGGGGCGCTGCCGCGTGGCATGATCCACCCGGTTCGCGCCAAGCCCTCATTCTTTTTTCGTGCGTGGTAACAAGCATACGTCATTTACTTTAATCATTTACTTAAGTTTTTACAAAATGCCTAAACGTACAGCAGAAGAACAGCTTCAACATTATAATAAAAAGATAAAAAAGTTGGAACAAAAAATAAATAAAAAACGGAAACAGCGAATTATTTCTTCCAAAGAAGAAATCTTCCAAGGTACGACCTACTTATTCGGTTTAAAAATGTTATTTAAAAAATCAGAGCAGAAAATGCGTGTCATCTATAATAGATATATCACGTTAACTGCTCAATATCGTAATGATGTAAACTTTAATAAATTTTATCTGATCTTATCGATCACCTTTTGTTTTCAATACGATTACAGAAAATGCGGGTAATCTCAAAGAGATCTATCTCGTTGTCTGTAATACGTTATGGGCGTTATATTAATATGAATTATATGTTTGTTAAAACATAAACATGTCGCCTCCAAGGTATGAGTTACCGCTACCACTGGATGATGTAAACCTGGATAGCCAGAAGACTGCCGCGTCATTCACTGTGGCCCAAGAGCTATCTGCAGAGACGCTCCCTAATCCGGAGCCGTCAATATCACAAGACGCACCAGGCATATCGGGAGAACCTAATCCCGATCTGGATCCAGAGCTGCTTACTGCACTTGGAGCTGCAAATTCCGATACACCCTAATTTGGCGCTAAAATACACGATGCGCTCTCAAATTTATGGACACCTTTACTAAGAAAAGGACTGTCCAAAGAAGACAAAGATAAATTAACCATAGAAAATACGGTACCCGAAAACTGCAAAAACTTGCAAGCCCCAAAATCAAATGCTGAAATCTCAGCAGCCATAACAGACCTAGCACGAGCACGTGACAAAAAAAAAAAAAAAAAAAAAATCCAAAACTTTCAGCAACAGCTGGGGTACGGTATTACCGCCATAAATCGAGGGATGGACGTCCTCCTTGAGAAGGAAGAAAACAAAATGAAGGCCCTGCGTCACGTAAGTGATGGATGCTGCCTATTATCAGACCTCCACTTTATGTTCATCAAAGATAGGGTAAAACTGATTTTACCGAATTTTGATACAAACTTTAAACATGTTATACAAGACTCCGAAAGAGACGAAATTTTATTCGGAAGTTCGTTGCCGGAAAAAATAAAGGCAAGTAAAGCCATTGAAAAGCAGGGAGCCCTAATTAAAAAAGGCCCAGCCAAAACAGTCTCCTCTCAAATATCAACGGTCAACCGGTCGTCTCAGCAGGGAAACTGGACAGGACCTCCTCGTTACCCGTCGTTCAGGGGGGCGCGGGGAGGTCAGAGGAAACCGATAGCAGCTCAAACACAGCGGCGCCCTCAATCGAACTCTGCGTTCAACGCCAAGTTCCAGCCGCAGACTTCGTCCAGGACGCGTGCTCCGACCCAACATTAATCAAGGTACATGCAGGTCAAATTAATTTATTTTATGATTGTTGGACAAAAGTAACTAAAAACGAAGTCATATTGAAAGGGATAAATTATGGATTTAGAATACCATTTGATACTCAAATTTGTCAGTATTCTATTCCTAAAAATAATTTGTCATCATGTGAAAAAAGAGACATGAAAATAGCTATAAATATATTATTAGACTTAGGGGCTATAAAACCTCGTTCTCCTTCAAATGATCAATTTATTTCAAATATATTTTTAGCTCCGAAACGTAACGGAGAAAAAAGGTTTATACTAAATTTAAAATCTTTAAACAAGTTCGTAACAAAAGCACTTACATTTTAAAATGGAATCTTATAAAACAGCCTCGAAATTAATTCCTCGTAATGGATACTTAGCCAACATAGATATGAAAGAATCATATCTACTTATACCGTTTTTTGTTAGTGACAGAAAGTACCTACGATTCGAATTCCAAGAAAATGATTCGTCTGAGCCGATCACTTACGAGTTCACAGCAATGCCGCATGGATTATCGGTAGCTCCGTGGGTATTTACAAAAATTATGCGTGAAGTAATGAGTCATTTGAGAAAACAAGGTTTTTAAGTCTACTACCTACTTAGGAGATACATATGAAGAATGCATGATTAATGTGAGAGAAACTTTGAAGTTATTACATTGTCTAGGTTTTATTGTAAATTTCGATAAAAGTCACATTGTACCAAAAAAGTCAATCAAATTCTTAGGTTTTATGTTCAACACAGAACATATGTCTATTACGTTACCTGGCGATAAGCGGCATAACATTGCACAGTTAATAAATAGGTACATTAATCTTAAAACTTGTTCATTACGAAATTTCGCTAAACTTATAGGTGTATTGATCGCAGCCTGTCCAGCCACAAAATATAGATTCTTATATACAAAAATATTAGAGAGACAAAAGTTTTTAGCCTTAAATAAGTTCGGAGGAAACTAACTATGAGGCGAAAATGAATCTTAATAAGATATTACTAAAAGATTTATGGTGGTGGAAAAATAATATTAATATTATTTCTTGTCCAATCATTCCTCAAAATTATAAGTTAGAAATTTACACCGACGCATTCTAGGACAGGCTGGGGAGCAGTATGCAAAAATAATAAATATAGTGGTTCATGGACGAACAGTGAAAAAGAAAATCACATGAACTTTTTAGAATTACTCGCGGTTTTGTTAGGTCTCAAAAGTATAGCTAGTGAAGGAAAAGATTGTGCAATATTATTACATATTGACAGTACTACCGCCATTAGCTACATTAACAGGATGGGAGGTATTCAGTTCCCACATTTGAATATTTTAAGTAGAGAAATTTGGCAATGGTGTGAAAAACGCAATTTATAGATATTTGCTTCTTATGTTAATACCAAAGAAAATCGAGCAGATTTCGAGTCCAGAAATGGGCCCTCTCGGATAGCGCTTTCCAACTTATTGTAAATAGTTTCGGGCCCATTAAGATCGACTTGTTCTCAAGTCGAGCCAATGCCAAATGTTAATTATTTGTCACCTGGAAGCCTGAACCTGATGAAGTCGCAGTTGATGCATTTACAATAAGCTGGGCTGACTTGGATTTTTATGCATTTCCTCCTTTTTCTCTTGTATTAAAATGTATACGAAAAATCATTGATGATAAAGCCGAAGGGGTACTTGTATTCCCCTTCTGGCCTTCCCAGCAATAGAGTCAGCACCCACTGCACTCCAGCCTTACCCTGGGTGCTGCGAGGCTCTCCGGGCGTCGTTCAGCCGGCGCGGCTGCCCACCAGAGGCTCTCACGTTGATGCTCGCCTCGCTCGCAGACACTACTGTTCGCCAGTACAACGTCTCATTGAAGTTATGGTTTCAAGAAGTGTGGTTATGCATTAATAGTTTCGAAAAATCCATTCCATTAGTTCTTTGATTCTTAAACGAGCAATTTAATAAAGGATGTTCTTACGGTTCATTAAATACACATCGATCTGCATTATCTCTTTTATTAGGAGAAGAGATAAGTGATAATAGTTGTGTTAAACGCCTCTTAAAAGGAGCCTATAAAACTAAACCTATTTAGCCTAAATATTCATTTACTTGGGATCCAAATTTAGTACTAAAACAACTGTCTTCTTCTTATCCAAATATAAATTTATCATTAGAAAATATTACAAAAAAAAAAAACTCGTTACATTATTAGCTTTATGTACCGGTCAAAGAGTACAGACATTGTCTTTAATTAAATTAGAAAATATTGTTTTTCAATCTGATAAAGTAAATATTATTATAACAGATATAATCAAGACTTCCGCTCCAAATCGTGAACAGCCCTTATTATCTCTCCCAAACTTTCAAAGCAATATCAACATATGCCCAGTATCAACTTTAAAATAATATATTTTTATTACAAAAAATATCTGAGGTTCAAACTCCGGGAATCTCTTCGTAACATTCAAAGCTCCCCACAGAACTGCATCAAGTCAGACGCTAAGTCGATGGATTAAGCAAACGCTTGCCACGAGCGGCATTGACATGAGCGTTTTTGATGCGCACAGCACACGACACGCGTCAAACTCAGCCGGTCTCAGTGTCGATGTCATTCGAAAAACGGCCGGGTGGACACAAAACTCACAGGTGTTCGCAAAGTTTTACCATCGGCCTTTAGATGATCAACAAAATAACTTTGCTTTGTCGATACTTAATCGAGACATGAACAATACTTAACCTAATATTAAAAATAGTTATTGAATATTACGTATTTTGATATTAAGTAAATTACTACATAAAAAATTATGTGTCTATAAATAGACTATCACTAAGTTTCATTAATTTAAGCTGATTATAATTTCTAGCAACTCAAATAAAGTAAGATTATTTGAAGCTCATTATGTAATAATACTAATTATTAAGTACTATAATAATAAAATATGTAATAACATATTTATATCATTAAGTACTTATTTTAATTTCAAGTATATACCTAAACAAAACTTTCTATCTCTGAAAATCTACCTGTTATATAATATCTGAAGAATGAAGCGACGAAATATAATAGATGATTAAACGAACTTCTAAGTGAAGTTCTATCGCTATTATATGAGTCGCTTCATTCGAAGATATGACGTACCCACCCACCCCAGAACCCATTTAAAAGTTTCGTTTAGGGTCTCTAAAGAATGAGGGCTTGGCGCGAACCGGGTGGATCATGCCACGCGGCAGCGCCCCACCACAGTGTTTTTTTTATGATACTTTAAATTATGCGAAGTTACCTAGTACCTAAAAAGGACTACCTGTTATATAATATCTTCGAATGAAGCGACTCATATAATAGCGATAGAACTTCACTTAGAAGTTCGTTTAATCATCTATAATATGACAAGTTAGCCTTCCAAATATGACTGTCCACGTGGCCCGAATAATAACGTAGCCAGTGAGTAATCGTTTATTCAAATAAAACTTTCGGATCCACTTTTACAATTTTGGTAGAAAATTAAACATTCTCTAGAAGAACCCACCTTTTATTTCTATTTGTTATCTTAATCTTTTCCATCAATTTCTTCTAAAATGTGCCGTTATAGCACAGATTAAATTTTGTTATTTTATACCTACAGATTTTTCAATCTCTAAGAATTTAATAATTTAAATAGGCAGAGTTAAACTAGATTACAAAAAAATATATAAATTATAATCTATCACTATACGTATAATAAAAACCGTTTGATTAGCCTTCTAAAAGCCACGAGACGCTATGGTGATGACGAGGAAATTTGTTCCTTTAGCTACCAAGCTGACCAGGTAAGGTGGTAAGGTATTGTCCTAGGTAAGGGATCGGAAGCGACGCGATGCGATATGACGTAATGCGACCAATACTTCATGTGACTTGTTTTGTGTGTTAACAGCTTTTTTTTGGAAAGATTTGGCACTCAACGGAGCATGCGATTACGCACGAAAGGTTATCTATAGGTATGTTAGCCCGAAGAAGGTTAGCAGCCATAGAATTGAATCCTGACAGTGCGGAGAGTTCTGAGGTCGTCGTGGCGCCGTGGTTACTGTGTGTATCATACGATATCACAAGTTAAGCAACGTTCGGCGCGGTCGGTACTTGGATGGGTGACCGCCGACCATTCATTTTTCACAATGCGACGACTTCCGTGCTTCGGAGGGCACGATAAGCAGTCAGTCCTGGGTGCTGTATACTTGTGTACAGTAGTTTTTTAGGGTTTGTCAGAAGCCGTATCGGCACCCTGAAAATTCTGAAATTCACCACCCAGCACCAGCCAGCTTGGTGGATTATGGCTTATACCTCCTCATCACCCAGGGGAGAGACTCATAGCCCTGCAGTTAGCTCATTACAAAGAGTTGTGAAAGCGGAGTCTTATGATACGAAACAACGTAGTACACCTGCTATAATAAGCCACTACGTTGCCGCATTCGTTGTTCACCGAGTACCTGTAGAAATATAATGGCATACTTTTTCGGGGCTATTTCCATAGGAGTGTGTGATCAATTTTAGATCAATCATGAAAGAGAAAGAACCATCCATCTCTCCATACTGGCAAACTTTCACTATGATAACATTAATTGTATATTTATTAATGTTTTAATGTGAATGTACCTATGTCTCTATTACTTCCTGCAGACACTCGATTCAGATCAAAGTATTTCACTTTATCCGTATAGGGCTTAACGCCGACGCGAACCGGATGTTTTGGAGAAAGGAGACATAGTGCTGTACAGACAGCAGAATCATGGTAATAAAAGTGTGATTACTTGTAACTTCTGATTCTTTTTGGGCACGTCTTTCACCAAGATTTTATCTTATTATGTTTGATGATAGACGCTTTTCAAGAAATAAGTATACCCTCAACACTATATTATTTTAGTTTCGGATTTAAATATCAAAGTTAAAAAACATCAACTTAAAAAAAGTTGCCTTCAATTCAAGTTGCAAGGTAGGTATACGGTATAGGTGATAGTTATTTATTTTCCATCAAAAGTAAAAGTTTTTCTGCAAACTGTACTTTCGTTATGTTCAGTATCTTAGTTACGTATTAAATGCTCTTAGTCATGGATGTCGGCTTTAACTGAGCTCAAATCTTTCTGATTTAGCAATTTAATTAGCGAGATATTCATCTCATTAATTACTATGAAGAATATTTAAAAAAAAGCAGACAATTTCGCGATTAAAGATTTTAAAATGATTAAATATTTTTTACATTTTCTTTACATTTCCATTTATTGGCCAATTTATAAAGATACTGCGCAATATCAAATCCAGCGGGAATATTGGATTAAAAAACCTATGTGCTATTCTAAGCTATACACTATCTGAAATTGCATCCAAATCTGTTGAACCTTTCTGCCGTGATTAAGGAACAATCATCATCATGGTTGTCTGGTAGAGATCGCTTACCAGCGATAAGACCGCCAATTGTATCTCAAAATTGTTATCATGTATTTCCTTTTTTTTGTACTTATTAATGGCATACAATAAAGTGTAAATAAATAAATAAATAAACAATCCATACATCCATACAAACTTTCTCATTTATAATATAGGTAAAATTATTTTCGTACTGTCTCATTCGCGAAAGTATTAATCTTATCAGAATTTATGGATAAAAATAATACAATCTCTTCAAAGAGTTGGGCTGTTCAAAATCTGATTTGGATTTCTCAAGCGTTAAAAAAAAGGAAAAAAAAGTTTCTTTATGTAAAAAATGCTGGAAAAGCTTATTGTTGTTATAATTTTACTGACTGATCCACTTCTTAAGCCGGAGCACATAGACCCTTACACGTCGGATTTTAAACTTTCATCCATTTTCATTTCAAAAGTCGAACACAAAGAGTTGATTGTTACTTTTTGGTACAGGTGGCCAAGATTTGGAACAAACTGTATGTTTCCTGACAAAAGTCTGAGTCCATTCAAGCGTCGAAGAATAGACTTGGAAGAAGAATAGACTTATTGTTGTGGATAGACTTATAACATCCTAATTCTTATGATATCTTTCCCCAGGAGACAGGGAAGAAAAGCGATTTCGAAAATATTTTGAATATAATAAGTGGTTACATTATTATGGTATATTAAAGGAAGGACAACACTACGCACCCAAGTATTTCTGGACGATAGAGGCAAACTTTCCAAAATGCGTGTCGTCGACTGTTAATTTTAATGCAAACCACGTATCAGGCCAACATTTAAAAACATTTATGCTTTCACAAATGAGGTGGAATTTCGTAAAACACTTAAAAATGACCGCTGTATTTTATGAACCGTTTCTTATTAATCAATCATAACATAACATAACTTCACGCCAGTATCCCTTATGGAATAGGCAGAACAACAAAGGTTGTAATGCCATCGGATGTCACGTTTGACAAAATTGGAGGTATTATAATTGTAGACAGTGACTATTGCAGTGATAGAGGGTCAGCCTATTGCCCGCAAAAACGCTTATAAAACCTCTGATCCTCAACTGAGTCTTACAGTATGCCCGGGAAGAGATGCAGCTGGCTCTCTTAGCTCCCAGTCCAGCATGGAGGAAATAAATCAATCATTATAATGATAATCGTACAAAATCTGTTATTATACAGGTTTATTGGTAATTAGTGGCGGAGCCGATAAGGAGTGATAGTATAGGCTAAGTCCAGTCGAAATTAATAGGTATAGGACCCACTGTCCTAAAGTAGGTAGGTATACGGTTTACATTTTATTTCATAATCACGGTAATTGGGTGACAACTATAGATATATATGTTGTCTCAATGTCCATAGTTGTCAGGAAAAGATCGCTTATCAGCGATAAGACCGCCAATTGTGTGACTATATTTTTGTTTTGTTAATCCTAAACTATGGTACTGTGTGCTATGTTTATTGGACAAGGTATCGAATGGATAAGTACTTTCTCGGTGCTATGTATGAAATTAGCCTCATTATGAAGCATCTTATTATAAGAGTAGCAGAGGTCATTTCCATCTAACAATAATTGCGTAATAAAGGTGATTTATGTAACATGTCATAATACTGCACCTAGGTTACAGATTTATGAACGAATATTGTACTTTATTGTGTACATATTTATATAGGTAATGATTATCTTCAAGGATAAAACGAAAAACGGATACTATAAAATGTGTATTTCTAATCGTTTAGCAATAATTTGTTTCAACGTTTAACTGTTTATTCTAGAATTTCAGAATTCCGAAATAAAATGGAAAGATAAGAATCATTAGGTACCTACAAGCCCTTCCCTTCTTAAGAGCTAACATTTAGCATGTCTCTAAAAGTTTATTGCATGTTAACAATTACATCGTATTTTACCAACCATGCAAACTCAATATTTATCTTACGTAACTTTTGCACAGTTAAAAACACATAAAACATTTCAGTTAACACTAAAACATTTTACGGTTACAAAAGTGAGACTGTCAAAGATCAAAGTTTTTGTGTCAACACGGTGAGTTTTAGGGTTTTGCGAAATATGTGATTAATATTAATAGAATCGTCTGCAATCTTGATGCAGAAGCATGGGTCATTGTTCTTGCTTTCCACATCAGGAAAGATGGAGGACGTACGATGTGATTCATTAACATAATCAATTGACCTCCTGCTAATAAGCGACTCGTGCTGAATAAAATTATCAATCATTCATTGATTACCTGTGAATTTAAATATCGTGTCACATTTTTGCTTTCGTCCGATTTTCTTAACAGTAAGTAATCTTCTATTCAACCGACTCCCAAAAACTCAATTCATCTGTATGTTTTTTTTATGTTTGTTACCTCATAACTTTTGACTAGGCGAACCGATTTTGATGACTCTTATTTCATATGATAGAGGATACTACTGATAGTTCAAAATTTTCATCGAAATCGATTGAGTACTTCATTATTTTTTTTTTCAAATATGTATGAATTCGGAGATCGTTTACATTGACGACCTTATACTTCTAGCCAAAGTTTTAAAAGTTGTTTTAATGCTCTGCATTCTTTGATTATATTCGTTAATCTTCTTTTGACGACCAGCTCAACAGGGTGTTGTGGTAACACACATTGCCTTCTGTGCCAAATGTCCTAAGTTTAAATCTCGTTGGCGGTGGATATTTGTGTGATGAAAACAGATATTGGCCAAGTCATGAATATAATAATGTTTATTTAAGTTTATTTTGGAATTAATTATGCTTTATCATCTTTTTATTTGTTTGAGAAACTATTTGGGCTAGACTATGATGTGTGAATGTCAAATATCTATTTATTTAATTTGAATATTTTGCAATGTCTTTATAAGCCAAATATTTAAGATCTGGTGAAAATGTGATTTGGAAATATTTAATGACGAACCAGTTTCTTCGTAACCTCATCTTGCATCTTCAATTTTAGCGCCACTTGCTACCAAATATGTCACCATCGAAATTAAACCAGGTTAACCAGACCTTGAGGAAATTAACTTTAATAATGTTTTTAAGTTATTGCATTTAAAATGCTCAATTATTCTTAAATAAATGAAAAAATTTGATAAATAAAAATCACTTGAACCTGGGAACTCTCGTTTGCCGGACGAGTTCTCTTCTACTGAGGTCCCGGTGGAAGTGGAAGAGCACACTTATCACATTTTTTTATTTATTTAAAATTAACTTTGAGACCACAGTGAACTACTACGAACATACAATGTATATGAGTATTTAGTTAAGTTATAGGTTTTGTGTTTTTAAAGCCGAAGAAGTTTGTATATTGAAGAATCTTGGGCGATCATCATCTTCATGAGCAGAGACGCACACTGCTGGACGGAGGATTCTTCACGTCGCCCGGATCCTCGCCGCCTTCATCTACCGTATTTTTTTTATAAAGTATGGATGGGACGTTTGTATAAGACTAAGGCTTGTACACATCCATCCACGAGAAACCTATTCACTGGACGCTTAAAAATACTAGGACTATACTGGTCAGGGAAAATAGACGCAGGCAGTTCATTCCATACCTTGGCGACCCGTATCAAAAAGGAACTGTCAAAGCGCTTAGTTCGACTTTTCGGAATATCTACCACATATGGATGGAAGTTCTGTCTGCGTCTAGTAGTCCAATGGTAAAAGAGTGAGGGTTCAATTTCTTCACTTGCGCACTCACCAAAATGTATCCTGTAGAACACGGTTAAACAAGCAACCTTACGACGATGCTCTAGGGTCTGCAGTTTTTTGTCATGAGGTCAACGTTGTTTATTAGTTTACGTGCTCAACGGAGTCCAGCGCTTCTAGTTTATATTTGGCTGAACCATCCCAAAGATGACTGCAGAACTCCATGCATAATCGCACTGGAGCAGTGTATAAGTTAATTCGTTCCATTCACTGTTATAATAAGTTACCAGTGAATAAAAACTTCTTGAGTTTGATTTTTGTTAGCTAAAATGGTTAGTTGAATGATTAATTGAAAATCGGTTATATACAGCATATCGACTAGGACATATAAATATGTAAATTGAGTATGCAGGTTATGCAACTGCTACAGTTGTAGCAAGAATAAACATACATACATACATAACGCCACGCCTGTATCCCTTATGGGTTAGGTAGGCAGAATACCAGAGGTTACAAGACCATCTGATGTCACGTTTGACAAATTTGTAGGTATTATAAAGACGGAGAGAGACTATTGTAGTGATAGGGGGTTAGCCTATCGCCCACAAAAATGCCTTTAAAACCTCTGTCCCTTAACTGACTTTTACAATATGCCTGGGAAGAGAAGCAGCTGGCACATTCTACGCTTTTCTTTCAGTCCAGCATGGAAGCAAGAATAAACGTCTACCGCCAAAGTTTAAACGACGTCCTCGCTTAAACTTTGTTAAGCCATCGAGCTCCTATACTACCCGCATTACTAACCCAGTCGTACCATGTCATACCATGATTTATGGCTCGACGAATAGTAACGGATGTCATGTCGACCTCTTAACTTAACTACTCATAAGTATGTTAAGATATTGCTTCCAATGTTGTATACAATTTGAAGCCATAAGTTTTCAAACAATCGCTGTCACTCAAACTCAAATATTCTTTATTTCGTAAGTATTTAAACACATTTGAAATAAGTCAAACAATTTACAAATTGAACTGAATCTACCACCACTTCGGAAAGTCGATCTGTTGAGAAGAAGTGGAAAGAAACTCAACAGCAATCTTTTAAAAATAAGAGAAAAAAAACATGTGAATTAACTTTAGAAAAGCCATCTTTACCATGTCCATGATTTATTTTGAGTTCTCGATATTTCGGCACCGCCATAAACACGACGTGACAAGTCTAAAATAAAATAAATAAATATTTCTGACACTCACCCAACATTATCTAGCCCAAATTAAGTTTCTTAAAGAATTTGTGTTATGAATAATAGATAACTGATATACTTAAGAAATATATAAACATACTTATTACAATACATATTTTTTATTAGAATAAACTTAAATAAGCATATAAACATCCATGACTTGACGACTAATATCTGTGTTCATGACACAAATATCCGCCGCCGCCGGGATTCGAACCCAGGACCTCTGGCATAGAAGGCAATGTATGTTACCGCTACACCAGCCGGTTGTCAAGTCTAAAGTTAGTTCCAAAGTTTGCAGCTGTATCCAATATCCGCACCCTGGAAATCTATAATATCTACCAATCAACACAGTTTGATATAGTTTGGTAATGTCTGCCTAGACTGCAGAGATAATGAATCATTTAATTTAGAAAATAAAGAAAAACAAGAAGAAGAGTAATTTAATTGTGATACGCTTAAGTGACGCGAATTATCAATGATTATTTCCTTACCACCATAAATTAAGTATTAGGCAAAAGCGCGAAGAAACTTATTTAATAAGAACCTTTCTATTTCATTTACAGAATGGTATTATTAAAAAGTGCGGTCTGTGGGATACAACGTAAGATCGCTTTTCTAATAATTACGCCGTCTCACGTAATTGTTGCAACAATAAACTTTTTATTAGAGATTTTACTTTTAAATGTCTAGATCTAGGTACGTTGTATAAAACATATTGTTGCTAAGCTTATTTAGCCCTTATTACCATGGAATATAGTTTATATTTTTATTGCCGTATCAGTAAGTAAGTGTGCAATGTTAAATTTGAATGCAAATTTTTCAGAAATTCTAAATGCATTTATATGCCTCTATTTAATTTTATTAGGAGTTTTGTTTTGGAAACTAGAAGACAATTTAAATATTTTAAAAAGTATAAATACTTAATTAACACTAAAGTAGACAAAAATCCTCGAGTAATAAATCCTTTGAGTAAATAACGTTGTTAATATATTAAATATGTGCTTCAACTAGGATCATCAAAATCTTTTTTATATTGTCTAAGATCCTGACACGACTGTCCAGTGAGAATGAAACGACATTTATTTCCACCAAACCTACCTTAGAACCATTCCAAAAGAAGGGCCTTTTGGTCAAAACACCCTGCACTGAGTTCATCTGTTTGAGAGCTTTCCACATACAGATACTTATGTTGAACGAACTAGCGTTTTTGCGTTGGGTGTTCCTTTAATAATAAAAAAGATATTGTAGCAGAATGAATTGGGTTATCACTGGTCATTTTCCCTAACTCGTCAATGGCAACAAAATCTTTATTTAATTTGACGACCACTTTGACGATGGGGTAAACCTATCTGCCTCAGAAGCCAGGGTTGCGGGTTCAATTCACGCCCGGAACAAGAAAAAAAAATGTTCCGGGTCTGGGCGTTTATCTATATGTGTATTTATATTCTAGGTTCCCCCCTAGTTCGCTACATGGTATCTCATAACACAAGCTTCGCTTACTTTGAGGCCATGTAGTTGGTGTGATTGTCTGGGGATTTTATTTATTTTTAAATAAATAAATATTAAATAATTTTTAATCTTTAATTCGTCATTTTTATTACTAGTATTCAGCAGAATACCACATATTAGTAATGTAAGTTTTTTAAATCTAGCTGTAGTACGCAGGACGTTTCAGGTGTAGTAGGTACTATAACGTGGGATCGTAAGATTATTTAAAGAAAAACTGTTTGAGATTATTTTATTTATTTCATAAGGGAAAAACTTTACTTTGAACACTTTTATAAATTGGGACAAATAAAATTATTATTAGAATATGGTGGAGCGGTACGATTCGCGGATTATAAGATTCAGAGATTTTTCTCCGAAAATAAACATTGATCAGCCCTTTCTGAAGGTTGGGCCGAGAATATTCTAACAAAACTAAAGCGTTTCTGTCAGAATGAAAATATTCAAATCAAATTAAAACCATGACATACTGTTAGTTCGCGCCATAGCCATCCTTATTTCTCAATATAAGGCGCGCTCAAGCAGTATGTTACGATATTTTTATAAGAATGGGCTCCAACCACATACGCTCCAAGACTTTTTCGAAGATTATACCGATCATAAACAGATTTTTTTTTTGTTTTTCCGCCAAGGAAAGTCTTTGGCACCCACTAAAGCAAGCTCTAGCGGAAGGAGGATGAATCCTGTTACGGACGAATGGGCATTCTATATGCAGTGGCTAGGAGATATAGAGTGCCCAGACAGTGTGAGGACTGAAAGTTCGGCCACGAGACTCACTCAGATTCGGCTGAGTATACCCACTAAACATACCCCTTTACTGACCCGCCTTGATTAAGGCCCCTGATCATCGTCGGAGCGACAGCCAATCGGTGAAAGAAGCTGCGCAGTTCACCAAAAGGAACTGAAAGCGAACATAAACAGATAGACAGACCTTCGCTTTTATAACATACGAGCGTTTGCCCGCGACTTCGTACACGCATAAACTCAAAAGTCCTATATTTTCCGCTCCCGTGGGAATTTCGGGAATTTGCTTCCATATAACAAACAGACGCTTATTAAGGATCAAGGACCAAGTATCGGATCTGTGCACTCAAAGAATAAGATTTTATCATACAAACTAAAACATCATATATTTCCCGTTCCCGTGGGAATTTCGGGAATTCCTTTCATAACACAACCAGACACACATTGAAAAACCTTTACGCCAAGTTTCACATCGGTGCAATCAAGGAATAAGATTTTTCATACAAACTAAAAAGGCCAATAAATCCCGTTCCCGTGGGAATTTCGGGAATTCCTTCCTTAGTGCACCCCTACGTCCCCTAAAGAACGTATGTTCCAAATTTCAGCTTTCTACGCCCAGTAGTTACGGCTGTACGTTGTCTGTCAGTCACTCAGTACCTCAGTCACTCAGTCAGTAACGGAACAGTTTTATATGTGAGCAGTTAAACACATTTCTGCGGTTAAACCAACCGATAGCCAACATTAACACATTACGTTCTATGCTATAAGAGCTAATTTACTGTAATATGGTTCTTATTATCATAAGTGAATTGGGAAGTTTTGTGGTCTGCATGCGGTGTTTAAAGTGAATCTAATTTAGATCCTGATATTAAGTTATTGAAAGCGTAAGTATATCGTTGGGTATAAAAAATATGTTTATAAAAAAACTTTTTAGGTGTACGTAGTTTAAAATAAAAACAGAGCCCTTATTGGATCACTTTTTGTTCTACTTCCTGTCTGTCTGTTTATGAGATCAAGTCGCTATCTGGTTGATTTTGTGTAATTATATTTTGTGTCCACAAACATGGTTGTCTGGTGTGAATCGCTCTTCAGCCATAAGATCGCCTAACTGTATCACTAAACTAACTTTATTTTCTACTGTTTTACTGTGTAAGTACCTATATAAACATCTAAACCAAACCATACAAAAGTTTGTGTCGTGGCCGGGAATCAAACCAAATACCGCTGCTACAGAATACTTAACCACTACACTGCAGCAGACTCATCAAGATTAAGTTATTACATGAAAGTAAAAAGCTGCAAGAAGGTCGCACCACAAAAAGCAAAACCTATCAAATATCGTTCAGTAGTTTCTACTGATTGCAGTTTAATCGAAACGCGACAGACGTCCACGTCTGGCATACTAAACTACTTAAGTAGTGAAAAGTAAGGTCATGTTGTTTGTTTGTGTATTTGATATTTTAATTCTGCTTTAAGAGAATCACTAAATTAAATATTTTTGATTGAACATGCTGGACTGGGAGCAAAGGAAAAACATAGAATGTGCCAGCTGTTTCTCTTCCCGGGCAAACTGTAAAAGTCAGTTAAGGGACAAAGGTTTTATTGGATTTTTTTTTGTGGGCGACGGGCTGACCTCTTGTCACTGCAATAGTCTATCCACCATTATAATGCCTCCAAATTTGTCGAACGTGACGTCAGATGGTTTTGTAGCCTCTGGTGTTCTGCCTACCCCATAAGGGATACAGGTGTGAAGTTATGTATGTATGTGTGTATGTACAAAGTACTGCCTGTGTACCTTCTGCGGTTTTACCCACGTAGTTTCGGATACCTTTATGAATACCAAAATAATAAGTGTGACTCGTGTTATCCCGACTATGTAATTATTTTGAGCAACTTTTCAGCGTCCGTACAACTCTATTTCAGTGTGAAAGTGAAATATTTACAGTAAAATCCGTTTTTTATGACTCCGCTTATATTGACCAACCACTCATTATGACGTGTTTACACAGTGAAGTTTGGTTTTCATATCTATAAAGCTGAAGAGTTTGTTTGTTTGTTTGTTTGAACGCGCTAATCTCAGAAACTACAAGTGGGATTTGAAAAACTCTTTTTGTTTTTGCATTTGATAGCCCAACTCTTAAGGAAGATTAAAAGCTATATTTTATCCCGAAATTCCCACGGGATCAAAAGTTACGCGGGTAAAACCGCGCGGGGTGGTTAGTAAATTATATAACTAAGTCGGATATAATGACTTCGCCTAAAGTGACATATCTCTTATTGTGACCCTTTTTTATCAAATATTGTCCGCTTATAGTGACCGACCGTATTATTTCTAAAACTTTTGGCAGTGTTCGTCGGGTGAGTCACGTTATACCCAAAGACTTTCGGCGCGTGAAAGGCTTTTTTAATTTGAGTCTCAGAGCGTAGATTTACTTATTGAGTCTAAATATTAATATCTACTTTGATTTATCCCTATTTTGTTCCTCTCTAATAAAATAAATCACATACTAACTTAAACACTTTATTTATTCTTGCAGTACCTATGCTTTGTATGACGTCCGTTTAGTATGACTTATTCCCTTTTTTATTTCCCTTCGATGTCATTATAAAGGGATTCCACTGTATTTAAAGTTTCCGTAGTGCATTGGTCTAGGCGCTATTACGCGAATCCTGAGGTAGCGGGTTCGATTCCCGCACAGAGCAATAAAAATGTTCCGTGTCTGGGTGTTTATTCATAAGTATGTATGTTTATATTTTAGGTTCCCCCTTAGTTCGCTACATGGTATTCTAATATATACCACAAGCTTTGCTTAGTTTGGGACCAAGTAGTGGACGTTATTATCTGAAGATTTTATTACTAGGTATTTATTTTATTTAAGTAACATGAAAAAGAATACTCATCAATAGTGGAATTTGTTCAATCAATAAAAAAGGGAACATGATACAAAACCTTAGTGAGTGAGCCGCCTCGAGTCCCATGGTTCTCCAAAAGTAATCTCAATAAACGGCAGTTGGTCATATGTATGAGAGTTCGCTCTGAACATGAACCGTTAAATGCTTTCAAATTCCTGCTTGGTAGATCTGACACTCCTAAATGTAATACTAGTAATAAAAAAAGATGACCTGTATCGTCTTCTATTGGAATGTGTCCAGAACGAAAACGAACATTTGAGTCTATTAACTGATACCGGAACCCACAAACTAGAATTGTTTTTCCTTTTGCATTCATGCCTTAGCTCTAATTTCGAATGTACTTATAGTGACAGAGTATTAAGTTTCCTAACTTACTCCTTCACAAAAAGATTAACTGATAGTTTATAAGTAATTGTTAACCATGTATTGTTTGTGTATTGTAATGTTTTAGTTATTGTAAACATACCTAGCCGACGTAAGCGCAAAGGTGTAAGACTATATTAAATAAGGAGAAGAAAAAAAGTATCTAAACAATGGTAAAAAATCAGTATCAGTGTCAATCCAAACTTTATTGTTATAAAATGACTTTAAACTATCATAAATTTTTGTGGTGAAGGTTTTTAGGAGATAGGGAAGTATAAAAAATCTTAAATATGCAAAACATTTAAAAATGCTCAATTTTTCTTAAATAACTGAAAAAATATAATAATTAATAAAATCACCCGATCATGACTTGAACCTGGTACTCCCGCTTATTGGGCAGGTACTCAACCAACTGAGCTATCGAGGCTTGGCCATATGCCATCGAAACTTCTTAGTACATTCTTAAGGCTATATTGCTAACCTAGCTCCATTTCGTAGTATTGCTATGTAGCTAGTATATTTAATATTTACTTTATTTAATATCGTTTTGTGCATCCATAGCTCATTGCACCTACTATGTAAGCAATTTGGTTGTGGCATGACATTGGCTCTCACAATTAGCTGTCTTGTGTTTGTTTTTTTTCATGTCACGGTCAATTTGTACTATACCTATTTGTATTAATTTGATAATTATGAAATAAAATAAAAGCATCCCTTTACAAGACCCAGGTGTTTACAAGATTGACTGCGGCTGTGGGCTTTCCTACATTGGTCAAACCAAAAGAAACGTATCAACCCGCGTAAAAGAACACATAGCTGATATTAAAAATCGAAGAGCTTCAAAGTCTGCAGTTTGTGAGCATTCCATGGACAAGCCCAACCACTACTTAAGGTTTGACTCTGTGAAAATTTTATCTAGAGAGAAGCATTACATTCCTAGAATGATCAGAGAAGCGATTGAAATTAAAAAACACCCTAATTTCAATAGAGAAGATGGTTGGAAACTATCACCGACATGGGACCCTATCCTGAAAAACATTAAATCTAACATCCAGCAAGCTGCACGACCTGTAACTCAAGATACTGTCAGCTCGTTTTGTGTCAATCCAGAACGCTACGCTCGAAGACTGAGAAACAGATGGAGATGATGATGTATAACTTTTTTCAATCTATCAATCCGACGCTTGACACCTCAGTCGCTCGTGACCACGGGGTCTGAAAAGACACCGAAACGTCGAGTCAAAATTTAAAATGTAAATATACGCGATAAATCCGGTTAAAAAGTGTTTTATTTAATAGTATGAATCGCGAAAACTTAAGACAATATTATTTGATAATTATGACTGAAAAAGAGTGCCAAGAGTTTTTTTCCGCCGGCTTTTTTTGTCTCTTAGTCTACTGTAATATCTTATTTAACAACTATCAACAACTAGTTAAAGCCGAAGTATGTGATGACTGACTTCATCAAGTGTTTAGTGAAATTCCTAAGATGAATAAACCTTTTTGAATTTGACTAATTTTAATTTCTTTAATCATGTGACATTGGATTGAAAAAGATTTGATATAAATAAAACTACTTTTTAATCGGATTAATCGCGTATAATTTATATTTTACATTTTAACTCGACGTTTCGGTGTCTTTGCAGACCCCGTGGTCACGAGCGACTTAGGTGTCAGGCGTCAGATTGATAGTGGAAAAAGTTATACATCATCTCCATCTATTTCTCAGTCTTCGAGAGTAGCGTTCAGGGTTAACACAAAATGAGCTGACAGTGTCTCGAGTTTCAGGTCGTGCTGCTTGCTGGATGTTTGACTTAATATCTTTGAGAATAGGGTCCCATGCTGGTGATAGTTTCCAACCATCTTCTCTGTTGAAATTAGGGTGTTTTTTAATTTCAATGGCTTCTCTGATCATTCTAGGTATATAATGTTTCTCCCTAGATAGAACTTTCACAGAGTCAAACCTTAAGTAGTGGGCTTGTCTATGGAATGCTCACAAACTGCAGACTTGGTTACTCTTCGGTTTTTAATGTCAGCTATGTGTTCTTTAACGCGGGTTGATACACTTCTTTTAGTTTGACCAATGTAGGGAAGCCCACAGCCACAGTCAATCTTGGATACACTTGGGTCTTGTAAAGGGATGTTGCATTTAACTGGACGAAGATGTTGACTAATTTTTGAGTTTGGTTTAAATATTGTTTTGATGGAAGCGCGGAGAATCTGACGAATCTGACGCCTGACACCTCAGTCGCTCGTGACCACGGCGTCTGCAAAGACACCGAAACGTCGAGTTAAAATGTAAAATATAAATTATACGCGATTAATCCGGTTAAAAAGTAGTTTTATTTAAATTATGAATCGTGAAAACTTAAGACAATACTAAAGATTTGATATATAGTTTTTCCACAATGTCATATCTATTGTTTGCATTTCGTTGTTTAGTAGAGGTGAAACTAATTTATTTTTATTAACATTTTTATTTTATTTTTATCCACAATGTCATCACTATTGTTTACATTTAGAGGCAAAACATGTATATTAACCTATGTTCCCAATGTGTTGTAAATTTAAAAAATTACGAATAAGTACATTGAAGTTCTATATTTTCTACAACTACTGATCAAGATGATCAAAATATTTTAAATTCACTTCTTCAAATACACTTGTTCTAAATGCAAATGCCTCTACCGTATTCTTCGCACGTGCTTTCTCTGCACCAATTTACAAAGATCTCTCAATTTAAACAATTACCAGACATAACTAGACAACTATTACTGGTTAACTCATCAACCAATGACAAATGAGCCCTGTGTTACTAGGAATCGTTTGGTCTCGTAGGTGTTAAGTATTTGGTCATCTATCACAACCGGATTCGAAGCACAAAAGGTCTCCATTTCGCGATGGGTCAGCAGTGAAAGTAATACTTTGATGTATGTTGTTTTAGATGGTGTGCTTTGGTTTTGGTTTAGCTTTTAATATTGGTATTCTTGGAAACTTTCTAAAAACGAGGGCCAATCAAATTGTTTGGTTCGTGGATTAATTTCAAGGCTTATTTTTTTTAAATCAATAATCATGCGACTTAGACTGCCGTGTCACTAGAAAAATCATGTAGATCATGGAGAATAAGGTGGTGCATGTCTATCCACGAGAATCCTATTTACTCGACACTTAAAAGTATCAGGACTGTCATGGTTGAGAGAACACAAACAAGTTTTTCAAGTATAATGATTTATCATTATAAAGGTAATATACCAACAACATTTTTATTTTCAGATGCATGAGGAAATTCGATTAAAGAACGCTTTGCACGTTATAACTAAGTATATTTCATAGGTTGAAATATAAACAAAAATCCAAAACAATAAAATTAAAATCATATTTTTTACCGCAACATACTTTATGCACATCCATTATCACCCAATCATACTTTCTACAGGAATTACACATAGTTTTTAACCCCCGACGCAAAACGAGAGGGGTGTTATAAGTTTAACGTGTCTGTGTATCTGTGTATCTGTGTATCTGTCTGTGGTATCGTAACTATTTTGACGAAAGATCCTTAACAAAAGGTATTTGGTATAAAACCATTCAGCCTTCTCTGCCCCTTGCACCTTGGTTCAGCGTGGGTCAAACTAGTAGACAGGAGGTTGTGACGTTTCTGAGACTCCGATCTGGACATGTACCGCTAAACAGCTTTGGTTTCATGATGCGCAAAGTTGATTCCCCCAATTGTGCAGTATGTGGGTCTGTTGAGGACGTTTATCACATTTTGATGGAGTGTAGTCGCGTTGAGTCTCAGAGACGCCACATCTTTGGTGAGAGGAATAGTAATTTGGGTTTTTATACCAGTGTCTTGGCCCATCCTTTATCGGATAAGGCCAGGTCACTATATAAATTATTTATTTTTTGTATCAAACTTCGCGCTAATTAGTTATAAGAATATTTGTAAACTAGGTTTAATTTATGGTATACAATTAAGGGGGGTGACGTTTCCTACGTGAAATAACTCCCTAATTAATAAATGAATAAAAAAAAAAATAAAAAAAAAATAAAGGTAATATACCAACAACATTTTTATTTTCAGATGCATTAGGAAGTTCGATTAAAGAACGCTTAGCACGTAATAACTAAGTATATTTCTTAGGTATATTTCACAAACAACATTGAATCCAAAACAATAAAATTAAAATCATATTTTTTATCGCAACATACATTATGCACATCCATTATCACCCAATCATACTTTCTACAGGAATTACACATAGTTTTCGAAGGTCAATACGAAGAAGGCCAAATGCCGTATCCAGTATACCATCACTTCGTACATCTGCGTTTCACATTGACCATTCAGTCAAGGTTGACGGACAGCGATGAGTAAACAATAGAATGCTAATTTTTAAATAAAAGAGTGAAAATATGATAATTTTGATTTATTTTTATTACTTTTGTGGCTTGATTGAGCGAATGAATCGTCGGGGTAAGGCCCAGGTGTGGTTAGTTAATGAGAAATACCAATGATTGATGATCGTTAAAAATCAATAAATTCCCTTTTGTAAAACGAGTTTTATGATAGTTATTACTTTTCCTATATTCTTGGAACTCTATTGATAGCTTAAACGGTTCATTATAAGAATAAACGACTATCATACTTTAGTATCTGTAAAGTCACAGAAGCGTCGAGTGGAAATTTCATAAGCAATAAGATGTTTAAAAAAACTTATTTTATTTCATTTCTACTGTTTACTTAATCTCCGATGGTGCTAAGCAAAAGAAGCCTTTGATCCCGTGGGAATTTTGGGATAAAACATAGCCTATAACCTTCCTCAAGAGTTGAGCTATCAAATGCAAAAAGAATTTTTCAAATCCCACTTGTAGTTTCTGAGATTAGCGCGTTCAAACCAACAAACCCTTCAGCTTTTTATATCAAGTATAGATATATAATTGTTCATAGATAATATGGGAAATATTAAGTTTTGAATGTAAAAAAATACAAATAAAAAATTAACATATTTGAGTTAAGGAAGGAACTTAGTTCTTCATTAAATATTGCCGAAACACATTACATATTTGGCATCAGATTTTACATAAAGGGTAAATTCTAAAGGGGTCCTAGGATTAGTCTAACTTAACGATATGCTTAGGGCGGTAGAGATGGTCGGACGCAACCCGAGGCGGCTGCAACTGCAATCTCGTTATTTTATTACGACTCTATTTGATCACAACTCCACGTTAGAACATATCGGTGCAACCAACGCTTGCGCATACAAAATTTCACTCCGGTCGCCGTAACGAGACGAAAGTATAGAAATAATACTGATATTCCTGTAATATTATACCAATTTGTATTGATATTGGAGACATTTTGAAATCAATAATAATAGCACTTTATTTATATCAATCTTTTCTATTGGCTTCTGAAGTAAATTAGTAACGATGTGAATACTTATAACCTGCTTAATATTGATAAGTTTCTAAATATGTTTTTAATTTCGTAAATATAATAATACAAGCTCTTAAAATTACTTAAATTTATAATTTTTAGTCATCCAAAGCACAGAAATCGTGAATGATTTATAGACAGCGGTCATCCATTCTTGTACGAGCTGAAAAAAGCTAATTAATTAATAATTTAATGACTAATTACTTAAATTTTACTATTAAAACATAAACAGACTGAAGATAACTTCTTACGATACAAAGTTTATTCGAAGGAACAGCGCCGACGCGTTGATGTCTTTTCAATGAAACGTTGTTGTGCAGTAACATACCTGAAACAAAAATAAATTTTATTATTATACGATTTTTGAACAAACTGAATTGAATTTATGATTTATTAAATAACCTTTTTTAAATGACCTTTTTTAAATCCTAAGTGTTAATTTTGCGCCGTAAAGTTTATCGTTTCCTTCGTAACAAGTATAACAAGTTAACTTAAAAACCATTGCCATTCGAGTTGGCAACATTCTGATGGAAAACCCAAGTTATATGTAGGTTGCTTAGTCATGACATATCCTTTTGATATGTTGCGTAATGTCATGGAGTTTTAACTGCTTCGGTGGCGTAATAATCAGTGCGTCTGTGGTATGAGTGAATCGTTTCAAGTTCGATGCCCGGCGAGCTTAGTTAGCTTAGCTTAGAACATTTAAACATAATAATATCTCATGTTTTCACGCCGGAAACTACTTTCCAGAAACCAGGACAGGCCAGTTGCTAGTAACTATGAGTACTTATACTGAAACAACACTTATGCTTTTTAATACTTAATTTTTTAGGGATATCTTGGTAAAGTTTAAAAAAAGATATCTTACAAATTAACGCATTCAAACTATGAAACAATGTCTTTGTTATTATCAGATGTGTATACAGTCTGCAACAGAATAATGTATACCACCCAGGTCTCAAGCACACATACCACGCGTATGCATATTGTATGTCTGCGGGAGGCTGGGTGGTATACATAATTCTGTTGCAGACTGTACATTACGGTACCCTATACGATTAGTTAATATATGGAATTATAACATCAACTCTTCGACGTGATTGAAGAGTTACAGCCCGTTCATACATGATCCGTTTTACTGCATATGTTTTACTGGATACCTTTTATTGAAAATACGTATACTGAATACTGTGCCATATGTGAAGTCGCTCATACAACTCCATTCGCCATCGATGAAAAAAACGTATCCGGTAAAACGTATCCAGTAAAACGGACCATGTGTGAACGGGCTGTTACTTAACTAAGCAAATCAACGGTTATCTGTAAAACACGACACAGGCAATCTATTTATTATAATAATAAGTTTCACAACCTTAGCACGACTTTGTTTATAATCTATATTTTATTACGTATCAAGTTTGATTCTTTTTAAAAAGGGTATACATTTTATCATTTTCATTATTCATTTATTTATACTTTATTGACATTGACATTAGGAAATACTTGTTCAACTGAAAAAAAGATATAGAAAGGCACAATATTTTGACCAAATGATACTAATATTATAATTGTGAAAGTGAGGACGAATAATTGTAGCCTACAAAGTAAATATAGCTATGTCATTTATAACTCTTCTTGCACGATTTAATTGACGTACAGCGACATCTATCAAATAAAAGCAAACTAAAATTTTGTATATTATACAGGGTCCGCTTATAATAGTCAATTATATTTTAATAGCAGATTAGGAATGAGGTGGTTCTGAATTTCAAAAAAAAAAATTACAAAAAAAAAGTATTTTTCAAAATTCTTCACTGTAAGGAAAACTAAATACTAATCTACATTTAATGACTACATACAATTAGATGAAAACGTTGTTATTACATGCTATCTAGTCATAAACAATAGACCAAACATAAATTTTGATCACTTTTAGAAATTTTAATATATGAAAAATATTGAAATCATTTTTTTTTCGTAATTATGACCCACTGTTCAGTCTTAATCTGCTATTAAAATATTATGGACTGTTATAAGGCGACCCTATAATTGTGTAAGTTTGGATGGATGGACGTATGCATGTCTGGATGTTTGTTACTCTATCACGGCAAAACGGCTTAATGGATTTGGATGAAATTTGGCACAGTTATATTTTACAGTCTGGAATAGGGTATAAGCTACTTTTTATCTCGATGTTCCCGCGGGATTTGAAATGGCGCGGGTAAAAGAGCTAGTATAGACAATATAGATGGTCTTAATCGACCCATAGTTACTCGCTCAGGGTCGGCTTATAATGCACACCGTGTTGTCTACATACATACTTATATTTACTTCACGTGTCTATCCCTTATGAGGTAGGCAGAACACCAAGGAATATAAAAACCATCTGATGTCACATTTGACAAATTTGGAGATATTAAAATGATGGGGAGAGCCTATTGCAGTGACAGAGGATCAGTCTGTCACCCGCAAAAACGCCAATGAAACCTCTGTCCTTTATAGATCTTTATTAAATCTTCACCTTTATTATATCTTTATAGTAGCTTTCGTAATCATATGAAAATAATGTTAGGATACAACTAACTTTAAATAAATAACTTATACATCTTAATTATTACTAGTTATATTATTCTACATTAACGAAAGTGTTTTGTCTTACGTGAAGTTAATAATATTACATACTACTTACTTATCTAACTTACTTATCTACTTACTAACTTAATCATTCTACTACTTTTCCCGTCGCTTATTGTGCACATAATTAAGTAAGTATATACCTATGCTTACTCTCATAAGAGCAGAAGCGAAATTTCTGCGACAAAGCTGTAAATATCGAACTATTGTTAGTAGAAACTATTATAAACATAGACGAATATAGACCTACGTCTAAGCAAGGTAAAGTTTATTTTAGTTTGTAGTTTTAAGACGAAACGGTGAAAACGGTTAAGGAATAGTTATAAGTTACAACATTTCTTTGGTGTAAAGAATTTTCACGAAACAATGGGACAGTTTAGTTAATTTATGGAGGATTCAGTATAGATTGTTTAGGTGTTAAGAGTTAAAAGGTTGCTTAATAATCTTCCTTATTGCTTATGTAATAAGATATTTTAATTTATTTTCTTCAGACATGTAACGTTGCATCTTATTTTGTAATACATTCCTCTATTTTTAACGAAAACAAAAGTATATAAATATAATTTATCTGATGCTAAAAGGCATTTGTGTTTATGGACGTCAACGTTCCTGGATGAAATAATTAGTGAGAGAATAGTAAACTTAAGTTCATATTTATTCAAATAATTGTTGTTCTGAAATCTAGCAACCAGCACTGGGCTAGCTTCGTGGTTCACGGCTTCAACCTTTTCGTCACCCAGGAGGGAGACTCATAGCCTTGAAGTGGGCTCTTAAAAGTAGTTGTGATAATGTTGATAATGATACTAAACATAAATGCTCACGATCAGACTTGGCGTAGCACTCCCTGATAGGCTGGTCCATATAATTTCTTCCTACTTAAAGAACGCTTTCCTCCCCCCACCCCATCAGGGCTGGCGACCCTCAAGGCTCAGTTCTCGCTCCTACCCTATACTCGATCAACACGAACGACATCCCCAAACCACCTAAGGGGGTCAAACTTGCCCTTTTTGCCGATGACACCGCGCTCTATTGCCAGGTGTTCAAATGTCCAGAATAGTTGCAAAGTTGCAATCGAAGGTTAATGAGCTCAGTGCCTGGTTCACGAAGTGACGCATTGAGGTCATTCCCAACAAAAGCTCGGCGATTTAATTTTCACATAAATGGCGTCGTGGTCACTTTGACACACGGTTCCACATGTGGGGAGTCCCTATACCGTGTTCCAATACGGTTAAGTACTTAGGCGTCACACTAGACAAAAAGCTCTTATTTCTATCCCACATCACCAGAGTATCGAAACTAGCCAGACAATATCTCGGCCGACTCTCCAGCATGTTGGGCCGACGCAGTAAAATATCCCTCCGCAATAAGCGGACCATCTACAAAGTCTGTATCCGACCAGTCATGAATTACGCGGCTTCCGTCTTTGCCCACGCGAATCCCCGACACCTACACAAACTACAGGTGGTCCAAAATCTTTTCTGTCGAAGGACAGCTAATGCGCCCTGGTTCGTGCGAAATACAAACCTGCTCTGGGACCTGGAGCTCCTAGCAATTCTGCAGCACCTGAAAGTCCTGTCAACTGTCCTGTGTGACAATCTTGTTAGGGCGAGAGTCTCCTATACTGTCAACCCTTCCACGCGACACTCATACCGCAGACTGAGAGACGTACTCTCAGTCCCCCCTAACCATTTCACCGTGGACCTGGTTAAACTTTTGGGTTCCCAGCACTGATCATTCTCTACACTTGCTATTGAGTTTTACAGTGTCTTACTACGGTTGATCCGTCAGGATGCCTGATGCGCACCCCGAACCCACGGGGCTGTATCTCATTACACGATCTAGGAATAGCTCTTGAGTTAGGGAAAGGAGAAAGGGGTCTTCAGTGGGTGAGACTCTGCAGTGGGATCGCTCACTGTGGGGAGTCCCACACTGTCTGGATATTCGGTGGCATTCTGTCGGCGAGCGGTTGTCACTGTCGGTGGGGATTTATTCCCGTGCAGGGTCCAGGTCGTACTGGGAGTATTCACCCTCTCCCTATCTGTGATCGCCCTTTGGGGCGTCCCAGTAGGGTGTCATTCTTTGGCAGGAAAAAAAATTGATAATGATACTAAACTTAAAGCTTACGATCAGACTTATAGTTGCAAAAGGCAACTAGATCGGCACTTGACATTACAATCCTTCCTATGTTTATTATGATAAATGACTACCTAATACTTTTGATCAGCGAATGAAGTAACTATTACTGACTTTCTATTTTATGTCTTGGGTTGGCTAAGCATCATTAATTCTACCATGTATGATGACTATGATAATGACCAGGGATCAAGATACAAAAAAAAAAAGGAAAAGACATCTGCATATTTCCTATAACACCTTCTAAAAACCTCCTCAACTAGTATTTCAATTGAAATGTTACTCAACTTAATAAAACTAACCCATGGAACAATAACTGCATTTAATAACAGCACAGTTATAAAAACACCCACCATTGTGAGTGATAACCATCTGTCGCTAATTTATAACATGCGTGCGCGCAACATGGTTTATAGAAATAAATAATGACATTGACAGATGAGGTGACGGCTTGTCAATCTAGATTATAGTCTGCTGATGTTTTGCACTAACGATATCTTGAGACTTTCGATAGTTTTTTAAGTGTTTCAAGTTTAAGTCATTATCTGAAGACACACTTACTGTCGAATTCATAGAGAATTTGTCCACGTTAAAACAGCGTTACAGAGGGTTTACAAAGCACAACCAAAAAAAGGTGATTCATAGACGATAAATGACATTGTAAACATACTATAACGGCTTTCTAAACATGTCAAATTTACAATCAGCATGAGGCTTCTTTAAGCCCATTTTACCGGCCGAGTCTACCCGAAGGTTAACGAATATTAACGAGTTATTGAAATTGATAATTTGAGTTTCACAGTTTCACTCCGACTGTAGAAGTGTCATAACTTAAAACTGTAACATAAGCCAGTGAATTTGAGTAATGATTCATTCATTACTGGATTTTAAATAAGAGGCAATTTTAAAATGTGAATACAACTTAGGTACGCTATTAAGTCTGCAAAACACGAGCTTACTTTAACGATGCTGAGATGGTGTCCCTATTTGAGTAATTGACTATTTGTTTCGTTAGCAGTTTCAGCTGGTTTTAAGAATTCTTAAATAAAAAAACACACGAATTGATAACCTCCTCCTTTTCTTTCATTTTGGAAGTCGGTTTGAAAAATAGGCTTCCTCAAAGCTGTCAAAAATAAAATTATTCAGTCATTTTCTTGAACCTAATTTATTAAATAGTTTTAAGTTCTAAAAATAGAATAATTATGTAAGTAAGCTCACGTACTTACAATAACTTTAATCTAGGATAGTCTAGCACGAGACCTGCAGGTCACGGGCGTTCTTGATTGTCATTATTACCGCTCAAGTTACTAGGTCGAGTCCCCACTTTGTTTTAGAACAAAAACATTCGTTTATGTCATTCTGGTTAGTATGTAAGTGACTTGTACCAGGCCTGGCTCACTCCGCGCGCTACATCTGTTATTTACCTACAGCGAAGCGCTCCGCCGGCGCATTTCGAATGGGTCGTGTATCACGCGCGCGCCCGTCGGGAAGTTGTAAATACCTACCTAATAGCACTCACAGTAATTCTATGATCGAGGTCGCAAATAGTATTTAAAAATGGTCATAAAAAGAAACAAATATTCAATTAGATTATGTTTAGATTTGATTATGTTCAATGTAGCAAACAAAACATAGGTAGTATTACTAATTATTCGTCGTAACTTTTTTTTCATTTTGTAGTTTAGGTAAGTTGAAACAATATTTTTGACAAAGGTAGAATAACAGTAATACCTACATCGGTAGATACTTAATTAAAAATAAGGAGATTAATTATTCTTCACTAGGCAGCAACCCTAACAGCGTAAGAAAAGATAAGAGGCATGCGATAGAAAGAGACAAAACTTCTAGGTATATAAATTTGCAGGTACGTAATGCTGTGCGAGCTGAATTCCACCGTATCGCGTCGTAGCGAGACTCGAATTTATTTAGATCTTCTTGCGGAGTAATTCTTCTGTACCAACGGTACTATTACTTATTCTGTGCTTGTACGCAGAGATTAAATAATTAATAAGTAACTGGACTGGGAGCGAAAGAAAAACATAGAATGTACGAGTTGCTTTTCTTCCCGGGCATATTGTAAAAGTCAGTTAAGGACTGAGGTTTTATTGGCGTTTTTGGCTGCCGAGAGGCTGACCCCCTCTCAATGCAAGTCTCTCTTCATCATTATAATACCTCCAAATTTGTCAAACGTGATATCAGATGGTCTTAACCTCTCGTGTTCTGCCTACCCCATCAGGGATACAGGCCTAGGCGTGAAGTTATGTATGTATGTAATATATGTATGTAGAATTGTAAAACAGATCATAAATTTTGGAAATGTAAAAACATTCATATTTTCATAAGATAATAAACATATCAACATCCATGACTTGACGGATAATATCTGTGTTCAACACAAAAATGTCTACCGCCACCGGGATTTGAACCCAGGACCTATGGCATGGAAAGCGAAGAATGTTATCATTACGCCAGCCGGTCATAAAAACCCAAAAAGCATACAATCACTACGTCAAAACCAAGGGAGCAAAGGTCGTTTCTTTCCGGACATCCATCACAACCGCTATAATCAAGTTATTTTGGTAATTCCGTGACTCCTAAACACTAGTGATGCAGGATTTTCGTGTGTTTTCACCGCCTTCCTTCTCTCATAAAGCTGTGCCATTAAAACAATAAACGACACTATATTGAACTTGGAACGCCTTGCGAAGCAATAGTTTTTCGGCTACCGTGCCGTTTGAGTTTTTTTTTTTAATCTTTTTAATTATGGAATTTGATATTTAGCTAAGAATCCAGTTTTTATAGTAGGTACAATAATGTATTATTTACTTACGAATTATCATCGAATAAGCTAGTATTCATTTCTTTCATCGTACAGAAGACATCAGATCAAGCGTTACATTACCTGTCAAATTTTCCCTACCAATTTTAACTTAATGTCGAGGGCATATAGTTCAGGTTCGAGTAAAAATTTTTGAAAGATTTGTAACGCTTGATGAGCTGCCTTCTGTACATTATAAATATAAAATGCTGTATCCAAAGTGTCTCAAATGACAAATTTAAAGGTTCCACTCAGTATTTAATGGGCTCCATTCGACATTACATTCACTACTTAACCTCTCTCTAATGTCAAATTGGAAGACTCCAAATCCAAAAGTTGCTAACAAAAACTGGTTGACATTAGAGAAACTTTAAATTTTAGATTGTAATGTTGAATATGGCAATATTGACTTTAAACTCCGATACTTCAACATAAGTGCTACTTTGAATTAGTGAATGTAATGGCAAATTGTGCCCAAAATAACACACCTATTGACACACAAGTGCTGTCATTAAAAACAACTGCACTCAGCAAAAAGCCGCACCCATTAGAAGTTATATTTTTCTGAAAGTACTTTAAAAGTCATTTCAAAAGATTTTGCTGTAGCTCAAAAATATAAAGGTGTAATCATACGACATAGATGGCCATCAATCTAAATCAACCTTACTTTGTGCAAGGCCAATGACGGCTACCTTTCCTAACATTCTATAGAATTACATACTTTTTTGTCCAGAATTTTTTGGCCCGAAAACATAAACTAAAATTTATTATTCGATTTATTAGAATTATTCTGTGAATAAGTTTGTACAAATCTTAATATCAAATAATAAAGCTATTTAACTGAATTTATTTTATTTGTTTCGTCATGTCCGACAAGACATTTTTGGCGCTTTACGTTGTTAGCATGAGGGTGAAATAAGGGTTCCCATTCTGTAAAATCACCATATTCTCAGGGAAAAACATAAATGTATGAACATGTTTGAAAATAGAAATTATTTATTTTCAAGAAAAAAGTTAGATCTGAAACGTTAAAACTGATGATCAAACATTAAAAATATTTTACTGTAATTGGGTTCGGCAAATATCATATAAATAGATAACGAGATAAAAATATCAGTTTTTAATTTCGTCAACTTCTTCATCACTACTTTCTTTGATCTTTGAAAATAGTTCAATGATGAAAGGCTTTTCTAAATATCTGTCTTTCTAGCGAAATAGTTCATGTAATTTCTTTACATATGAACACTGATATGGCGGTAAACGCAATATCTGTACGTAAAGTTAGCTGAATTAAACTAAGATGCAAAACAAAGAACCCGTAAGAAACAATAGAACTAGTGTTTCCTAGTGTTTTTTAAATTCCATAATAAATTATATATTGGAAACCGTCAGAATATTTTACAATAATTGACTACCTAATTATAATAATTAAATACAATTGACTACGTATCAAAAAAAAAGTTCTATTATTCTTAATCATCGTTACCATTTCTTTCTTCAGAATAAAATAATACACTTTCAATATCTGCTGAGTTTAATTCACTTTTCATAAAGCCCTTACAGCAGTGGAATCGTAGTTTCATTTAATCAAAAGAAAAAAAATTACGTTTCAAAATACAACTTTCAAATTATGGCAATATGTAAACATTGCAGGGGCAACTTTCTTGTTTATTTATTTATTTATTTATTTACACTTTATTGTATGCCTTACAAAAAATACAAAAAATTGAAACACATAAAAAAAAGATATACAATTGGCGGCCTTATCGCTGTGAAGCGATCTCTACCAGACAACCATAGATGTAGAATATTCGAAAATTTAGCTTGGGGCATACCTATAAACCTACATAAAACATACACTACATAAAAATATACTTAAACTATACAAAAATGATATTTATAAAAATACATAAATGGATATACTAAACATACCAATAAATATACATAACACATACACATTATAGTACCTAAATAAGTGATCAAATAACTTCACTTGCTGATAAATAGTGGGATTTTAGGAGTTTTTTAAATGAATGGAGTGATTTTGCTGATTTTATATTTAAAGGGAGTTTATTCCACAAACTTACTGCTCGAACCATGAATGATTTGCTTAGATAATCCGTAGAGTGTGAAGGTGTGCTGAGCATGAGGTTGTCTAACGATCGTAGAGTACGCTCATGTTGAGAGTGACGGAACTTAAAATATTCATGAAAATAGCGCGGACCAGTAGGATTGAACAGTAGACGATACAGTAGACAGAGAACATGAATATTCCGGCGAAATCGAATGGGAAGCCACTTGAGCTTAGTGCGGTATTCAGACACATGATCATATTTGCGTAAACCAAATATAAATCTTATACTGAGATTTTGGAGGCGCTCAAGCTTATTAAGTTGGTCTTCGGTGACATCCAGATAGCATACGTCTGCGTAGTCAAGAATGGGTAAAAAGAGAGCATGTGCAATCGATATCTTGGTGGAAATAGGAAGAAGATTGCGAAGGCGCTTCAGCGAGTAGGTGGCTGCAAACATCTTTCTACTTAACTCGTCCATCTGAGGCTTCCAGGATAAGGTGCAGTCGAGAACTAAGCCAAGGTTTTTCACATTTTTGCTATAAGCAATAAACTCTTCATTAAATTTAATGTTAGGGCAGAGTGACCAATCTATGCGGTTAACGAGTCTTTGGCTGCCAATAATTATCGCCTGGGTTTTCGAGGGATTTACGACAAGACCGTGAGCAGTACTCCAAGAAAGTATTTTTGAGAGGTCTTGATTTATAGTATCGATGCTAGCTGGTAAGTCTTCTAAGCTAGTCTGTAGATAAATTTGTAAGTCGTCTGCATACATATGGTAGAAAGAAGATAAATCTTTGGAAATTGTATTTATAAAAATAGAAAATAGGAGAGGAGACAACACGCCACCTTGTGGGACTCCTGCCTGTACTTCGGTCCAAGATGAAACGGCATCACCGATAACTGTACGCTGCCGTCGTCCACACAAGTAAGTATGAAACCAAACAATCACCGATGGAGATATGTTAATTAAGCGCAGTAGTTGTAGCAAAATATCAAAATCGACGGTGTTGAACGCATTGCTAAAGTCTAACAATGTTAGAACAGTTAACATTTTGTTTTCCATGCCGTTCCTGATATCATCTGTAATTTTTGCTAATGTTGTGATGGTACTGTGGTCAGATCGAAAGCCAGATTGGTAGTCATTTAATATTTTATTTTTCTCAAGAAATTGAATAAGCTGTTGGTGGACGAGGCGCTCGAGAACTTTTGAAAGAAAAGGGAGCATAGAAATGGGTCGGATATCTTTAAAGGAACTAGGGGAATTATTTTTTGGTATAGGAATAATCTCGGCGTTTTTCCATAAAGATGGAAACTGGTTAGAAGAAATGGATTTGTTTAACAGGTGTGTAATTATGGGCAAAAGAAAGTCGAGAAGAAGAATAATCATCTTACGACTAACGGAGTCTGACCCAATAGCGTTGGAGGTAATGGAATTTATAGCTTTCTTAACATCACATTCGGTAAATTGTTTAAAATTGAATAATTCGTATTGAGGTGCGGGCAAAGAGGACAGTTGATTTAATGTACAATTTTTAGAGGCATCATCTATAGAGCCAGAAGTTGAGAAATGTTGATTAATTGAGTTTAGATCGAAGTTATCTGGAAGAGTTGTATTTTTATTTTTGCCAACACCTAAAGTTTTAAGGAAGCTCCAAACTTTTGCTGGGGTTCCCTTTGATATAGAATCATGGATATGGCGTCGTTGTGCATTTCTACACATAGTATTGCAGCGATTTCGTAAGTTTCGATACTTTTCGAAATTTGTCGAATTTGGTTCTTTGCGATATTTAAGCCGAGCGCGGTTGCGTTTGTTCATCAAAGTTTTTATTTCGTCAGTAAGCCACGGAGCAGGAAGATGTTTGATCTTTACGGGTCGTACTGGAGCATGCCGATCGTAAAGCTGAATCAAAAGGGAATTAAAAATGTCAATTTGATCATCGATATTTTCAGCATTTACTACGGCATCCCACTGAACTTGCTGTGCGTCGCGAAGTAAATGATCGAAGTTAATTCCACCAAAAGACCGTTGCAGAAGTATCTTGGGCTTTGATTTAGGTGTTTTAATTTTGTAGGATAAATGTATCAGATCATGATATGAGAAGGCGTTTGCTTCAGTTTGGCCATGGATAGCGACGTGCTCTAAGGAAGACACAATCATAATATCTAAAAGTGAAGGCGTGGAGTCGGGGAAAAAATGTGTAGCACGAGATGGGAGAATGTTTAAATTGCAGGCGTTGACTACGGACTTCAAATTAGCTGCACGGCTATCGTTCTTCAACAGGCAGGTGTTGAAGTCCCCCATGATGATAGTGTGGTTAAATAGCGGGATCAATTCTTCTAATTTATTTTCTAAAGTAGAAAAGTAGTTGACAGTATTGTTTGGACTGTAGACCACGCCTAAAAGTAGCTTTGTAGTACTGAGACTAATTTCTGCAAAAAGATATTCGATTGCGTTTATAGACCCAGATGCAGTGTTAGAAGCGCTTAATATCTTGTGAGGTAAATGTGACCGTAAGTATATAGCCACGCCGCCTCCCGTACGATTGACACGATCGTTACGAAGCATGACAAAGCCAGGTAAAGCGTAATGAGTCGACGGTAGGCAGGGCTTCATCCAGGTCTCAGAAACCAGGATTGCGTGTATGTCTTTACTTTCAAAAGTTGCTAGCATATCGGAATAATGTGCCGGAATACTTTGGGCGTTTATATGGACAACATTGAAATTTTTCAGTAAACCTGAGAATTGTGAATTTAGGTATTGAGATAAGGAGGGAGAGGTACTGTAAAAGCTTTCGGAACTGTTCAAACCATCAGATGAGCAGGACATAAAATCAGGAAATATATCAGATTCATTTATAGCTTCAGAAGTATCCATTTTATATATATTGATGAGTATGTACTTATATATAAATATAATATAATATGTATATACGAATAAAATTTTAAATAACCACTACGCTAACATATAATTATAAATAAATATATCTATAAAAAAAGGCAAACTCTACCCACCAGCTATTACAAAAATATACACATGAAAAAAAAACAGAAGCTACAAAAGAAAATATACTGAAACGGAGATGCATTTAGAGTAGTGTTTAACTATTTAAATGTTACAAGGAACTTCTTTATACCTTAATTAATAGAAATGTGAAGTAAAAACAAAACAAAATAAACTGTACTTGAGGCCTTTCTTAAAAAAAAAAAAAACAATCAAAAAGTGAAAAAAAAATGAACTAAACTTAACGAAGCTGACAGTGACGTTTCTATCAAGCTGTCACTGAATGTCAGTTTACTTATATCAAACAACTATGCAAATTAAAAACATAAAGTGGGTTGTCGAAGATTGTTTGGATAATTAGATTGATTGAGTTACTTTACTTTAATGACATTCAAAAAGAAGTTACCTATTATTATTCGAGGACATTGATGAACATGTAAAGGGCCTATTTCTTGACCGCCCGCCGCCTTGTTGAAACAATGGTCTTGTTTTGTTTTTCCGGCCGAGATGCTTCTACTACCTGCGGTGCTTTTTCTTCGGGTATATCATCCAAGTCTGATAGACACAAAATCTGCTGCCGGCTTCCATCTGGACACTGTACGAAGACGCAACCAGCATTAGTCCAGCATTTAGTTATGCCAAAGCGTTGCCGCGCCGCTAAGAAAGCATCATGCCGCATCCTTGTCAGAAACTCTGAGAGTGTAATGCCAGAACTCTTCAGTGATGCTTTGCTGGACCAGATTTTGTCTCGGGTTGATAAGGAATGGAATTCAATCAGCAAAGGCCTGGATTTGCTGTCTCTTGGTTGTCCCAAACGATGACTGCGCACTATATCATCTTCCTTAAAGGAGCTGATTTTCATTTTGTTTTGAAATACTTGAGCTGCCGTAGAAAAAGTATTTTCATTCCTCTCTTCTGGTATTCCATGCAATAGAAGTATTTTTCTACGACCCTGCATCTCCAAACGATCACAGCTTTTTGAAACATGATCTATTTGCCTTTGCAGTAACATCAAAGTTTTTTGGACAAAGACTTTAAAATCAAGAAATTCTTGTGGCAAATCTGATGGACTACAAGGAGACTTACTGAGAAAGTCCTGCTCGAATTGTGTCATCCTGCTTGAGAACATGTCTTGCATTTCACACATTGTTTGTTGAAGGGATGGGATCTCCATAGTGTATATAATAGAAGATTGTGTATGTGTAGTGAAAAATTATTATAGAAGCTGGTAGGCTTAGTTTTTAGGTACACATAAACTTATTGTAAGTTTTAAATTTAAAGAAAAAGACTGTTTAAATTAAAATAAATACAGAGCTTGCACAAAAAACGTTTGCTTTATTTCTAAGCCTACCCCCAAAGTTTACTCTTATTATGGATTTATAGGGACTTTATATTTTTTTTCTTTCTTAAAATAACTTCTTTTCTTTTACCACCACCATAAGTAGCCCACATTTTACATATTTTTGTGTTTTTTAAATATTTTTTTTTTTATTTAAAGTACAACAATAAATATGAGACGGCAAAAGTCATGAAGTGACGCTTTATAAGATCGCGGTTAGTTAATTTTTTTGCCACACGCCAAAAGACTCTTGTCGGCCTATACATTCATAGATATATACGGCATATTATAAAGGTATGGTGTGTGTGTATAATGTGTCTTTTTTGTTAAATGTATTGGGTGTTACATTGCGCGATGTATCCCTTGAATCTTGATCTTAAGTATAAAAAACCTATTAATTACCTAATATTATTACGTATTAAGAAAATTCCTTTAAAAATGTTCTATAAGGCAGGTATTACTTGGTGGTAAGCCGGCAGGCGGGGAGGTGTTCTTTTTCATACAACATGACTTATTTTGGTACAAAAGCATGTTATAGGCTGGTTATAATATTATTTCATTATTACCATAACTTTATTTTCATTGGTGTAGCTAACTGTACACTTGGTAGCCGGCAGATATATAAAACATGGCGGAAAGCCTTTATATAATAATTTAACAGATTATTCTAAGATTACGCACATAGGTCAGGAAGCCAGAAGCCCCTACAAACAGCTAGTAAGTAACAAAAATGAACATTTATATCGCCCAAACAGATTGGATCTCAAAGAAATAGATCTCAGTTTCTCACACTACATAACCACTAACTACACCTGTCTAGTACAATTATTGTAAACCTCACGTCGGGCACTGCCTACTGGTCACATAATTCGTGTTTTGGCATAAAAACGCACTTTTTAGGGAAAATAGCAGCACTGCGTATCAGATTGCGTAAACAAACTGACAGACGGACATAAACGGAGCTAGTTAAGACAATAGAAAGTAAACCCATCAAAAACTTGTGGACAATGATATTAGGCAGGGTTTACATGATTTATTACGAATTACACTTTGATTCTGAGAATAATTTATAAGTTTAGTAAGGTTTATGACATTTGAAATGAGAGAAATGGTTTTCACCATATTTTTACTATTATTTATGTTTTCGATATTTTGAAACTGTTCCAAGAACACAGATCACGACGTCAATATGAATAATACTGTTTGAAATTATCACTACTCATCACTTAAATAAAGTACATTAAGGTCTGATTTTTCAATATCTGACGAATAAAGTATTACCCGACAGAATAAAAAGTTCTTTTACGATTTTTCATAATTGTATGACAAAAAAAAGACGTGTGGCACTCGGAGACTGTCGCGGTAAAGCTATTGCATAGCATTTTTTATCAACTTATGCAATTATAATTATTTATTCATTTTATTAATGCAGTAAAGTTTGATCTAATATGAAGTTCCACAAATTCCTAGTAGATGGCGCTGATTGTTTATTAAAGCCCGCATGTAAAGTTATGAAATCAAAGTATCACCGCTGTGCCGGTCGGAGTGGGGGTGTTAGGTTTTTTTCGTTACGAAATTTCTGGATTCGGTCCCCACGCTCAAGGCCCGCGATAGAAGCTATGCAATAGCTTAATAATATAGAATTAAAATAAACATGAGATGAGCTAGAATCTTTCGAGTAATACTTTATTCATCAGAAAACTTTTATCTGACCTTTGAAAACACATTAGTCGGATTTACCGCGTATATTTCATATTCTCTTGACACCATTCTAAATTAACTAATGTTATCAATAAGAAATTTTTCGTCATTAAAATTATTACTCTGTAATTTAGAATAACAATCGCTATCCTCTATGATCCATGTAAACGGAGGTTTACAGCCGAATGTGTCCGGTCCTGCGAGATATTTGCATGTTTCCAGCAAGTTGATCATCAAGTTACGTGAGATTGCGACACGACAATGCTGTGTAAATAGTCACGCGATTATTATATTGTTTCTTTTTTTTAAACCGGTATTTAGCTTTTATTGTCGTACGAAATTTGGACTTTGAAGATTAGAGAATAATGCTGTAAATACTGAAGCGGATTAAGTTTGATGAGGGCACTTTTCAGACGTCGGTTTTTTTATAAAGGATTCGTTTTTATTAGATTCTTTTGGCATTGTCATGCAAGCATACTAATATTTATAGACAGTTTTATTTGTAGTCATTATATGTTTAGGTAGAGCCCTCCAAAATCACTAAATTTAGATCAATAGTTCATGAACTTAAATTACTTATACACGATAATATTTTTGGCAAACTAAGGCGGAAAAGTTTCAAAGTTTTATAAATTGCATCAACTGTTTAAGAATGCTTAGCGGACAACAATTTCTTATTTAGTATAGAAACTTTATTGTATTTTTTATAAAACTGTGTAAAATAATGGAATGAAGTTTCTTTTAATGATTGACCATTAAAAATGCATAATGAAAAAATGTCGCAAAGTTGCTGTTGATTCAGCAAAAACATCTTCGTTTATTGAAACAGTGAAATGCTCTGTCAATAGTAACCTTCTCGCTACTTAACCGGTTCGAGAGAAATTCCAAATATTTACTGTTAAATACTAAATAAATAAACATTAACAACAGATTTTCTAACAGAAATTAAGTTTCATAAAGAACTTGTATATTTCAGATACTCGATAACGTATAAATAAACTTAGAACATAAGAAATATGTCAACGTACATATTGAGTAAAATATGAAAAGTAACATACATACATAACTTCATGCCTTTATCCCTTATGGGGTAGGCAGAACACCAGAGGTTATAAAACCATTCGATGTCACGTTTGACAAATTTGGAGACATTATAATAGCGGAGAGTGACTATTGCAGTGGCAGGGGGTCAGCCTATCGCCCACAACCTCCCATAACACCTGGGTCTCTTAACTGACTTTTACAGTATTCTCAGGAAGAGAAGCAGCTGGCACATTCTATGAAAAGTTGACTTTAATAAACATGTTAAACATCCATGACTTGACTGCTATTATCTGTATTCATAACCCACTGAGATTCAAACCAAAAACCTTTGTCATAGTAGGCAATGTTGCTACCTTCATACCAGCCGATAGTCAACTGAATTCTGGGATTTACCTATTTTTTCATTCCACAAAACCAAATCAATATAATTCCCACGTTAACTCGATTATGTGTCTACTAACCACAAACCGTCAAACTGATCATTTTCTCAAATACCGAATAATTCAATAAACAATACTGGAAGTAGGCAAACAATGACGATATTGTTCCTAACTTTATTATATTGTCTGTGCATTACGAAATTCTTAAAAAAACCTTCGTTATGATCGCCAAGTACCGTATCATTGCTGTTACTCTTAATGTATGGGGTAACGCGTAAACGGTACACTCGGTGACTTTAAAATCGTCACTAATGTTATAAAGTTGAAGAGTTTGCTTCTTAGTTTTCGCGCTACTTAATCACAAAAGTCCTATTTTTTTTATTCATTTATTAATTAGGGAGTTATTTCACGTAGGAAATTTCACTCCTATTATTGTATACCATAAATTAAACCTACTTTACAAATATTCTTTTAACTAATTAGCACGAAGTTTGATACAAAAAATAAATAATGTATATAGTGACCTGGCCTTATTAATAAAGGATGGGCCAAGACACTGGTATAAAACCCAAATTACTATTCCTCTTACCAAAGATGTGACGTCTCTGAGGCTCAACGCGACTACACTCCACCAAATGTGATAAACATCCTCAACAGACCCACATACTGCACAATTGGGGGAATCAACTCAAAAAGTCCTAGTTGGATTTTATGAAATAAGCTAGCCTATGTTTTTTACAAGGATATATATCACGAGATGCATCAAATATAACGCGAAAAAAGTAAATAAATAAATAAAATAAAATCCCCAGACAATCACACCAACTACATGGCCCCAAAGTAAGCATAGCTTGTGTTATGGGATACCATGTAGCGAACTAGGGGGGAACCTAGAATATAAATACATATATAGATAAACACCCAGACACGGAACTTTATTTTTTTATTTTCCGTCCGGGAATCGAACCCGCAACCACTGGCGTCTGAGGCAGATAGGTTTACCCCATCGCCAAAGTGGTCGTCAAGTAAGCGTAACTTCTATATTATAAAGTAAAGACCACCTACGAACGAAAAAGGAATGAATTTTAGTTTGTTTAAAAATAACAGCGAATTGAGAGCCTCATCTTTTTTCCAGGGTCTTATCTAAATTTGACAAATAAATAACTGTCGTCGCGTTGATATGACTTAAATATAATAAAAAAAATAAGAAAAGTACATTAGTTTTCTTTTTTAGTTCTCTTTTTTTTTTAATTTCAAAAGAAGATGTATATAAGTAAGAACTAACGGGATTGAAAAAATAAACCCAAATGCGTTTACAATAATTTAAAAAGAACCTTTCACATAAGTAACGGGATCGGAAAAAAGAAAGAATTATAAACCAAAATGCATTTGCATTGGCTCCAAAAGAGCCGTCAAATATTTTATTAGCACTTTATTTTCGTTTTCCTTTCACATCTGTGCGGCAGTCGACGTGAAAGTAAATGTGTAGCCGGCCGTTTGTTGAACAAGATATTATTTGTTCAAGTTTACCAACTTGTTACAACTCATGATAAAGTCAAATGCTCATACCTCTTTGATAATATTAGTTTGTGCTTGTTTGCAGTTTCTTCAATTAGTGTCCTATAAACGTTTGACTATTTTTTACATACTGTAACTGTGAAGTGACACAAGTCATACATGTACTTTTTCTTAAAATTACATATTTTTTATGTTAGTTTATTATATGTCTTGTGGTTATCTGGTATCTATTAAACAAGCTTTTTAAGAAACTTACTTTAATAAGGCTAGATAATGTGCTGTGTCTATTAAAAAGACATTGTTTTATAAGACCCGGCAAACGTTGTTTTGCCATATAAATAAAAAAATAAAAAAATAGATGTTGGCCGATTCTCATAGATACCGGATAAGCACAAAAAATTTCATCAAAATCGGTCAAGCCGTTGCGGAGGAGTATGGCAACGAAAACTGTGACACGAGAATTTTATATATTAGACTAGCTGACCCGGCAAACGTTGTTTTGCCATATAAATAAAAAAAAAATAGATGTTGGCCGATTCTCATAGATACCGGATAAGCACAAAAAATTTCATCAAAATCGGTCAAGCCGTTTCGGAGGAGTATGGCAACGAAAACTGTGACACGAGAATTTTATATATAAGATGAACAAATTCGTCATCGATGTCATCTACGTTGATGACCACTACATTGAAGTGTGACTATTAAAGCACTTCACAGGTCACAGGGTAAGACGTCTTAAGTACCATTGTAATTACAATTGTATTTAAATTAGTTGTCCATAAAGTACTTTTAACTCTAGTGCTTACTGTAAACAATTGTTAAGTTACAAGTGTGTACAGTATTAAGTTACAAGGACTTAACTACTATCTTACAAGTGGTCAAGATGGCCCTGTGTGAATAATAATAATACATAATAATAAATATTTCTGACACTCTCACAATATTATCTAGCCCAAATTAAGTTTCTTAAAGAACTTGTGTTATGGATACTAGAGAACTGATATACTTAAGAAATATATAAACATACATATTGAATAAATACATATTTTTTATTAGAATAAACTTAAATAAACATATAAACATCCATGACTTGACGACCAATATCTGTGTTCATCAAACAAATATCCGCCGCCGCCGGGATTCGAACCCAGGACATCTGGCATAGAAGGCAATGCATGTTACCGCTACACCAGCCGGTAGTAAAATAGGTAATATGTCCTATTTTAATATCCAAAGTAAAAAAAACCTTCTCACTTAAGCCTCCTCGTGACCTCAATAGTTATCCAAAATTTATAATAATAGGCAATTTAAATCACTTACTATTTTACCTAAACGTGTGAAAAGCCAATAACGAAATGATTAATTAAAAAACAATTAAATAATTTATTTTATTTCACAATTTGTGCCAAACTATATTTCAAAATACATTTTTTGATGCAGAAATTTTTCCTCAGTTTTCAACACATAATGGCAAAGTTGAAAGATCAGAAGCAACAAAAGACTGGCTCGACCTTCGGTGTCGAATATTTGGCAAATCTTTTAGGTTAATAGACATTTGTCATATTTTGTAACCTGTTTGTACCTATATTAATCATTAATTAATGTGAAGTAATGGTTTTCATAATATAAAGGGTGATTACGACCGCAATGGGATGTTAAATAATTCACTTTTGTCGACTTTTGAAACGACTTGAGTCGCTCGTGACCACGGGATCTGCAAAAACACCGAAACGTCGTCGTCGAGTTAAAATGTAAAATATAAATTTACTTACATTATAAAATTACTTACTTTTAATTAAATCCGGTAAAAAGTGTTTTATTTAATCTCAATGGAATGTCCCATTGAGGTACCTTAATAATAATTTTATCTTCTATTTTTTTACAAATGTAAACTCTGTAAGAGTTAAGGTTTATACAAAAATATAACACTTTATATTTTTTTATATTCAATCCTTTAACGTTTTCTTTTCTAAATATCATATTACTTTCTTTTGTAGAAAGAATTATTGAAATCTTTGCTTAGTTGTGGAATAGTTTACTTTATTATGTTCTCTTGTCATGGTCTAGGGTGTCTAGGCTATCGCCATTTTTTTTCATTATTTCGACTCATATTTATTATCAAAATTCAATATTGAAGCTTAGCAATTTAATCACCTTACTTTTTTCGTTACATCCGTAATTTGCTTGAATCAATTATTTATAATCGTAAGCATTTGCATCCAATTATCAAATTAATTGAGAAAATAATATTTATTCATATTGGTTAAACGTGTTAATCAATTACTTGATGCGAGAATAACGTGAGATATCTGCAGGAAACGTTATTTAAAGCCATAATTGGACACCAAACCTCATTTTTCAATTCCTTTTTTATTACAGCAACCTGAACAACTAGGAAGTAGACACACACGTTAAAACTAAAAGAGTAGAACTAGTTTTAAAATATCTGTCTCAATTATCAGTCCCTCAAACTTGCTAGTAGGTATTTAAGTGTCGACTAGGATATTTCTCTTATGTTGTGAGAAACACTAAAGCCGGCGCCAGACTTAGCTTCAAATGTTTGAACAAATGTTTGAACAAATGTTTGCACAAATGTGTGGCGCTGGACTTTGCATATTTATTCAACGTTTGCACAAAGCTTTGCACTTTGCCATCCGGTGTCGGTCTTTTTCCACACATCAAAGCGTTCAAAGTTGAATGTGTGCAAATGTTTGCGTGGCCTGCCACACTTGTTCAATGTCCAGTTGCTCGAGCGTTGTTGAGCGGGACGGTTGTGTGCATGTTACACTGCATGCGGCCATATAATGGACTGAGGCAGCGAGTGCGTTCTGGAATTTGTAGAGTTGTTACAGGGGCAACTATGTACATGGAACCCGAAAAATAACAAATAAAAAAAGTATAATTACATATATACAAATAATACAGGCTAACTGAGTCTACAAAATCGTTGTCCATCTTGTTTGTTGTCTACTAGCATACTGTGGAGAAAAGTGTTTGCGAAGCAAGTCTGGCAGGTTACGTCAATATGTGTTCAAATGACTTTGCAAAGTCGTCAAAGATTTGTGCAAATCTTTGAAGCTAAGTCTGGCGCCCGGGTAACACAAAGAACCTGTTATTTAGCTGATACGTTCTTTAAATTATCTATTAGGCTATTAAATAAAACACTTTTTAACCGGACACCGAAACGTCGAGTCAAAAATTTAAGATGTAAATACACGCGATAAATCCGGTTAAAAAGTGTTTTATTTAATAGTATGAATCGCGAAAACTTAAGACAATATTATCTATTAGGCTATTACAACACCAATCGATCGACCAGCGATTGAATGTAGAATGGGTTAGTCGAAGTCAATCGATAGTTTTTACTTTACCTTTGTAAGCAATTTGGTTGTGGCATGACATTGGCTCTCACAATTAGCTGTCTTGTGTTTGTTTTTTTTTTCATGTCATGATCAATTTGTACTGTATGTACCTATTTGTATTAATTCGTATAATCCTGACTGAAAAAGAGTGCCAAGAGTTTTTTTCCGCCGGCTTTTTTTGTCTCTTGGTCTACTGTAATATCTTATTCAATAACTATCAACACCTTCTTAAAGCCGAAGTACAAAATTCTGGTGAGTTTCTTGCCATTTCGTAAATAGTGGAAGGTTCATTGCAGTGTGTTACCAATGTGACTTATTTAACGTAAGAATAAGTAGCAGGTATTCAAATAATATTTTAACTTTTGACACCTAAATATGAACTTTAAGAGCATTTATAATTTATTGCGATATATTCCGGTTCAGAGTAATTTATTACTTATTAGTCTTTTTGTACCTCTTCAGACGTAGAGTCAGCAGACGAAACCTTGGTTAAATGAATTGGTATTTTTATCGATTGCATTAAATCAATAATGTATAATATGATTTTTACGTCCGCCTAGTTATTTATGAGGTCTTAACCTTAGGTAGACATTCGCACAAAAAGCAAACGAGTGCAGGATTCAAAAGTTTGAACAAAAGACTAAATATTGCAAAGGAAGTTGTTATGTTGCTTGTTAAGTTGTGTCAGGCCCTACTGGACCTGAATAATCCAAATGTATCACATTTGCCAGAAGGATAAAAGGTCTTCTAATAATTACATACATACATAACGTCACGCCTGTATCCCTTATGGGGTAGGCAGAACACCAAAGGTTACAAGACCATCTGGTGTCACTTTTGACAAAGTGACAAAGTTTTTTTTACTTTTGACAAAGTGACAAAGTTTTTTTTACTTTTGACAAAGTTTTTTTGGAGCTATTATAAAGATGGAGAGAGACTATTGTAGTGACAGGGGGTCAGCCTATCGCCCACAAAACGCCTTTAAAACCTCTGTCCCTTAACTGACTTTTACAGTATGCCCGGGAAGAGAAGCAGCTAGCACATTCTATGTTTTTCTTTCGCTCCCAGTCCAGCATGGTAAATATCTTAATTAGTAAATATCTTTCGTCTCTGTTTACTTCATCTCTCAAACTGTCTGACTGTAGCGAGTAGGATTCACTTTCCGAGTTTTAGTGCATTTTTTTATGCTTATTTAGAGAGTGTATTGCTTACAGTCTGGTTCGCATAGCTATGTTAAGTCTCGGAATCTTAACGATTATTACTCGATTACTTCTGCGAAGACAGTTATTTTATAATCACTGATGTTTAAACCATATACAGATTAATTATTTCAAAATAACCCTACCCTACCTCATCTTGACAATCCACGTAAGCTTGACATTTAACAAATTCTCAGAAAACCGCAACCCGGCACACTGTCACATCGCCCAATAATTTCACAGTCAATTGATTTTTCGCGGTCCAATTACTGGACATTTCACCCTAATAACAGTACTGAAAGAAAGGTGGATTTAACTTAGTACAGTCAACACATTAGTGGTCATAGACATGATGATATTTAAGTAACGGTAAAAATAATTGTACTTACAATTTTCATAATAGACCTGACCATGCTGGAAAACTTCTGTAGGTACTGGTGATTTTTTAGTACGGAAGTACCGGTACAGATGCTGATGAGTATTAGTTAAACTATGTTTTTCAAAGTGGTGACAATCCGTAATTTTAGGTATTGGTAAGTAGTGATAAATTGAAGATTAGAATTTTCAGGGTTTAAATAAACAAATAAATATTTCTGACACTCACACAACATTATGTAGCCCAAATTAAGTTTCTTAAAGAACTTGTGTTATGGATACTAGATAACTGATATACTTAAGAAATATATAAACATACACATTAAATAAATACATATTTTTTATTAAAATAAACTTAAGCATATAAACATCCATGACTTGACGACTAATATCTGTCTTCATCACACAAATATCCGTCGCCGCTGGGATGCGAACCCAGGACCTCTGGCATAGAAGAGGTCCTGGGTCTACACCAGCTGGTCATCAAATTCCAATTAATCCCTCCAAATGGCGCCAAAAAGTTGCTATACTATATATTCCAGCTGTTTCACTACCCTTCCTCCTTTATAAAAACGCACTGTGAAAAGAGTGTACTCGTACATCAAATGTCATAAACTAATTAGGCTGAGATTAAAGTAGGTATTAAGACCCTACTGTTAAGACCATCCCTCCTGTTTTACTAACAGTAACCTCGTGTAGGTGTTGTTATGTATCAGATAAAAAAAAATAACATCAAGTTTCATTTCACGAAAAGAGTATTTTCCAGATAAAGAACAGTCGTTAACGCATCCTTAATGCTACGAAAAATTAAAATTGTCTATGTGCTTAAAGCAACGTACAGAAGCATCTCAAGCGCTATAAACCCTAACCAATTTTAGCTGAATATCGAGGTCATTGAGTTTAGATTCAATTACATTTTGTTGACAGATTTGGAACGTTTGATCTATTGCCTTCTGTACAAACCGACCAGATGAAACCATTATTCGTTTGCCACCTTTCATAATTACAAAAACAATCCCCTCAACAAGAAACTATCATAAGTCAAATCATTGCATCAAAACATTAACAACGCAGATTTATTTCTCCCAAAAATCTCAACGAAATCAATTCACATTAGCATGCAAATGATATTTCACAAAAAGTCAGGTTTTAACACTTTCACAATCTTCAGATATTGGGTTAAGCCAATAGTAGTGAGAGTGACGTGAAGTCCAAGTGACATTGACATTCCGGTTGACATTTCGAAAGGAATCCTAATTATCTGTGGAGAAGAGGTGAAAGACCGGTAGTGGAGAGCGAAAGTGATATGTTTTTCTTAGAATTTCATTACGGAAAAACTGTTTGCTTTGTTTGACTAATATTATATTTACGCTGCGGGTGACAGTTGCTTGAATGACGCTTAATCTTTCAAACCACTTTTTAGAGGTCAATAACAGTTTTTTTTTTGTAGACTAAAACAACTTGGTTGGATTAAATTTAATTTACCACAGTTATTAATGATAATTGGGACACATTATGCTATTAAGGATACATTATGAATGTGGTACTGCTGAAATACTAAACCGCGGCAGTTTACAAGATTAATGAAAATGAAAACTATATATTCGTAGTAGGTAATTTTATACATTTTAAGAACGTCAAACGCTGGATGAAGGCGGCGCGGGTCCGGACGGACATGACGAATCCTGGGGGAGGCCTCCGTCGGGAAGTGTGCATCTCTCGGCTCATGAAGATAATGATCGCCCTTTATCCACCAATGTCTTGGTGTTGTCTACTACTACTTCTTCTTCGGCTTTAAAAAACGAAATAAAAGTAGAACCCTAGGTAGACAGAGAGGAAAAAAGCCGGCGGAAAAAAAAACTCTCGGCACTTTTTTGTAATAAATATTAAAACGATACGTTACTTGCACCATGCTATGGCGCTAATATAAAAGCGCGTTTATATTAGAAGCCGTAAAGACGTATATGTTTCTATTATTGTCGTTGAAATTGCAGATCAAGCAAACTTAACCCAACCATTAACTCTGCGTGACGATTTCCTTATATTTTTGTACTTTGATTTTACTTGATGCAAATGGCCAAGGGGTCACAAAGGTTTAGACTAGAATATAAAGGCGTCATAAGTAAAAGGTGATGTACAGGATGCAGCAGGTCAAGCATTACAAACCTGTCAAATTTCCCTAACCAATTTTTAACTTAATATCGAGGACATAGTGTTTAGATTCAATTAATTTTTTTTACACAATTAGTGTCACTATGTGTCAGCAAGCTTTACTTGTTTACAAAATTTTAGAGCAAATTATCAAGTTGTTAAAAAACTTGGACAAGTCCTTTCACCTTCAGAAACTTTAGGCAGGTAGTGCTTTTGATAAATTTTCTTAAAAGGACAATGCATAACTTTGTATGAGAGCTGGTACCCGCCTCAATAGACATGTGTGATACATCGTTGAAAATTGTTTATCTTCTAGAACAAGAATTTTTATAGCGCCTGTCTTGATTTTGAGTCCAAGCTGATAATCAAGCTAATAAAATTAACCAAAATCTCCAAAGTCAAAATTTAAAAAAAAATACCTTAATTCAGGTGTGCTGCAGATAATCAGAGCGGTGGTGTCGCTTACTATCTATTCAACTCGTATAGGTGACCCGTCTGCTATTTTGACTTTGAACAGACTAACGATTGGAGCTTGGCGCAAAAGTAACTTTGATTCAGGTTACTAAGACGTATCCAACGGCGTATCCTACATGGCTATTGGAGGTGGATACCAAAATTATAGTCCGAAATTTAGGACCTTATAGCTCTGAACGGACTAAAGATCGGAACTTGGCGCCATAGTGACTTTGATTCAGGTTACTAAGACCTCTTCAACGGCGTATCTAACATGGCTATTGGAGGTGGGTCCGGAATTATGCGTCGTCCTTTCTGAAGATTAAACACTGTTAAACACTAAAAGTATACAGGGTGACTGGTGGGTCACTTTCGAGATTCGAAGACATGATAATTTGAGATCATACATGAAGAGAATAAATATTATAAAAAATAAATATTTATTATTTACTGAGTAAACTTAACCGAACGTTAAAGAATTGATTAATTATTAATTAACGCAACGCATGGTTACACTAGCGTTGGCAGCGATCCACGTGCAAGGTCACGTGCCACGCGCGACTGAAACGTATGTAAATTAAATATTTACAAAACTTTTTTTATTCATAGGGAATTATAGTGAAAAATCAACAACCTACTTTTATTACACAATTATGATCAGAATCGAGTACAGAGTGCTCTCCTTCAATATCTAAAATTTGTCACCAGTCACCCTGTGTAATGGTCGGTTAGATTCTACTTTTAAGGAACCGTGAAATAAATTTTAAAAATTCTAAGTATGTATACTTTTGTTTATTTGTTAACTAGCCCACATTAGGTAGAAAATGACACACACGGTCTAAAGAAGGACAACTGACCCATCATAAAACACTGCCGAAATTGCGGAATATTAAAATTTGATGGTAGATTTTATATACAAAATAGTCGCAGACCACTAAACGGAGGTCATTTGCATTAGTCACCTTTTACGACACTTATCCAGTACTAAACATTAACTTAAGACTATTTAATTTAATAAAAATAACCTCTTAACTTCCTCAAAAAAAAACCTAATTAATTTAGCTAACCTCCTCAATCTAAGCATTAAGGTTAGTGGCTAATGGAATCAAATGACTTCGCATATGGTTGTAAATTTATAAGTACATAATATATAATGTTGTAATATAACGGCTATATAACCCAGCTATGCAATATGCAGTTAGCACATAGCGCAGTGTCCACCACTGTTGCAATAGTTTCATTGATTTAGATGATAGTTTTTGACTTCTGAATCTTTCATTAAGTTTAAGATTAATCGTTAAAAAGCTATTTTAAGTTAAGAATGTTATGTTTATATTTTAAAGATTAACGTTGAGTAAATGTAAAAAAAATTCACTAGAGTGCGGCCGTTGCGGGAATGCGTTCCTGACAGCTCCTTATGTCCACTGAATAAAGTTTATTTCCGATTCGAAGGGGTAAAAAAGCTATGAATTTGACAGCTGTCAGGGACGCAAACTCCCACCGGCCGCACTATAGCAAGTAGGTACAATTTAGTAAATGTGTGAATGCAGTTTATCTTTTTAATAATATCTTTTAGTTGAAGACTTTTCCATACTGACCGACCTTAATGGTCTACCCTGATCTTAAAATCATATCATGCAGTATAAATTCATATTTATACAGGGTGACTGGTGTATCACTTTCAAAATTCCTGGACGTGATAGTTTAAGATCATTCATGAAGAGACAAAATAAATTAAAAAATAAATATTAATTATTTAGTGAGTAAACTTCTCCGATAGTTAAAGAATTCATTACGCAACGCATGGTTACATTAGCGTAATACAATAAATACTTAGTGGGTGGTGGTGTGCGTGTGGCAGAAACACAGTTGTGTGCGTTTTGACTTAGGCAGCGCGTTGGGAAAAGTGTAGTAAGGTCTCTTTATTTATTCATAGGGATTTCTGGTGAAAAATTAAGTTCCTACTTTTATTACATAGTTATGATCAGAATCGAGAACAGAGTGCTCTCCTTCATCATTGAATATTTGCCACCTTGTATACAAATTGCATAGCCAATATGAAACCTTCGTCGAAATGAAACTTGTTTTGATGTGATGATCGCTAATGTATGTATTTGTATCACAAAATACAATATAGCAAAAAATTTAAGCAAGGTCACCAACTCTACTCAAACTCAAAAGGTGAATAACTTTTAAATTTTTTCCCAATATTTTCATATGAATATTCAGAATATTTCGGGTGCTGACTTACTCTTGGGCAACCCTGTATAATGATAAGAGATTCATAAAGTCCATGTAATATTTGAAGTTACCACATTTTATTGTATGTAAGTAAGTCACATTTCAAAACCATTTTAAAACTATTCAAATACATGTAAGCTGGATTGCAAGCATAGCTTTTCTTGAGTATCAAATAAAATTTCATTTGTATGACTGTAACTAATGATATGTATTATTAGCCCATCAGAAATTTCGTCAAAATGTGAAAACTAATAAACAAATATAGTATTTTGACAGTAGACCTATTAGCATTTCTGTGATAAATTTGAAATATCTTTTCAATAGTTCACCTGTGCAACTGTGAGCCAACAGCAGCGATGATTTTTAGTTACGAAATTTGATACGTTTTGAAATCTTTAATAAGTGATGAAATATTGATTTTAGATTCTACTAAGACTAGAAGAAAAATGTATACGTGATGTAGGCATTTATTTTTCATTATATTCGGCAACTGCATACTTGTAATATTAAATCGGTTAAGTGTTTTTTTGCTGTTGTTTTTCTTTACAAAAAAGGAGATTAAATTTCGTCTGTTTTACTTTTTGTTTTATGTTATGTAGGTCGATTACGTCAGAAAAGGGATGTTCTTTAAATAATGAGTGTATATTGTAAGAGTGAAGCAAATATGCATTTAAACAATCTCAAGATTTTTGCAAATAAAAGACTGGTTTAACGGTATTATATCGCTTTTAATTATGTGTTATGAGTGTATAATTTGTTATATGAGTCACTCATGACCATCTGTAAATTCACTGAAACGTTAAGTGAAAATGTAATGTATAATAATTATACACGATAAAAATTAATTTGATACGTCCGTTGAAAACGCATGACCCATATGCACAAATTGACGTTACTTGGGTAAGTTGAGGATGCAGAACCAAAATTGATTATTCTTATAAGACGTTAAGGCTTCTGTAGTGAAAACGCAAGACAATTTTATTGTCTATTTAGTTTATTATTAATTATCTACAAATACACACTACTTACAATAATCAAAGTCTATCAATAATGGTAATTTCTAATAACTATATAACTCCGGTGTTTCTCATTAATAAGCGCATTCATTAACATGCGCACATCGTGAGATTCGAACACAATACCATCGTGTGTTTTCATCTTTAAGTTTCACCCTTGATTTGTACATTCGACAACTTAACTTTTTTATTACTGTTTTCCATACAGCCTGGAGAATAAACGTGATGGAAGACATATGGCTACAATTTAAGAGTAGCGTAGACAAAATAAACAGTAAAGAAGGAATTGGCATTTCAAAAACAACTTTATTTTTAATTATGTTAAGTATCTGGCTGTAAACTTGAAGTTGACTAAAAATAGACCCAAACGACTTTAATAACGATGTAAAACTGGAATTTTCTGGTTTCAAAATAAACGGTTTTAAAGGTTGTTGAAGATTTTTGTGTTTTGCTAACTTTTCGGTATTTTTATTGTACTTTGATCTTAAAATATGCTTATGCAAAGATTCAATTTCTCATAATTATATTCGGTATAATATTTATTTTAAATTTATCACGATAATCTTTTTGAATTAGCCCACTGCACGGTCATCTCAAGGTCATCCTTCGGGTGACAAAGAGGTTGTCATATATAACCATACTGGTTAGTTTACATAAAAAAAATCGTATTGCCCTCTTGGATCCTGACATACCAAACGACCACTGCCTATAATAATGCTATATGTCCTCCAAAACACGGACGTTGCTTAACCTACCATATAACTTGATATATTTGCCCATTGACCTCGTTAATCTAAATATGTGACACGATTATGATGCGATGCTAAGTTTAGACTTAAGTTTGATGCACCACTTTCACGTAGGTACTTAGTTATTACATAAATATTGAATAGGCACCACTTGAGAGAGGCGAAGATAAATGCCAAGTAATACTTATCCTCAATACTAAAGTAATCATTGACAGTAAGAAGAGTACTTGAAAAAGATTAAATATCCAAAGCACAAAGTTACTTGAGATATTTTTTTACGCTGAGCAAGAAATGTGTTCAAGACTCATTGATTCCAAATATAAAAACACTGCTCAACGAGTTTCTCGAAATCATTTCTTTTAGATTGTAAAGATCTCGTTAACATAAATAAACTGTGACTGGTGACAAATTTTAGATATTGAACCAGAGCACTCTGAACTCGATTCTGAACGTAATTATGTAATAAAAGTAGATACTTAATTTTTCACCAGAAGTCTCTATAAATAAATAAAGAGTTCACGAATGCTTCACGGCTCGACGACTGTTTGTCAAGTCGTCTATAACTGCCTACCTATTCTGTGTTGATAGCGCCGTGCGCACGTCCGTGGTACGAGGGCCAAACTGAAAGTTTTTAGAACTGGCAACTTAAAAGCATTATATTAAAAAAATAAGTTTAAATTTTGAAAATAGAACTCTTTACCAATAATATTGAGTATACATTTCATTCATTTGTCATTTGTTTTACGATTTGGCGGCAAATTGAAAATTGTCTGTGCACGTCAGAATGAATTTAAGCCGAGAAAATTTTCGTGCAATGATTTTTTATGACTTTCGATGTCATATAAGTCAACAAGAAAGTTATGATAGACTTCGATTGGCTTTTCACGATGAAGCCCCATCTCGTGCCACAGTTTACAACTGGTTTAATGAATTCAAACGTGGTCGAACTAATCTCACCGATGATTTGCGTGAGGGACGGCCTTCTACAGCGACGACTGAAGATAATATCAGTGTTGTGCGGCGTATGATAGAGACTGACAAAAGAGTGACCTATCAGCAGATTCGGACAAGTCTAGGCATAGGTATGAGTCAAGTGCACAAAATCCTCCATGTACATTTAGCGGTCAGGAAGCTTTGTGCCCGCTGGATACCGCATAATTTGACCGAGGCTCAAAAACTCCGCCGTGTTGATTGGTGCCGAGAAATGATCCAAAAATTTAACGGAGGTGACTCAAATGCTGTGTTCGACATACTAACGGGTGACGAAAGCTGGATTTACTGTTATGATCCGGAAACCAAAAGACAGTCTGCTCAGTGGGTGTTTCCTTCCGAAGAGTTGCCAACTAAAGTGAAGAGAGGTCGAAGTGTTGGAAAAAAGAAGGTGGCCTCGTTCTTCGGAAAGACAGGTCATTACGCGACAGTTGTCTTAGAGGATCAGAAAACGGTTAATGCAGAGTGGTACACTAACAACTGTTTGCCACTTGTCTTGGAAAAAGTTCGAGAGAAACGACCTCGCAGCAGGATCCTCCTTCATCACGACAATGCCTCGTCGCACACCGCCAGGCAAACGATCGACTATTTGGCGACCTCAGACGTGGAATTACTGGGTCACCCGCCGTATAGCCCCGACCTCGCACCCTGCGATTTTTATTTATTCCCGAAAATAAAAGAAAAACTTCGAGGAAAATATTTTATGGACGCCGAAGAAGCAGTGGCTGCGTTTCAAAACGCCGTCGAAGAGACCCCTAAGGCCGAGTGGGCAAGGTGCTTTTCTCAATGGTTCCATCGAATGCAGCGATGTATTGATGTGAATGGACGCTATTTTGAAAAGTTATAATAAAACTAATAACTTGCTAGAATGCTTAGTTTTTGATTTTCTAAGAACTTTCAGTTTGACCCTCGTAAGTAGTTACCAGTGTAACCATGCGTGGCAAATCTTAATTATTGACCCAGTAAATAAGTTTTTTTTTTCTCTTCATGTACGATCTCAAGCTATCACATCCTCGAATTTCGAAAGTGACTCACCAGTCACCCTGTATAATTCGATGTCCCTTATTTTACTTCTTTTATACTTCTTTACAAATTATTTGAATATTGGCTATCAGTGTAATTGGCTCTATTATTGTAGCGTTCTGCACCGTTATAAAAGCGATAATTTGAGTTATTTTATGAGTATTTTAGTCGCTATTGATGACTCATATTATACCGTTTTACAATATACTTAACATTTCACACATCATCCATGCAACTAACTTACATTGGCGGCCGACGGGCTATATGATTTTGATAAATTATATAAAAAATTGAGGTTTCATCATTTTAGACATTTTATCGAACTCATGGTCCAAGCATCAATGAAGAAAGTAATAAGTTTCCCAAGAGTTTCACAAAAATAAATTGTTCTTCAATAGATTGAATCACGTTTTTTTAGGCAACATTATTTTATTATTGTGTGTACACTTAAAAGGCATTATTATCTGTCTGTACAGTCAGCGTCAAATTTAGCGATACAATTTTAGATTTAAACAGGCCAGGTTCTAAATATTAAACGGCCATACCACCTTATATTCCAGTAATCCCCGGATGTAATCAGAGTAAAGGCAGATATTTGATTGATTTCATTTCAGAAACATATTTCTACAATTAAAACTTAGATTCACAATTTTTCAAAAATATTTATCCGTTATATTAATTCGATGAAATCCAACTTGTGTTACATAAAGTATTTATTTTTTTATTTATTTACACTTTAGTATACAGTACAGACGGTTAATGAGAAAAAAACAGTGTGTTGAGTAAGTACTACTAGGCGGTCTTATCGCTGACGAGCGATTTCTTACAGACAACCATGGAAAGTATTGCGAATTTAAGAAATATTCACGTATTTGTGTATGTATAAAAACAAAACTATTACGGTTTGCACATGTATGCCTACACTACTCATTCATTCCATAACGAAGAATTTTTTGTGTTCTTCAAAGTTACTAAAATTAAATCTTTTTGCTCAGTGTTAACAGGCTGTCTGTACCTGCGCCGAGGCACGCGAACGTATTCGCCTACAATTTTAGGTCATAATTATTGATTAATACAGGAAATTAAAGTCAAGGTTTAAATCGGTAGTTATTTTTAATACTTGTGAAAATTGTTTACAAGCTTACTGAGATATTGTTCATGACATTTATTGTATTTTTTGGCAGTTTTTAAAAGTATTTCTACTCGTAAGTAGAGCAAAACATGTAAAGTACGGAAGAGAAATTAAACGAATAATAATAATTTATAATTAAGTAGACGACCTTTGCGGGCTGTAACCGGTTAAGCCAATCGGTACCTTTAAATAAAACTTATCGAAAAGTGTCCGAGCTATCGATGAAAAATATCGATAATTTGATCCAGTTTGACGCTGATTGTACCTGCCCGTATCGGTTGTTAATTAGATGAGTAATCAGACTTTTCGAAAGTCATAGACAGTGGATTTCAATGTTTCAATCCGCATTTTTTATGAAATATATTAATCTCTTATTTCACTGTTGCGCACCCTATCGCTCAATTTTACTCCACACATGCTTCTCAACGCTCTCATCTCCACGGCATTAATCCTGCTTTCATGTCTCTTCTGCCACACCCAAGATTCACTACCATACATAAGCGTTGGCGCCAAAACTCCCTCAAGTACGGCAAGACGAGCCTTATTTGGTATAGTTTTGCTTGCCATTATCGAGTATATGGTGCCATTAATACAATTTCCTGCTTTTATTCTCCTTTCAATATCACCTTCACACTTCCCATCTCTTGTAAACAAGGACCCCAAGTATACAAACTCTTTCACTTGTTCCACTTTTTCGTCCCCTATCATGATATTGCATTCCGTCATACAAATAAGAAAGAGATGCGGATTGAAAGAAGATGTAGTGACTAAGATTGAAAAGGGTATGCGACGGTGGTTTGGACATTTGGAAAGGATGAGTGAAAGTAGATTTACGAAAGAGGTGTACAGAGCAAGAATCGATGGTGGTGTCGGAAGTGGCCGCCCTAGGCGAACGTACGCCTATCAAATTGGCGACGTTCTTAAAAAGGGCCTAGTTAAAAGTGCCCGTAACCGGCGATCTTGTATGAAAAGATTAATGAACCTGGAGGAAGCGAAAGAGGTATAACTGGATCTAAGGAATTGGTGTTCCCTTGTCTCTGCCTACCCCAAAGGGAGACAGGCGTGAGGTTGTGTGTGTGTGTGTGTGTGTGTATGTGTGTATATTAATCTCGATTTGTCTGTCATGACAATCCACTTTAAGGATTTCAAAATTAAATCACACCTACAGAAAAGCAAATTACCCAAATAAAATTAATCATAGTAGCCTATTCAAGTACCTAATAATAACAAAAGAGTGCTACTGCTACTTATCTATGTAAGTAGGTGAACTAACTTATTATTAGCTTTCCTTAACGCTTAACGATTAAGGTGCAGTTGTGTTGAAATTGAAATTAATGTATTGGTCAGCCTTCCATGCTGGACTGGGAGCAAAGAAAAAAATATAGAATGTGCCAGCTGATTCTCTTCCCGGGCATACTATAAAAGTCAGTTAAGGGACAGAGGTTTTATTGGAGGTTTTTTGTGTGCGATAGGCTGTCACTGCAATAGTCTCTCTCCACCATTACAATGCCTCCAACGTTGTCAAATGTGACATCAGATGGTTTATGACTTATGATGTTCTGCGTACCCCAAAAGGGATACAGGCGTGAAGTTATGTATGTTCGTATATATGTATTTCAACCAATGGTAAAAATTGTCGATCACATAGTTGTTGCGAAAGGATTAACTAGTGAAATTTCAGAAACTGTAGGCTTTCCTGGCTAAAGCCTTAGGTTGGCCAAGCACTTTTTAAAACTTACATTTACTGGGTGACTGGTGGATCACTTTTGACAATTATTTACCGAGTAAACTTAACCGAAAGTTAAAGAATTCATTACGCATGGTTACATAAGCGTAAAACAATAGATGCTTAGCGGATGGTGGTGTGCGTGTGACGGGAACACTACTCTGTGCGTGTTTACTGAGGCGGCGGCGCGTCGGGAAAGGTATAGTAGTGCTAATTTATTTATTTCTAAGAAATTCTAGTGAAAAATTAAGTACCTACTTTTATTACATAGTTATGATCAGAATCGAGTACAGAGTGCTCTCCTGCAATATCAAAAATTTGTCACCAGTCACCGTGTATAATATTGTCTTAAGTTTCGCGGATACGAATATAATAAGAAGGCGCTAATCTTGAAACTAACCAGGATTTGAAGAAATGTTTTTTATTTAATTCATTCAGAAAAAAAAGCATTTACTGCGTCAAAATTATATGGATAGATCGAGCGCGGATACCTGTTAATATATAAAGGTTTAATGAATGAAAAATAAAACAATACTGAGCCGAAGCTAGTATTTATTTAAAACTCTATTTTAAATCAAGATAAGTATATTATTACTATAATAAAACCAGCAAAGCGACATAATTTAAGTGGCTCTGGCATTTTTCTCAACATTTAATTACTTTTACGCATCTAGCCATTACACCTGCGAGTGCATTCTTTATGAAAAAATAACAAAGAAGATTCGTTTAGTTATTATTTGAATTATTTCGTAGTTTTAATCTGACTTTAGTCCAACTTTGAGAAAGAGGTCAATCGTCGAATCTAACTCGGCTGAGCAGCATTCGGGAAGCTCCGTAAAAATCTTCTCGTCCCAAATACCGCATCGTCTGAAGACAAAGGTTTTTGACCAGTGTGTGTTGCCAGTGATGACGTATGGCACTGAGACGTGTTCGCTAACTATGGACCTTATCAACAAGCTTAAAGTCGCTCAGCAGGCAATGGAAAGGGCTATGATCGGAGTTTCCCTGCGAGATCAAATCAAGAATAAGGAGATTTGCAGGAGAACCAAAGTCACCGACAAAGCCAGAAGGATTGCAAAACTGAAGTGGCAATGGGCAGGGCAAATAATTAGCAGAACAGATGACCGCTGGGCAGAAGAGTTCTCGAGTTTCGGCCACGTACTGGGAGACGCAGCGTAGGCAGGCCCCCCGCAAGATGGACAGACGTAAACGTCACCGGTAAACGCTGGATGAGGGCGGCGCGGTACCAAGTGACGTGGAAAACCTTGGGGGAGTCCTGGAGCAATGGACGTCTCCTGGCTGAATGATGATGATGATGTTTTAATCTGAGACTTACAAATTTAAGTGCTTATAAATATAATGCTATTGGACTGATACCGAGTCCTACATAAATACATATTTTCTGAGGAAAAAGAAACTACGAGCTTAAGAGACTACGACTATCAATCGCACTGAACTTTTGGACCGAACTTGCTACTTCGTATGATATGCACAAGAATCACTATGCAACAAAGACTTTTATTTCTCGAGTTAGTCAATTCAAACTCCTCAGTTTCACAATAGTATTAAATTGCAGTATTTTGATCCGGCGACGCAATCCTGTAATCTACAGTGATTTCAATGAGCCTAATGCCAATTACTTTAAGGAGGATTTTCCGGCGAATAAACAATAAACAAAATCACATCAACAAAGTCGGTATCAAATAAGAATAAAAAAATATTGGATATATCGAATCATAATTGCACACAGTAATAATGGAATAAGAATATATACCGTTTAATAAAAATAAAAAAATATATACAGTTTAAAAAAGTAACTTCATCCAGACCTTCCTAAAGTTGTCATCATCAACAACATCAGCCTGGTAACGTTCACTGATGGAAAAAGGGACTATAACGATTTCGGCAGATAAGAATAAATAACTTGGTTTATTTATAACAATATATCCACCATATAAAATTAATAACATGCTGGACTGGGAGCGAAGGAAAAAGACAGAATGTGCCAGCTGCTTTTCTTCCCCGGCAGTAAAAGTCAGTTAAGGGGCAGAGGTTTTATTGGAGATTTTTTGTGGGCGATAAGCTGACCTCCTATCACTGCAATGGGTTCTCTCCACCTTTATAATGCCTCCAAATTTGTCAAACGTGACAGCATATGGTTTTATAACCTTTGGTTTTCTGCCTACCACATAAAGGATACAGGCGTGAAGTTATGTATGTATGTATAAAATTAATAACATAAACATGTACTTAAATACTCATTTACATATTAAAATACTTCTTCCGATTTACAAGGAAACTAAGTTCTTTTAATTAAAATTTGTTACTAAACGTTTGATTAACAGGAGCCTTTAGGCTATGATGACGTAACCACGTATAGTTACATAAAATTTTGCACATTTTAACGGTCCAAGGTACAACGAGTTTATTTGGGAGTATCCGATGCGAACTTGAACATTCACCTTCAGTTTTCAAAACCGGAAAAGTATATCGGCCATAAAGCAGAATGCTATAAACAATCTCTACTAATATTGAAAATGCGATCTGTCTATGTTTGTATCACTGAACTGATTATGGTGGAATTTGGTACAGAAAAACGCTAGATTTTGCGAAAGGATATGGGCTACCGTTTATAGAAATAAAGGCTTAAAGAAATAGGGCATAAAAATTTGTATAGAACACCAATCAAAGCCTAAGGGACTCGATCGATGGTAGAAAGGGTTGGTCTGGTAACACCCTAACTTGGAAACTGACATTGATGAAATTTTATTGAGAAATATTGTTGTATAAAAGGGCATGTCTTAAAATTCTGCCTAAAGAAGCTAATGCACGCAGACGATGTCGCGAGCAAAAGCTATTGCATATATAATAAAGCAATAAAAACCAATAAAAATATATATAAACAACACCTCAATTGCACATTCAATAGATACTTGGAATATTAATTTAAGTTCTAAAGATTTACTTCTCAATTCATCAAAGATTTATAGAGCGGATCGAATTCTTCTAAACGCCTGTTAAATTGATTTGATGACGGAGCTTTTTAGATGCTGATTGTCGGCACCAATGATAAATAACGAGATAAAGAAGACAGTAGGACTACATGTTTGAAGAAGTTATGATATTGCAGAGGGCGCTAAATGCAACGAATAAAAGAGTCGACATTCGAATGCAGCGTCGTGGCTGAGATCTGAAGTAGGATACTGCAATTAAATTAACATAGATTGGCGCGAAGCAAGTAGCCTAAAATAGCTCTATTGCTCCTGAATAACCGTGTCGTAAAAGGCGAATAATCCGAGTAATTCTTTGTTGGGTTCGCAAAGCTAGCGACTATAAAATATAAAATAAAATCTACTGCAAAATATCACCGCTCCAGCTTATAAATAAAATCCCCAGAGAATCACACCAACTACATGGCGTCAAAGTAAGCGAAGGTTGTGTTATGAGATCCCATGAAGCGAACTAGAGGGGAACCTAGAATATAAATACATATAGAGTGGTCGTCAGTCGTCGTAGTAATAGAGTGGCATTAATAAGTCTTTTATTCAATATCTAATATTCCACAAGGATCAAACCCTCAATTCTCAATGTACCAATGTACGAGGACGTCATTCAAAATACGTAAAAACAAAGTGTCCGAGCGGTTATCGAACCACAAACCTTGAATATACCAATCTAGACCACAGTGACGTAAACAAGTCGGAAACAATTTAAACCCTTTTTTGTTTCAGTTCTACGTTACCAATTAATGTACCTTGAAAACCTTTGGATGTTTTTGTTTATTACAAATATTTTTATTTTGAAGTTGTACCTTTATTCTTTACACTTCAGCTACCGGTTTTCGTTTGCCCGCTGGTGGTCTGTATTTCTGTAATAACATAGTCTCTAAATAATATGTGCTATATGCAGATGAAGTCTTAAAAGGTCATATTTATCTCATCGACTAAATAAACATCGTTGACGTTAATTATATGTGTTATCTGATCCGGTAGCGTTTGCCGATAAACGCTGGATGATGGCGACGTGGAGTGGGCAATCTTCGTGGCAAACTTTCGTGAGGCAATCTAGCAGTGGGTGTCATCAGCCTGATGATGAAATTGAATTTACCTGTATATTTAATTATTCCTATGTTCTATATTTCGTTCGTAAAATAATAAGTACCTAGTTACCCAAGGTACACACTTGGTTTAGGCCCGTGTGCACTTTTATTCCGGTGCTTTCCTAGTACCGAGTACACTTAATGTTTTAAAAAACTTTTTTGACACATTCATACAATTTTCTTATATAATTAGTAGGTAGAACATTTGTTTTTTGTAATATATTTTTGACCTCTGGTGTTTTAATTAGGCTGAGCCTGTACCATAAACGCCAGTTATTTTCAGTGGACTAAAACAAAGAGATTAAGTACCCTAACAGTTGATTAGGATAATATAAGTAAATATTATGCTTGCAATCAGTTGTACAGCATGTAGTTTCTTAACTTAACAATGAGTATGATAAATAATCTTCTATACTTATAATAAATCTGTAGAGAGGTCAATTCTGTACATGAAATATACCTTCAAAATAACTATCAGGGGGTGATTAGTGATCGATACTGATGCCAAAAATGCAATCAGTAAAATTTTTGTCTGTCTGTCTGTCTGTCTGTATGTTCCTTATAGAAACAAAAACTACTCGACGGATTTTAACGAAACTTGGTTAAATTATTCTTCATTCTCCTGGGCAGGTTATAGTATACTTATTATCACGCTACCATCAATAGGAGCAGAGCAGTGAAGGGAAATGTTGGAAACACGGGAGAAGTTACTTCATTTTTTAAGCTTCCGTCGCGTGTGCAGCCTTAATGGTTAAAACTACATAGAAATCATGTATGACAGAAATATTCTTCATAAAATTACATAAAAAATATCCCACAACAGTATATGTCTTTATTTTATGGTTGACTCACAATAACACGTGTAAATCCCGATAGCTTAGCAGTTTGGAGCTTTCTGATTATATTTGTTTACTCTTACGTTTATAATACTCTCACTCATCCCTAATTAAAAAAAATAACATTATTACCTATTCAATAAAAAAAGAATCATAGAAATCGGTATAGAAACACCAAACTTATACATGAAATACGCTTATAACCCATCGCGCGTGAATACTGAATGATATAAGGATTATTTTTGCGTAACGGTTGCCGCGCTGACGCGGCTCGCGGCGGTAGGGTATAAAAAGGCGGGAGGCGAAAAAGCGTAGGTACTTTTATTAATTATTGTAGTATTAATACCCATAGTATTTATTTTTCAGTGAAGTAGGTATAGGTAGATAGCATTGCACAGGCGTTTCAGCTTTATTTTCATTTCTTTTTCTGTTGTAAGTTGTACATATTTCTGGGTACAATTCTCTTTGGATATTTTAGTTTCAACAGGCACTTAGATTTCCAATTTAAAAGAACCCAATTCCCAGTATCGGTGTGTTTTGCAATGACAATTAATAAGGCTCAAGGGCAGACTTTTCGTGTTGCTGGGGTAGATCTCGGTGTCAGTTGTTTCTCGCATGGTCAGTTATACGTCGCTCTTTCCCGGGTTAGCAGTTCTAGAAATCTTCATGTTCACGTGCCGGACGTGTCAACTTTCAATAAAGTTTACTCGGAAGCTTTGCGCTGAAGTATTTTCGTTCCATAGATACTTAAGCCTCATGTGAAAGTGATCTAAACAATTAATTGGCAAATATTATAAAATGTCAATCGTTATCCTTACTAATATTATTAATATGAAAGCGTGGATATTTGTTCAGCTTTCACGCAAAAACTACTCGACGAATCATGAGAGGTACTAGAAGTAACATACGATACTTTTTATCCCGAAATCATCGCGTGCGGAGCCGCGGGCACAGCTAGTAATAAGAATATATATCTTAAGTTTAATAATATGAAGGTATTCCTAGTTTAGTTCAGATGAACTCTCTTATTTTTGATAAAATGTTAGTAATGATCAAATCAATATACCTACATAAAACTGTTCCGTTACTGACTGAGTGACTGAGTGACTGACAGACAACGTACAGCCGTAACTACTAGGCGTAGAGAGCTGAAATTTGGAACATACATTCTTTAGGGGATATATGAGTGCACTAAGCAAGGAATTTCCGAAATTCCCACGGGAACGGAAATTATTGGACTTTTTAGCTTGTATGAAAAATCTTATTCCTTGAGTGCACGGATATGATACTTGACATAAAAGTTCTTCAAAAAAAGACTGGTTGTGTTATAAAAGGAATTCCCGAAATTTCCACGGGAACGGGAAATATATGATATTTTAGTTTCTATGATAAAATCTTATTCTTTGAGTGCACGGATGTGATACTTGGTATAAAGGTTCTTCAATAAGTGTCTGTTTGTATAATGGAAGGAATTCCCGGAATTCCCACGGGAACGGAAAATAGGACTTTTGAGTTTATGCGTGTACGAAGTCGCGGACAAACGCTCGTATTGTATATTATGGTCTGGTGGAAGGTAAAACATTAAATTGTTAACAAACTTTACAGGATATTGTCTTAAGTTTTCGCGATTCATACTATTAAATAAAACAATTTTTAACCGGATTTATCGCGTATATTTACATTTTAAATTTTTTGACTCGACGTTTCGGTGTCTTTGCAGACCCCGTGGTCACGAGCGACAGGTTTACGCCATAATATTACCAATTGCAGCTTTTCGTCTACGTTTGGTTAGATTCCCGTGCTATTATTTATTACTATTAACACAGTACAGATATCTACAATAATTCAACTTCATACAAACGGACGAAACTCGAGCTATACCTACGCGGCTCGATCTCGGCATGCGGCCAGTCGCGAGTGTCTGCATGACGAAACAATTGTTGATTGAGCTTTACGTTAATATTCGGATTGTTTATACTTTAACATGGTTTTTTGACACAAAACGTATTCTTGTTGAACACTTTCTATTCAATTCACAAATTATTTTAATTGCTTATATAAAAAAAGTATATTTGCAGTCACAGAACTAAATGGAAGTAAACACTAAGTACGCTAATGTAATTTAAACGTTGAAGGCGGGCAGCCCTATCACATGTGAACGGACCGTGGCGCTATAGACATTTCAAAGATGCGGCCGAGTTGAATTACTGTATATATCTCTACTGTGCTTTTACTTTCCATCTGAATTAGTTAAATATTGCCACCACAACTTTATCGCGATTCTCTTTACTAGGCTTTTTACATATCGACCACCAAAAAGTGAAAATTATAGGTACATAATACACTGTTACAATTAAAAACATATGTAATATATGTATTAAGCCACTTACTTCCTCAGTCTTATTTCGTCAATGAATCAAGGTTGTCTTTATAATTACCTATAAGAAGTGCAATGTCAAATACTGGTATAAATTAACTGGAGTAACATTGCAAGTCTGTACGATATAAGTTGTTTTTCGATGTCTTTGTTTTTGGTGTTTACTTCACTTATAAGTAATTAATTTTACTGCCTGTTTTTTGAAACGATGGGCAACTTTTTGCTGATAAACTGCATTGATGCCCTTGTCTGGCATAAAATAAGTAACAAAGCAAATACCTGTATTATAATTTCTGATTTCTCGTAGAAGAACAAAATGTGACCAGCTAGTACAAGTATAAGTATTTAAAACTTTACCATATTTTAATAACCAAGTATATTATTGTTACCTACATACATACCTACATACATCTTCCCGCCCTTTTGGGGTAGGCAGAACAACGGAGGCTTTAAAACCATCTAATGTTACATTTGACAAATTGGGAGGTATTATAAAGATGGAGAGAGACTATTGCAGTGACAGTAAAATGCCAATAAAACCTGTGTCCCTTATCTGGCTTTTACAGAAAGACCGGGAGGAGTAACAGCTCGTACAGTCTATGTTTTCTTTTGCTCTCAGTTCAGGTATAACATACATATACGACGACCGGCTGGTGTAGTGGTAACATACATTGCCTTCTATGCTAGAGCGAATCCCGGCGGCGGCGGATATCGGTGTGAAGTCATGGATGTTTATATGTTTCTTAAGTATATCAGTTATCTAGTATCCATAACACAAGTTCTTTAAGAAACTTAATTTGGGCTAGATAATGTTGTGTGAGTGTCAGAAATATTTATTTATTTATTTATTATACAGGGTTGATTTGTCGTCACCGGGCAAATTTTTTTTGCACAATGAGTATCATTTATAGAAATGATTTTTGCAAAAAATACTTATTTTTTTTACAAAGAAATTAATATATCTGCTAACATATTAAGCAAACCATGGTCACACTAAATTACCATTAAAATAAAGACAACTACGCGCTACTACAAAACATCTTAGTATTATCAAAGAAATGCCGCGTCGTAGTAGCTATGTCCATCAAAAGCGACTATTTGCATAAAAGTTTGTGGAGCCTTACCTTTATTTTTTTGTACTGAGCTATACTAAAATAAATATGCAGGTACGTTTACATCGTATCAAATAAACTAACATTTAAATTTGGCTGGTGAATACAAATCAACCCTGTATATAAATACATCGTCACCCTATAGTGGTATCGTCACAAAGGGTTATAATGATAATGATTAAACAAAAGATGTAAGTTACTAGTTCAAATGTTAAATCTGAATTTAAACCTCAATTATGTAAGAAGATTTTAAAATACTTGTAAATTATGTAATAAACGAAAACTAAACAGACCATAACAACATGGAGAGGAAACCTAGAGCTAGAACATGTTAGTAGGCTGTACTATAGTGCGGCCGGTGGGAGTTTGCGTTCCTGACAGCTGTCAAAATCATAGCTTTCTCCCCTTCGAATCGGAAATAAACTTTATTCTGTGGACATAAGGAGCTGTCAGGAACGCATTCCCGCAACGGCCGCACTCTAATGAGGTAAAAGTTAAAACTTTTACACGTACAGCGTTGGTAAGCTTTATTAAACAATACTTGTGCCCAAAATAATAATAGAATCAAAATTTTGACGACCGAGGTGTAGTGTTAACAAACATTGCCTTCTACACCAGAAGTCCTAGGTTTGAGGTCCGGATGGGTTAGATATTTGTATGATGATTACAGATATTAGCCGACAAGTCATGAATGTAATATGTTTGTTTTCAAATATTTATAGATTCAATATGTATGTTTATATATTTCTTAAGCTTATTTATCCATAACAAAACAAAAGTTCTTTAAGAAAGTTAATTAGGGCTATAATGTGTATCGTGGTGGGAATGCAAGAAATATTTATTTATACCATGCCAGAACTGAAGTGATATTGTTGCGCAACGGGTATGTGCGCAGACGCACGCATCTACGATATTTACGCGATTATGCGTAACAGGATTGCTTCTCTAGTATTTTGTTCAGACTTAATAACATTCTACCAGTGTTGTATACTAAGTGGAAAGTCTGATAAGTACTGGAATTTTGTCTATATTAGGAAAAATTGCTGTATCAGTTTATTGCTTTTTCTTAAGGGGCCTCGGTTCTATACTCTGGCAAATCATTCAATGCATTAAAATGACAGTTCCAGTGTGCCCAGTTTAGGGAAGAAAAAAATAGTGACGTGGTATGATTGAATGAATGCTTTTTATTTTAATATTATATCTTAAGGACATAGGAAAAAAGTATTTTGACTCCAAAACCATGTTATACTTTCATTTTCTCATTTATAGAGTGGAGATACTGTAAATCACTTACTTTTTGTTGTCTTGAAAACAACTAATTTTACTTCTAGTAAGACCATTTTAAAACACTAGGTATGTTTGGTAATTATTTATTTTCGTTAAAGTTACTGTAAAGATAAAAATCACATCTAAAATTTACGTATTTATACATTTGTTAAAAAATATATTCTTAAAGAATGAAAAAAAACCATTCAATTTCAATCATTCTCATTCAGTATATTACACTCAAACTGTCAGTTTACAGCATTGAATTATTTGCCAAGGTATAGTGAAGGTTAGCTATCAACTTGGCTTAGCTAGACTGTAGTCCTCTCTTTTCTTGGCTCGACGGAATAGTTCACCCGCTTTAGATATCCCGGCCCACTCTCTTATGTTTTGCTTTTAACGATTTTAGCTCGGAAATAAGTTTTGTATAACCTAACAATATCGGAACGAGGTTCGACAACTAATATTTTATTACATCTTCTTTGTGGTGTTCGACTGAAGAATACAGTATACTATGTTGGAATTTTTGGTCCAAATAGTCCGAAAGATTACTTCATCAAATGAAAATAAACCCTTATTAATTCACCTTAAACTATAAAATCCTAGATCACATTTAACGTGTTTTTTTTTATTTTAACATCCTGTATTACGTAACGTTTATATTATTATTTATAGCTAAGGATGTCTATATCAATAACTGCCTCCGATTCGTAATTGAGTGCGGAGTGCAGTATTTAATTACAGATAAAAATCTTATCTCATATATACATACTCAATTAAAATACCGGTTGTTTGTTCGTACGAAAAATATTTGAAAAGTGTAAAATAGTAATGTATAAATATAAGGTTTAGTTATGTTTTTTCTTTCATATTTAAATTGGAACTCCTTTTTTAAATCGTAGGTGGTATTAATTAATTACATTTCAATTTAATAATGATATCAGTGCACTAACAGCTTCAACATACACCAACCAGCACGTATTTAGATTGATGGTTTATGGCAACACCTTCTTGACTAGAGGGAGAGATATAAGGCCCTTTAATGGACTAGTAAAAAAGAGTTCCTAATTTCCTTAACTCATTTCACCTATTCTAACCCGTACAACAAAATTCAAATAGCAATAAAATGCATGTATGGAGCCGCGAACGTATCTAGTCTTCAATAAAAAATGTAAATCTTATCTTGTATAATAACTCGTATATTACCCAACTAAGTTGTAACAACAAAGAAACGTAACGTTAGACAAGGCCTTAATTATGACGAAAAATAAAATACTCCATTCCATAATATTAAGTGTCCATTTTTTGCTCGTCTACATTGTGCCTAATATAGAGCTACAGACTGTTCCTTATTTGAATTCCTACCGATTGAAGAAAAAAAAGCGTAATTTGACAAGTTATATATTTTTTTAATAAGTTGGAATGTAAATGAGGTCAGTATGTAAAGAGTATGTATATTCTTAATAAGTTATGAAACGCTGAACTGTACTGATATGTTTTAATTTTATAGTTTCTTAATCCGAGTAAAGGATTAAAATGCAATTGTTCAAGAGTATGTGGTCATTAAGGCCCGTGTTACGAAAGTTTGCATATTAACAAACTGCAGGCCATTCCAAACTGACCGGGCCGCAGACGGCGGCGCCGCCGCCGGCGCATGTGCAGTATTTGCTACGGCGGCGTTTTCCTCAGTGAGCGACTGGACGCGACGTTATACAACGTAAATAGACCAATATTTCAGACACGCTAATATTATCTATGCAGTATTTCAACGTCATACAAACGGACGAAACGCGAGCTTTACCTACACAGCTCCATCTCGGCATGCGGATTTTTATTGAACACTTCCTATTCAATTCACAAAGTATTTATTTATTTCTATAAAAAAGTATATTTACAATCAAAAAATTAAACGGGACTCTTTTCTTTCTTTATATTTCAAAGATTCGGCCGAGTTGAAACACAAATCAAATCAAATCAAATAAATCTTTATTTCGTAAGTATTTAAATACACAATTTACAAATTTAACTGAATCTACCACCACGTCGGAAAGTCGATCTGTTGAGAAGAAGTGGCAAGAAACTCAACAGCAATCATCTTTTAAAAATACACAATAGCAATTAACAATCAGGGAATCCCATCTTCTTGCATCCGGATAGATAATATTACCGTGCTTCAGGTGATTTGTGTTAACCTGAACAATTAAACCACCTGCATTATACAACGACTTTTTGACATTTTCGTAGCGCGTCGTTTTGATTGTGTACTAGACTGAAATGTCAATTGGTTTAAAAATAAGATTTATAATACCTACCTATAAAGATTTAAATGTAAAGAAATTCAAATTCAGAAGCAATTGCCACAGTTAACAAATGATACGATTAGATTTTTCTTTCTATATAAGTCCGAATGTAATGTATTTTGACGAATAAACATCGATCTTGTGTTACAAAGTCAAATAGGGATTGTAACCTACTCAATAGCATCCTGGTTCAAGATTATTTATGATAAATGTTATGTTAGTTGCTTCTCTTCCCGGGCATACTATAAAAGTCAAAGTCAGTTAAGGGACTGAGGTGTTATGGTAGGCTTTTTTGTGGGCGATAGGCTGACCCCCTGTCACTGCAATAGTCTCTCTCCACTATTATAATGCCTCCAAATTTGTCAAACGTGACATCAGATGTTTTTATAGCCTCTAGTGTTCTGCCTACCCCATCAGGGATACAGGCGTGAAGTTATGTATGTTTGTAGGTGTAATGTTATATTAAGAAGAAACAAAAATCTTTCTTGGTAAGACTTAAAACTAAAATTGGTAAATTAAAGGAAGAAGAAAAACATATATACCTAATGATATTTAAAAGTTTATCTTAACAATCAACGTTATTATAGTGTTCATATTAAATAAATACAGCAATATTTTTAGATTTCCGTTCATGTCTATTGCGAAAACTTCATTATAACTAACAATTTACTTTCACAAAGCAAATTACAGCTTTGATATATCTAGTTAATTGTATATAATAGCAATAATACATTTTCTACACAGTAAAAAACCTTGAAAACCTTTTTTACTTTAAGTCATCTCCACACCTAATAATGTTATAGACTTGCCTTACAATATTGGCATAATAGTTATTTACAATAATTTGTAATAAGTATTTTTAATTCTTTATAAACTTTGTAAAAGATAAATAAAAATTACCCGACCAATTAAATTACAGCTACCAGCCCCGGTAGCTCAGTGGAAGAGCACTCGTCCGGCAAACGAGAGGTCCGAGGTTCGAGTCCTGGTCGGGTAATTTTTATTTATTACATTTTTCATTTATTTAAGAATAATTGAGCATTTTAAATGCAAAATCTTAAAAACATTATTAACTTTGTAAAAGAACCCATTTAAATAATAAATATAAAATTAACAGCTTAACAAACTTTCATGATTTTAGAAATAAACGTTAATTCCACCAGCAAATCTATGTACGATTTAGTTAACGATTACCTAGTGTTAATATTATATAAATTTTTAAGTAATATAACAAGACATGAAAAACTTATCGATATACTTAAATTCATCAAGATCACACTAAATTTACGATTAGACGACCGGCTGGTGTAGCGGTAACATACATAGCCTCTTATGCCAGAGGTCCTGGGTTCGAATCCCGGCGGCGGCGGATATTTGTGTGATGAACACAGATATTAGTCGTCAAGTCATGGATGTTTATATGTTTATTTAAGTTTATTCTAATAGAAAAATATGTATTTATTCAATATGTATGTTTATATATTTCTTAAGTATATCAGTTATCTAGTATCCATAACGCAAGTTCTTTAAGAAACTTAATTTGGGCTAGATAATGTTGTGTGAGTGTCAGAAATATTTATTTATTAAATTAATAAATTTGTGAATTTCAAAACAACTTGAAACATTAATTTCTCCTGTGTGCTTTCTATGACAAAAGCCTCAAAGTTATTATTTTATCATTATATTGCCTCATAAGTTACGCAGCTGAAATCAAGAAAAACAGCTTGTGAGTTATTTTTGAATTAATATTAGTGAATAATATAGGTGTACGCTTTATTTTATAATAAAATTCCAAAATATTTAAGATTAACCCTTGTTATTAAATTGATATTGTGTATTTTTTTAATCACGTATCACAATTGAAAGATTAAAAGATGATTGCTGTTGAGTTTCTTGCCACTTCTTCTCAACAGATCGACTTTCCGAAGTGGTGGTAGATTCAGTTCAATTTGTAAATTGTTTGACTTATTTCAAATGTTTTTAAATACTCGTACTTACGAAATAAAGAATATTTGAGTTTGAGGTAATACACCCACGAAAGAGCACTTGCCTAATATTTGAAATTAATTCTAGTAATTCATTACTTAGCCTCATTACCGAGGAGAGAGACTAATAGTCCTACAGTGAAATCATTAATTAATTATCAACGAATGCAGATCAATAAAACACACCAACAGCACCTCCAAATTTGGCTGAAGAAGAAGGTCGTCAAGGTTAACGATCTCCGAATTCACACATATTCAAAAAAAAACAAAATGGGAAGAATGGGAAGAAAAAACAATCTTCTATCATATTATGAAACAAGAATCATCAAAATCGGTTTACCCAGTCAAAAGTTATGAGGTAACAAACATTTCAAAAATACATAGAGTCGAATTGAGTCTTCTTTTTTTGAAGTCGGTTGCAAATGATTTTGTTGATGATGATGAAGCGGCTTTCAACTCACCGATAACTGTCAAAGATGTCTAATTAGTCTCACGCTCATACTCCTTCAAGGTTAAGTGCAGTGCAGTGAATAAAAACCATTTGATCTATAGTAAAGATTAGTAAACCTGCAGTTATGCAAACGGTTACCGCTGTTATCTACAGATTAGTGTAAACTTTCATTTAGCGAAAGCAGCTGCACTATGGTTAGTTCGCCACGGAACTTAGTAATATAGACTGTATCTGGAAATGTCTAGAAATATATATTATTTACAAACACTAAATTATTTGAGTACTTAGTACGTGTTACCTAATATTTTGGTGTATAAGTATGCATATTACCTACCTACTGGGGTAGACAGAACACCAGAGACCATAAAACCATCTGATGTCATATTTGACAAATTTGGAGGTATTATTATGATGGAGAGAGTATTGCAGTGACAGGGGGTCAGCCTATCGCACGCAAAAACTCCAATAACACCTCCGTCCCTTAACTGACTTTTACAGTATGCCCGGGAAGAGAAGCATGTATTTCTTTCGCTCCCAGTCCAGCATTGAAGAAAATTTTATAAAGAGAAATAATGTGTACGTTTCTTTAAGTATTAAAAAAAAAACTCATAAAGATTGTTATTTTTTAAGTTTTACGATGAGAAATCCACTAGGACTATTTTGGGCCAGTGTATCTAAATCTTGCATAGGCTGTTATTGAGAAATTCTCCTGACATCAGTAGTACGCAGGTGACACCACATGAAGTTATTAGTATTTCATATACAGGGTGTCCAAAAAAGTACTTTGGAGAAAAATATCCTAGATAGAGCTAGTCTTCCCCATTCGACTACTAAAAGCCGTTTTATATTTGGACTAGCTAGTTCTTCAATAAAAATATTTTAAACATTTCAAGGAAAGTGCGCGCGCGCGACCTTTCACCTATTCAGGCAATGCACGCGCCTTACGCTCAGGTACTTAGATAATAGATAAAAAAAGACGTGTGGCACTCGGAGACTGCCGCGGTAAAGCTATTGCATAGCATTTTTTATCAACTTATGCAATTATAATTATTTATTTATTTTATTAATTCAAATTCAAATTCATTTATTTATTCATAACCATAGGTATTGCATTGATGTCATTTACAGGTATTTGTATGTACAGCTAAGGTTCACCACATAGGCATATGAATATCACATTACAGTTTCATGTCAAAATTTAATAAAGCTAATTACAAAATTATTAAGAAAAAAATATATTTTCTAAGATAATTAAATACATTATGAAATTAAAGAAGGTGAAATAATAATTATAATAACAAAATATTTATATAAGTAGGCAGAACTTAAAAACATCATATTTAAAGTATGTACAATTAATATTATTTACATCTCATGTCTTTATAAAATTCATTAATATCATAATAAGCTTTTTCGGCTAGAAAGCTATTGAGTGCCGATTTAAATAATTTCCTGTCAGATATTTCCCTTAATGCAGTAATGTTTGATCTAATATGAAGTTCCACAAGTTCCTAGTAGATGGCGCTGATTGTTTATCAAAGTCCGCATGTAAAGTTATGAAATCAAAGTATCACTGCTGTGCCAGTCGCGGTGGGGGGTGTAAGATTTTTTTCGTTACGGAATTTCTGGATTCGGTCCCCACACTCAAGGCCCGCGATAAAAGCTATGCAATAGCTTAAAAATAAAATATAGATAAGATAAGATAAGATTTTAACAGTAATTATTTTTATCAATTCAATAATTCAATGTTCCTCTAATGTTAACCTGAAGTTATGTACAAAATAATCTTTAGTAAGTTCGATTGTCACGTGCGCACTCAAAATCACAAAAATGTAAATATCTACCAGCTGATCTTAAGGCGCGCGCGTTATCTAGTTAGGTGAAAGGACGCGCGCTCACGCTTTCCTTGAAATGTTTAGAATTTTTTGATGAAAAAACTATAAGTCCAAATAAAAGACGATTTTTCGTAGTCCAATGGGAAAGACTAGCCCTAATCTAGGATATTTTTCTCCAAAATACTTTTTTGGACACCCTGTATAGGTATTTTAACGCTTTTTTTGTGGCGATGGGTGACACAGTATGCAACAGAAGCTCGTGGTACGATACCATACAATGCAGATATATGTCTGCATAAACATGTTTGTTTACGTATTACATCTGTCTTGCTATATACAACATGTAAGTATCCCGGTTTGATCCCGGACAATGCAAAGATTTATATGCATGAACGTATGTAGGTACTATGTATGTATGCATATGGTCATACTTTAGGTCTAGGTGTTTTGCTTTGCGAAAAAAACAAAAAAAGATAAAATAAAACATAGCAAATAATAAATAATAATAACACTTCCATGCTGGACTGGGAGCGAAAGAAAAACGTAGAATGTGCCAGCTGCTTCTCTTCCCGGGCATACTGTAAAAGTTAGTTAAGGGACAGAGGTTATAAAGGCGTTTTTGTGGGCGAAAGGCTGACCCCCTGTCACTACAATAGCCTCTCTCCATCTTTATAATACCTCCAAATTTGTGAAACGTGACATCACATGGTCTTGTTACCTCTGGTGTTCTGTCTTCCCCATAAGGGATACAGGCGTGACGTTATGTATGTATGTATGTAAATAATAAATAAAATCCCCAGACAATCACACAAACAACATGAGCTCAAAGTAAGTAAGGCTTGTGTTATGCGATAGATACCATGTAGCGAACTAGGGGGAACCTAGAATATAAATACATATAGATAAACTCCCAGACCCAGATTTTTTTTTCTTGTACCGGGCGTCTGAGCCAGGCAGGTTTACCCTATGGCCAAAGTGGTCGTCAAACATAAAAAAAATAACTTACTCTAGCACTAGATAGCACATACTTAACAACGAATATAGCAATAAAGTATAACAACTACTACTGCTATAGTGCGGCCGGTGGGAGATTGCGTTCCTGACAGCTGTCAAAATCATAGCTTTTTTACCCCTTCGAATCGGAAATAAACTTTATTCAGTGGACTTAAGGAGCTGTCAGGAACGCATTCTCGCAACGGCCGCACTCTAGTAGAGCCATTTCTTTACAAATAGAATGTACCTACATTTGGACTTAATTTAAATTTTATTTATTTATTTTTTTTTTATAAGTGACTAAACCCGCGTTTGATCTCAATCTCACCTGATGGTAAGTGACGATGAGGTCGAAGATGAAACACACGGGCTTAGGAAGGAACTGGCTCTTTATACAATATTGCCGGAACACATTACCGCCGAAGCGGTAACATTTGGCGGCAGACTTTATATAAAGGGTGGTCGCTAGCCAGGCGGACCCAGAAGGGATCCTACCACCAATCAATAGGTATTATAAATCTTATTTTTAAAGTGACCATTAAATAAAGAAATACAGTTTAATTTAATACATTTAATATAAAGCATATCCTATGTATACCTTATATTTAGATATCTAGAGTACGCAGCTGTGTGGTTGCGGTACTCGAACATCAATCTGACACCTAACCCACCGCTGTTTGAGGTTAACACGGCATTCTAGACCTAACTGACATAACTGACAGGCATTTGTTAGAGATTCTTGTTGGTTCAAAAGATGAAAATGGACTGGATTCATCATGCAAAAAATACTGATCATAAATTGCGACTGCTGAATTCGACTAGTATTTATATAACTTCTATTTTTATAGTTATAGGTACTTAATTATATATTTTTTTAATTGATTTATAAAATTTGGTCGTTGATAATCAACGAATGCAGAGCATTAAAAAAACCGACTTCACTTCAAAACTTTGGCTGAGTTATGATGTCATCCACGTAGACATACTCCGAACTCAAACATATTTTTTCAAAGCTTTAAAATTTTCAATGAAGTGCTCAACCGATTTCGATGAAATTTATATGGTACTAACTATCAAGTATCTTCCATCATATGTAACAAGAATTTTCAAAATCGTTCCATAATTGTCCAAATTATCGTGTAACAAAGACACCAAAAAAAAACATACCTACAAATTGAGAACCTCCTCCTTTTTGGAAGTCGGTCGATAAATTGCTCATTTTTTTGTAAGATTACGCCGGCTATTAGTAAGACCGCTATATAGCTGCTGATGTATAACCTAATTTTACGTTTCTTTACAAAGTTGTATGCAAAATACAAATATGAGTTTGCACTGAATTAATCGTGAAATAGATAAACTTTGAAATTTTGAAACTTTGAAATAGATAAAAGAAGTCGTCATGGCGCCGTGGTTAATGTGTGTATCATACGATATCACAGGTTAAGCAACGTTCGGCGCGGTCGGTACTTGGATGGGTGACCGCCGACCATTCATATCTCACGAAGACTTCCGTGCTTCGGAGGGCACGTTAAGCAGGCGGTCCCGGGTGCTGTATACTTGTATACAGTAGTCGTGAGGGTTTGTCAGAAGCCATCTAGGCACCCTAAAAATTCTGGCATCCACCACCCAGCACAGGGCCAGCTTGGTGGATTATGGCCTATACCTCCTCTTCACCCAGGGGAGAGACTCATGCCCTGCAGTGGGCTCATTACAAAGAGTTGTGATGATGATGATAAGATAAACTTTTCCATCTACTTCATATTACAAATTGAAAGGAAAACCTATACACGAAACGATAAATAAAGATAACAACAACGTAAATTAATTTACCTGTCACATTACTTCTCAATAATGGCAATGATTGTAATACTCTAATATGATACGTGTAAATCGTAATAGGTATATACCAGTAAATATATACCATAAGTATACTAGTTACTCGGATATCAATACTAGTGACTGGGAAAGTATGCGCAGTGCAATGGAACGAAGTATGTGAAATGACGTGAAATTCTAAAAGTGCGTGTCCGGCTTCAGTGTGAGTATTTTTGATAGAAATAACTTGGTGTGACTAGTGATGAAATATCTTCTCGTGATTTTGAAGTATTCTATTCAATGAAATAAGATTAAATACTTAACTAAGTTACCTTGCTAATTCCTCGACTCCAAATCACTTTTCGTCAACGCACGAAAATCCTGCATCACAAGTACTTGGAGTTTAGTAGTTGTCATGGATTTCCGCAAAGTAACGCTTGATTCAATCAATTAAGATTAATGACGACTTTTCAACCGACTTTCAAAAAAGGAGGAGGTTCTCAATTCGTCTGTATGTTTTTCTTTGTGTCTTTGTTACACGATATATAAGAAAGAAGAAAGAAAGAAAGAAAAATAATTTATTGGTGCATTACATCAAATTATAAGTACCTAATACAAGCAATTATTAAAAAAAAAAGATTAATATAAAAATAAATCGTATAATAAAGTATGCTATATAATATATGTAGTTGAAAAGAAAAGGGTACCTTATAATCTAGGATATATGCTACCAAATGGTTGCCACTCAGCTTTGTTGCCATAGCATCACAAGTATGCTACGGCGCTGGTTTTCAGTGGAACCAGTGGGTATACATTGGAGGCAAATATTTATGTTATTAACCGGGGTCAATGTTGGCAAATGATAAAGTTGATTAAAACATATGTTTTTGTACAGAGAAAAATAAAACTAACAATAACAATAAGTATAACCATACACAAAAAAAAAAAAAATAGAGAATAAATCAGATCAGTAAAAAATAACACATCATTAACATATAACACAAAAAATACAATATGCATAACTAGAACATAGAACGACAACCTATTGTGTAAGCTGGGACTGGAGTAAGAACTTTTTAAGTTTCAACTTAAATGTGCTTATCGTTCTCAAGCTTCTAATAGGAGGAGGTATGTTATTCCAGCTTGTGGCAGTGTAGCGAAAACTACCACGGAAAGCCGTCGTTCTATGTTGAGGACACAATATAATTAAATTATGCCTGGCGCGCTGTGAGAATTTAAGTTTTTGAAATAAATATGGGGGCTGTTTACTTTTTATGACTCTGAAAAGCAATGAGGCGAGATGTAAATTTCGTCTGACCGTCATATTAAGATGTTGGTAGTGATTAAGAAAAGGAGTAATATGCGAGCGACGAGGAATCGCATAACAATACCGAGCACAAGCGTTCTGTATGCGTTGTATGATCTTCTTAGTGCGAGCTAACAGGCATCCTCCAATCACAGTATCAGCATAATTTAGTTTGGATAAAATAAGTGTTTCGCACAATTTAACTCGCATATCAATAGTCAAGCTATCACGGATTTTATACAAAACTTTGAGACGGTAGAAACAGTTGCGCATTACTTCCGAGACATGTTGTTCAAATTGCAGCCTGCCATCCATAAGTAAACCTAGATTGCGGGCATGGGTTACGTGTTCCAGGCGTTTACCCGACACGAGAATCTTTGGATCTTTCACGGCTATATTATTAATTATACTTTTAGAACCCAATATTAGAAATTTGCACTTATCAGAATTTAATACTAAGTTATTTTGAGTACACCAATGAGCTAGTCTATTTAAATCCGCATTCAATTTATCTACTGCACTATTCGTTTCACTCGGCTTAAATGAGATATATAACTGGACGTCGTCTGCGTACAAGTGGTAGTTACAATCTTGTATTGTCTCAATTATGTCAGCACCGTATAACACAAACAACATAGGTCCCAATATTGATCCCTGCGGGACACCTCTATTTACAGGTTGTATTTTAGAGGTGGATGTGATGCCGTTGTCATTGCGCGTTTCAACATATTGCTTACGGCCTGTCAAGTAACTTTCGAACCATTTTAACGAGTGTTGATCAAATCCGTAGTAGGCCAGTTTCGATAAGAGCAGTGTAGTATTAATTGAGTCGAAAGCGCGCGAGAAATCTAATAGTACTAAAATTGAGCCCTCTCCTTTATCTTGTGCAGCGAGGATATCATCGACAACGTTAATTAGGGCGGTAACCGTACTATGAGCTTTTCTGAATCCAGGTTGATTTTCAGGTAATATATTATTTGTTTCTAAGTACTCTGTTACTTGCATAGAAACGACACGTTCTAAGATTTTGGACATAAAGGATAGAATACTTATAGGTCGTAAATCTTTAAAATTATTTGGGTGCTCAACCTTAGGTATAGGCTTTATAATTGCAGTTTTCCATTGATCAGGAAAAATGCCGGTTCGTATGGACTTGTTGACTATATCAGTAATTGCTGGCAAAGTAGAAGGTAAGGTTAACAAGATCATATCAAGGGTGATACCATCTACGCCTTCAGCATTAGATGTAATTGATTTAATTATATTACCGACAGTAATTTCTGAAACAGGTGCTAAGGAGAAAACAGCAGAACTGAATCTATTCTGTTTGAAATAGGTTAGTCGTGACATATTAACAGAGTTATTGCCAGGAATATCTAGGAAATAACTATTTATTAATTCTGGTTCGTTTAAGTGAGAAGGTAAGGTAACTTTTTTATTTTTGAAATCTAATATGTTAGACTTTAAGGTTTTCCATAATACACGGGGATTTTTTAAATGGTTATTAACATGCTGATTAAAATATGCAGATTTTTCTCTACGTATTGCAGTTTTGACATTCAATGTAATATTTTTTATGTGATGTAATATGTATATCGCACAAACATGAATTGATTTTGAAAATTCTTGTTTCATATGATAGAAGATACTTCATCATCATCACAACTCTTTGTAATGAGCCCACTGCAGGGCATGAGTCTCTCCTCTGGGTGACGAGGAGGTATAGGCCATAATCCACCAAGCTGGCCCAGTGCTGGGTGGTGGATGCCAGAATTTTCAGGGCGCCAAAATGGCTTCTGACAAACCCTAACGACTACTGTATACAACTATACAGCACCCGGGACCGACTGCTTAACGTGCCGTACGAAGCACGAAAGTCGTCGTGAGAAATGAATGGTCGGCGGTCACCCATCCATGTACCGACCGCGCCGAACGTTGCTTAACCTGTGATATCGTATGATACACACAGTAACCACGGCGCCACGACGACACGCAAAACACGCAAGTCGTGTTTCGGATAGCGCGTTGAAATGAACGGCTGTTCCTATCAATAAATATTTTCTCAATTGCTACAAACACATAAAAAGATAGACAATCATACGCTTTAAAATGTAAGCTCCAATACAATTAAAGTTGAATAATAATTAAATTGTTTTAAACTTGAAAAACAACTTTTCCTATTTGCGTGTGAATCACACTAATGGTAGGTTCATTACGATAATTAGTTACGAGTAGACGTTGAGTCACGGTGATTTTCTAAATTATGCAAATACTAGAAAGACATGAATAGGAAAATAAACAAAACTCAAAAAGCACGTTTCAATTGACTTCCAAAAGGAGGTTCTCAAGTCGTGTGTTTGTTACGCGATTATTTGGTCAGTTGTGAATCGATTTTAATGATAAGTGTTTCATTTGATAGGAGATACTTCAGATGGACATGATGTATAACTTTTTCCACATATCAATCTGACGCCCGACTTCTCAGTCGCTCGTGACCACAGGGTCTGCAAACGCACCGAAAACGTCGACTTAAAATGTAAAATATAAATTATACGTGACTTTTGATTTTACCCGACTGTGGCACGCAAAGGAGGGTTATGTTTTCAGCACTTATGTATGTAGGTATGTATGTCTGTTTCTTGTTCCCTGATTTCTACTGAACTGCCGGACGAATTTAAACAAATGAGGTATCAAAAGATTCGTATTAACTATGCGAGTAGCATTGGATTCATGAGATTTCAATATGGTGTCTTAAAATAAACATTTGGAGGGCATAAAAAAAAAATCTGATTTCAACAATATAGGTATCAAATGAAAGCTAATGTTTATTCTAAATATATAAACATTATATGCTTTAAATTAACCAAATTCACAGAAGCACAAAAACAAAAGTATTTTTGATATTAATGGTTTTTAGTTGTTGAAGGTAGGTATTATACGACTGTTCTTTTTTATTAGTCATCGGATTCGCTTACATGTGTGCACTATTTTAGTAGATAATCGGAAACGGGATGTTTGATATCCGTTATAACAACAACTTTAAAAGATACTGAAAGTATTTTATATAACTCATAATCAAGAAGGATTATTCAGAAGGTATCAAATCTTGTTTGGGGAAACAATATTTAACGACTCTATTCGAAACTTCACATGTCTGAGATTTTTTCACCATTCACGGTCTTATTATCGAGTTGGGTTTCCCCATTTCTATGGCTGGTTTCACCATGGTTTCTGGTAACATAAATATATCGGTTTTATTCCAACACAGCATAGGTACTTGAATATGACATTATGATGGGGATGAATTTAACTGTCTATGTGTAAAAGCATTATCATTGTCTTCAATTAACGGATGAAAAATATTGAAAGAAAAGTATTTATTTATTTATTTGTAAATTATACCTACAAAGACTGCCAATATCTGCTCAGGTGTTAATTGTACAATGCGTCAAACTAAAAAGTGGGAAATAAAAAAGTAATTACAAAAATCAAAAACCCGACTGCGGAATACAGTAAGTTCAAATTAAAAAGCGCGAAACAAGCACATAAGACTATAAGTGCTTTTAAATTGTTATTGTAATAAAAAAAATTAGAAGCAGCAGGCGGGGGACAAGCTAATTAAGTATTAAAATATATAAATATTTTGTGAATCTTTGCTAATATAATGCTTTCTTAAACTGACATGTCTGAGAGCTTATAGCAGTTTTATATATATTGTATTTGAAGCTTGTCCCCGCCTGAGGTTTTGTTCCTTACTAAAAAAATAATACTTTTTGCCAAAGAATATGTGGTTCAAAAGTGCATACTTTCCAAGAACCATCAATCTTAATATGAGTTCATAAATTATCACCCTTGTAAAATCTCTTTAACATTCATTCAATGGACGCGTGTCATTGAAGCCATACAATAAACAACAAAAACATTTTAACGTTGAGGAACGTTGCATACAATGTACAACGCAAAACGTTGCGTTCTGTACCTTTGCATAGCGATAAAAAAATCACTTAAAGGTGTTTAACATAAGATGTTTGACTTAATTGAATTATTGTGTATGAAAAATAAAAACAAAAAAAAAATATTCACATGTTATTTGATTCTATTACCATGTTCCTATTAATAATACCCTAGAGATAAGGGGAAATCGACTCCACAAACAATGTTACACCTTCTCTCCTGCCCCATGTGCCCGGAAACCAGCACTACCGAGGACCTCGCACAAGCCACCGATAACGCCATAAAGGTGGCAAGTTTCTGGGCGGGCTAAATATAATAAACATATTCATCGACACGCAAAGAAGAAGGGGAAATCAAGCGGAACACCTTGTATATAAAAAAACACTAAGGAGAAAACAAGATAACACACATTTGAACCTACAATATTAATAAAACATACCTTCCATACAGGCCTAGATTGAGCTTAACTACTCCGTCCTTCATCACACCCACTAAGTACCTAACGGTAACCAATTTCTAGGACACTTTTAATATCAATTCTAGGGCAATGCAGTTGAACTAGCCTAGACCACTCTATACTGACATGACATAGACCTTCTAGTTCTAGTGAGCTAGAACCATGTGTGTAAAAAGAGGGATTTATGAGACGTAAGTACCCGGTACCTACTTAACTGTTTTTAGCTTTAGCGATTCGAGTACAGAATACATGTAAGTATATACATAGTAAAGTTGAGACTTAATTGGGTTTGAACAAGTGTTAATTTTCTTTGCCTTGACGTTTCGAGCAAATTGCAACGATTAAAGTCGTCGTAAGTTTTCACGATTCGATTAAAGACGTTTTTAACCCGATTTTAAGACGATTAATATATAATCAAACGAACTTACAAGTGAATTTCGATTATGATTATATGAGTCGCTCCATTCGAAGATATAATTAACTAGGCACGTTTACATTTAAAGTAAGACACAGTCACTATTACTTCGGTACCTAAAAGCGGTACCGAAAAAAACCTCATTAGTAACAGGAATATATCTTTAAGTACTTTCTAAGTAACTTTTCGAAAAAAACTTTAGTCATATATATGACGACTTTGAAAGATTAAAGTAAGACACAGTCACTATTACTTCGATACCTAAAAGCGGTACCGACAAAAACCTCATTAGTAACAAGAATATATTTTTAAGTAATTTCCAATTAACTTTTCGAAAATAACTTAGTCATATATATGACGACTTTGAAAGATTAAAGTAAGACACAGTCACTATTACTTCGATACCTAAAAGCGGTACCGACAATAACCTCATTAGTAACAAGAATATATTTTTAAGTAATTTCCAATTAACTTTTCGAAAATAACTTTAGTCATATATATGACGACTTTGAAAGATTGAAGGAATTTCCTAAAATGGCGACAGTAATTATAGTCATCGTAAAAGCATTAGCAAGCTTGTTAAGTAGGTAATTAAACATTCCTATAACAAAGTCAAAGAATGGGTTTTAACAATAACCTTAGTTTATACAAAGTATTGATTCATTCATATTATTAATTCTAATTCAATACTAAACGAGTCGCAACGCAGTCTTTTGTTTATAAACTAGATGACATGTGCCTTACGGTGTTGCTGACCACGGTGTCATGACTTCTACTCAAAGACGTTTTACTAATAACATAATGTCTTTGCTTCTACTATATACTAGAAATAATACAACAATAATATAAATAAAACTACTTTTTAACCGGATTAATCGCGTATAATTTATATTTTACATTTTAACTCGACGTTACGGTGTCTTTGAGAATAGGGTCCCATGCTGGTGATAGTTTCCAACCATCTTCCCTGTTTAAATTAGGGTGTTATTTAATTTCAATGGCTTCACCCTGATTTTAACAGGGATGATGGGTGGAAACTATCACCAGCATGGGACCCTATTCTCAAAGACTTTAAATCAAACATCCAACAAACAGCACGACCTGAAACTCAAGACACTGTCAGCTCATTTTGTGTTAACCCTGAACGCTACGCTCGAAGACTGAGAAATAGATGGAGATGATGTATAACTTTTTCCACTATCAATCTGACGCCTGACATCTTAGTCGCTCGTGACCACGGGGTCTGAAAAGACACCGAAACGTCAAGTAAAAATGTAAAATATAAATTATACGCGATTAATCCGGCTAAAAAGTAGTTTTATTTAAATTATGAATTGTGAAAACTTAAGACAACAATAATATATACAGCAGTTTCATTTTGACCGTGTAGGGTCTGTTGGGACTAGCCCCACCGCCCCTGGGTAAGCGTGTCGTAAAAAGCAACTTACCCGAGTTTTGTCAGCTTGGTGGAAGCGATCAACCTTCATAGAAAATCTGCCGCCAAATATTACCGCTCCGGCGGTGATGTGTTCTGATATATTTTATGAAGAGCTACAGTAAAAATTTTGTGTCCATAAAATGGGTGTCCAATAATGCGGCCATATTAATATTGCAAATTGACTCTTCTTAGTGGGTATATTCAGGTGTTCTGAGGAGTCTCGTGGCCGCTCTGGCGGTCCCCACACTGTCTTTATTTATAGAGAGTACCCACTCTATATCTGTTAGCCATTGGGGTTAGCAGATTATAGAATTCCCTTTCGTCCGTAACAGGATTCATCCTCCTCCTGCTAGAACTTGTTTTAGTGGGTGCCAAAGATTTTCAATGGCGGAAAAACAAAAAAAATTACTCTTGACTACAACTGCCTACTAACTGAGGTTTGTTTGTGAGTATTCTGGTATCTTGTCGGTATTATATTGTCATAATGTCACAGGTAGGTACATGCTGGGTGACGTGCTTCTTATTTTTGGTTCGCTATTTCAGCTCTATACGTATTGTTTTGACATTTTGAGGACATTTATTAGCGCTAGTGCGTCTGCTGCAGCGCTATGCTGTGATGTGTCCTATTTAACATGCACATTATACTATAACATACACATGTAGGAAAATTTATACTTACGTACTTTTTAATATCGTTATTTATAATTACTCGTTTTATTTTGTTTCTGAATTTTGTGTCAATATTAGTAGGTATTTGTAAGTAAGGTATTGTGTTCTTAGTTGAACATGTGAATTTGAAGATACAAGGAACTTTAAATGGCTCTTACATTGTTACTTCCATTTTATGTTTAAATGTTTAGTTTCCGACACTTTCAAAAATAACAATTTATACACAACAATGGGTGATAAATACGATTACCTACTCCGTAATTTCCGAAATGTTATTAAAGTATTAGGTACAGTTAATTTAGAAACACTGTCAATAAAGATTTCAAAAGCAGTATTCAGATAATGGTTAAATAAAATGATATATTTTGCTCTCACTATTAAAGATGTATTTTTGGTGGTTTTGAAATAAATGTATTTATCTTAAGTTAACGGTGACTTAATTGACATCAATCTCATCTGATAGTGGGTGAAGATCAAATTGAAGATTTTAGAAAGTTATTGGCTTTTATAACATATTGCCGAAACACATCACAGTACACGACGTCGTCGTGGCGCCGTGGTAACTGTGCGTATCAAACGATATCGCAGGTTCAGCGCGCTCGGCGCGGCCGGTATTAGGATGGGTGACCGCCGACCATTTATTTATCACGACGACTTCCGAACTTCACGTTAAGCAGTCGGTCCCGGGTGCTGTATACTTGTATACAGTAGTCGTTAGGGTTTATCAGAAGCAAATGGATCCTGAAAATTCTGACATCCACCAAACAGCACTGGGCCAGCTTGGTGGATTACGGCCTCAACCTCCTCGTCACCCAGAGGAGAGACTCATAACCCATTACATGGAGTTGTGATGATTAAATAAATATAAATAAATAAATATTTCTGATCCTTCTATGCTGGACTGGGAGCGAAAGAAAAACATAGAATGTGCCAGCTGCTTCTCTTCCCGGGCATACTGTAAAAGTCAGTTAAGGGACCGAGGTGTTATGGGGAGGCTTTTTTTGTGGGCGACAGGCCGACCCCCTGTCACTGCAATAGTTTCTCTCCAATATTATAATGCCTCCAAATTTGTCAAAAGTGACATCAGATGGTTTTATTACCTCTGGTGTTCTGCCTACCCCATACGGGATACAGGCGTGAAGTTATGTATGTAAATATTTCTGACACTGACACAACATTATCTAGCCCAAATTAAGTTTCTTAAAGAACTTGTGTTATGGATACTAGTTAACTGATATATTTAAGAAATATATAAACATACATATTGAATAAATACATATCTTTTTTAGTAGACAATAAACATATAAACGTTCATGACTTGACGACTAATATCTGTGTTCATCACACAAATATCCCTCGCCGCCGGGATTCGAACCCAGGACCTCTGGCATAGAAGGCAATATACGTTACCCCTACACCAGCCGGTCGTTGAATTACAGTTCACAGTGCTTGTAGCAGGAGAGTTTAATTGAAGGGTGGTAGCTAGGTAGACGAACCCTGCTAAACGCTGGTGAAGTCACAGTAAAAAATCATGACTAAGGTCAAGGAACATACTCTATTGCACAAACTTAGGTGAGGTGATTTTATGCAGAAATAATTAAGTAATCCTCCATACTGGACTGGGTGCAAAACAAAAACATAGAATGTACCAGCATACTGCAAAAGTCGGTTAAGGGACAGAGGTTTTATTGGCATCTTTGTGGGCGATAGGCTGACCCCCTGTCACTGCAATAGCCTCTCTCCATCATTACAATATCTCATTTGTCAAACGTGACATCAGATGATCTTATAAACTCTGGCGTTCTGCCTACCCCAGAAGGGATACAGGCGTGAAGTTATGTATGTATGAAATTTTACTACTGGCCTGATGCCCTCGCAATTAACCATCAAGTCCGGAAACTTAAAAGGCCAGTTATAAATTATAACATCATAAAAAGAGAAATGATTAGAGAATAAGACTGTACATAGGGTTTTTATCCTTATGGCGCCTTAGTATAATTTCAAATTTCACGTGGACGGCGCCGCGCGTAACATTTCTACGGTAAAGATATTTACGCATGCAAATGTACCTTTGTAGTTTTGTAGAATAAACCATCGAAAACAAACGTGAAATTTAAGAATAACGTAGAAAGATTTACTTTCTTAGCGATTTCGAAGCGGAAATGTTACCAAAAAACGAGTTTTAAAACTCATTAATAATTATAATATGCAGCAAGGAATGCGTGAGCACTTTCTCCTTCGCTGAGAAAGTAAAGCATGTTTTAAATTAAATTACATATCAAAGTTCAATAAGTGGCCAGTGTTGCAGATTAAAAAAGAGGTTTTTAATGCTTTTTTCCTTGAGTTCCGGTAAGTGAAACTGGATTGTCGATGTGATTGTCACGTCCTTCGAGCCGGATTAAAGTAAGAATGGTACAGAAATAAATCTTTTGCACTATTATATAATATTTAGTGAAGGTTATTTTATTGATTATTTAAATTAATTTTAGATAACATCTTATTTATTTTAAATTTAGAAAAATAATTATAATCAGTATATTTAGTTCTTGTGTGACCTTTATCTAACGTGGCATATATTTTATTTTAGCATTGAAGGACTTCAAATAATTAAACCAACTGTTACATATTTTATTTAGGTACAGTTTTGTATAAGAAAACCTTGTACGCATTACAAAATATTATTACAAATTTACTTATTCACAACATGCCTTAAAACGATTTAGTAAACATCTACGAAGGCTGCTACATTTTCATATTTACGAAGTAGGTAGTGCTTATAAAATATCAACTTACCTATTAAAAATAACAGCAACAAACATCCACTGACCAAACAATTGAACAACTTCATTTTAGATTCGGTTAATATCCTTCCACACTTTCACTGAAAACACCGCACTTGCATTCCGATACACAAAGTTGATTTTAATTAATCTCTTCCTTTACATTTAAAAACTTTTTGAATTAAAAAAAAAATACATTATTAGAACTGGCATAAAACACAAAGTCCAAATCAATAGAGAAAAAAAATTAAAGATGCTTCTTCGTAAAAGAGTTCGAATTTTAAATCGTAGCCGCCAATTCCGACTGTGTTCAGAAACGCGCGCGTCAATCGATTCGTTCGAAAGTCCAACGCACACTGCGACTGCCAGTGATATCGCTCAGTGGCCAACGCTCAGTCAGGTGTGCATGCAACCTGTTAGCACAAACCTCCTTTTACCCTACCATTTTTGAAAGTGCACACAAAATTAATTAAACTCTATAAAGTAATGGTTAAATTATTTGGGCGTGTTATAATTTGGTTATAAGGGGAACAAGTTTGCTTGGAATATTGGGCTGGGCCATTGCTGGTCGTATAATTAACATTGAACTCTTACATATTATTACCAATTTATACCGCAGTATTTAGCATTGAAAATATATGTAGCACTTACGTCCTAAAGATTGCGTAAATGTTTATTTAACTTGTCTAGTAATATAGTGAATTACGCACTCCTACGCACTTTAAAATTAAGGTTAGCACTTTGGATTATTTAACAGCTTATGGCATTGTCTACCAGACAATCCTCAGGTTATAGATAAAAGTTGTACCTATACATTATACTGAAATAGGATTAGTCATGAAAATAATTTATAAAAAAACCGAATGAAAAATATTTGTATTAAATTTTCACGATTCACTGAACAAAATAAAAAACTAAACTTGAAGTTTATGCTACCAATAATGCCTTATGATAAGGCTACTAATTATAATATTTACAAATACATACAACCTACATATTTAAAATATTATACTTACACAAGGGACAGGTCACTTTCCGGTTTGCTTCGTATATGCGATGAATAGTTAAGGTATGTTTGAGTTTTAATTGCTTTAATTGAGGACATTTCACGGAATACAAAAGCATGCGTTTCCAAATGATAAGATTTAGAAAATTGATAAGAATCTGCCTTAGAAAATGGTAAACATATTGAAAAACGCCACATTTTAACTAAATATATTATACACCCAGGAAGATAATGATTATTGGGATTTTATTTATTTTAAGTCCCTCTTTTATATCCCCCTAATAATTAAAAAAAAACAGGAACTATTTGTTATTAAATCCTCTTTCCAAAAACCTTTTTTTTTATAAAATATGGATGGGACTTTTTTCTTCCATGACACCTGATGTTAAGTGAACATGAAGACTAAGGTAGTACACGTCCATCCACGAGAAACCTATTCACTCGACGCTTAAAAGTACTAGAACTATACTGGTCAGGGAAAATAGACGCAGGCAGTTCATTCCAAACCTTGGCGACCCGTATCAAAAAGGAACTGTCAAAGCGATTAGTTCGACTTTTCGGAATATCAACCACATACGGATGGAAGTTCTGTCTGCGTCTAGTAGTCCGATGGTAAAAGGGTGAGGGTTCAATTTGCTCAAACAGAGCACTCGCGCACTCACCAAAATGTATCCTGTAGTACATGGTTAAAGAAGCAACCTTAAGACGATGCTCTAGGGTGTGCAGTTTTTTGGTCGTAAGGTCGACGTTGTTAATTAGATTACGGGCTCTTCGGTCAACGGAGTCCAGCGCTTCTAGTTGATATTTGGCTGAACCATCCCAAAGATGACTGCAGTACTCCATGCATGATCGCACTTGAGCTGTATATAAGTTAAGAAGCTGTGCAGGGCTGAAGTACCGCCGTACCTTCGAGATGATTCCCACCTTTTTCGAAGCTACTTGAGCCATGGACACAATTTGTTGACCGAAGTTTAAACTGGATGTTATAGTTACGCCTAAAAGCCCTAGATGGTCAGTGATGGGGACAGATACATTTTGGAAAGTGGGCGTTAATGTGAAGGTGCTCTTTTTTGCGGAGAATAGACACGCCTGAGTTTTGGACGCGTTGAATTTGACCAAATTCGACTCACCCCAATCGGATACTTTCCGTAAGGTCAAATCAACGCGGTCAATCATTGACTTTCTTAAACTCTGGAACCTAATTTTTATATCGATATCAAAAAAATCTCGACTGTGAAACACTACGCAAAAGAATAACATTGATATGAATTTTTTCTTAGATTTAGAATCGTGATCGCGTAGAAGCGTGACGACAAAAGAGAAAAAATTGACCATGCAGTTTATTCCATGCAGATAACTCACACAGGCGCGGTCGCAGGCTGAAATATGGTTAAAAGTTCAGGGGTGTGACAACTGAAATTTTGCGGGGGAGTCACGAAAAGAAAAATGCGTTGAGTAAATTGGCTTTATTGCGCAATGTACAAATTTACTGCTTCAATTATAATATTATAGGATTTAAACGACCTGTAATCTCTTATACTTTGTTTTTCTCTTTGTGATGGTATTTACTCAAACTCAAATATTCTTTAAATACATTTGAAATAAGTCAAACAATTTACAAATTGAACTGAATCTACCACCACTTCGGAAAGTCGATCTGTTGAGAAGAAGTGGCAAGAACTCATTTGATGTTTTATATCTCATATGATTTTTCAATTTGAGTTGTATGATTTTGAGGAGGTCGTGTCCCCTGTGACCACTCCCCTGGTACTGCACCTGAACTAAACTATCTACCTAAATAAATACACCTTCTGATAGAAAATAAGTGTGTCATAAAGATGTCGGTATAGATAAACGCCCAGACCCGAAACATTTTTTTTTCTTGTTTAGTTCGGGAATTGAACCCGCGACCATTGGCGTCTGAGGCAGACAGTTTTACCCCATCACCAAAGTGGTCATCACTTTGTATGAATGGTACTAGAGTCGGTAGAGAAATTCTATGCCTAACATCTTTTTCTGATTTTTATAATTAGTACCTACAGATTGCAGACCATTCCCCAACATTTGTCGACCACTTTGGCGATTGAGTAAACCTATCTGCCTAAGACGGCAGTGGTTGCAGGTTTGATTCCCGCACGGAACAAGAAAAAGCTCCGGGTCTAAGCGTTTATACATATATGTAGGTACATATTTAATATTCTAGGTTCCCCCCTAGTTTGCTACATGGTATCTCATAAACTTTGCTTACTTTGAGGCCATGTAGTTGGTGTGATTGTCTGTTGATTTTATTTATTTATTATTTCCCGTGACATACATTGTGGTCAGACTGAAATCTCTTTAAAACAAAAACAATTAAACCTTTACTTTTCACGACACAAAGTTAAAATTGGATGTTTTCTTGGTGAACGGCATTCCAATGCGTTTTGATGGCTATTCATGAACGCTGATTAAGTCAATAATATCTAGGTAAAAAACGTCTGTTACGAATAATATACTCTTACTAGTTATTTTGTTATTATTAAATGCTTAACATGCCAATATAACTTGTCCAGTATGGTATAAACATCATTATTAAATAGGTAGGTAGGTACTATATTGGTGCCATATAAAGTAGAATTCGTTTAATATGACCGCCTTATTTACCAACTGTTTGATACATATAACGATATGAAATTTAAAATTCAGATTTTATATAAAGTTCTTTATAGCCAAGTCGTCACTACTTGCGAAGTATGGCCTATTTTAAGAAATAGGTAATACCGGACATAAAGACATAACCTCACGCCCATGGCAGAACATAAATAAATCCATCTGATGTCACGTTTGACTTTGGAAATATAATATTGATGGAGACATGAGGAGATGAGGAGTAGCTGGCACATTCTATGTTTTCTTTTGGTCCCAGGCCAGCATAGATGATACCCGAATAATGACTAAAAGTTGTTAGTGGTTCTATTCCTCCGCATCTATTCCGTATTACAATGTTTGGAGCGTCCGTCTGAGTCACATTAGGTTACATTTTGTTAACATAATCTTGAGAACTTGATTCAACAATTATTATTATTGAAAAAAATATTAGGTAAGTAAGTATATTAAACTCACCAGATGTTCAGCGATGATGTAGCAAAAGTCAAAACGGTGATCATAAAATATTGCTGGTAAAAGTCATCCTTCGAGATATTTCATTTCCAAAAGTGTTCTTATGACTGAAATAAGCGGGAGGGCAGCATACCACGATTTATCTAAAAACACGTATAAGATTTATTCATCACTTTTGATAAATTAAGTAAAAAATCTTACTCCTTGTTTTATACATATCAACAAACTTCTTTGGCGCCAAATATAGTTGCCGACGACGACTGCACTTGCCAGTATTTTGTACTAGATGGCAATGTCAGCGTTTTAAAAATGTTGAACAAATAGTTTACTAGATGGCAGTAAAAGCGTTTTAAGGCGACATAATATATTTTGCAACAGAAGATTTGAAAAGTTTCTATTTAAGGTTGGCAGATGGCGTTTGTTATGTTGCCATGCGCAATTAAAATACATATTCTTGTACACAGTGTTATAAAATAAAGATGTTGTTAAAAGTTAAATTACTTAAAATAACTTTGTCATAAAATATAAATCATATGGTTTCAAAACGCAGTATAAATATTTTATTTACGGCATGGTTACAAGTCCATAAGCCGTTTCAAAAGCATCCTTTCAGTGTTGCTCGCTTTGAGGTAAATATAGGACCTACAGTGTGTCATAATATACAGTCCAGCAAGGCCGGCGAGGGTGAAATAAAGGTTACAAATTACAATTCAGTAAAATAATTCTCAGGGGAAATAATGAATGCATAAATGTTTAATTTTGTTCATGTTTGAAAACAGAAATTATTTCATTTTATATACTATAAAAGGCAAGTCGTGTAAACTTTGAGAAAAACGTTTGTGGTACAAAAACACAGAGTTGAAGATATAATTAGAAGATTAAGCAAGAAAATATATCAAAACATAAAGAACCATAATAACTCCCGGAGTCGTTCGCCGGTTTCTTTCTCTCTTGCCCGGATACCCGACTGACTGGTCCGATAGTCGTGTCCTTCAAGCTGTAATCCTCACTTTTGAAGTCTCAATGGAAAGGAATTTTGACTATGCCAATAAATAGTGATGAAATAGTCATAAATAGTGACGCATATAAAAAAAAGACGTGTGGCACTCGGAGACTGCCGCGGTAAAGCTATTGCATAGCATTTTTTATCAACTTATGCAATTATAATTATTTATTTATTTTATTAATGCAGTAATGTTTGATCTAATATAAAGTTCCACAAGTTCCTAGTAGATGGCGCTGATTGTTTATTAAATCCCGCTTGTAAAGTTATGAAATCAAAGTATCACCGCTGTGCCGGTCGGAGTGGGGGGTGTTAGGTTTTTTTCGTTACGGAATTTCTGGATTCGGTCCCCACGCTCCACAGATTAGAAAGTATTATGTACAAGTGCCCACGCTCAAGGCCCGCGATAGAAGCTATGCAATAGCTTAAAAAATAGTTTTATTATAGTTTCGGCGGTAAAGCTATAGTACGACGTTCAAGCTGTAATCCTCATCTTTCGTACACGTTAACGGAAAGGTCTATCGACTTTTCCGTTAACGTGTTCCGTTCCGTTAACCCAAAAAATAGTCTTGAAATAGTGACAACGACATGCCAAATCTCATAAATAGTCGTCTAACGACTCCAGTGATATTAAGGTACCCTGGTGAGAATTACAGCTTGAACATTTGAAAACTTCGAATTTCTCCGGAACGCCTTCGACTTTCAAGTTAAGGTTTGTGCCAAAAAATAGTGATGAAAAAGTCGTATCAAACGATTTTGGGCTGATTTCATTTGAAAATATAAACTTTTTATTTTCTCTAACAACATGTGGCATTGAGTAAGCACTTAACAGTGTACTTAACTTAATCGGTATTTTTTTAGGGTACAGTGTTACAAAAAATGGTGTGAATCAACGGGAACAAAGGATGATTGTGTATGTTATTGGGTCTGAGAGTTTACTGATTGAAAATATAAATAATAAAAAAATAAATAATAAGGTTTTTTTTATGAAGCTCAAAATTCAAAAATTTTAGGAGAAGGTTAAGAATGATGTGTGGATACAATTGATGAAAAAGATTTTTTTTTGTTAGGTAAATTGATATTTTATAATTCTCATAAGTTAACAACATTTTAGTTTAATCTGTTATTTATGACTAAATAGCAAGAAATAAAAGCGTTTTCTAACTATTTCTATTAAGAAATACGTTAAGCCCCGATTTTTCGATATTCGGAAAAATTTGGTCACTTACAATAATTATTGTAAAATTTAAATTAAAAAAATGTATTAGTATATTTTTTTGTCATAAATTGAATCCACATATTATTATTCTTTACCTTCTCTTGAAATGTTTTCATCTTCAAAAAAATTACAATGACTTAAAATATGTGTAATGATTTTTAGATTTAAAAGTTACGTTAGTCAGTCTATGTATATGTACCTGGTGCATAATTGTTAGATATAAAATGCATATTTCAAATCATGAAAATAAAAAGACAAATATTTTAAAATAATACGGCAAATGTAATGTTTAAAATGGCAATCTCAAACTTTGACAGGAACTCAGCGCCATTACAAAACGTCGTTGTCGTTGGCAGTGAACGGAACGAACTGTCGTCGGTTGTATAGATCGCAGGCTGTCTGTCTGGCTGAAAATAGTGAACGAAGTATGAGTTTTCGAAATATGTTCGTCGAATAAAAAGTGTTTTTAGTGACTGTCATCCTGCAAAATGGTTGATGACGTGAAAGATATTACGGAAACGGCTGATGCAAAAGGTATACGTGTAATTGTTGTGTTCAAGTGTTTATTGGAGTTGAAATTATCTAACCATAACCCGTGTCGTGGCCCCACGTCGTGGGTTGGTGCACCGCTTTCGAGAATGTCCGCAGTGGATAGTTGCCGACGCAGAGTAATGTTTTGTTTTTCATCTTTATTTGGATGTCTTTTTCCCGTTGTGGTATGTTCTATTATTAGCCGAAGGAATGCCAGACGGTAAGAATGTGCCAAGAGACCCCATAATGTCATTAGCTTAGAGATGGTTTTTCAACCTCTTGGTACACGATTGATGATTTTAAGCTAAGAAAGTTGGTTTCTCTACGTTTGACATCATAAATTTTAAGTAAACTGTTTATCATAGGATGTGATACTTGAGTCATCAGCGCCATATGATTGTTTTAGAATGACGTACTTCGCGCAGTATGTGTATAATTTGCATTAGATTTTACCTTCACATGCACTGTACTTTCTAGTAATTTAGTTAATTTCAGATTGTACATAATATATGGTTACTTAATATTCTGCAGTAGTCACAAAACAGTGGATAGGGGAGCACAAATAGTTTCTGATACTAGACAGCAATATTTTTCTTAAATGCTTACCCATAGATCAAGAAAAGTAATACACCTAACCTTTACTCCTTCACATAATTTACACTTTACTCAGTTTAGTTATCATTAATAGCTTTTATTTGACTGGTTTGGATTTTGATCTGGTTTTTTCTATAGAGCTTATGGCTAGAGATACAATATTGAAAATATAATGGACCAATAACCATTACAAACATCCACCAATGCATGGCTCATTACACAATTAGATTATTCAACAGAACAACATGTAATTAGGTGGTTACATTTTTTAATAATCACAGCACCACAGTAAAGTCTTAACTTTGGAACTTGCAACAAAATATATCCTGTAATACAGACATAAATATTTAGAAGTGTTTTCAGCATTATGAGTCCTTCACTGTAAACGCAAATCATTGAAATTGCCAGTGGTAGTCATGTTCAGTTATTATACTAACAATTACCTACTTTTAAAATCCATTTTACCATTGAATCTGCTATCAAATAAGAATTATTCAAATTGCCTGGGCTAAAAGTAATATTTAATATAAATCCCATTTGAGGTAGAATACTTAATTTTGCTACAATATTAAAAACTTCTACAAATGAGATATGAAAATAAAAACATGTCATTGCAACATGTAAGTTAAAACTTAACTTACTAAAGTTAATAAATTATAGAAAAATTTTCTCCTTTGCACTGTGGATTAAACATTAGAAAGATCTGACGCCTTGTAAGATTGAAATGTTAAATTAAATAATAATAAATAAAATCCCCAGACAATCACACCAACTTCATGGCCCCAAAGTAAGCATAGCTTATGTTATGGGATACCATGCAGCGAACTAGGGGGAACCTAGAATATAAATAGATAAACACCATGGACATGGAACATTTTTTTTTCTTGTTTCATGCGGGAATCGAACCCGCAACCACTGGCGTGTGAGGCAGATTAGTTTACCCCATCGCCAAAGTGGTCGTCAATTATTTGAGTAATGGGCTTAGATTCCTGTCACAATTCTAGTTGCTCCATTACTGAGATTGTTACTAAATTTCCAGTTTAACTGACCAATCATAAGACCATAAAAATGTCCATATCATAAAATTTTACAAAAATATTGAATATTTGATATAATATGAGACAATTGTAAACCAAAGTCTCTTGTATAAATGGTTGTTAAAATTTACAAAACTGCACTTCCAAATTCTATTTAAAATTTCATATTGAAATAACAAAATTCACATATTGAGCAATGGCCTTGCTTAGCAATAATTCAAATACCATGTTTACTTTTGGGAAAATATTTGACAAGGCAAACTAGTCCTTATCTCATTGTGTTAACACACCAACACCCACATTATTTGTGTAACCTTACTTATATTATGATGAAAGTATATTTATTGAATATTGAACAGATTTGAGAAGGTGTTAGACCACCCACATATTTAGTTCCAAGGAATGATTATTACTTAATTTACTTGGAATGAACATTTAAAGATGTGACTTTTGATAAATGCAATTCTTCAGAAATATGTATTTTTAGATGTTATATTTATATATTAGACAATCTGTAGATAAGATAGTGTAAGTTTTAGTTAGAGTTTGAAAATTTTCTTGCTTAATCAATGAAAATGTTTAAGAATATTAATACTTTATCTTAATTCTTACTAATATTATAAATGTGAAAGTTTGGATGTATGTATGGATGTCTGGATGTTTGTTTCTCAGTCACGGCAGAAAGGCTCAACCGATTTGAATGAAATTTGGCATAGTGATAGTGTACGGCCTGGCATAGCAATTAGACTACTTTGTATCCTGATTTTCTCTTGGGATTAGAAATGGCACCGTCGTGCAAAACAGCTAGTTGTTGAATTGATCTCAGTCACAAAATAGATATTTTTCAGTCATAGTTAGTGCCTTTAGGCCTCGTTTCTAAAATACTGCATTATCAGAGTAATTCTGTATGATATGAAAGATGGTTGCTTTTTAAATGATCAACAATTTTTTTTATATTAATGAACATTTGTTTATTACTTTTCAAGTCTTTAATGTTAGAAGTTTAAGTTCTTTATTGCCTTCTAGTTGTCTCCAGATAGAATTATTGACACTTATTTAACAGTCAATTGTTAATTTGGAAATCATAAGTAATAACAAAATGATAACTACAAGGCCTTATCACTTTAAAGCAATATCTTTGGCAGAATTAATTCTAAAAAAAAAACTATAAACAATAACAAAGTGATAGGTATTCAATTCTATTATCGGTTTTACTTATTATATGTGAATAGATAATTAAGAGTGAGAACATAAATAAAATGGTTTAACTAAGTAATTAAATACCAACCTGTCATCTGATTTATCTTTCGATCAGGCTCTCCCATCATGACTGTCACACAATACATTCTCTTAAATCCAAAACACCTAGTTTAACCGAAACTAGATTGTGAGGTTTTTAATACAAAATAAAAATGTTTTAACAAGAAAAACTTGAGCAATCCTTGAGCAGACCTGAGTGAACCCATACTGAATAAAAAAAAAAAAAAAAAATTATATAATGGGTTTGGCCATAAACTATCAAGCTGACTGAGTGCTGGTTGGTTTATTTATATAGCATAGGTTAGTTACCATTAATTTTGAATTGTAATCTTTATAGTTAAGTACCTAGTACCTAAGTACTTAATTTTTAACTGACTTCAAAAAAAGGAGGTGGTTCTCAATTCATACCATATGTTTTTTTAAATGTTTGTTAGCTCATAACTTTTGACCTGGGTGAACCGATTATTGTTTCATATAATAGAGGAACGATCACAATTGGTCCCATATAAATTTCATCGAAATTGATGCGAGTACTTCATGTTTTTTGTAAATATGTTTTAATTCAGAGATCATTTATCTTGACAACCTTATAGGTTCAGCCAAAGTTTTGACGTGAAGTTGGTATTTTAATGCTCTGCATTCGTTGATTATTTACAATATGCCTACATTATAAATACTGATAAATAAAGAATTTGATTTAATATAATTAATTATGGAAACATAAAGCAATACTAAGTTTAAAATTATTCCGATAAAGATCATAGAATTACTTACAATGATTTGTATTATCAAAGTGACCTACATTCTGTGCACTTTGAATTAAATTCCAATGAAATGACTGATCATTCAAATCAATACTTTCCTTTTGAAATGCTGCCCCAATGAGTTCATTGAAATTTATTGATTTGCTACCCGACAGCTCTGTTATGTATTTCTATCTCTGATGCAGTCTTGAGTCTAAATACCTTGTACAATCTCAATATCATATAACATGACTGGATACTGAAGAAATATTACAAAAATGATGAATTGTCATTATACTGATTTAATAATTTGTGAAACATATCACCATATTTGAAAGAATAAAAATTGAGTGTATCTCAAACATAATGTGGCAAACTCCGAGACATGTTTTGCACATTGCAAAATAAATATTGATAAAGTGCTATCTGTATGAATGAACCAACTTATGATTCTTATTGGATCTCTGTGGCTACTTGACATCTGTTACACTTACATGTTTTATAATGTAACAATATTATATTTTATTTGAAATGAGTAATAATAGCAATGAAATCTCAAATTTAGGTATCATAATAAGAAATTTATTACAAAACAATAATTTTATGAACTTCATTAGATTATTACTACAAAAAATAACTTGTCTAAGAATTTTTCACAGGCTTGTTCAAATAATTTCTAAATTCCCGCACACTTAATTCATCTTACAGATTAATATCCTGTTTCTCAAAGGACTTTTATGCAGACTTTGCTTAGCAATTGTTTACATTCCCTTTTTTCTACCAATTGAATAGGCTGTGGGACTATTTCATTTCATTAAATTTTTTGGTTGGCTTACCTACAGCAAACAGGTATAAGTAGCTTCTATAAAAGTAGGATATTAAAAGCTATTTATTTACAAATCTCCACAATAAAGAGGGATATAGGCATTTATTTAGGCCTTCCGCTTAATTAGGCTTAGGTTTTAGGTAATAATTAGGTATAGAATTACACAAGGTTGCTTAATTAGTACTAAATAGGTCTAAACTATTTATATGGGCTTCATTAAGTTGTTACACATTCTATGAAAGAAAATAAAATAAAGACTATAGGAAGTATAATTGTAAATTATTTTTAAAAACAATTACTTAAGTAAAAAAGCCTGTTAGGCTGTGCTCCCAATAGAGTGCCACTCAACTTTGTAACCAAAGCATCATCACCCTGAAGATGCCAAGAAACTGATTTTCAGTAGAACTGGTTATGTTGAACTGTCCATGTCTTATGGCAGTAATATCCGGGCAACAATAACCCTGACTACGTCATACTACGTATAGACACGGTACAGATATCTACCGTAACATCTTTGAAATAAATGCCTACAGCACATAACTTTCGATTTACATTAGAGGGATATTGAACTATTGAGTTGATTTAATTAATTACTGTTAAAAGTATGAATCCAATTTTTTACTTAATTTTATCTTTTTATTTTTGGCGATGGGTTAAACCTGTTTGCATCAGACGCCAGTGGTCGCGGGTTCGATTCCCGCACGGAACAAGAAAAAAAAATGTTCCGTGTCTGGGTGTTTATCTATTTATGTATTTATATTCTAGGTTCCCCCCTGAGTTCGCTATATGGTATCCCATAACACAAGCTATGCTTACTTTGGGGCCATGTAGTTATAGCGATTGTCTGGGGATTTTATTATTTATGTTTTTGTAAATACCTCCCAGCTGAGCGTAAGGCGCGCGCGTTATCTGGAATAGCACAAAGGTCGCGCGCGCGCGCTTTCCTTGAAATGTTTAGAATTTTTTTATGGAAGAACTATAAGTACAAATAAAAAACGGTTTTTTGTAGTCGAACAGGGAAGATACTTTTGTCCAAAGTACTTTTTTGGGCACCCTGTATATATTTTTTTAATAACAAATCGGTCTTATAAATTAGCGAATAATACTTGCGAAAGTATAAACAATCCGCATATTAACATTAAGGTCATTCAACAATTGTTTTGGCATGCACACACTCGCGACTGGCCGCATGCCGAGATCGAGCCGCGTAGGTCCTCGCGTTTTGTCCGTTTTGTATGAATTTGAATTACTGTAGATATCTGTACTGTGGTATCGATTAGAAACGTCTCTCATTTTATATTGTTTTACGTTTTCACCATTCATAATCTTATAAAAAATTTAAACGGATTATTATCTCAAATATGTATTATTTTGATCCGACGTTTCGGTGTCTTTATAGAGCGTCACAGGCAACTCAGTGTTTTTGAAACTTCTCCCAGCCCTACGTTCGTGTTGCATGTCAGGTTCTTCAACGGTAACCAGGCCCTTCACCAGTCATCTCATCAGTTATGGGCGTGCTTAGCGTGTCAAGGAACTCTTATAGGGTTCAGCCTGGCCAGCTGTGGATTTCATCTGGCTCTGGTCGTGTTTTCTTTCGCTCATGATTTGAAAGCTCCTGGGTTCTATTCCGACGGTCTTTTTTTTGTTTAAAAAAGCCTGTCTGTCAAGGACTCCAGATCTTATCCAGATTTAAAGTCTTTTATGATTTTGGTTCGTCACCTATAACTTCAAAAGGTTTTCTAACTAACGAAATGAATTTATTGGGTAATATGCCAAAATGTTATTGCAATCTTGGTTTATTAAGGCAATAAAAGCTCATTAATTACCACGTATTAGTTTGAACATACGAAGTTTAGTGCAGTCATTCCTATAACAACCAACTTTACAATTACTGACTTAGATTTTTTTCAAGTCGGCAGCCTTTAGCAGGGTCCATTTGATGATAGAGGTATTCGACCATAATATAAACACAGATAGTAAGATTAATGATGTGTTGTCAAGCATTTGTTCGGGAGCGTATTTTGTTCGGGAACAAGAAATATGCAATTTGCAAAAAAAATATTGATTGTACTAAAAAAATAAAACACTATTATGTTAGTATGTTCTTTGTAGAATTACTTGCCAAAAAATCAGAATGATCGCATGTATTTTAATTAGAGATGGGCCGACTGTGACTTTGGCCGACTGGCCGACTGGCCGACCAGTCGGCTATAAATTAACCGACTAGTCGGCCGACATGTCGGCCGGGCCGACATTGTCTTCGGGGGAGTTCGGGTGACCTCGACAACAGCCCGATCGCTTGGGTTTGTAGCTCATGAGCTGCACTCCTACTGTTCACTGCCAATAATTAAGCGCACTGATGACCCATTTAAGTGGTGGAGCGATAACAGAACTAGATACCCTGAAATGTCTCGCATTGCTAAGGTGTACCTTTGCTGTCCTGCCAGCTCCGTTTATAGTGAGCGTTTATTTTCCGAGGCTGGAAACATTTATGAAACAAAGACAAATAGACTTTTGCTAGATAGGGCAGAAACACTCGCTTTCTGCATCACAATCTCCCTCTTATTAAACTTTGAAAATAGTTTTTTCTTTATATAATGTTTTAGTAGATAAGATCTTTCAGATTCCTAATCGAAACCTATAAGACTGATTAAATTCGTTATGATTAAGCCTAAGAGCATAGAGGCCAGCTTAGATCTAGGGTTTGACTGTTGATTACTTTTATATGTGTATAATTTTATGACTAATCTCGTAAGAAGAGTATCTTAGAAGTGGAATATCTTTAATATGGTACAAACTAATAAACGATTACATAACAGTTAAATACGTATTTCAGTTACCCTAATCCTTAAGCAAAAACATTCAAAAAAACCGCCGACTAGTCGGCAGTTTTGGCCGACTGTTCGCCGACCAGTCGCCGACTGCAAATATGGCCGACTAGTCGGCTTAACCGACTGGTCGGCGAACAGTCGGTGCATCCCTAATTTTAATACGGTATTTAATCATTATAAAAAAAAATTAGAGGTATCTTCGTGATTTTTTTCTATCGAGTCAAGTGTATTACGTTTTCAACACACTATCTAACTAGCATATATCCTGATGAATATCATTTATTTTTCTGCTTTTCTTTACTGCAGTGAATCATATACTTTAACGCATTATAAAACTCGCGTTTAGCTCCTGTTAGTCCCCTTAAGAGTGCTTATACTGCTGAGCCAAACTCGTCGTTAACTCGGCTAAAAATACAATAATAATATCCTAATTTACTTGGTTTTCCGAGCGATCATGGTGATCTGAGTCAATCATGTTTGATAAGACGCACGTTTTATAATAATAATAATAAATCCCCAGACAATCACACCAACTACATGGCCTCAAAGTAAGCGAAGCTTGTGTTATGAGATACCATGTAGCGAACTAAGGGGGAACCTAGAATATAAATGCAATTTTCTACAGTCCCTTCCGGGTGGGAATCGAACCCGCAACCGGAACGCCGATAGGTTTACCCTATCGCCAAAGTGGTCGTCGGTCTTACAGAATTTTTTTAAGCATAATGTTTGAAATAACTTTTGTAATGTCAAATCGTGTTATATGACTTAATTTATATCGAAAAAATTAATGAACAAAAGCCTGTGACTTTTTTTTTCTGAACTGAGGAGAAATCTTATTTTATTCTTAATTCTATCATCATCACAGCTTGTAATCAGCGCACTGCAGTATCCTGAGTCTCTCCCGTTATATGCTTACAGAATATGCGAGGAGGAGAAATGCCAATATTAAATATTAAATAAAAAAATTAGGTATACTAAAACATCTATCCAGCCTCAAGTCGGTATGATTTAGAGATTTCAAACCTAATGTAAAAGCAAATCTCAAGTCGCAAATCAAGCCTACGCAGTGATTTTCAAAATTAAATTTAATTAAATTTAATTAAAAATATTATGTGAAGTAACTAGTGTTCAACGTACACTTGACCGGTTTTATAATGAAGCTTGGCATGCTATTGTGATAGACTAACTACCCTTTAATGGGAAGCTCTAACGGTATAAATTTGACCCAATTAAACTCTTACCATGTAAAGCTGGCGTTGCAGACCGTGCTTCGCATACGAAAACCTTTTAAATTATATATTTTTAGGTTCGCCTAAGTTATCTTTTTAATTTGATTTTTTCATGAAGTAAAGATGAGACGTAATGCTTGATTTGTTTTTGTTGGTTTTCGGTAAAAGTTTAAAAGATACTAATACTATATAGGGTATACCTCCTTGTCACCCAGGGGAGAGTCATGTCCTACAGTGGGCATAAGAGTTGTGATGATGATGAATATAGTACGGCCTTCGAGGCGCAGTGGTCGACTGTTCGGAAGCGACCTTAGAGAATGATCGAAGCTCATCCAGGATAATTCAGAAAAAAAGGAAACTAAATTTACTAAAGTCCCTTGTTCCTCCGGATAGACCACACACAAGCATTATATGTATAAAATTATCACATGGGGTCACATGGTTCGTTTGTCAGTTTGGGTAAAAAAAAAGTAGGAAGTACTAAGTAATGATAGTTACTAAGCCTATCAGATTCTACCACCTACTCTGTGGACGGAATCTTACTACCCATAGGAAAGTCGGTTTGCCTTGTCTGTTTGTCCTGTATTTTAGGAAACGTAGCGGCGGCGTTATATTTAGTATTGATTAGGATCTCCGAGTTTAAAGCTATACGTTATAGTAGATATAATGATGCCCGTCTGCACTATACTTTGATAGCTCCTAAGTTGATACTTAAGTCTCCAACACATGCTTAGGAACAAAAATTGCTTTGCACTAAACATAGGCCAATGCCTAAATGCTTAAGACAATGCAGAGTAAGTCGATGGTTATGTGTGACTTAGTTTAGGCATGTCATAACTAAGTTTATGCTCAGTAGAGTTTAGTGCAGATGGGCGTAAACCTTAATTAAATACACTATTTAAAAAATCGTTACCATCAGATTCTGAAAATAAATTTAGACATTGCGTTAAGATGTACAATAATTATACGCGATTTAACGGTTTATAAAAGTATTTTTTAAATAATTATAAAATTAAAATAATAATCTTATTAGAGACATAAATTGCTCCAGTAATATTAAAGTAGGTACATAATAAAAACAAACAACATAATTCCACGATGGACATATAGATGAACGTTAACTTCGCAAATAAATATAAACGATCTGTATAATTCATCTAAATCGTTTCTCGTTTGTCTCAATGGGTCGATAGTTCCTGAATGGAGGTCGGCAAGGTCGTGGACCGACCTTACTTATTGTATTCGTCCGTAGTCGAAGATAATATGTTTTTATTTCTACGGTTTTATCTAAAATTAGCTATTTCGCGCCGTTTTATCTGCGCAATTTAGAATTCCACGGGAATATCAAGATAAAAAGTAGCCTATGCGCTATTCCAGACTGTACTATCACTATGCCAATTCATCCAAATCGGTTGAGGCGTTCTGCCGTGATTGAGGAAAAAACATCCATACAAACTTACACATTTATAATATTACTAAGATTAGCAACATCTGTAAGACGGCGGCTTTGGCGATTTATCTGCGATTATTGAGATACTATCTGACTAAGCATTAATCAATTAAATCTACACTGATATTATAAATGCTAAAGTTACTTTTTTGGCCAAACGACTGGACCGATTTTGATGAAGTTTTATATGAAAATAGTTTTAAAATTAAAAGAAATATATGACATCACGGGTACGTTTGAAGACCTCACTTATTGTATTCTTCTGTAGAAATTAACGCGTTTTTATTTCTACGGTTTTATCTAAATTTAGCAATATTTGTATATGGCGGCTTTGTTATACAGTGTGTCCCCGCATTTAGTATGTAATAGGAATTTAGGAGCAGTAACTATGCACAATTTCATCGACGAAAATACCCCATATGATAGGTCTATTCTAAAACCCTGCATAAATCACACTGATATCTGCGATTATCGGGATATTATTTGACTAAGCATTAATAAATTAAATCTAAGCTAATATTATAAAGCTAAAATTACTTTTTTTGGCCAAACCGCTTGTACCGATTTTGATGAAGTTTTATGTGAAGATAGTTTAAAAATGAAATGAAAAACAAATTACGTTACGGGTACGTTTGCTGCTTATTGGGTCGATAGTACCTGAATGGAGGTCGTCAAGGTCGTGGACTGACCTAACTTATTTTATTTTCGTCTGTAGTTTTGTTTTAACGGTTTCATCTGAAATCTATACTTAATAATAAACTGGAGCGTTTATTTTTTGGAAAGCACTTGGAAAGTTTTTTCCAGATGTTAAAATTGTTTTACATTTGATAGGCCAACTCTAAATGTTATACCGGGATCAAAGGCAACTTTACAGTATGTGTGTAAAGTTGCCAGTAGTAATAATATCAGCAAGACGGTAATTTTGCCTTATAATGGACACGTAGTATGAATCAATGAAATCAAAAAAAATAGAAAATAACTTTTTTAGCTAAAGCACTGAAACGATTTTGATGAAATTTTATATGAGAATAGTTTGGAATGACATAGGCTTAATTTGATTCGTCATCTTCATCAGCTGGGAGATGTCCACTACTAGACATAAGCTAACAATAGCATAACTCTAGGTTCTTAACGATGCTCGGCCTGCCCTTCTAAATTTGATTGAAATAAAATTAATGAAATAAATAAAGAAATGAAAGATTAATGAACGTGGAACAAGCGCAAGATATGTCTAGATCGTAGCAATTGGTGTTCTCTTGTCTCTGCCTTCCCCAAAAGGGGGGTAGGCGAAAGGTTATGTATGTGTGTATGAAATAAATTAAATAAATGTACTCTCGGGTACGTTTGCTACTAAGTGGGACTCAGTGGATCGATTGTTTGTTCCTAAATGTAGGAGGTCAAGGTCGTGGTCCGACCTCACTTATTGTTCTCGTGTGTAGTTATTGTTACCGTATCGTATCGTACGCGCGTACGGCACGCGTGGCGCAATTTCGCGAGTAAAGAGTAATGTTCATAGCTGACCTGTCAGATTTTTGACAACTCATTTTTTTTTATATTGTAAGGATAGGACGTTTGTCTTCCATGCCACCTGATGGAAAGTGCGCATGAAGACTATGGTGTTACACGTCCATCCACGAGAAACCTATTGACTCGACACTTTAAAGTTCCAGGACTGTAGTGGACAGGAAAAACAGACGCAGGCAGATTGTTCCATACCTTGGCAATTCGTACCAAAAAGGAACTATCGAAGCGTTTTGTTCGACTTCTTGTATATCCACTATATAGGGATGGAAGTTCTGTCTGCGTCTGGTAGTACGGTGGTAAAAAGGGGTGGGTTCAATTTGGTCAAAAAGAGCACTCGCACACTCACCAAAATGTAGCCGATAAAATACTGTTAAACAAGCAACCTTACCACGATGACCATGAAATGTATTAAAACAACATACTTATAGTGCAATTAATAGCTCATGTTCGGTTAATTCCAAATTATTTACTTATATTAGAAACCGCAGCAAGGATTTTAATATTTTACCCTCTCAAGTTACTCAATAGACTATTAGTGTCATTAAATCAAGTCTGCACCAATAGTTTAGATATAAACAGGCAGCATTTCAATGACAATATCATCTTTATACATTCACATACCTAACAAAAAGTAGTTCAGGTCAGAGACTGTATGGACCGTTAACATTACTCTTTCATAAGTGCTTGTGCAGTCGTGTCAATGGGATACTTAACCTCTTCTATTTGGCTAAACTTCGATCAAAATCGAAAAACCATGTACTGGCGTTGTAGTACCTACACGCAGGAACTAGCTACGTCTCACGCGCGCGTATCGCGTTCCTTACGTTAGTACCGTACGCGCGTAGCTACATCCGTAGCAGCAGTGCGAGCACAGAACTTTATCGACTCGTATGTTTACGATTGTTCCTATAGCATGGAGACTGTTTATTTGGTATAATTTAATGAAATCTATCCATTGCCACACGGCCAGCGTAAATAAATCTGTGCCTCTAAAAAAAATTTGACGTGTTTTACTCTTGTAAATTAAAATATTACAATGTTACTAAAAACTTGCAATCGACTCTATACTTTTTTTTTTAATCATTTCCTTTTTTTTTATCATTTCCTTTTTTTTTTAACTTAGATATTTTTTTTTAACTAATTTTTTTTTTAACTATACGAACATTCGTAAACATACGAGTCGACAAAGTTCTGTGCTCGCACCGTTGTTTTGCGAGACGCAGCGTTGGCCTTTAGCTACTTAGCGTTTTGCTTTTACGGTCCCATCTGAAATCTATTATGGTATTTGAGCTAGAGTTGGTTGGTTTGTAAAATTTTTAAAGTTTTTCTTAACTGAATATTTATCCAAAAATTATTTCGGAATCAAAATTAACTCAGGTAAAACAGCGCGTACTTAGTTGTTAATTGTTATTTTTCTTAATTATCAGCCTGCGCTGTCTCACTGCTGCGTAAAGGCCTCCCTCCAGGTCTGACATTCCTCTGTTTTGGGCTATTTCTATCCACGTTAAGACTAATCGCGTGTTCCCATCCACGTTTTGGTCAAAGTTTTTAGTACAGAAGCCAGCAGATCAAGCTTTACATTACCCGTCAAATTCCCCAACTAATTTTAACTTAATGTCGAGGGGATAGAGTTCAGATTCAAAAAAAAGAAATGACATGATTTTGTTCTATTTAATATTCGTGATGACGTCAGCATAATATGTCCCTACGCTTCAAAGGCTAACAATTGCAACTAAACTATCGAATATACTACAGTTATTTAAAAATGAAATTTTAATATTAATATTAATAACGGAAATTTTCAGTTAACTGAAATAAAAATAATTTATGCTACAATAAAAAAAAGGTACACGAATTATTTCAGTATGAATTCCTGTAAGTACTGTTATTTTTAAATACACCTAATTTAACAATATGACGTCATACCGAAAAAAAATGTACAGAAAGTCATACCGGCATGCAGTCCTTGTTTCAGACCGCTGAAAACCACACCCTTAAACTCAATTATTCGTGTTATCTGTTAAATAAAATCCTCTTTTTAACCGGATGTTATCGCTTTTAATTGGTTTGAATTTATTTGTGTGTAATTTGTATGAATTCATCGCGGCGTGGTAGCAGCCGTAAAACATTATTTAATACAAAAATATTAGAAATCTTGTATTTCATTCATTTTGTTGCTCGTTTTTTGAATAGAAAGGGTTTTGTTATTTTGTATGAATGTAAACAAATAAAGTCGTGGAATAGTGACTCTGTGCATATCATTAGTTACAGCAATTTAATATCATTAACCAAATAGCTTTAATAGCAATTTAACCAAAACGTTCTGCTTTGTCGGAAAGTCTGGGTGACCTAAAAATGGTGACCGCCGATCATTAATTTCTCACGACGACTTTCGTGCTTCGGAGAGCACGTTAAGCAGTAGGTCCCAAATGCAGTTATACATGTATACAGTAGTCGCTTCGTTAGGGTTTATCAGATATAAATAAAAATAAATATTTCTGACACTCACACAACATTATCTAGCCTAAATTAAGTTTCTTAAAGAACTTGTGTTATGGATACTAGATAACTGATATACGTAAGAAATATATCATACATTTTGAATAAATACATATTTTTTATTAGAATAAACTTAAATAAACATATAAACATCCATGACTTGACGACCAATATCTGTGTTCAACACACAAATATCCGCCGCCGCCGGGATTCGAACCCAGGACCTCTGGCATAGAAGGCAATGTATGTTACCGCTACACCAGCCGGTCGTCTAAAAATGTATAATGTATGTATATATAATGTAAGATCAAACGAATGAAGTTTGGTGGTTCATAGCTCAAGGATATAATTACATTGAGATTATTACAAATGGGTGTGATGATGAACTTGTGCTACACTACAAGTGACCTGAGTACCTGAAACGGGTCAAAATAAAAGTCCATAGTACTTTTATATTAAACTAAATACATAGTAAAACCACAAAACAATATAAACTTCTATTACGTTGCCATATAAAAATCAAGTATAAGTCTCTACATACTCTCTAACATGTTAACAGTCAATAAAGATTTTATATTTTGAGGACCGTTAACCCTGAGCTGAGTACAAACTGTGTAACCACACGTTAAATATTTAAATCCAATCTAGCCGCACTAATACAGTTAGATGTATTATGGCAACACCAAGCTCTATTTGAGTATCGTTTCAAATTAAACTTAGTGAATAAAATATTTTATAACAGTATGTTTCAGTGTAAATTTTACACTCCTGACCGGAGTCTGAAAAAAGTCCTAGGTCTGTGTTGATACGTGATACAATTAAAAAAGTAGTTATTTAATATATTGAAAATCGTGGTTTACGACAATTTTACACTTAGTTTTAGAAGGTTTTAAATGATTGGAAAAGTGAAGGCATTTTATTTTAATTAAAAATACTACCACGCTATAGCGTCTATTATGTTTACTTAGAATGACATTAAACTCACTATCTTTATATCTGTGGTACATAGGATTTATCTAGACCTGTATGGTTCATTGATCCGCCTAACGTGTGTCTGGTTCTCGGTTCTGTATCGGCCGCACTACTTTTTGAAACGGTTTTTACATAGGTACATACATAACCTCACGCCTGTATCCCTTATGGGGTAGGCAGAACACCAGAGGCTGCAAAAACATCTGATGTCACGTTTGACAAACATTATAATGAGGTGGAGAGAGACAGGGGGTCAGCCTAATATAACCCACAAAAAAACCTCCAATAAAACCTCTGTCCCTAAACTGACTTTTACAGTATGCTCGGAAAAAGAAGCAGCTGGCACACTCGATGTTTTCCTTTGCTCCGGAAACGGTTTTTATCGAAACGAATTTATATACAACCATGAAAGTTGCGAAGAAAGGGCAAACGCAACTTCTATGCGTCCAAATTGTAAATATAGTTTTATGCCTAAGATAGGTATAACTCGATCGATAACTTTGTCTAGCCGTTTACATTGAACTCACTGCAATCAGCCTTCTGATCGTTTATTTACTTATTACTCTGACAGCTGGTCGACAGGTATAATTTGTAAACATTGTCTTTTGTACATAGGTAGAAAAAATCGTTTTTTTTTTGTTGGAAGTGTTTATTGTTTCGTATTTTTTGTTCTAAGTAAATTACCATTAGTGAAGGTGCTCTGATGATCTGGGCAAGGTCGCCAGTAGGTAATCGTTGGATGTGGGCAGTGCAGCAGGGCTAGCATGCAACCATCGATAAATAGTCAAATCGACAAGATAAATATTATTTTGTTATTTTATCCTATTATGTAAGCTAATATGCGCACCATAATAGATAGAATTACTCGATTTGATACCATGATTAAGACTACAGAACCAAATATGTCATAGTCTTAATAAATTACTTACACTAAATACCATATTCTAAGAAAATATCGATAAAAGGCCCGATTTATCATTGTCGACGGTAGCATGCTAGCCCCGCAGGAACCAATGACGTAAAACCATGGAGGAGGTTTTTGTACAGCAGTGAATGTTAGCCGATGATGACGAGATGATGATTCTTAATGACAAATTATTGATGTAGCCTCAAATCAAGCTTATTCGAACCTGTGTTATGGCCAACACGGCATAAGAGAATATCATTTGATATCATCGTCTCCCTACATGTTCGCTAACTATAAAGTCGCTCCGTGGCCAATGGATAGGGCATTTTTGGGTGTTTCCCTACGGAGTCGAGTGTAAAATGAAAAGGTCAACGAACCAAAGTCATCGACATAGCTAGAAGGATTGCTAAGCTTAAGTGGTAATGAGCAGGGCAATGGCTTTTGAGTGGATGGCCGTTGGGGCAGTAAGGTTCTCAAGTGGCGACCATGTACTAAGAGACGGAGTGTAGCCAATAGACCGACTTAAAGATGGACTGACGATCTGATTGAGTTCGCCGGTAGACGCTGGATGTGGCAGCGTAGGACCAAGTTGCATGGGCAACCTTGGGGTTGGCCTTTGTCCAGCAATGGACGTTTCCTGGCTGATGATGATTTAGGGCCAGTAGTAGCCCTCGAGTAGGTTGGTCTGTGATCTTTTTTGGAGCAAATGTCAGTTTGGCTAACAAATAATTGCAATGACATGATTTATATTCATGTGAAATTAACTCATCCTCTTTACCTATCAACAGCGGCATCAGAAGCCCTCGACCGCGCTCGGCTCGCTCGCGAGCGGCGCGAGGCCGAGCAACGCAAACGGCTAGACGAGCTCCGAGCGCACGCCGCAGCAGCTCAGGCGCAGAGAGAGAAGAGAGATGAAGACAGAAGGAGACGGCAAGCTGAGCAGCGAGCGAGAGATGATGACAGACGACAGCAGGTCAGTTTTTTTACCTACAAACTTTATAGGGTTGTGTGTAGGTACTTATTTTCTTTAGAGGGCGCGCAGTTTTATCCGCGTAACTTTTGATTCCAGGGGTTTTTTTCTTGATAGTAAACTTTAGCCTCATCATCACCACGACTCTATGTAATGAGCCTACTGCAGGGCTATGAGTCTCTCCCCTGGGTAACGAGGAGGTATAGGCCATAATCCACCAAGCTGGCCCAGTGCTGGGTGGTGGATGTCAGAATTTTCAGGGCACCGAAAATGGCTTCTGACAAAACCCTAACGACTACTGTATACAAGAATACAGCACCCGGGACCGACTGCTTAACTTGCCCTCCGAAGCACGGAAGTCGCCGTGAGAAATGAATGGTCGGCGGTCACCCATCCAAGTACCGACCGCGCCGAACGTTGCTTAACCTGTGATATCGTTTGATACACACAGTAACCGCGGCTCCACGACGACAGCAAATCTTTAACCTTCAACCTTTAAAAGCCTTTAACCTTCCCGGAGAGCTGGGTTATTCAATGTAAACGGAATTTTCCAAATTCTATTGGTATTTTCTGAGTTGAGCGCGTAGTAACTAACTACAAAGCTTTCACCATTACATGAGTATAGATTTATTACAATTGTATAGATTTATTAAGAGTGTGACGCCCCAATTTCCTTTTTTATTATTTAGATACCAATTCTTACCCTTTTACTAATGTTAGTTTCAAATCCTACCCGTGAGGATAAAGGTATTGATATATGTTTGCTATATTTTGACTCTAAAACGGCTTGACGTTTTGAAGTAAAATTATGCAGACTAGGCATAGGCTGGATGAACACGTAAAATGATAATGACCGTGATATTACCACGGGATCATAATTCACTTGCTGTAAATAGGTATAAAGCCAAAAGTAAAACATTATGAGTAATCATTTCTAATAGCGATAACCTTTTGTGGCACTATGATTCACTGAAACATAAAATTAAATGTTACTTTTGTCCGCCACCCGCCCTCGGATTTTCTTTATGGCAATATTGAATATGAATTTGAACATTAAAATTTATCATAACTCAGCATGTCATCTTTGCATCTTATAAAGGGACGTCTGTCTGCCTTTTTGTTAGTAGTAATCTTCGGAAATACTGAAAAAAACATCTGGTTTGATATATAATATAAAAATATTGATGAAGTCGCTTGTTTAATGTTCTGCGTTTGTTTTTTTATTATGAACACATGAATTAGCAGAATCATGAACTGCGTCGCAGGTATCTCCTAAAACGATAACACAAAGACTTTTAGCAACACTGTTTTGTCCTACCTCTATATTTGGCAGCGATCTCAATACTTGACACAGATATATGTATAACAAAATCTGTATCTGCGATAAACGATTTGGACAGAAATGGTGCGTAAAAACACTTGTATGGAATTTAGTTTATTTTTATCTTATCGGAAGAATGTTATCTTTTCTTATTAATACGGTGCGTTTTAGATGTGTTTTGATTCAGTTTTCCGATGTCTCACACAATATCTCACATCTGCGGAGTTCAGAGCAACAAGAATGACGAATAACCTCTTTTAAATACATAATATGTTTTATCTATAGCTCCCTAATATTGCGCTTTTATTTATGATTTATTAGGAACGAGAAATTTGTCTGTCGTCTCAAAGTGATGGTAGAGGAGACTAAGAACATGTTTAAGGACAGGCGGCGCGTCTAGGGTCGCCAACCATACTGTTTTTCACTACATTATACTGTTTACTGTTGAACAAAAATAAAGTATACAAAATACTGTTTTCAGCATAAAAAGCTAAAGACATCATAATATGAAGTTCATATGGTAGACTTTCATTGATAACGAGCTTTTTCCCGACATCGTGGGAATTTCGGGAATTCCTTTTACAATACAATCAGATAGATACCTATTAAATAACCTTTATACCAAGTATCACATCCGTGCACTTAAGGAAAAATTTTTTTTCATACAAACAAAGTAAAACATTGTATATTTCCCGTTCCCGTGGGAATTTCGGGACTTTCTTTCATAATACAACCAGACACACATTGAAAAACCTTTACACCAAGTTTCACATCGGTGCACTCAAGGAATAAGATTTTTCATACAAACTAAAAAGTCCTATATTTCCCGTTCCCGTGGGAATTTCGGAAATTCCTTCCCTAGTGCACCCCTACATCCCCCAAAAAATGTATGTTCTAAATTTCAGCTTTCTACGCCCAGTAGTTACGGCTGTACGTTGTCTGTCAGTCACTCAGTAACTCAGTCAGTAACGGAACAGTTTTATATATATTGATTTGTGCAAGAAGTTCTAAAACTACGTGTTTAAAACATAAAATAAATTGAATACTGTTTAATTTTCCAAAATACTGTTTGATATTCTTTTCAGACACAAATATACTTTATTTCTAGAAAAAAAAAAGTTGGCAACCCTAGGCGCGTCGCGCAGGGCGTCGTGCGTTTTTACTACATCGCCGGCTTTACTGAGGAATTATCCGCTGGTTTAGGGCAAAGCCGGCGATGTAAAGAAAACTCGCGGAGCCCCGCGCGAAATGCCGTCTGTACTTTACCGTGCCCTTAGTGCTAGACCTCCTTTAGGTTCCGTCTAGCAACCGAACAACCTGCACATAAAGTATGCCACCCAAATATCACATCTCTTAGTGCTTTGGTTTTCTTGTGTTCTTGTAATGTTATATTGTAAACTAGTCCTTTTCTAAACCCGTGTACTTACTTCATCGTTACGTACTCCAGCGGGGCTAGCATGCTACCGTCGACAACGATAAATCAGGCCTTTTATCGATATTTTTTTAGAATATGGTATTTTGTGTATGTGATTTATTAAGATTATGACATATTTGGTGCTGTGGTCTTAATAATGGTATCAAATCGAGTAATTCTATCTATTATGGTGCGCATATTAGCTTACATAATAGGATAAAATAACAAAATAATATTTATCTTGTCGATTCGACTATTTATCGATGGTTGTATGCTAGCCCTGGGGAGATTGAAGGAAACGCGGGTGAAGACACCGTTAAATAACTTTGCTAATCTCTAAAAAAAATTGTGTTATAGAAATATTCAAATCATACTCACTTATCTAGTACGTAGGTATCTAAAGTGGCAGATGTAAATAACCCCGCTTTTTACCCACTAACAGAATACCTAATCCACCCTAAACGGTATTTTCTCATTACGATCTCGTATCAAGGATTTCAGATAAATAACAAGATAATATCGGATACTTGCCCGCATAACTGACTGTACTGAACGCCTACATAGTTAATTTAGACCGTTTGGACTATTATGGTGTGTCACATAAATAACACTTGCCTACTCAGCTTGGGTAGATTTCTAAAGATTTGTCCGTATTGTTGATATTTGATAATGTGTTTAGATAAATTTGATATGATTTGTTTGGAAGTGAGCTGTGGAATTCTGTTGGAAATGTATCTAAGTAGGATCTGCGTTATTGTAAGTAGGTAGTGCTAAACTTCTTAATTCCTACTTCTTTTTATAATGTAAGAAAGCTGAATTTTAAGAAGAAATACATTTTAGCACAGCTCTTGGGTACCATAACGAAGGATAAATGTTCCCGAGGGTAAAAGCGCGCGCGTATAAATAAAAGCTTAAATTAAACCAGTTTTAACCGGATTTTGTCCCATTTAATTTAATTTAACACAGTTGCTCTTGACTACGGTGTCCGCAGACACTGAGACGACGCCAAGCGACCAAGTACGGTGAAATTTAAGATACTTGTCCAAAAATATTCAATAAAAAAGTTTGACTCTCGTACCTATTTTAAGTATAAAAAATAAGTATAAAAATTTACATACCTATGTACTTTTATCTTCTAATCTCTAAAAAAACAACGCAACCATCCGCCTCATTACTTTCTTTTCCTCTCTAACTGTGCATTGCGTAAGACTGCATCGCGCATTGATCCAACCAATTAGAATGCGCCCGCGCCATTTGCAATTAGAAGAAAAAGCACAAAAAGCCAACGGTTCTAGATTGTTCTAGGAATTTTCCGGACGCGGCTTACGTTTTCTCTTTCTTTTGTTTTTTTTATATAATAAATAATGCTTGTGGATTGAATTCGTTCTGCCTATGAGCTTTGTGTATGTGCGGGACTTTCGATTACTTTTTCTTTATTGACTAAAGATAATTATGCTGTTGTTTTAGCTTAAAGCCCTTTGACGAACCATTAGGCTACTGAAACATTGGGTGGGTGACAGTATGATATGAAAAGCTGGTTAAGGCTTGCAGTACGACACCTCGTATAGTAATAAATAACTATCGTATATCTTTCTATGAATGACTTTTAAGCTGACACAGACAATACCTGAGTATAGGCATCAACATCGTCCTTCGGACATATCCATCCACACACCCACCATACTGCGATCTTCAACTCATTAGCCAAGATCATCAATTAATTGCTCTTATGAAATTATAGATTATAATAACTAGGATTAAATGTATATTGACATTTTACCGCGTAAAGTGCAAGTAGACACAAAATCAACAATTTAATACGTATGTTAATAAAACAATTACTAAAGCTAAGTCTAGTCTCTAGCAAGTTTGTTGAATAGAAGATTCCGTTCTTACATTGTAGGTATCATTAAGAAAATCACCCGAAATAAATATCTGCTAATACAAATGTTCATCTCAGATTGAAATCACTTGTTGCGCCTCAGGTGGTATAGATGTTCCCAAATTTTTAACTTAATGTCGAGGGTATAATGTTCAGATTCAATTACAATTTTTTGATAGGTTTGGAACGCTTGATCTGCAGCCTTCTGTACCTGTGGACCCATAAGTGGACGTTCATCAATAGACATTCTGCAATTTGACCTATTGAGAAAACCCTTAGCTAAACCTTTGCCTACCTAAAACCTAACCTAAAGCTAGCTTTCTTTAGTTTAGGTTACAGACATCAAAATTTTAAGCTTGAAAAATATCACGAAGTATATCATCTCTGAAACTTTCAGTTAGATTTTTTTTCGAAATCTAAAGATAAGTGACTAAAACTGGCTGTTTTTATTGTAGAGAAAACTTTAAGCAAAATCAACTAAGAAAAGAATTTTATGGGGTACTTAACGTGCTTCGGAAGGCACGTTAAGCAGTCGGTCCCGGGCGCTGTATACTTGTATACAGTAATCGTTAGGGTTGGTTAGAAGCCATTTCGGCGCCCTGAAAATTCTGACATCCACCAGCACTGAGCCAGCTTCATTGATGGGTAATGAATGACCCAAATCTGCAGTGGGCTCATTACAAAGAGTTGTGATGAATGAATAGGAAGTTATACTTAGAGAACATTTACCTATTCAATGTATGACTTTTTGACCAGCTTTCATGACGTTTACTCCCGTCTAAAAACAGTATTTTATTTCATATAATGAATTGTGAAAACAATATAACGTTTACATAAGTTTTTATCATCCTCTGAACTATAACCAAGTCTGAATGACGTGTCATATTAACTCGTCATCTCGTCGAGACCCGTCTTAAGGCAGGTGGGTGATGATGTCATTTCGCAATCATGTAAACCGCGCATTACTTAAATATCTCCTTCAAGATAATTTATGCTGGAATGTTCTGTTAACTTGACTTAATATCATAATCATAATGGTGCTATAACAACCTAGGCTTTCTTAAAACAAAGGTCGAGTTTTTGCGAGGATATCCCTTATTGTATTGTCATTATGTCTTTTCATGATCGTGGATTTGGCTATAGGTATTATGAAATGAGAGTCGATCGAGCTATATAAAAAAAGTTTTAAATAGTTCATGATTTGGCCACAACTGCACCCCAAGCCTTTTTGGGAACTTTTGGGCTAAAATCCCATGCTGGACTGGGACTAAAAGAAAAACATAGAAAGTGCTTCTCTTCCCGGGTATACTGTTAGAGTCAGTTAAGGAACGTAGTTTTTGTGGGCGATAGGCTGTCGCCCTGTCACTGCAATAGTCTCTCTATATCATTGTAATGTCTCCAAATTTGTCAAACGTGACATAAGATGGGCTATAGCCCCTGTTGCTCTGTCTACCCCGTAAGGGATACGGGCGTGAAGTTATGTATGTATAGGCTAATAAGAGATAACAGTCAGTTTGAGTTTGGATTTAAAAGAGAAAATTTGCACTCAAGTAGAATAAACACTGAAAATAACACAGGATATTTATTAAATTTCCACCAATTCATTTCAGTTGCATTAGACATAGATTTGCCTATTTGCACACGTGCGTGTGCTAAAGATATTTTTTTGTTTGAAATATGAAAATATCAGGTACGTAAACTTACATTGGATATCCATTTTTTAAGTAATCCGTTCTACTAAACCGTACTAACGGTTTTCGCGGGTTCCTTACCTATATCCCTATCAAGTTATAATAACAAGATAAATAGAGTCTTATTTGCGAAATTTTATATGAATCCTTCAAGATGTATCATACCCTAAAAGCTAAATAATAACAACAACTTTCACGTATATAATTTTTCTAGGTGTTTTCATATGGTTAATGGTTTTTAAAGTACCCCAAAAAAGTAGCAGACGGCGCCCCCGGTCACAACTTTCCATCAAAAAGGTCACGCAACGAAAGGACTTCTTCAGAGAGTCATTTACCTGTGTTTGGGTAACCTCCTTTGCTTTTCATGTCGGTAAACAGATGCGCAGTCTTGTTAGTAGAGTAGGCCGCGCGGTTTGATGTTGTTTTTTTTTATTTTCGGCCTTATAGATGTTGGAAGGAGGTTCTTGACTAAAATAGGTTGGATAGTTTGAAATGAAGGAGGTTTAATTGGGAAGATTATAATTATTAGGGTAGCAGTTTTGCCCGATTTTCCTGAGAAGAGTTCGGCTGTGGAATGCAATGATAAATTAAAGTATATTGAACTCTATCTCTCAAAACTCAAGATTCTTCAGCTTTATATTATTAGTCGATTGATTGACCTATATAATGAAAACGACTCAAATCGATACCAAACCTGACTCCTAACCGTAATAGTCCTTACAGTAATTTACATTTTGCTATGTCATACTTTTCGAGTTTGAAATTTCTGATCTATCATACCATTTCAACGTGAAAGAGTTACGCACGTCATAAATCCATTCGTCCTCACAAACTATTACGTTTGTGATACTAGTATTTGTTGTACAGAATAGAATATTATCTTTAGTTTTTACTAGTCGTGTCGCTCATAATCGTTGATTCTCATGAATAATCTAAACGAAGGTTATTTCCAGCTGCTTATTATGTCCTAACTGGAATATGATTGAATCTAATTTACTCAATTCATCGAGTGTCGGGTTTGTTTGCTGTTCATGTTGTTGTCTACTACGTGTCTGAGATTGCTAGATGTAATTAACTTACAACGCGATCAGGCCTCAAAATGCAAATAATTAGATATTATAATTTTAGATATTAGTATTTCCGAAGCCTGTACATTTTATATCGGAAATTTCTAAAAAACTTCACCTGCGATCCACTGCAAGTATCGCGATAAAAAATATACATTTTATAAGTCTGCAATATAATGTGAAAACAACGAAATATGTATTGTTGCTAGACGTGAAGAGAACACTTAAAAAGCAGGATACGTTTGAAAAAGTTAAGGGTATATATGCAAAGAAATACAGTATAGAAACGTTTAAAACAGGCATTATTATACAAGCGAGACCATGGCGTCTATAAAGACGCAAAACGGCTAGTTAAAATGAAATTCTACCAATAAAAGTTACTATCAGAACAGTAACGACCATTTTGCCGATGGGGTAAACCTATCTGCCTCAGATCCCAGTGGTTGCGGGTTCGGTTCCCGCACGGAACAAGAAAAAAACCTTGTCTGGGTGTATATCTACTGGGTGTATATCTGGGTGTATATGGGTATTTATATTCTAGGTTTCTCCTAGTTCGCTTCACTATATCGCATATCAGAAAGGCTTAGTTTGGCGCCATGTACTTTTTTTGCTTGTTCGGGTATTTTATTTATTTTTATTTTATTTTAATTCATCTCATATGTCTTAAAATTATTGTTACGACATCTCATAACAGAAATCTAAAGACACAATCTCGAATGTTCTCTGCGAAAACAAAATTCCATGAACAACATGCAATTAACCTATCGTAATACCTCGTAAGGACCTCTTTGCCGGGTGACCTAGTCCGCGCCTTGGTGACGCGGACGAGGTCATGCGCAGATATCGGTAATGGTTGGTGGGTTAAACTGTCTCGATTGTATTCTTTTTTTGAAATTATGTACAATTTGTTTTTAGAAGAAAAGGTCGTTTGAAGTTGGAACAGTTAGGGTCTGCGCTTACGTGCCTTTATTTAAAATATCTTCTAAACGGGAACGTTGAACGATGTACCTACTTATGTTTGGCACAATCTATGGAGCTATTGAATAGATTTTGATATGGTTTGCACTAGTCTCGGGGCTCACTATATTAAATATCACGATGCGACCCTACCTTAAGGATTTTGAAATAAACGTTTTAACCGACGTCAACAGGACAGTTCATATTACCGACCATTAGTCGAGAAAATTAAATTCCTAACTCATAAAATTTACTAGTAAAATGACCGGATTTTCAGTAAATGACTGACTTTTATTATAAAAATATTCCCTCCTTACAGAATCACAAATTTAATTGAAAACACTCCTTGCATAACATTACTAGAACGTACGACCGTATGGCGTTAAGTGAACCTTGTAAAAGATCCCTTCAGAAATCTCGAAACGGGCTACACCGAAAATGATAAATATATCCCTCGTCGCGGCGGTATTTGGACGAAAATAGCTGCACTTCCTTCAGGACTAATAGTTTATTATAGGATAGGAGACAAAAGGACTTTGTGCTCTTTGATTTAAAGTTTATTTCTTCCTTGGAGTTTTCAAATACAATTGTAGAGTCGGGAAGTTTTTGATTTTTGACGCAAATTACTATTTTGATCTTAAATAAGAGTAAAGGTTCTAAAGTTTAGATTATAATTAAGTATTTTTAATATCTGCTAAATAACCATCTAGATTATAAATAGGATTAAGAGTAAACATGGATTTAGTTTGTATTCATTTCAGTATAAATAATAATAAAGTTATAAATAATAAAATATTTACTCGTCATATTTTTATTTTATTTAGGTAATTTTGTGGGATCTACATACATACATAACTTCACGCCTGTATCCCTTATGGTATAGGCAGAACACCAGAGGTTATAAGAGCATCTGATTTTACGTTTGACTGTGGAGGTATTATAATGATGGATAGAGACTATTGCACTGACAGGGGGTCAGCCTATCGCCTACAAAACACGCCAATAAACCTTTATTTTTAAATATTTTTCCTCAGTTTGCGACATATACCTACTCATTTGTGAGGCACTAAATAAACCAACTACCATAATATCTAACATGGAACAAAAGACTATTCAATCGGATTTTATGACATTTTAATTTTTTCACACGATGTTTTGTTTTCTTTAAACACCCTGTGATCACTAGTCCCTTTTACAAGTTAAGTCCAAGCTTTAAAAAGAATTTTTTTATTTACGTCATGAATCGCGAATACCGAAGACAATAGTAACAAAAATAGGTACCAAATACCGTAAATAAAATGAGGACGTAAATATTGCCTTCTCGCTCCCAAGCAGATGAAACTAGCGATAACTCACGCACGTGTCAAAATTGTTGAAGCGTTTACAGCTACAGAGCGTGCTAGACATACTTACACTCCAAAAACATTACCCTCCTTTGAGGGTAATCGAGTTAAATAAGCATGCTCTAAGATGTATGAAAATCCTCTTTAAACAAGATAAATTATTCTCTTAACTTTTCAGGATACATTATTTTATATGTTTAAGCTGAATAGTTGTTGTTTAAATGCGCTCATCTTCGAAACAGCTGGTCGGATTTAAAAAACTATTTCTGCATTTTAATAGCCTATCTTTTAGGGATATTTTATCAAGGCATTTTCACGGGATCAAATGTTACGCGGGTAAACAAACAAGACATCAAATCATTCTTTTCTCTTATATAAACATAGACATACGACATTTTCAGACAGATTTTTTTTTTACTCGAATAGGCACCGAATCATCTTTTATTTATATAAGGAACCTTGATATTGAATCTAAAATAGATAGAATTGTACTGAAAAAAGTTATCTTCTCTCGTAGACTGTTTTTTTTTTGTCGAAAGCGCCAAAAAGATAGTATTACAGCGAGAGTTGTGTCTAAAAAATCCCGCTGTCTGTCAGACACGTTCGTGAAAGCCGGCTGACATTGACATTGGCACAGAAACCGAATTAGGCCAAAGACATTTCGACCAACTCGCGGAAAGCGCATTCTCGACGCTCTGAAGATATTTAAATGAATTACGGTTCATTATTATTTGAGATTACTATCTTCCGTTATAATGTAAGGTAAAATACTTATTTTAAAATATTAACACCGGGGTTATTTATTATTTCAGTTAATTAACACGTGAAATTAGAATGCGTGACGGATTGTATTCAAAGTGTCGTAAAAAGTGTTGCCATATCTTGAAGTTTTCTTTCCGGCAGTGTTTAATTTAAAGCCAAGAGCCTATTGATTCCTAATGCTGTATGCATTGGGTTCATCGTCAGTAAAAAAAATACGATTGTTTTATTTTTCTACCTTTTGTCATCGTTTTTTATCATTCGCTTTACAGTAAAATACATTGAAGATAAGATAACTTAATATTTGATTGAGTTTTGTTGCATGTGTTTATTAAATCAACGTAGGTATTAGCAACCTAGGTTAATAATTAAAAAAGGCTGTGTTATTGCGGTCAAAAACAGAACACAATATAGTCCATATTATGATGATAGGTGGACTAGGTATAAAATATATAAAGTTATAAGAGCATATGTAAAGTTAAAGGGTGTGTTATTAATTATGGTCATTTGGGTTTGTCTGCATACTTTTCCAGAGGTGGCAAGAATCATTCAGTCAATGAATTTGCTACCCTACCCGTACCAAAATAAAAGTTATTATTGCAATTTTTTTTCAAACACATTTCGCTTGAAAAAGAAATATCCGTGATCACAACCGGGGCGGTAATCAGATTGTTAATCTTATCAGTTGTATTTTATTCTAGATCGTTCTAGTGAACGTGATGCATGTAGTTTCGTTTATACACTAGCGCAGTTTGGTTGTTATATCCTTGAGCGACATGTTTGTCGTTAAATAAGTGACGTATTTGAGGAGAATCATCGTTGATATGAATGTATGTTGGTCTTTTACTTAATTATTGAGTTCAGCTTTAAAGCTTGCGCAGACGAGGGATTTTTGTCCGCGGACTTTTTTGTCCGCTAAAATAGATCGCATACAACTGTATCGAGTAACGCAAACGAGGGATTAAAAGTACCGCGTACAAAAAGTTAAATTCAGGCGAAGTTTTTATTCGCGGAGCGTACATTTTGCTCCGCAGCGGAGAAAAGTCCGCCGTCTGCGCAGGTCATTATCATCATTGCGACCTTTTTCAATGTGCCTACTTACGGGGGGAATAAGAAACTTGGGGCTGGTATTATCCACAATCAGATTCTCGGTCAGTTTGGTGACAAAACTTGCGTATGATCTCAACTTATGGTAAGTAAACGATGACGTCAAAGCTGGAGCAAACGTACTTAGGGTGCAACTGGCATTTATATTGGAACTTATATTTGCTGACATATAGGTATGATATGAAGCAGGTTGTATAAAGCAGGATTATTTGGATTTGCCACACCTCACAACAGCTTAAAGACGTGGTTCGAATTTCAAAATATTATTCAGACAGTCAATGAACTAATGTTATTGAAATTTTAGTTCCGAAATCGAGAAAGGAATCACTTAAGACCAAAGTGTATTATTAGACAATTTATCTAACACATTTAAATTGCTAATTTCCTGTTGTATTTTGAAACACAACGGTAATATTTATTGAGTCGTAAATTAGATAAAGGTTAATTAGTGTTAGATTAATGGTGTCCGTAACAGGTCGCTTCTTACCGTCGTCGGATGAAATTGTCGGTGGTGGGAATTCTAATCAGTTTCTCTATTAACCCCCGACGGAAGAGGAGTTATAGGTACATTTTACATGTCTATTTGTGGCATCGTAGCCCCCAAATGATGAATTGATTAGAGTTCGTTTTTATTTTTAAATTGAAGTCTTGCGGTTTTGTAGAAATCACACCAGGCTCCAAGATATTCAGTTCTCAATGAGACTAGTGACAGGATCCCAGGAGTTTATTTGCGTGCCTGAAAATAATAAGTGGATTTGAGAATGTCATTGTGCATTTCATAAGCTACATGTAGAGGCAGGTTATATTATATCAAGAAATCCCTCGGTATTCAAAAGTTGCTAATATTAGTTATATGTTTTTAGATTGTTAAGAGGCTTACATGAGAACTTATAAAAAAGAGACTAAATAAATTTCATACAAAAAGAAAGCAAACAGGACGTATGCAATTTAGGAAACCTTGAGCTAAAATACATATTAATCAAACGCGATAAAATTTGAATAGGTGTTGGTGGTCTTGACAATTTAAGAGGATATTATTTAATGTTTACTAAAAAAAGTAGGTTACTACTTAAACTGTGCACTTTCACCCTTCCTCGTCCCAAAATTATATGTCAAACTTATATCACAAGCTTTTACTGAAGGTAGTTTATCGTATGACATTTACTATCATCTCCATTCTCAGTAATGAGAGGTTTTCTGACAGCTCATTGAAAAAAACAAAACTGTACAAAATTGGTACAAAAGGCTTCGATAGATGGCGCTTTACAAAAGGCGAAGAATTTATTCCACACTGCGTTTTTAAAAGTAAAATAAATTAATTGATGTCTGTACCAGAAATGAACGTATAAATAACCATAGATGGTAGATACCACTTACCTACATTATAGTATAGAGACTTAACGCCTTCGGCTTTTTAAAAGTGCCATCTATAGAGGTTTTTTGAACTAATTTTTATGAGCTGTCAGAAAACTCCCCATTCTCCCGTTTATAACTCCCGAATGTGCACCAAATTCAGTTTAACCTCTTCTTTTAGCACAAAAGTTGTTTCAAGTTGAGCACTCGAACTGTTATTGGCAATAGTCCAAATAGCAGCCTAGGCCTGGCCAGAGTCTGCACAATTGCAGTGCTGGTGAATAAAATAATGAGATCTGTTGAAGATTACAGCTTTTAAACGGTAATGGGTAGGTATTGTAGGGATAAGGCCGCCTCATTGTCAATATCTGTATAATTCGTAGTAATTGTAACATTGTATTTTATTTGGCAATAAAGAGTATTATTATTTTTATTATTTTACAATAAATTTAATAATCGGTGTGGTATGGGTCTTTTTGATAAGTAGAATGTTCTTTAGCGATAAGGCCACCTCTTGTACCTACTCTAAGTTTTTTTATTTCTGTTGATTGTCTAAGCATTTATTTGTAGTTGTGCAATAAAGAGTTAATTATTATTATTATTTTGTATACTTATAACTACTCGCCTTTCGGCGGAAAAGACCCGACAATCGGACCAGTCGGTCGGGGATCAGGGCAAGAGAGACAGAAACCGGCGAACGATTCGGGCAGTCTCGAGCAAAACCGCTTTTATTATTATTATTATTAATGTGAGTTCCATTTGCAAAATATTATATTGATAAGAAACGTTTTAAAATTTTTAGTTAAAACTCGCAATTTCAAAAATGCGCAAATATTAGCGCTGATTTTTAGTGCCGACGCTGCGTTACTTGTTCGAACGCGTACCATACGTCCGTATCTTCAAATAGGCACACCTACCTATAGGATTATATAACACCTACTAAGAGAGATTTAAACATACAAAATTTAATTACATTTTCCGTACTGTACGCGCGTATCATTAGCGGCCTTTTGCTCATTCCGAACGTCCGTATCGAACGCGCGTATGGTGCGGACGTTTCAGATTTGTTAAACACGCGCGTTCGAACGCGTGACGCAGCGTTGGCACTTAACCTTTTCAGTCAAAAATCGCCATTTCCTCACTATGCAACCTAAACATTGTATAAGTTATAATTTGGTAAAGGAACTTGATATGTCCTTCGACTGGCATTTTGTATTCGTTACAGCATATGTCTCCAGGATTTATTGGGAAAGTTTGGTTGGTTTTGCTAGTGTGAGCATACTTCCGCGGAAAGTAAACTTTGCTAAAGTGTGTGAGATTTGGGTGTTGGTTTACAAGGTCACCGCCTAGTTTCGTGGTATGATATTCGTAGCACAAAAAGTTAATTTGGATAAAAATTACACACGTTTAATTATCGACTTCCGTGCTTGGGTGGACACTGAACTGTACTCTTGTAGTAGTCGTTAGGGTTTGTTAGAAGCGTTTCGGCGCCCTGAAAATTCTGACATCCACCAACCAGCAATGGGCTGTTGGTGGATGTCAGAATTTTCAGGGCGTCAAATTAGCTTGGTAGTTTATGGCTTAAAACCTCCTAGTCTTTCTTGGTTGGCTCATTACAAAGATAAATAATTTCTCTTTATCTCTTTTTTAATAATTTCCAAAATATTTAAGATTAACCCTTCGATGGATTCAAGGATAATTGTTATGTGAAAAGGTTTAGGTACTATAAGATATCCGGATGCAAGAAGATGGGATTCCCTGTCTGTAAATTGTTATTGTGTATTTTTTTTTCTCTTATTTTTAAAAGATGATTACTGTTGAGTTTCTTGCCACTTCTTCGCAACAGATCGACTTTCCAAAGTGGTGGTAGATTCAGTTCAATTTGTAAATTGTTTGACTTATTTCAAATGTATTATCTTCCATGCTGGACTGGGAGCGAAAGAAAAACATAGAATGTGCCAGCTGCTTCTCTTCCCGGGCAAACTGTAAAAGTCAGTTAAGGGACGGAGGTTTTATTGGCGATTTTGCGGGCGACAGGCTGACCCCCTGTCACTGCTATAGTCTATCTCCATCATAATAATACCTCCAAATTTGTCGAAAGTGACATCAGATGGTTTTTATAGACTTTGGTGTTCTGCCTAACCCATTAGGGATACAGGCGTGAAGTTATGTATGTATGTATGTTAAATACTTACGAAATAAACAATATTTGAGTTTGAGTCTATCAAGCTTACAATCAAATAACAAACCTATATTTCTCTTACCCAGGTTGAGGAAAGAAAACGTGCAATATGGGAGGCGTCGATATCCCGACGGGAGACTCTCCTCCAACGAGAGAAGGAGAGGACGGAGAGACTTGAGAAGCAGAGGGCGGCGAAGTCATCGCCCCGGCCGGCGTATGCCTTCGGGTCGTCGACCCCGAGGCTGCTAGAACCGCTGGATTCAGCGGGATTCTTCTGGGCTGCGCGCAGGTGAGGGAACTTTCTAGGGCGCTTGTTAATAAAACTCTTTAAATTTTGAGATCTATCATAAGTACAGAAGGCGGCAGATCGAGCGTAACAAACCTGTAAAATTTGCCCAACCATTTTTAACTTAATGTCAAAGGCATAGAGTTCAGATTCAATTACAATTTATTGTCAGGTTTGGGACGCTAGCTTCCTTCTGTACCTAGACCGCTCTTGGAGTTGAAAGCGATTTATAAGCACGGCTGTAAATCGTTAATAGTCAAAGTTAAAAGTTTAAAATTTTAGGTCTCAATGAAAGCGATTTTAAGGTTCGCTTATTGAAATCACTTTGGGACTTGAGATCTCCCACAGCCTCTAGAGAGCATTTTTTTAATACGAGCCTATTATTTATTTATTTTTATCTTATAATTGTAAGTAAGGCAACGATATATTTATTTTTATCTATAACTAAAAGAATTTGGGTTTAAACACACAGATTTGTTTGAGGTAGATCTTTGGCACTGATTTTTTTTTTGTTTACTATTTGAATCAAGCTAGCGTGCCGCTCTTTTTATTCTTCATTTCTTGTAAGAATTAAAGACTGCTGACATCCAATAGTATAATACTAATTACCAGTCTCTAAGTAAAAGATAAGTCACCATTCAAAATCATTCATAATTTCTATAATAGCCTACGTGTAAATTCAGGTCGCTAACCTAAAATGAGTTTGATTGCATAAACTTAAAGTCCTAATTACTTTGCAGCTACGCGCTTGCGCTTCCAAAACCCCGAAGGGAGCAGTAGTAGTGTGATTGCCAACCATGGAAATGTTGGCTAACTTGTGAATAATTGTAGTATATTATGTTATGGTCCGGAAGACCGGTATATTATTTTTTCTTTCTAAATTTAAAACGTATACGTTTAGCTCATTTGTTTGAAAATCGTTGATAAACGTTTGTCTAAGAGGTGCCTTATATTTCCACACTTGAAATAACTAAGTGGTCTTGAAGTGGTCAGTTCAGTACAGACGCCGCCGGCGGCAGTTTATTAGCGCGCATAAGTAATTAGTCAAATATGTCTGGGCATGTCTTTAATTGCAAGTCTCCTAAAACAAGCAGAACAGGTATCAACTACACGCTAGCTCGAATCAATTAATTCAAACAGGCACCACGTGTTCTTCAAAACGCTTATAACAAAAAAATCAAAACTTTGCGCAGGCCATTTGTAAGCAAAACCTGTTTTAGTATTCCCGAACTATGCCAATAATTCCATTCAATCGCGTTACATCACCTTATTTACATGTCGTTGCTATGGTTACCGTGTCATCTGTCAAAGTTATACACGATCACGTAAGGCCAGTATGGGCTCCTCGCGAAATACCTTACTCTGATAAAGGTCCATTTAAAATACAGTTAGAATTGAGTTGTTGATCAAATAAGTGATAAGCGAACTCAAGGCCGGTTGCATAATCTCAGGTGAGACTGATTTTGAGTCATCTATTAAGTGTGATTGTATAAAGATCAGGTTTGACCTTGAAGTGGGTTTTCAAAGTCGATTTTGGCGACTCTTGAGCGCTGGTTTGACCTTCGTAGGTTGGATCCGCTCTGATGATATTGAGGAAGCTTTTTTTTTTTTGGATTTTGATAAGCCAAATCTAGAGTTGTAACTATCTGAAATTTACTTTTAACTGGCTTGAAATCGATTTCCTTTTCGTGACTGTAAACCTTAATTTTTATTTGTTTTGTGTAATAAATACTTAAGTCTATTAGAAGGTAAAATATGCAGCATTTACTCTACTGGGTTTTACCGCTATAGCTGATGAGTAATAAATAAATTAAAATTAGTTATACAAAATTGAATTCAATTTCGGCCACTGTACATTGATCATGTTAAGATCTTAGACAGCCATAGCGATACTACTTATGGCATACAGTTGAATTTAGTACGTATACAGTTGAAATTGAATTTTTATATTTTTATTTCCAATACATCCTCCCATACCACTTAAAACCAGGTATTACCAAGGTCAAACGCGATTTTCTATAATCTGCAGTGCGAGCACAGAACTTTATCGAATCGTTTGTTAACGAATGTTCGTATAGTATGGAGACTTTAAGAAAAAATTTAAATCTATCCATTGCCGCACGGTCAGTTTAAATAAATGTGTGCCTTGTTAATTTTGAATGTTTGTAAACATGTTGTACTCATTAATATCTGTAAAATAAAAAATTACAATGTTACTCAAAACTTGCAACCGACTCCATATTATACGAGCATTCGTAAACATTCGTTAATATACGATTCGATAAAGTTCTGTGATCGCACTGCTGTATAGTCTATCTTATTTATTACAATTTCAACTCTCAACAACATTTAAGAACTACGATATAAAAACTTTAAATAGACTCGAATTAAAACTGTATTTTAAAATTGGACTGATCTCTTTGGACATAACGGGTCGTAAAACCGAATTTACAAAAAACACTTGATTGATAAACTGCAATAAAACAGATTTAGACGGCTACGTAATTCTTGTGTTTCGAGGTTAACTGTCTGTTCACATTGTGGGAGATTTTTTTTTCTTTTATTTGTGATCTGTATTCTGTATTGCCAGTATTTTTAAATGGTGAATGGACTTTCTTGCTGGATACTGTATGGATTAATCCATATTATTTTGACGAAGTTTTAGTTACTAAAGAACGTTTTTTACCGGATTTTATAGCGTTTATAATGTATTGTATATTACATTTTAGTTCGACGTTTCAGTGTCTTTTACGGACAGCGTATCATGTTACTGGTTTGCAGAAAAATAAGTAGGATTTAAAATGTAAAATATTGTTAGAGGTTTCTTTTGTGGGCGATAGGCTGACCCCCTGTCAGACTATTGCCTATTTCCACCATTATGCCTCCAAATTTGTCGAACGTGACATCAGATGGCTTTATTAGACTCTGGTGTTCTGTCTAGGTACCCCATAAGGGATACAGGCGTGAAGTTATGTATGTATGTATTTAATATTATTAGACGTGGTGAAATCTGGTTAAAATGTATTTTATTTTTAATAATTAATCGTGATAATTTAAGCAATTTTTTCTCTTTAATAATGTTCAGTAAAAGAGCCCATTTCCAACTTTTACTTTAACTTAAGTCCTACTATTTTCTAACTACTAAAGTGGGATACTTAGGTTGTACTTTTTACTTTTAAGTTGTACTTTTAAGTGTTTGCCCTGCTATCGGTTGCGGTTTTCTACCCTTGGTGAATAACAGGTTTTTTTATAATTTCCTTTTTATTTTGTTTTAATTTCTTTTAATATATTTTTTCTTTTTTTCCAACCCTTAGCACCAACCCAATAGATCAGATGAACTTTTTTGAGTCGCTGTAAGCAGATTTTTTTATTAAGTTTTTGTTGATTTTGATCCTAATTTATTAATATACTAACGGAGATATCATGTATTTTTAGATTAATCATTAACCTGAAATAGATAATTTAATTTAGATATAAGTGGTTTAGCTAGTACGTCGTTGTAGTGCATTGTTTAGATATTTAAGGCTGTTCTTAATTTGATAAAAGTCTGGAATTTAATATGTGCGCCCTTGAATTGCTATGCGGTGCTGGCACGGTTATTCTCCTAAATTTTATCCACTTTCGAAAAGTAAACAAATATAGTCAAACATTTTGTAAATAATCATGGTCTACGAAAGTGAATAAAATAGAGTATTTATGCTATCGCTGCTTCTTATGGACTTTATATGGTGTGGGATACAACAATATAGTTGCGAAATACACTACATGTACAGAAGGCAGAAGATCAAGCGTTACATTACCTGTCAAAAACCCCAACCAATTTTAACTTAATGTCGAGGGCATAGAGTTCAGATTCAAGTAAAAGCTTTTGACAGATTTGTAACGCTTGATGTGCTGCCTTCTGTACGTTTGCGAAGGCATTAAGTATTTTAAAGTCCTGGAATGAGCATGATTGTTTTTTTGTAAATTTTGTGATGAATTTCCGCTTAGTATGTCCTGATGCCTGATATTAGTAGCACTTATTATTGCCCGAAGCATTATTATGAGAACACTTTGAGTGACACATAATATTAAGCCGTAAATCATTGAAAAACATAAAAAAACCACCGTATAATGCTTGGTGACGACAGTTACATTTTGCTAAGTCTTGTTTGTTTGATCAGTAGATAAGCTTGACTAATAGTTATATCATAACAGGTTCAAAAAACGTTCGCAGTGTTTAAGTATCATATTTAATGATCTCATTTTCGCCCCCGCAATCTCTTTAATCAGTATGATCCGATCATCGCAGAGAACGTTGACATTAGACGGCTGATTTAGCGCTTGGCTGCTAAGCCAGAGGTCTTAGGTTCGCTCAATGGGGGCGGATATAAGGGAAATGAAAATAGATTTTAGCCGTCAAGTCATGGATGCTCATTATTTTATTTCTAATATATGTATACCGTAATAGAGTTATCTAAATCCTGCATTAACGCTGATCTCTCAAACCCGGTTATATTAAAAAAAGCCATAAATATTTTGATAGTCATCATCATCATCACAACTCTTTGTAATGAGCCCACTGCAGGGCATGAGTCTCTCCCCTGGGTGAAGAGGAGGTATAGGGCATAATCCACCAAGCTGGCCCAGTGCTGGGTGGTGGATGCCAGAATTTTTAGGGCGCCTAGATGGCTTCTGACAAACCCTAACGACTAGGTACTGTATACAAGTATACAGCACCCGGGACCGACTGCTTAACGTGCCCTCCGAAGCACGGAAGTCGTCGTGAGATATGAATGGTCGGCGGTCACCCAGTTTTTTTTGATAGTATCGAAATGAAAAAAAATTATTTAGAATTGGCAACCCTAGTGGTCAAATATTTTTTTTTTTAATAAAAAACGAGGTTACTTTGGTTTAACTACTTAAACATCTCGACAGCAGTTAAATGTACCTACTTACCATATCATAATACCAACGTTTTGATGATCATTGAGACACTCTATAATTCATATTTGATTGTGGAAATTTAATCGTGGCAATTTGATCTTATCTGTGTGTCTGTTGTTTTTTATATTGGCTGGAGTTTGAGCTTATCTTAAAATACGTGTGATCTCCTTATTAGAGCTTTCGGAGAGGTAAGTGTGTCAGTTAGTTAATGTATTATTATTTGGAAAGAAAAAATAAAAGATTTAATTCACCTACATTATTTCTGAGATCTTATATTAAGTTAAGTACGCCCTGCGTCTTCATATCCATTACTACCTGTTGCGCGCAGTTTTAACCGCGCAATTTCGATTCCCGCAGGATTTTCGGGATAAAAAGTAGCCTATACGAATTCGGAAGAATCCCTCTAAGTAATGGTGAAAGAAATTTTGAAATCGGTCCAGTAGTTTTTGAGCCTATTCAATACAAACATACAAAAATACAAAGGTTTCCTCTTTATAATATTAGTATAGATTGTTCATAATTTTAAATATCCGATATAGAGATATTAAAATCAAACACATCATATAAAACCGTAAATTTTCTTATGCTTTTTGCGTGGACCAATTAATTATTGATTAATTCATAGTTTTAATTGTACAACATCATGCAACGATTTATAGAAAACTAATTGATTTTGTACAGTTTCAGTAGCGTACCTCCTGGTCCCTTATACCTGCTTGATCTATCATTTGCGGTAATTATTTCAAATCTGGCTGTTAGTTGCAGAGATTATTGTGTGTAAGCAAACAAACTATTTCAGCTTTTTTATATAAAGGTAACTACAGATATCTAAATACCTTTGTGTATATCATAGCAGTATTTAATATTCCACAAAAACTTTGATCGCATGTAATTACGTATTACATAATATAGCTATGACAATGCTTGAATTTTGGAAACCTTGGAAAGGCAAAATAGAAAATTATGATCTAACCATGATGACCATCTGATAATGTAACTGTAGAGAAACAGCCATGAAAAGATTGGGTCGAGGTTTAAATAGGCAAATTGACTGTTGTCTGTCAGCCCTTGTTTAGTTCGTATTATGTACAGAAGGCAGCAGCTCAAGCGTTATTTCCCCAACCAATTTTAACTTAATGTCGAGGGTATAGAGTTCAGATTCAATAACTTTTTTTGACAGATTTTTAACGCTTGATGTGCTGCCTTCTGTACCTATTTTAAATTGATGAGTTAGTTTTTTGTTTGAGCAGCCGATATTGGTTAGCGATATTCAGATGATGACTTGTTGATAGCGGAAGTTACTATGTGATGAAGGCGTAAATGCAATGAATCACTCATGTTATTCCATTCCAGCGTCGCCGCCGAGGTTATATCATGAGGTGAAATAATGGCAAGTGGCTCATGCTGGCTGGTTTGCGGACGCGTCTCTAAAACCGACGGTTACTATTGTTCATAGGTTTTTAGCATTGTAATTAATTGTGAATAAAGCTGTGGTTATACCCAAGTCCACACTATCAGTATCTACTAAGTAATCTACCCAGTGATTAATTCTAAACCCGCACTTTTGATCCCGAAAGTTTTTCATAGTAAAATTAATCTTTCTTGAGAGTAGGCTGGCAAGTGTATTAAAAAAAAATATATAATCCGCCTGTTAGCCAAACGAGATTAGCGCGCTCAGTACACTCAATATAGGTACGTTCAGAATTGGCCATATTGGGTAAATCCAATTGATCTAATTGGTCCGATTGCTCATTGCAATCTCTAAGTCTGCGATGTCAAACTTCAACAGTTGAAAGCATACTCAACAAACTTTGGCACAGGAGATACGTAATATAGAGAATACAATATCAAATAAGGCCCATTGATACCGTAAAGTTTATAAATAAAGTACCCACAACATTCTTAAGATATTTAATAAAAGCCAAAGCGGCCGAGAACAAATACTTCTATGTTTAATTAGCAGGTCGGTTGACGTCATACAACGTGAATACCAATATAAGTAGTTATACAGAATATGCACGGTTCATTGGCGATTCAGGTTTATGTCTTGGGTGATTGGATTAAAGGCGATTTTCGGTTGTCGAGTGTAATATTGTATGATTTGAATGTAATTTCGTGCTAATGTAACTGAGTTACAAGAATAATTTCTTGAAAGTTATAATATGCAGAAAATGGCTGGTTTAAATGATGGTTTACATTTTAGCTTTTGTTAGTTGTAAGTGATGCGGCTTAGGAGTCTTGAGTTTTATTTGAAAGAAAATAATATTGACTGCAGTTTTTCTCAAAATTCCTGTATATTATGTTTATTATTCTTACTATAGCATAAAGAAAATACGCTTTCAGAAACTCACTTGAGCACAGCTGATACAAACGGTGCTTGGTACGAATTTGAATCTCCATATTAATATATGCAAGCGTTAGGTACTGTATTTCGGATTGGGGAAAGAAGTTACTGCTGCTACGTCAATTTGAAACCTTGAGTACCATATCTGTTAAAATTATAGCCGAACACCACAGTTTTAATCATGCAAGCGGAAAAACATATTTTTAATACTGTTTTGCTATTGTAAAAAAGCCAGTTTCTGCAATTAGTTATCCCGTTTACGTAACTCTGCAAGTTTTATAGGAGGGATGGTCGGTATCCAGGCGAGCGCTGAACACCTACCACCAAGCGGGAGCCGCTCGATCCGATTCACCATTATCGTGCGTACAGATTGCTAGTAATGTAACATTGTGTGGTGTGGTGCGCAGAATGTTACATTACAAGTTCCATTACAGCAATCTGTACGCACCATTAATTACACGCTCACCTGGGGCGGCAAGGATATTCTAAGTCAACTATACACGGGCTAAAATATATCTCGCGTTCCAGACAATACCCTATATTTGCGAATATCTCAACTTTGACATTATATCTATATTCGAATCCAGGGAATATTTAGGTCACAAGTGCACGATAAGATGGTATATTCCGCACTTCGGCTTGCGTATTCGAACCGCATCGGCGCTAACTAGACTGAGGTTTCTACGGCTTGACCCTAATTTCTATTAATAAGTGAACGGAATGTGTGATGATGGTTTGAAGATGTATAGCGGTTTGTTTTTTAAGGTTTTGTGGCGAAAAGAGGTTTTAACTGTTTGCTTTCTTTTAAGGAGTATTCACACGAATGAGTATCATCTATATACTAATATCTAAAGCTGAAGAGTTTGTTTTCTTGTTTGTTTGAACGCGCTTATCTCAGAAACTACAAGTGGGATTTGAAAATTGCATTTGATAGCCCAACTCTTGAGGAAGGTTCCCACGGGATCAAAAGTTACGCGGGTAAAACCGCGCGCGGTGGCTAGTATTAGAACAAAATGAAACTTGTGAGTCCCTTGTCACTAAATATGAGTCCTAGTCATGTTTGCCAAAATAGAGCGACTTATGTTGCAGTCGCTGTAAACTTTTAAACATTAACAGTAACTTAAAAATATTAACGAAACGATTTCTCAGTTTGAAAATGGAACAGTAAATTTTCCTAAAACTCACCACAAGTTTAAGAAAGCCAAACCGCTAAAACCTTCTTTATAATAGCGGAACATAAAAGACAATTGCTAGCGAGTATGTCATCTTAAAATTTCACAGTCGATTACCTAAGTCACGGTATGCGAATTTAGACCATATTATTTATAGGCGTAGGGTAAATTTAGCATGTATTGGGGATTGTTTTTTTTTTTGCCATGTCTGATCTAGTGGCTCAGTAGTTCATGATTCATTTTACGGTGGGCGGGTTTGATAAATATGTATGTGTGAATGAAATATGCAAACTGTCGTTCGTTTGCATTGTTTTATTTTGTCCTTGTTTGCTGCGCTGCTATGACAATAATCTATTTTAGATTTATAAAATGTCTCGAAAGATGTACAGTCTGCAACAGAATTATGTAAACCACCCAGTCTCCCGCACCCATACAACGCATATGCATATTGTATGTGTATATACATAATTCTGTTGCAGGCTGTTCCTAGCCTATGTCTTAGATAGTTTAAATAAAATGTCTCTTCCCAACTTATGTTAATTCAGGAGTATTTTGAAAAAGATTTTCCTAAATCCGATATACCATAACACATTATACATACTTGTCAATTGTAGCGTTACTCCGGCGCCCTAAAGGTAAAGTCTTCTTTTGTGATTTAGGTAGAATGTAGAATGTAACCGATTCTCGGTCTGGCTTTTTTAAAACTATACAAATTATTCTAACCTGTTATTTGGTGGGTGTGCCCATACAACTTTGCACAGGTTTATCAGAAATTTTATAAAACAAAACAGAAGCGTTAAAGGATCTCATAGCTTACATTTTTACTACACTTAATTTATTGGTGCTTTATCAGGCGTTATCAAATGATATCTCGTATGTTTTGTCGGAAACACCCTTGATTACGAACGATACGTAATCGGTATAATTTTTTACATGTACGAATTATACGAGTACCATCATGATACTTACTTAAACATAATGGTGGGCTCTATTCTACATTACATCCAATTTTAAGTTTCTCTAATTTTAAACTTGGAGTCTTTAAAACTCAGGTATTATGAGCAACTTTTGAGGTTGAAATCTCTTAATTTGACATCAGAGTTGCCTAAAATTGAAGAGAGTTATGTTTTTTCCTTTTTTTTACTGCCAAAGAATGACACTCTACAGTGACGACTCAAAAGGCGACCACAGATAGGGACAGGGTGAATACTCTTAGTACGAACTGGACCCTGCACGGGAGTAAATCCCTGCCGACAGTGACAACCGCTCGCCGACGGAATGCCACCGTGTATCCAGACAGTGTGGGACTCCCCACAGTGAGCGATTCCATTGCAGAGCTTAAACACACTGAACATCCCCTTCTCCGATCCCTTAATCAAGAGCTATTTCTAGATCGTGTAATGAGCTACCACCCCGTGGGATCCGGGGCGCGCATCAGGCATCCTGACGGATGTATGTGGAATTGGGCCCAATATATACCTACGTAACATTCATTTTTCCTTGAATTAGTCTTGTTTGCAAGGAAACTGTGACTCTGTTATGTATGTGTAGGCATTGAATGATGCAATAGCTATGTACCTAATGACTAGTAGTTTCCATTAATGTATCCTTAAAAGTGACGGGCGCATTTCTTAGTAATTTAACTGTAATTTCCTTTAAATAGTTTTATTTATAGTGGGTTCATTCAATCCTACATAAAATATCAGTTTGAAAGATTTGAAGTAAGTTTGTTAGTCTTTCTAGCAGAAATTGAGTGGAAAATTTGCACACAATCAGAACATAGCCTAAAGTGAATAATTTAACACAAGGGATTATTTTTCTCGGTAGCTACTTGGATGGTTGACCGCCGACCATTCATTTCTCACGACGCGACGACTTCCGTGCTTCGGAGGGCACGTTAAGCAGTCTGTCCCGGGTGCTGTATATACTTGTATACATTAGTGGTTAGGGTTTGTCAAAAGTAATTTCGGCTGAAAAATCTGACATCCACCACCCAGCACTGGCTTGGTGGATTATGGTTATGGCCTATACGTCCTAGTCGCCCAGGGGAGAGACACATGCCCTGCATGCAGTGGACTCATTACAAAGATTTGTGATGATGATGATTATTTTTCTTATCTGATATCCCTACGGGTTATTCATGCTTAATATGTTATGTTTAATTTTAAATTGCATGCACCTATGGGCGTCAAAACGATCTACGGGTATACAATTGAGATTGTTTTTTGTACCCGCTTTTTGGTATTGTTTTTGTATAATTTGTAACCATGACAGCCACATCAAATAGTATTATTCGGGCTGTGAGCACTGTAAATTTCATGAGCTGTAAACTTTAAATTGTTTACCTTGACGTCATGAAATTATTAGAACGTCAACATTGTATAAAATGAAAGGTTAATTATTTCTATTGAGCACGCTGCGCTGTACACGGATGGCCTTTGGGCAGTTAGTTTCTCGAATGGCGACCAGCGTAGGTAGACCGTAAGGCGGACCAATGATCTGGTCAAAATTGCCGGCAAACGCTGGATGCGGGTAGCGCAGTATTGAGTGATGTGTGAACTTCCTTGGGGAAGGCCTTCGTCCAGCAGTCTCCTGGCTCATAGGTAGACGCTGTAACATTCAGTAACTTGGGATTTTTGTTAAGAACTTAAAACGAGATAAATAACAAAAATAAATATTTCAAAACATCTAGCTCAAATTAATTTTCTAGAGCTTGTGCTATGGATACTAGGATACGGATAGTAAACTTAAGAATTATAATAAACATACACATTGAATATAAGTAGTCGACTGTTTTCAGGATTCGTAGCGTTGTATAAGTACCTTTATTGTATTTATTTTATATATAAACATACATGACTTGATGGCTTATATCTGGGTTCATCAAACAAATATCCATCGTCACCGCGTCATCGCCGGGATTCAAACCCCGGACCCCTGGCATAGAAGTCAATGGAAGATATTCTATCTATTAACTAGTAACCAATCAGGAAAATCACATTTCAAGCCAATCAGGATTGGTCAATTAAATTGGACATACTCAATGGCTCAGTGGCAGGATTACGTAACCGTCCTTCCGATGTTTTGTCATGTCGGTCACATTGTAATGAAACAATAGGCTTTTTGCGGACGCGACGGTTTTTTGATGGCGAAATTTTTATTATTAGGTACTTCCTTCCTCAGTACCAGGGCTGCCAGATTTGCGATGTTTTTCAGTTTGCGTCATTAAATTACACTTTGTTTTAACAAAATTGGAATCGAAAAGTTATCTTAAAAAAACGTGAATTTAGTTTTCTAAGAAAATAATCACATCAATTCCATGGTTATTTTTGGGTCGATATATAATAATAGCTAAAGATGCTTTAAATGTGCAACAAAATATCAATAACTAGCCACCGCGCGCGGTTTTACCCGCGTAACTTTTGATCCCGTGGGAATTTCGAGATAAAATATAGCCTGTAACCTTCCTCAAGAGTTGGGCTATCAAATTCAAAAATAATTTTTCAAATCCCAATTGTAGTTTCTGAGATTAGCGCGTTAAAACAAACAAACAAAAAAACAAACTCATCAGCTTTATATATTAGTATAGATTACCGAAAAAAAACTTAACGGTTTGGTTAAACATTTAAAGTCTCTATTATTATACCTACTCTTGTTTACTTGTCGAGACTTCGCAACTTCGCAAGTGACTTTGAAACCCTGCGTCTATACAATAGTTAAGAAGCAACTATTTACGGTCTATGCCACATCCGAATATAGGTGAATACCATAATGTACTTATTCTAATCTCTGGGTAAGACGACTGAGGACAATCGCTAGTATGAACAATTATAATTTACACGCATTAATTCCACTCTGATTGTTTGCAACGGCCATTATTCATAATTGTATCTCTGTAACCACTAGGCAGGAGATGATCTGAGGTGGATTTCGTGGAATTCTATGTTCTATTAACAGGAACGTTTGTGAGAATAAATAAATTAATACTTTATCCCTTTAACCCTAAGGTAAAAAGTTTCAATGTCGCACACACGTAAGGCAGAGGCTCGATTACCACACATTTTTTCATCCTGATATTTCCACTGAACTTCGGCTCCTAATTATTATATAGCTTAATATAGTGAGTTGAAAGTGTTTTAACAATTGATTTAATATTTAACGGATTTAAAATTTAAAACACTTCAAAATAAAGTATTATTCTTTCAAACGTAACCCATTATACTAATCCGCCAGACGCATCCGTAATTGTATGACGGCGAACATTAGCAATAAATAATTCATACACTTTTGTATGGCTTTGTATGAGAATCGGTATAATTGTATGTATATCATCAGACACTTTCTACTTGCATGTCGCATGCGGTTGATGTTATATTAGCGGAGATAAATGTAGGCATGTATGGTTTTGTATGTATAAGATTTTTGAATAAGTTCTGCATGTTTTGTTTTAGTAAAACGTGACTGTTGTTCAATGAATTATGTGAGAGTACCTATTGTAGTTATTTTCTATGTTTTAGTAGAATAATAGAAACATTAAAATGATACTTTAGATGTATTCTGTTTAACAGCTCGAGCACTTTAAACACATTATTTCGTAAGCAACATATTTTAGTTTCACTGTAATATTTATTGAACGCTTTGTTTTTAAAAATTATTTATAGATAACCAAACAGCAGTAAAAAACTGTCCTTGAATTTATTTTTTTCTTAACCTTTCCCACTTTTTTGACTACCTTTTCCACTTGCCTACCCTTGAATACTTTACTCGCTGTTTCTAACTCCCGACAGATTTCAAAAACATAAAGTATGTTGTTTTTACCTATAAATTTTAAATATAGAAAAGCCTACATTGAAAATTGAGATATAAGTTACCCCTAGGTAGACGAAGACCTATGTTTTATTCATAACTCGATCCAAGAGTACCTAAATAAATTTTAAACCCTATATTTTATGCGGGTAGTTGCAAAAACGTGGGTGAGGTGGTTGCGCGTTGTTGTAATATGAATTTAATTGAAATTCGAATCTATGCGTTTTCAGGGCGGCATCAACGACGAATGTGATGTTTGCATCTGCGCCGCTCACGAGACGAGCCTCCGCACTGCAATTGGATGCTACGGACAATGATAATAAAGGTGATTATGGTTTGACTGGTTATTTGATTGACTCTAATTGATGCAGTATTTAACGGCTGTGGCCAAACAAAACAAATGACGTGACTATTTTGATGTATAGTGATGGTTTTTTGTTTTTGTCTCTTTTAATCCTTATGGATTTCAATAGATTTGGTGGAAAGGTGAGATGAGGCCGTCTCTCTGATACTTGGGTTATATTTAAGTGAATAGAGGATCTAAGAGCTCCCATGGCAAAGTGTGCTATGATTTTACGTGTTAAATATAGGAATTAAGAATGAATTTTCATCATGTCTAGCAATGATCTTGGCGAGAGGGCAATGTGAGAATCCCCACGTTTGGAGCGTGCTAGCGATTCCATTTTCCTGATGAGTAATGATGAACTCAACCTTCAAGGTCTATTTCATCAAAACGCTCCAACTCCAAGAGCCATCTTAAGTTACACTAAATATATGAAATTCTCCCTTTTTACGGGAGTTCCTAAGTCAACTCTCATTCATTACACTTTTGCGAGTAAATGCCTTATTTCCAAGTTATCGTATCATGTTTAAAATAGTAGACTAATTCCTGCTCACTTTATTAAGTCTTTGTTCTTACAATTTCTTCTAATGTATGTTTTAACTGTATTTCCTTTTATGCTGCTTTCGTTTTTGGATAAATAGCCATGGTTGGATTAAGGATGTGCACGAGTTTTTGTAAGTTTAACATTGAAATTATACTTCGTATATAGATACATTATTTTAAATAAAGCCTGCTAACGTTACTCATATGAAAGTTTGTGAAAATGTCTGGACGGGTTTGACGAAAATTTGCAATGTTGTAGAATATAAAGCAGAGTAGGACGAAGTATATTTTTTAGCTCCAAATTAAAAGAAACAAAATGTCAGACGCTGATAACCAATTTACCCAACTATGTCGGCAGCCTATAGCCAAATAACCTTGAAGTGTCTTTTTGATGGTTGAACTTTGACCAGCATGCTTTTGGGAAGAAACACTATACCGTCACACATCTACTGATGTTATATTTTTCTTAAGTTTTCACGATTCATAATTTACGATTCGGATTTATCGAATCCGGTTAAAAGTAGTTTTATTTAAGTTATATCTTTCCTCCATCGTTTTGTGTATGAACGGTGATCCCTAAATATCTACCTCCATAATAGTAAATGACGGGATAAGCCTGTGCACGAATAGAAGGATGACATAGAGAGTTTAACGTTTAGATGTTAAATGTATCTGCATCTATTCGCCATGGTTTTGGGTGTGTTGGGTGTCTTAGTAGGTATAAAAGTATACATTTATAAAACAAATAGTTATTTCGTCATTTAGTTCCCATTTAAAAAACTCCATTCAATTTTTCTGAGTGGCGTTTTGTGTCCTTGTAACAATACGATACGTTAAGGACAAAACGTTGCTATATTCGCCAAATTGTCGTTCTGTTTATTTTGTATGCTATCAAAACTATCGATTTCTAATCAGTGATATATGTTTAATATTTATGCAGTAAATCCTGAGATAACAGCTTACAAACATCTGTAGTTGTCCTCTATACAAAAGTAATAAATAAAATGACGTTGTATAAAGGGTGTTCGCCAAATATCAACGCCATAATAGGCGGTGGCGGCTTGTCAGTGACCGAATAGAAGAATTATATGCGAGATTTAAGCGGTTTCGATCTTCGCTTGACAAATGGTTATATGGTCTGCAGTTCTTCGTCATAGGCCCCACTTATAATATAAATTAAAAGAAAAAAATGTTTTTCGCCTTTGAGTTCCCATTTAACAAACTCCGTTTAATTTTCCTGAGTGTCGTTTTGTGTCCTTGTAACAATACGAAAAACCAAACTCATCGCCATTTACATACGTTGAGTGAGGACAAAACATCGCTATACTCGGCAAATTGTCGTTTTGTTTATTTTGTATGCTACCAAAAGTATCGATGTCTAATCATGGATCAATGTGTAATATCTATGCTGTAAATCCCGAGATAACAGCTTACACACACTTGTTATAGTCCTCTTGACAAACGTAATAAAATAATAGTACAGAAGGCAGATGAAGCCTGTCAAAAAATTATAATTGAATCTGAACTCTATGCCCTCGGCATTAAGTTAAAAATTGGTTGGGGAAATTTGACAGCTTTGTAACGCTTGATCTGCTGCCTTCTGTACATGAAGTAATAGCTGGTGCAAGCGGCTTCTTCTGAATTAGTATTTTTAGTTGGTTATTTTCTTCTCCAGTAAAAATATAGAATCTTCTTACTTGTTTAACTCTGGACTGAACTACAAAAATCTGCGTCACGATACCTTTGTACTGTTATTATATTTAACATAATAAAGGTTTTTAACAAATCGCTAGTGCCCTGAAAGATTTTTTAATTCACTCTATATCTTCACAGCTGTTAATATTATAAAGTTTGTAAATTCCGAAAGAACAACAAATCCATACTTAAAAAAGCAGGATTCAACAGGTTATTTGAAAGAAAAACGTCGTCTTAAATGCGCGCCAAATGCAATTTTAAACATCTTAAATTGAATAATTAAAAATCGTGAAAACTCAAGAAAATACTGTAATAAAGTAGATTAGGCATTGAAAATACATACACACCCATATGAAGCGCACGTAATATACATATATGTATAGCGAATAACTGGATAATTATCTCTTTCACATTGCGCGCAAGGTCGTTTTGCGATGCACATTAACAAAGAAAATACGACTCTGTGTTATTCACACGTAAGTCGTATAGAAATATTTGTATTTTAATACGTAGGTCGCCGTGTTTGCGATTTTTAGAGTTTTTCGTACATGTTATATGATGTTGTGTATGCAGTTTGTTTTTGAATTGTAATGTAGATTTGTCGAATGTTTGTGATAGCGTGATAAAAATAAAAGGTAAAATACATATTGGAGATGTTAGTGTTTTTCTAGTTTTGTATACACTGTTATTAAATAGAGTTCCGAAAATAATTCAAGACCTACCCTTTCTTAATGTAAAAGGGGTTAATTTAAAATGCCTGAATACATGGAAAATAGTAATTGATTTTTCAAGATACTCTGGTTGTTCTTGCCTGAATTATTTAAAATAATCATGAAAAATTATGGAGATACTCAAATCCTTTATTATTCCACAAGTCATTATAAGTATTTTCTTGGTGGTAGGATCCCTTCTGGGTCCGCCTGGCTAGCGACCACCCTTTATATAAAGTCTGCCGCCAAATGTTACCGCTCCGGCGGTAATGTGTTCCGGCAAATTTTTTATTTTATTTATTTCTATTTTGGCAACAAACAGTCATTTACAGAGAAAAGTAATATATAAAAAAAAGGTTTACATTAAAAGACCAACAGTGCCCAATAATAATAGTAAAAGGTGAATTCGAAGTGGACAACAATAACATTTTAAGATAAGAGTTAAGTAATAATTATACGGTAATTCAAATTAGTGACAACATCTCGATACAAAACAAATCAACTTATCAGAATCAAAATATCACAAAACAATATTTATACAAATATAATTTAAAATAGCAATTTTTAAAGTTTTCCTACAAGATTTTGTTGTAACAGTTTTTTTAAACTTGTTAACGATGTGCAAAAAAGATTAATTTCTGAAAATTCTTTGTTATATGTGTTGGTGGAACGATAAAAAAATGAGTTACGGGTATAATTTTTATTACGTAGAGGAGGTACAAACGTAGAAGTCTTACGCGAGGGGCGCACAGGTATACGTGTGCGGCCGGAGAATTGAATGCGACCAAGAAGTTCGGGAGAGTCAATCAAGGAATTTATTATTTTAAATAAGAAGATGATGTCAAACATTTTTCGCCGGTTTTTAAGGGTGAGCAGTTTTAATCTTTGCAGAGTTTCAATATATGATTCATCGACAATATTGTTACGGTAATTAAGAATATTGTATAAAGAGCCAGTTCCTTCCTAAACCCGTGTGCTTTCATCTTCGACCTCATCGTCACTTACCATCAGGTGAGATTGAGGTCAAACGCGGGTTTAGTCACTTATATAAAAAAAAAAAAAAAGAGTAGAGTCGGCAACCTTGCTTACATTTTTACCCTGTATATCTGATGTTATTGCCTCGGTTTCATATTTTCTTTAAACGTCTTATTGCTTATAAGTTAATTTATTGGATTAACAGTGGTTTAACTGAAAATTACTTAGCTAGACCAGCTTGTAAAATATTTAAAACAAAAACTGAGTCTCGTCTTGGTGTTTACGAGGGATAATTCTTAGTTCCATTTTATTACATTCTCAATCATTGTAGGTTTCTAAGGTGATAGATTATGAGTTAGTTAAGGTAATTTTATAAACAGTATTATATTTACATCTCACAGGACTTTATTTAACAGAATTCGTATACATTATGATCAGTTGATAATCGAGTTCTCGGCCTTGCTGTGGATTAGAAAAGATAATGCCTTGTAATACGGAGTAAGCCACGTTTGTTAGACGCTGCACTATTCTGGACTTATTCAAATTCAAAAACATTGCATATTGTATCTTGTGTGATATGCATATTAAGATGATATTTGCATGTGCAAAGAATTGTGTGCTTTTCATACTTGTTTAAGTATCAAGATTGTTGGATGAACGTCATGTTTATTTTTTGTATGTCCTTTATGTAAGAGTAGGTAGGTAGTAGATAAAATCTTTTTACAATGTAGCTGCTATACGGAATTTACATTTGGCATGTAATTTGAGATTTAGATGTAAAATGTTAATATATTTCGGTGGTGATCGTAATTCAAAATAAGTATTATCGTTAGTATTATCTGAAGTTGCTTTGCAAAGGCATGTAAAAGCTATAGGATAGACCTAAATTGAATGGATTTAAAACTAAGGTTAAGTTTGATTATTTTTATTCGTAATAATACTCAAGATACAATGTTGATAATTTTGCTGGTTATTATAGTCCTATTATTATACCTATTAGCTGTTTATCTGTTTTAAATTATAGGTACCTATTTCTACTGTCACCAGTGGTTTGGTTTCCTATAAACCATATTTATGTCAAAATCCGTTCATTAGTTATTGCGTGGAACAGTAAGAAACATAAAATACATTTTGACAAACTTTCACATCTTTAATCAAGTAACTTCTCAATCGCCTTAAGAAACCGAAAATACAGAATACCTACTTTTTGACTACTAACCTTATTATGAAAAATTCAACAATTAACTCTTAACCCTTCGCCTTCCAGACGAATCCGACCGGCAACAGACGGCCATTGCCTGGTCATCGGTAGCTCGGCGCCGCACCGACCTGGTACCCACAATACCCGCCTCAAGAGCTCCAGGTAGGGCTTACTCCATGACCCGTTTGGACCGGATACCGAACAGAATATCCTGCAACTCTCCATCAATGGATCGGATCACGAATCGTTACTCTCCGTCGATGGATCGGATCAATAAGTGCTCGCCGTCAGTGGAGAGGGTCCAAAAGTACCAGTCGCCTAAACGTGAGTGTTTGACGGGTTACGAGCGGGTTTTTGGTTTTTTGTGGTGCGCCTTTTTTGTTTTTGGTGGGTTTTGTATGACTTTCAGAAATATTTGAAAAAGTATCAGTGCAGTTACACAAAAGTCAAAACTAAATTAATTGAAAAAAATTAAAGATCCTTTTTGAGGACCGTCTATCAATTTCAGTTAATATAATGGATTAATTAATGTACAACTTTAACATGTCGCAACTTTAAATAATTACTTAAGAACCGAATGAACAAACAGCTCCATACGCCATTTTGTTTTTAATACAAATAGACATGACATGTGGCTAATCATTTTATAAAAATTATCATGTAAATTATTGCCAAACTTTGCACGATTCAGAATAATGCATAAAATGTCTGTTAACCGCATTGTAACAAAATTGATAATGAATATTGCAAGAAATTACAATATGACTCGGTGATTCAGTGCCTAATGATCACAAATCTTCGAAACGTAATTTATTCAAAGCGTATTTAATTAAAAAAGTAAAGTAATTAAATAAAAAAGTCATACAAAGCACCAAAGGTCCCCATACCCGCTTGCAACTAAACCGCTGGCAGTGACTAATTGCAGGTTGCCGGTCGCCCCGACTACCGCTTACAGCTTCTGAGGGGCACGCTTCTAAAGTAAGGCTTCTTATCCTAGAGTATACATTATTTGGTTAAACACAAATTCAGTTATTTGGAAAATAGCCATAGTACAACAGTAATTTAAAGAAACCAAGAGAAAAACAAGGAGGTACAATCGAAGACACCTGCGCCTGATCACTACTAAGTTCATTTTTGCTTGCACTCAAAAAATAGAATAGATAGTAAAACAGTTCGGAGCCGCAACAATGTTTACGCGATATTTTTTTTAAAGTGATCAGGCGGCAATGGCCGCGATGGTACCTGCACAATTAAGTGATATAATTAAAAATGGAATTCCATATCAAATTAGAACTTAAATGAAAAAAAAAATAACGAAGAAACAAATGAAAATATAAAAAAGGAATACAATTTTGGTCTACTATTACAATTTTCACTATTTAAAAATTTTCTTTTTAATTTTAGTAGCCGTGAATATATTGTTGTATTTAAAACTTTATTTTACACACACATTAAGAAGTATGATCATATGTCATTCTTTAATAAAGACTTTAAAGTAAATTAATATACAACCAAATTTTTAAATGCACTTGACGTTTTATCATTTAATGTATACTCTAGGCTTTTATCTATTTACCTACATCTCATTGCCATTCACTGTCTTATATGCTATATATGTATTTGTATTGAAAAGATAGCACTTTCACATATAGAAACGATTAAATAATATGACAGATATATTTGCATTTTATAATGAGACATCCATATCAAACAAAATAATTATGTAACAACTCTTTTATATATTTTTTATAGCACCTTTCTTAAGGTGTTTTGGCTATTCTTAATAGTACTCAGAAACAAATGTTGACCTTAAAAAAAAGAAGTAAAAAGAAGCTCAAAAAGAGCCCAAGTCAGCCAAGTGAGACCTCAAATTATTTGAACCAAATCTAATGCTGATGTGTTTTTGTTTGCTATATCGTATCACAAATGAGGGATCTACTCCCACACTTTTCATTTCATTTTTCATATCACTCTTTCTCTTTTCTTTCTATTATAACGAATATCTCCATCTCTATCTTTCTGGTTTTCATCCGAAATTACCAAATACCATTGGTGTCTGGTTGTATCATCTTAAATGTGTAAGTATATACCGGGGGCAATGTGTTAACATCACACCATGACTAATATTATTTCGGTAAGTATTTATCTATAAGTCACATTAATATTATAATTAAATCTGATTAATTTAAGCGCACAATTAATATAGCAACATTAATAAATGGTCTTTACAAGGCTTCAGAATATTAAATCTATTATATAATTATTGGGTTTTTTGAACGCTTAGTAAAATATAAGCAGTTATAAAGGAGCACTTTGGCATGCCGATTTCAATGCTTATACAGTGTGAACTGGCAGAGTAAGATTTTGATAAAGTTTTTCATAATTGTGTGGGTTTTTTTAAAGCTTGAGTTGAACTTACAGTTAAAATAGTACAACCGTTGGTTGCTTGAATAATTTACCTTGCATTAGCGTTTTAATATCTTTAAATTTGAATACAGAAACTGTGCTTTTATCAATTTTTAATAACATTTTTGTTTTAACACAGTTTAAACAGCTACCGTTATTATTATACAACGTGTAACAAAATGGAGAGATATAACTTAAGGGTTAGCTTCTATACCATACGTAGAATATACAGTAAAACAATTGACATGATCAGTGCTGGTATAGACTTTCATACAATTAATGTATTTAATTATTTTACAACAAAATATTTTGACAACCCTAGTCAACCTAATAAGCTAAAACAAGAATTATGCCGCAGTCAGTGACCATATTACCTTTCGCACCGGCTGAACTTTGTAGTATCTGTCTTAGTTAACCATCACTTTATTTTTACGCCATCTGTTATTGAATAGATTTCATCAAAAGTTAACAGCTGTTTTTAGGGTTGACACTTAGATATTTTGATCTAAACTTTGAACTTGTTTTTTGGCCGAACCGTAAGGATAGCAAATCTTTGTTACTTTTACTTATAATCTACATCACCAAATATACGATTCACTTAAATATTATCTCTTCATTATGTAACACGTTGTATTTAAATGTAAAAATGATGGAAATCAAATTTAACCTAATTGCAATGAGTAATATAACAGTGGTCTCTTTTGTTAATGTCATTAAAAACTATTTTTTTATTATATCATATTGTTAGAAATATGAGTTACATTCATGATTTCTTTTTAATGTTTATGTATCTATATGGATTCGAACTATAACTCAGTATTATAATCTATACAGTCGTCTAACCTACTCGTTCAACTTTTGGCACTTTTTTATTTAGTTGCAGCCAGCACATTCTTGATACTTAAGTGTTTAGTAAAATGCACACTAGGTTTTGAACGCGGAAGATTATCTGTTTTTGTTTTGGTTAGTTTTATTACGAAAACGTAAGTAATTACCCTTATTTGCTTTTGACGTGGATAATTTAGATATCATATTTGTAATAAATATCAAAATATAACTCTTTTTTATAAATTACACTTTACCTCTGGAACTACTACATAAAACTATCTCTCAATGGTATTTTTATTAATAATTACTTACGAAAGATCACTGTTTGCACATGAATGAAAGTTATGATTACATAACTTCAACGCTGTTGTAATGGAGAAGAAAACCAAAAGCTCTAAATAGATGTCCTTCATACGCTTGACACATAACAAACTATCAAATGAACAAGTTTTAATCGAACTTGCTTGTTCTGTGTTCTATTTTGGGGTAAACCTATAAAATAATGTAAGCACATGTATCAAAATATGAAAAATGTGGACCGTATCATGTACATTTCCACAAAAGTTTAAATCAAGTAACATCCACATGTTCCGCATGTGTATATCCTCAGAGAAACTGTGGTATCCATTTTCTTAAAAACTTATGACTACGCAATGATGCATTTCTAATGTTTTGATCAAAATCACTATAAAATTAACTTTTACTATGACATTAATTTTATAGTTTTAATTTGACAGTTGTTATGGGTCAAGCGTGATCAGGAATAAGAAGTCAGTTTTCTACCGTATTTCTTGAGATTTACTCTCTCAAAACAAAATGTACCCAAACAGCACTATTTACGTTCGGTTTTCTAACTACATGTCTACTATTAACTACGTTCAAAATTATCAGAACACATTTTAAGAGACGACAACTCGTCAATAGAATCGAATAAATCTTTGTTCTATGTAATTCTTATTATATCTTAAAAATTCTAAACCAAAACATACCAAAATCGACGCTGTATAGATTATTCTACTCCGCTATGTACAAAACAAACCAGGCAAAAACTGACCCAATTGTGTAATGGCATAGAGCACCGATCCGGAGAGTCGACACCCACTGGTTCGCGTCCCGGCAGCGCTATGTCTAACTCGACGGTGGTTCGGCGAGTGACCACCGTCCGACGGCCGCGCCCGGCCTCTATCGCTGGTACGGGAGTTAATACGCCTAGAGGTGGGTATTTTAGTGAAATGTAGCTATAAATATATAGTAAATTACCGGCTATAGTGGAATTGATTCAAATGATACGCGTGAAAGTTCTCATTTTCCATTACGCATAAACTACTTAAAACTAATAAAATATAAATTGGCACTATAAAACAATTAAAACTATGTAAATAAAATTGTTTATTCTAAAATGTTTAAATTAAACTATAAATGAATTGGGTAAATGTTTTAAGAAATATTCATCTTTAATTGATACAGAACGTTCAGTTGATAGGGATTGACACTATATTGAATCGATAAATATGAGCGGCCATCTTGTATACATTTTTTTCATCAACTGATTCGATATGTCGAAGCAATCGAATGGAAGATCGAACAATTTCATTAAGGCAAATTCACTAAGATTGTCAATTTTTAACTGTCAAGCATATCATTTAAAAACAATTCTGCTACTATACAATGTCTTAGACCACTGCGTCTCGGAGGCCTTCAATAGCTATTAGTGTAAATAGGTTCATATTATAGGAGGATTCCTAAGCGTTGATCTTGGGACTAAAGCGTAAATCGGACATATGTAAAAATAAGTAAATTAAACAATAGTCATCACGTAATTATGCACTGACTAATATTTCTGCGCTTTCGAACTAAAATTGTATCTTTTAAAAATGTATATGTATCACAGTACCACTCATTAAAAATAGGTACTTTCACTAGTTTAATGTTAATATAGATTTTTGTAAAAGCAAAAGTTTCTTAAATAGCATGGTTGCAATACACCTGTAGGGGTTGTTATTTGTACCAATGCAATGTCGATAATATTATAACAATTGTGAACTTTATGTTAAAGCAATAGCTTGCATTCGAACATTACACATAGATAATTCATCTGTGAATAACGGTGCTGGTTCGTGGTAACATGCAATGCAAAAACCATATGTCTATTTATTGCTTTATATTATGTTCTATGTTAATTGTCTTATTTTTTGTCTTTTTTATGTTATAATACAATACAATTAAGCTTATAAATATACCTTATGTTAAGTAATCAGAACTTTCCAACAACCCTACATACAAAATCTTCAATCAAATATTAGCGCATCGATGATATGTTCCGGTAATGATTCAATGTATTTACGGGATTCTTTCCACGATTTTTAATTTTATTTTCGCACGTCCGATATTTCTGACAGTCCGCGATCATGGTGCTTGTAACAGCATCGAAATATCGGACGTGCGAAAATAAAATAAAAAATCGTGGTAAGAATCCCGTAAATACATTGAATCATAGTTAAAATAACCGCGATAGTTTAAAACAATTATTGTTCCGGTAATGGTTTATGAAGAGCCACTTCCGACCTTAACCATGTGTTGTCATCTCCGACCTCATCTTCACTTACCATCAGGTGAGATTGAGGTCAAACGCGGACTTAGTCACCATTTCACCAATGACTTACCGCAATAAATTGTTACGTACAGTGGCCCAAGAAAGTGATTTATTAGTCTTATCTATAAATATCGTTATCTATAAACAGATAAAGATGGCAAATAGAAGTTGCCTGATCGATCTGCAAGCGAAACTAACCTTTATCACCTATGAATGTGCAAGCGGCAATCAACCGTAGGGTGGTACATCACTTTTTTGGATGTATGACTGTCATGTGAAGTGATGTCAATGATTAAAGAAGAAACAAAGGATTCAGCACTAAAATTGTTACTTTTAAATATATAGGTGCCTTTTTAACTCAAGAGTATAATCGTAGTTAAAAAAGGACAACAGTAGTTTAATCATTGCCTTAAATGACAACAATGCGGCAGTCGCCATGTTACGACACAGTCAACAACAAGTACGTCAGTTGTCATAACTAGTTGCGTTTTGAAGAAAATTTAAGTGTTTTTATGTGAAATCGTAGGTTTATAGTGCAGAACGGTGCATAATACTGCCATTACCATGGTTAGATGCAGTGTATTAGGCTGCCCCAAGAAAATCTATGAGCACTACGGCAAGCCGCCATCTTTGTTTCTGACTAAACAGGCACGTTTTTTCTTAGTAATGTCAAGTCCTCTTGTTTCCTAGTTTCGATGAGTGATGTACCACCCTACGGCTGATTGCCGCTTGCACATTCATAGGTGATAAAGGTTAGTTTCGCTTGCAGATTGATCTGACAATTTCTATTGCCATCTTTATCTGTTTATTAATAAACTTGGTTTTTTAAAATTTATTTCTGTTTTTCTTTGCGTAGGTACTTTTCCGTTTACATACTTTTTGTCTAGCTAACCTAGCTGCTGGGGCTTGTAAACAGCTTGTTTAATATTAATTTTTAACCCAGTTTTATAATACAAGTGGTTAGCCTCCTGAGTAAACAAATATACTAATATAAAACACCATTAAATCGTTTCCCTACAGGCACGAATGAATCACAAAGCATCGCAACGACCCCCAGCGTGTCTCGAGACCCGTCCACACACGCGGTGTCCTCCCGGCGACCTCGACCCTTGTCTGTTCACACTCGTAAGTTGCCATATCATGAATTTACTAGCTGTTTCTGGCGGTTTTACCCGCGCATTTCGAGTCCCGCAGGAATTTCGGGATAAAAAGTAGTAGCCTATGTGCTATTCCAGACTGTACACTATCACTATGCCAAATTTCATCCAAATTCGTTGAGCCGTTCTCCCGTGATTGAGGAACAAACATCCATACATCCAAACTTTCACATTTATAATATTAGTAAGATATGATAGGATTTTTACAATGATTTAGACCTGTATTTTCGATAATATTTTAATTTTTTACGATTCATAATTCTTCAAAGCAAGAATGTCTGTAAAGTGATACGCAATAAAGAAATTTGAATTTGAAAATAAAACCGTTTTAAAAGTCCGGTCAAAAAGTACATCGTTTTAAATTTACACTCTACTCTTTTTAATCGGTTAAATCACACATTAATATGCACTTTAACTCTACATGTCGTATAACATTATAAATGAAAAACGGATGGAGATGATGATTTATGAAGAGTAATGTTCATAGCTGACTTGTCAGATTTTTGATAACTCGTGAAATTTATTAAAACAACATAATATAGTGCAAATAATAGCTAATTTTCGGGTTATTCCAAATTATTTACTTATATTAGAAACCGCAGCAAGGATTTTAATATTTCATTCACCTTCTCAAGTTACTCAATAGACTACTAAAGTCCCCGTCACGAGAAGCTATAAATTTTGTAAACAAGTGTTCAGGAGTTCACAACATTTGGACCAATAAAAAAAAAGAATTTGTTTAAGATTTAATAATTTATTAATTAACATATATTATTTCAGAATAATTATTCGTCAGATTCAGATGTTTCCATTTCTGTGTCAGAATCAGTGACATTTATCACGAAGCTGTCTACAGTTTTATCAATCATCTCATCGATTTTGGAATAAAAGTTATCTTCTTCCTTGATAACATGCTCCACACAACGCTTCCAATTTTCCGAAGTAATCTGCTGCAGTCCCTCTTGTAATAATTGTTTTACCTCGTCAAATTTAAAATTTGTATTTTTGCGAGCAACATATCCTTTTACGTTGGCCCAAATTAGCTCAATTGGATTAAGCTCACAATGACATGGCGGGAGTCTCAATACTTCCACCTTATATTTTTTTGCGAGCTCGTCCACTACATAAGTTTTAAAATGGTCTTTAACATTTTTTACTTTTAGCAGTAATTCAGTCTTAATTTCATTGTCGTCGTAAGAAATATTCTTACTTACAAGCCAATTTTGTATATCATTTTTTTTCCAGGCAGTAGTAGGAATTCTTTCAAGACGCCTTGAGTGGTATGGTGCATTGTCCATTACCACTACTGCATTTTCTCCAAGTTTTGGGAGAACGTTTTCAAACCATTGTTCAAAATGTGTTGCATCCATTGATTCATGGTAATCTCCCGTCTTCTTGCATTCAAATATATTTTCGCCGCCCTCTACAAAACCGTTCTCATTGCCGATATGGGTAATTATTAATCGTTTACCTTTTGACGTTGGGTTAGGTGCACCAATGCTAAGTCCTTCTAGGAAAGCCTGCTTCTTACTTTTAACTTGTTTGTCTACCCAAGTTTTATTTACGGTATGTCCTGTAAAAACAATTAAACATTTCGTTGGCTAAATAATCTAACTTGCTAATTTTCGCCCTAAAATGAAAAAAAAAAAGACACTAACCTGCATTCACCCATGTCTCATCCATGTAAAATATCTGGCGATTTTTACGTCTATAGTCTTTAATAGATTTTAAATATTTTCGCCGCCATATTACAATGTCATCTCTATCAATCAGTGCGTTATTTCGCTGTCGTTTTATGTATTTAAAGTTTAAATGCTTTATTAGCCGCCTGAGAGTTGTTTCGCTAAAATTTGGCAAATCTTCATCGTCATTTACTGCCTGAAGAATCTTGGGAATTGTTGGTAATTGGCCATTTAAAAAGAAACTGAATTTTTTTCCTAATTACGGATTTATCAAAATCGTCTACTTTCTGATAAAATTTAGGCCTGTCTTTAGACTTGATAGGTGATTTTATTCCCTTTTCTGATTTATATTCTTTTAATATATTATACACAGATGCGATGCCAATTCCCAAAATCGTTGCTGTTTTTTTATTTATTTCGGTTTTGTAGGGATATTCATTCGATGGCCAATTTTCTTTCACGTACTTATATACGTTGATCACCATATTTTTCTCATTAGAAGTAAAGCTCGTCACCTGTAAAAATCACCTGTTCAGTCTCTTTCACACGAAGCTCAAGCTATATACCAATTAACCTAACCAATTACTTCACAATTTAAAACCTACTTCTAATATAAGTTTCCAAAGATTATCGCGTTTGAACAAACAACTCTTTCTTTTTACTTTATATATATTTTAGATAAATTGTATTACGTACCTTTTGACGTTTTTTTCGTGGCGAATTTATACCTTTTGACGTTTTTTTCGTGGCGAATTTATTTCCTTAGATGTACTGGCTACTGGCTCCATTATACGTAATAACAAATAAAATTAACGCAACAATTAAAGTTACAACAATTAAAAAGTGATAACGAAACAATAACAAAATTAACAATAACAACCAGATCCGCGATATATGCAAAGCAATGAAACAAACAAACTCGTACGCATTCGAAACTCGAATGACTGTTTATTTCAAAATGGCGTCCCGATAGTTTACAATCCCTGCGACGGACGCGTTCCGGTACCAAGAAACACAAACGATAGCGCTTTGCGTCGTTAAAATATAATTCGACTAAATTAAATAGGTTGTTACTTTCATATAACCCGTCTATATTTCATGTCGATTGAATATGTTCAAGTTATTATTATCTCGCAGTATAAAATGTTTACTCACTAAAAGATGTTTGTTTACATAATTTATAGCTTCTCGTGACGGTTACTTTAGTATCATCCACTTGAAATGAAAATCCCGATATCGTTTCTAAGAAATTAAATCAAGTCTGCAACAATACTTTAGATATAAACAGGCAGCATTTCAATGACAATATCATCTTAATACATTCACATACCTAACAAAAAGTAGTTTGACAGGTCCTGAGACTGTATGGGCCGTGAAAATTACTCTTTAATTTAACCCGTCGCCTATTACACCTCAGTTGCTCGATGTCTTTTAAAGAAAACATGTGCAATGCAATTAAACACCACAAAAATCCAGTTAATAACGACTTTTATTCAATACTTTATTAATACCTCACGAAAGTCACGTTATCCTGTTTCAAATTTACACAAACTTTAAGAAAAAGTTTTTCTTCAAAGGACCCACATGAAAAAAGATGATGTACCCTAAAAACTATAGACTCCATTGAACCCAATATACTCTTGATCCCACAGTCAATCTATTTAAACAGTTTTGTATGACGTAATTTAGACGTTAAAATTTTTTGTTCACTTATAAATAAATAGTAAATTTTAATTATTTTTTCAGCATCTACGCCGTTGACGCCGGGCGAGGGCAAACCACCAGTACATAGAAAACCAAAGCCATCCAAAGATCACGACAAGGTATTTCGAACTTTATATCCTACTATTACTAACTTATTTAGAAAAATATATCATAAAGAGACCGTTCCTTGCAAAAATCATGAAACGCTACACTTATGTAAACCTGTGAAAACCCAACTTTATATCTTACATTTATATTTTACCTTTGACAGCGCCATGACCATTTAAATAATTCGTAATGAAATGAAATGAAATGAAAATATTTATTCATCTTAAGACCATCGAATGGCCGCTTAATGACGTCACAATTTTGTACTTCGGCTTTAACAAGGTGTTGATAGTTATTGAATAAGATATTACAGTAGACCAAGAGTAGACCGTACTTATTAGATTGAAAAGGTTTCAGAGATTTCTATTTTTAATTAATTAAATTATATATTTGTTTTTTTTCTTATTTTTTTAAGTGTTCTGATAAAAGCCTAATTTTCATTTATACTTCCGTCGGACCTCTACTACACAATTTATATAAATAGTGGTCAATTTACAAGCGCGGATGCTTAGTAAACTGTTTTAGCTTGAACTAAAGACTTTAACGATTTTAACATTAGTAGTGTTATATTTTAAATCATCATTTAAGTATATATTTTTGTATGATAATTTCAGACGCCCCGAAACAAATCGTTATCGGCGTCTCCGGGGCGCACTCTATCGCCGTCGCCGGCCGTCACTAAGGAGCATAGCGTCGACAAGGAAACGCCTAAAGTAAGCCATCTATTTAATAATAATACTTGGACCTTGCACACGACTTGACCGAAATGTGGGAAGTTGTGTCCACAGAAATCATCCCAGTTGTAATATCCGCAAACGGTTTGACCCCAGCCACACGGTCAGACACCTTTAAAGGCTGGAATTCGGCGGTGGTTCGCTTCCAGCACGCATGCAAAAAGCGGTTTTGCTGGATACTATAATAATAAATTCATTTATTTCAGGCAATATTTATAATATTATACTGCCCGAACCGACTGGTCCGATTATCGGGTCTTTTCCGCCGAAAGGCGTGTAGTTGTAAATATGCAGAATAATAATAATAATAAATAAACACCGTATAGCTCGCAAATTTTTATCATCATCTACATTATCATCATCATTTACCATTTAAAAACACCAGCAGATACTCTTGGCTTAAGCCCGAGTACCCTGCTTTATCAGACCCTCTTTGCCGTAAAAGGGGAGAGACTTATCGTCTTTTTTTGAATAATAATAATAACTCTTTATTGTACAACTATAAATATACAGATAATCTACAGAAAAAAAACATTTGGGTTGATACAAGAGGTGGTCTTATCGCTAAAAAGAAAAGCGATCTCTTCCAGAAAACCTTAGGGAGAGGATGTTATATTATATTTAAGTTTAATGAATTATTGTTATTGTAACTACGGCAAATAATTCAATGCAGTAAAATGACAGTTCCAGTGTGCCCATTATAGGGAAGGAAAAAAATAGTGATGCGGTTTAAGTGAATGAATTTTTTTTTAAATACAATATCTTGACAATATAAGGAAAAATATAGTTTGGCTCACAAAATATTTTATACATTCATTTTCTCATTTCTAAAGTGGAGATTCTTTGAGTCACTTTCTTTTTCTTTGTCTTTAAAAAAATTTGCTAAAAGCTCTACTGTGACCGTTTTAAAGCACTGGGTATGTTTGGTAATATTTTTTTTTTCGTTGAAGTTGCTGTAAAGATGAAGAACACACCTCTAAACGAATGAAAAAGAACGTGAAGAAATAAAGTCGGTTTTTTAATGTTCTACATTCGTTGGTTATTAATTAAAAGTAAACCCTGTTATTAGTTTTCTATAATTTAAGAAAGCCTCTTTTTTTAACAAACTAGTTATTGATAAATGCCATGGAAATCATTTCTTAATATTTATAAAGAGGGCACCAGGAGGGATGATTATGTTTATTGTATGTCATCATCATCATCACAACTCTTTGTAATGAGCCCACTGCATGTGGGAAGTGTGTCCACAGATGAGTCTCTCCCCTGGGTGACGACGAGGTATAGGCCGTAATCCACCAAGCTGGCCCAGTGCTGGGTGGTGGATGCCAGATATTTCAGTGTGCCGAAATGGCTTCTGACAAACCCTAACGACTACTGTATACAAGTATACAGCACCCGGGACCGACTGCTTATCGTGGTTACTGTGTGTATCAAACGATATCGCAGTATCATCTTTCTTATAAAAAAAGAATTAACAAATCGGTCCAGTCGAAAGTTATGAGGTATCAAACATAAAAAAAAACATACAGACAAATTGAGAACCTCCTCTTTTTTAAAGTCGGTTAAAAACTAGCTAACGTAACCTTAACTTGATTCCAGCCCGCGCCGCCGTCGATAGAGAAACAAACAAGTCAAGTTTGTCCAAAAGAAGTGACAGAAAAATTAGAAGCATTGCAGATACAACACGAAGATGTTACACAAGTTAATGATTGTGTGAGTGTCGTCTATAGCATTTATTTATTTTAGAATATTTTCTAAAGGCTCTAGATGAGCGTGTCGTAAAAGGCGAATAATCTGAGTTACCCCCGTTTGGTGGTAGGATCACGGAGGAAATATATAGAGGAGCTGCCCTATCCGGTTTTTTCTAGGGACTCAAGTGAAGCCTACGCGCGGGGTGCGGGAGGGGTAAGCGGTGGGTTATGGCCAATCATAGCCAGACAGGCGATGGCATTAGTCACCTAGTAGCGAGTAGTAAAAACCGGTTGAAAGATAAGGTTAAAATATTCACATGATCATCAAAAAAGTTCAGCTATACTTTACTAGGTGGCTCTGGTATTTTAAAGAAATTTCATACGTTCCAAATCTGTCAGAAAAAACCGCGAAATGAAAGTATTTCTACTTGACGGCAGATAACGTAACCTTTTTTCGCGGCATAAAAAACACCTATGGCCGGTTGTTCCAAATCATCTGCTTTTTTACAAATTCCGTTTTACATTTTACGTATACTATTACTTTTGCTATTACGAATTCGTAAATTTCTGTTGCTCCAACAAAATTCCTGTAAAAGTAACAGTATAGAAAGTAGCCAGGCGTCAAAAACGTTTACTCTTCCATTTCAGCTTGGGAGCTTTTTATTACCATTTTTTTACGTGGCAAGACCTGTCATACCTTTCAAAATAAACTATCGTGATTGGCTGACTGTATGACAGACAATGCATTCAATATTGTGATATGATTGTCAAAAACAAACTAAATAAATTGTTTATAATTTCTAAAGTTGTTTGTTTTTTTTTGCATTAAAATAGTATAATGGAATAATATCTGAAGATAATGTTGCGCTGGAAAAGTAAGTACAACATCTTCAGCACCTATGTACCTATTTAATTTTTCACGTTTTCATAGAAAATATACCGAGCTTATTGTGTTTGTTTGTTTCAAACAACGAAGTGCTAAATTCAATGAAGATGAGTCGAATTTACTCAATAATCTGTTAAAAATAACATATTTTATTAAATAAACAAACAGGCATGATACCTTTTGTTTTAAAAAAATTTAACTCATATACTTAAGTGTTAAATCATGTACATTTTTTCAGGTAAAGTTACACCTAAGCAGAGGGAAGATGCCTGGCGCGCCTTTACCAATGAATTTAATAGCGATCCCGCATGCTCCTTTGCCAGAAAATCGCACCAATTAAAAAATAAATGGGATTATATGAAGCTTTGCCACACCGACTGTCGCGCTACCAGCGAATAGAGCAGGCCAGGCAGCACTTTTGGACTCGGTGGTCAAAGGAATATGTATCGGAGCTACAAATCCGGGTGAAGTGGAATAACTTTTGAGACACCTTGAAAGAAAATACGCTTGTTCTTGTCAAGGAGGACAACTCGCGGGTGGGATTTTGAAGTACACATCTGGAAAATTGGATTGAAATGGGTTTATTTATGTAGGGGTGGGTTTCCCCTTTCGATTAATACCCCTCTTGTTTTGCAGAGATGCATAGTTTTTTAATTATACGTGTTTGAAATTTCCTATACTGAAACGATATTTTACATACAAAAATTCAATTTATATGATTGCTTGGTAAAACGAAACGTATATCCAGACAATGCATTTGTGGCAGAAGATGGAATGCATACCCAAAGGATTGAGTCTCAGTAGCGGGTGGTTAAAAGGTTTTTCTATAAAGATAATTATAACCACCCAGAAAATTTTGCTGACATTATAGTTGAATACAAGTGGAGGCGTTACTTGCTAAAATATGTATATAAAAGACCAATTTATGGAATTGTTAAATGTAATAAAACAAGTTTATAAAATATAATAAATAATAAGAAAAATATTGTTGTTTTATTAATATGCGTACTAGTGAAATGTTCAATTATTAACGTACAAAACAAAACGTATGTTGTTCGCCCTTATAAACGATAAGAGTCCAGTATTAACTTAATAATTGTAACTTTTACAATTTGTGTCACAGACCGACATGGACCGGTTAGGTTAGGAGGTTAATGCAAGGAGCGAAGCAAAGCGGAGCACTTACTACAAGGATCCGCACCAAGGTCACCAACCACCTCCCCCCCCTAAATTCGACGGTCCATATACTGTAGTTTTACCAAAATCACCCCTAATCAGTGATTGATAACCCTATTTTTGAGGTTATAAATTTATGACAAACTTCAAAATTCATAAAAAAAAAACTAGTCATCTCCGCAACTCCGTATCGTGGTGGGGAGACCCCCTTTGCCCCCCTCCCCCCCTCCACCCCAAACCTAAATTCCAGATGTGTAATTCAAAACCGATCCCCAACTCGCCCCCCCTCAAGTGGTGCATGGGACGAATCATCGCGATCTACCCAGGGAAAGACGGAGTGTCGAGAGTAGCTTCTATACGAATGGCTACAGGCAGCACTATACGTAGATCATTTTCTAAAATTTGTCCACTACCTATAGAATGCAATGATACAAATTAAATAAGGTGTTTCTCTATTGGAAGTCGGTACTTCCAAGGCCGGGGGCATGTTAAGAACGCATCCCTACGGTTTAAGAAATACTATGTTTTAACGCAACGTAACAGATGAAAGAAGCCTGTGAAAGAATCCTGCGGAGAGGAGGAACTTTTATACGCAACGAACTTTCAAGCTTTACGCACACGCATACGCACTAAATCAATTTCTATAATTAAAATCATTTAAAGTAAAAAGTAAAGTAAAAATCATTTTATTGTAAATACAGTACACATACAGGAAAAAAACATAACAGCAAGAACAATACACACGCTTTATAATAATAAAAAAAGAATAATTACAACTTAAATAATTCAATTTATCTTGAAGTGTACTGCAATACAAAGGCACACAACTCAGTTAAGCTAAAAACTGGTTTTCAGTTGCGGCCTGAGTAGGGCCACCCCCGTACTCTCAACACATACACACACATAATAAAAAATTGAAAAATTAAATAAAAATATAGTACTTATTAAAAATGTAATTAATGTAATGTCATTTATACTTGTAATATCGAAAAATATAAGGTTTAAATACGACACAAAGGCCTATTATTAACAGAGTGCAAAAAAGTATTTTTTTTAATAATTAAACCAAATTTAGCACACCTACTGTAGGTTATTTTCCATTTTCCAATCAAAAAAATATACTTTTACGTTATGAGGTGGGTCTGAGCTCCGTATAAAGTATACGTAAAAAGTAACTGTAAAAAGTATAAAAAAAATGTGGTGCAACACTTTTTACGGGATACTTTTACGTTTTACATTTTTTTTTACGAATTCGTAAAAGTATAAACTTGGAACAACCGGCTGCTAGGCAACAAATAACAATCTGAAATTTTGGACAAAATAATTGGAAAACAAACAATTTGTAAAAAATAATTATGAATGAAATTATCTTCGTGGTAAGTTAATTTTATTTGGATTGTCAATGTAATTCCTTTATAAAAGTATAGAAAACTAAATTTTACATCGAGAAAAAAATGGAGGATTTAATTTTTTTTAATATCTACGCGTGTTCACCCTTCACAGAAGTCAGCGACGAACTGACGCCAGTGCCTCTAGCGAGGAATAGCTTGCACTAAAGGCTGTGACGTCAGGACAACCCAAATTGAAGCTGTGCAACTTTGCTTACAGCAGCTCTACTATGTATCTGCTTTGTGGGTAGGATCCCGTCAGGGTCCGACTGGCTAGCGAGCACGCGTCATAATGGAGAAGAAAACAAAAAGCTCTAAATAAATGTCGCTTCATACGCTTGACCCATTACAAACCGTCAAATGAACAAGTTGTTATCGAAATTGCTTGTTCACTGTTCTTTTTTTGCGGTAAATCTATTTGATCATTTGTTTTTCTGTATGAAAATGTGGAAAATATGGACCGTAATATGTGCATTTCCATAAAAGTTCAAATCAAGTAGGTACATCCACAACTTCCACACGTGTATATCCTCAGAAAAACTGTGGTATCCATTTTCTATAAAACTTAAGACTACGCAATGATGCATTTCTATTTTTTGATAAAAAAAAAACAGTATAAAATTAACTTTTACTATGGTATTTGACAGTTATGAGTCAAGCGTAATTAGCGCCTATAGTGGAAAAAGTAGGCAGTTTTCTACCCCATTAAATCTGCCGCCAAATATTACCACTCCGGCGGCGGCGATGTGTTCCGTCAATATTTTATGTAGAGTCAGTTCTTTCCTAGGCCCGTGTGCTTTCATCTTCACTTGCCTACAGGTGAGACGGAGGTCATACGTGGGTTTTCAAAGGTTCCAATCTGTGTGTCAAAATGTATATAAATAACGAAATAAGTACAAAGGTACTGCTTATTTATACAGATATTTCGAAAGAAATATTCATCATCACAACTCTTTGTAATGAGCCCACTGCAGGGCATGAGTCTCTCCTCTGGGTGACGAGGAGGTTTAGGCCGTAATCCACCAAGCTGGCCCGGTGCTGGGTGGTGGATGTCAGAATTTTCAGGGTTCGGCTTCTGACAAACCCTAACGACTACTGCATACTAGTATACAGCACCCGGGACAGACTGCTTAACGTGCCCTCTGAAGCACGGAAGTCGCCGTGAGAAATGAATGGTCGGCGGTCACCCATCCAAGTACAAACCGTGGCGAACGTTGCTTAACCTGTGATATCGTATGATACACACAGTAACCACGGCGCAACGACGATTTCTATAGAAATATTCATAAAAAATAAATATTTTGCATGCGTCAACAATAAAATAAAATCACATAATACTCACAAATATAATATTAAACATTGAAACTGTATGTTACTTTGTTTGAGTCTAAAAAGGAGTTTAATTTGAATCTGCTAGGTGCAAAATTTTTTTAATTTAAAATTAGCACCTACCTATCATTCACCAACTAAGGAAAATAATGTTAAGCTACAAATTTTATATGAAGGTAAGTCGTTCGATACTTATACCTTAAGTCCCTGCTTAGGTATAATTATTTATACTATAAGTAGTTGGTATTTGATTACTTGTTTCTTACGACAAACTTATCCAAAGGCATTCAATACTCAGTGGTCTATCACACAGCCTAAAATACCACGTTTTAAGAAGTTTCTGCAAGTGACACATACCTTTAATATTACCTAATTATTTATTAGTTATACTTGGCACCTATTTAATTAAAATTATTTTTTGTATCTTTGATAATAATACCGAATATTCCCAAATTGCAGACGACAATAACAGAAGTAAAAGAAGTAACAGAATCAAATAATAAAGAAGAAGCTAAACCCGATGTTCAAACTAAGGAAATAAAACCACAGGAAAAGCCCAGTGAAGAGAAGTTAGATAACAAAGATGAGAAGAAAGAAGAAAAAATCGAAGAAGTTGATATGACCGGTGAGTTTCGCTATTCATATTTTAAAAAGTAAAGTAGATAGGTAATTTTTTTCTAACATATACACCATATTTTCTAGCCTACATTATATTTTTGTTTAATTTTGAATCAATACATTTGAATCCCGTGTGAATATCGGGATAAAAAGTACCCTATATGCCATTCCAGACTGTAACCTATCACCATGCCAAATTTCTTCCCATATCCATTGAGGCGTTTTGCCGTGATAGAGGAACAAACATCCAGTCATCCACACATTCAAACTTTCACATTTATGATATTAGTAAGATTATATTTAACTAGCCACCGCGCGCGGTTTTACCCACGTAACTTTTGACTTCGTGGGAATTTCGGGATAAAATATAGCCTATAAACTTCCTCAAGAGTTGGGCTATCAAATGCAAAAAGAATTTTTCAAATCCCACTTGTAGTATCTGAGATTAGCGCGTTCCAACAAACAAACTCTTCAGCTTTATATATTAGTATAGATTGTGAACTTGTGTCATATGAACAGAATAACTCTGTCTTAAAAGGCGTGTTAGGGAATTTATACAGTTTTAGTGTTATTGAAATCTTAAATGGAGATGGAAATAGCATTCGCTCTATCAAATAATATAGTAAAATAACCATATTTAATAATAAACGTTAGTTCCAATGATTTTCTGTAAGATGAAAAAGGGAGTTAAATAAGTAGAAATGGAGTATTATACCACCTATTAAGAAAGAAAAATCGAAAAAAAAGCAAAAGCTACACACACTTTAATATGCCCGCCTGTTTTTACATTGTGATTTATTTATTCTAATTTTTTTACTATTTCACTAAATAAAGTATAAATAAATAACCATATTTAATTGTAAATTCCAGCGTCAATGATATCTCGTAAGATAACAACGGAAGAGGAAGCTAAGGCAGCGCTCGCAGAAAGAAGGCGCCGCGCCAGAGAAGAGCTAGAAAGACACGCACAGTTGGAAAGAGAAAGGTAAATTATAATTAAAACAATCACAAAATAAGACCAACTCACATATTTCTTGGTATATTGCCATTGGAGTGGCATGTTTGTGAAATAAAAATCGCTTTTATTCAAAAGTAAAGAGAAAATCGAACAACCTAAATTTATTGAGGGTTACATATACATAACTTCACGCCTGTATCCCTTATGGGGTAGGCAGAACACCAGAGGCTATAACCATCTGATGTCACGTTTGAATGAATGATGGAGAGAAGCTATTGCAGTGTCAGGGGGTCAGCCTATCGCCCACAAAAATGCCAATAAAACCTCTGTCTCTTAACTGACTTTTACCGTATGCCTGGGAAGAGAAGCAGCTGGTACATTCTGTGTGATTATTGAGGGTTACTACTTACTTTTATCGGTGAATAAACCTGCTTTTGAGCACAATCTCAAAATCTGATGGGAAGTGAATATGAGGCCGAATATGACATCACATGAGCTAAGAATGAACTTACTTATTTATTTATAAGGCCTGCCAGGGAAATTTACATCTTTTTTACATCTAATAATATTAACAAACCATTCCTAAATGTAAAAATCTGTTTAAGGCAGGCACATCATTCATTTAAGGGTACAGACAGACAAAATAACACAAAAAAACTTATAAACTTTGATGAAAGTTATTTTCCAATAATGGTGCACGCTAACTCAAGTCAAGTAGACATACGTGCCATAGAGAGCGTCTTATATTAATAAACAAAAAATGGATAATCAACGAATGCAGAGCATTAAAAAACCGACTTCACGTCAAAACTTTGGCTGAAGTATAACGTCGTCAAGGTAAACATTCTCCAAATTCAGGAATATTTTGAAATTTTCCAAGAAGTGCTCAATCGATTTCGATGAAATTTATATGGGACCAACTATGAAGTAACCTCTTATCATATGAAACAAGAATTTTCAAAATCGATTCATAATTGTCCGAAATATCGTGTAACAAACACACAAAAAAACAAACACACGAATAGAGAACCTCCTCCTTTTCGAAGTCGGTAGTGCTAAAGCAAATTACGATTCTTTCTTATTCAATGTTGTACTATATGTCCATGCTATGGTAAATAATTAAGTGAAAACAGCATTCTCTGGATCATCGAAATCAATTCCTTGTCTTTAAAAAAAAAAGTAAAGCCATATTTTATTTCAGATTGCAACGTGAGGCGGAAGAAGAAGCCGAAAGACAACGGCTAGAGAAGGAGAGAGAGAGAAAGGAAGAAGAGGAAGCGAGAGAGCTAGCTGCCTTGCAGCGGCGGATGGACGAAGAAAAACTAAGGAAGGCTATTGAGGTAAACTAAATAATTAAATATCCAAATTGACATACCAAGTATGTGGCCTCGAAGTAAGCTTTCATAAAAGATTCAAGACAACACAGCGGAACTATACCTTGGCACATAATTCTATGCAGTAAACTGACAATAATTGTCAGATTCTTCGAATTATTCGAAATGTTAAAAAGTAAGATGAGAAGACCGTTGAGACCGTTGAGAAGAAGAGACCGGTTAAAATCTTCGTTATGTAAGGTACAGAGTGAGAATGATTGAAATCGAATGGACTTTTTCTTTCGTGTAGCATAAAATTTTTAACCAATGTATAAATACGTGAATTTCAGGTATTCGTGTCAGGCATGTGTGAGAAAAAAAATATTGTGAGCCAAAATTTTTTTTTCCAGAAGTACATACATTACGATATTTATTGTTAAAAAATAATTACATTCATTCACTTAAACCATATCACTATTTTTTTCTTCCCCAAAGTGGGCACACTGGAACTGTCATTTTACTGAATTGAATTATCTGCCAGGGTATATAGTATGCACCCAGACCCAAGTCAGTTTAAAAAAGACGTTTGCTGAACTAACCCAACTGGGAATCAAAGCGTTGACCTCTTACTCCACAGCCAACACTCTACCAATGCACTACAGAGGCCGTAAACTAAAAGCAACAAGACTGCATTTACAATAAGGACTAAGTTTATCATAGGTTTAGAATAAATATAAAATTTTCTATATCTTCCCCCCAGGCCCAACAACAATTAGAACGCGAGGAATCCGAGCGCAAAGCGCGGGAGGAGGCCGAACGGCAATCGCGGTTACAGGAAGAAGAAGAGAAGAGAAGACAGGCCGTGGAGGCGGAGAGAGTCAGGAAGCTGGAGGCCGAGAGAGAAGAGAAGGAGAGAAACGCGCGCAGGCAGCGGGTCGAGGCTATCATGGCCAGGACTAGACGCAAAAAGGTAAGGTTTTAGGGGTTGTTATTACATACATAACTTCACGCCTGTATCCCTTATGGGGTAGGTAGGACGCCAGAGGCTATAAAACCATCTGATGTCACGTTTGACAAATTTGGAGGTATTATTATGATGGGGTGAGACTATTGCAGTGACAAGGGGTCAGCCTATCGCCCGCAAAAACGCAAATAAAACCTCTGTCCCTTAACTGACTTTTACAGTTTGCCCGTTAAGAGAAGCAGCTGGCACATTCTATGTTTTTCTCACGCTCCCAATCCAGCATGGGTGGTATTATTTGGTATTATTATGGTTCTTATTACATCGTATCGTATTTGTATGTAAGAGACACAGGTTAGTGGCGAGAAATGCCGTAGAAAATGTCGGTATGGAGTTTTTTTTTCAATGAACAGACGAAATATTTGTGAGTATCTGAAAATCTTAGGATCAATAGAATTAATTTTTATATGGTTTTCGTGTAAGAGGCAAAAGCTTGATAGGTAGAACTGGACGTAAAAAGGTTGTTTTGGTAATATTTTATGATATCTACCTACACAATCAACAGGGAAATTCTGTAAGTTAGGGATCACAGAGTAGAATTTGATCTGGTTTGCACAAGTGTAAGAAAAAGAGATTTGAGATGATCATGGCTAGGAATAGGAATAGACGCATAAGTTTGATTTGGCGTTTTGACTCTTAACATTATAAATATATAGAGTTCTTTGTATATCTAATATAATATAAGCTCATGTTCTTATGAATGGATTTTAGTGATTCTCAAGAACATTTATTTGTATAATTCAGCAAAGTTTCGTATTAATTGACGGCATATGTTTCAACGTTTTTTCTCTTTGAATTTTTTATATTTTTTTAACTAATAACCAATCCATTAAAAACAATCATAATTGTATAACGGAATGTATTCCTTCAACAGCAAGAGGAAGAAGAGAAGAAGGCTCTAGAGAGCAAAGCGGCGCAGGCGCCCGTCAACAACGGAAACGTTACCGGGGACTTACTGGGCATGGATGCTAGTCAGGTGAGCTAACTTACATCATAATCTTCTTAATCTTTATACATGGTCCATTTTAAATAGTCAATTATATTTGAATAGCAGATTAAGAATGATAATTAGGTATAACATTTAATAAAAATGTTTTTTTTTTTTAATATTTTCATAAATTAATATTTCTAAATTCCCTTTATTGAGTAAAATTTAAGTTAAATTTGCATTTTACGACTACTTACATACAATTAGATGGAAATTTTGTAATTACTTGCTGTGTAGTCATAAACAAAAGATTAAACTTCAATTTTGATCATTTCCAAAAAGTTTGAAATTTTAATTAATGAAAAATATTTGTATAAATTTTTTTCTTTCGTAATTTAGACCCACTCATTATTTTTAATCTGCTATTAAAATATTATTGACTATTATAGAAGGACCCTACATACAGGGTTAATTTTAATTAGCGCATCACCTCTTGCAGGTAGCCTCTCCACATCAATCCCAACAACATTTGTTCTACGATAAATAAAAAAAAAAAAAACCCCAGACAATCACACCAACTACATGGCCCCAAAGTAAGCATAGCTTGTGTTATGGGATACCATGTAGCGAACTAGGGGGGAACCTAGAATATAAATACATAAATAGATAAATATATAATAGATAAATACATAATAGACGACTTTTTACAAATCTTGATAAAAAACACAAAAATAAAAAAATATTTGCTCCTTACTCTACACTTTGTTAGAAGGACCTATTATTATTATGAAGTGATATTGTACTACGCAAAGTGCGTGGCATACATACGCTCAGAGTAAATAGAGTTACTCCTCTAAACCGAGGCATTTTTTTGGTAAAACTTATCAAAAAGTCGCAGAAACAAATGTTGTTGGGATTGATGTGGAGAGGCTATCTGCGAGAGGTGATGCGTTAATTAAAATTAACCCTGTATAAAACTGTTCCGTTACTGACTGAGTGACTGACCGCCAACGTACAGCTATAACTACTAGACGTAAAGACCTGAAATTTGAAACATACATTCTTTAGTCGGTGTAGGGGGAGCACTAAGGAAGGAATTCCCGAAGTTCTCAAGGGAACGGGAAAAATTGGACTTTTTAGTTTGTATGACAAATCTCTTATTCCTTGAGTGCATCGATGTGAAACTTGTTATTAAGGTTTTTTTTGCAATGGATGTCTGGCGGTTGTATTATGGAAGCCGTTTTCTGAAATTCTCACAAGGACAGTAGTTTAGCGCGTACGAATTTTCGGGAAAAAACTCGTAATAAATAAATCAATCACACCAACTACATGGCCCCAAAATAGTGAACCTTGTGTTATAGCCTATACCATTAGAGTGAAAGTGCAAACTGAACTGGATTAGCTTTTGTATGACAAAAACTTGCCGAAACCCTAATCTATTCTAGTACACAAATTGACCGAAGTCGCGTAGACTTTGTGAGATAAATTCAATGTAACATTGCAGCAACAAAAGCTATCCCATTTGATATCGATATTTACCAATCGTTAGCTTCAATTTGATACTTAAGTAAATGGCAATTGTTCTGATTTTCAAAGATAGGAATAAAATGTGCATGCATTATGACCATCGTTATTTTGATGACCATGTAGCAAACTGGGGGGAAACTTGAATATAAATTCACTATCTATTTCACGGCGTGTGATATACACAGATAATAATGTTACTTAAATGTCAGAAATATCAAAAAAATAACCTATAATGAAGAAAGATTTACCCATAATATCTTTTTTTGCAATATTGAGAGGTTGTCCGAAAGTTTCTTCCTTAATTTCAACCTCAATCCAGCTGAGATTGAGGTCAGACGCGAGTATAGTTCCCGATAAAATCACCATTAATTTTATGTTCTAGTTTTTCTCCATCTTTCGTAATAGAAAATAAACAACCACAACACAGCATATTCACACATTAACATGTGCGTGATAATATGCATTGATAATACTATTAAATAAATAAATTAAATTCAGAAATATCTTTGTTAAATTAGTTATCTCAATAAGTACTTAGAAATATTATTCGACTAGCTGTTTCTCTCTTCACTATCACTATACCAAATTTTATCGCAATCCTTTCTGCCGTGATTGAGGAACAAACATATATACATCCATACATCTAAACTTTCACATTTATAATATTAGTAAGATTGTAACTTATTTAGATTTAATGTCGTTGGTTTGGCTTTTACAACTTTTTAGAACTTTTAGTGACTATTATAATGATAAAGACGTTAATTAAATTAAACCAATAATAACTTTGTTGAATCTAATATTAAGTTACTCATAGTAGAGACATTCGTTATTTTTTAGGATTAATGTATAACAAAGAAATGTTGACTTTTGTATACCTATTATTATTATTTTCTCTCATTTAAAACTATGATGTACATGCCGCAATGGTAGGAAAATTATATGGCTAGGACAACTTATGTATTTAACTGTAACACCTAATGTATTGACCTATATTCGTACAAATATAGGTCAATATTTCAAGAGTGTCACCTGCGACTTGTTAAGATTTTTGTAAAACCTTTTTCATTGACAACATTTCACAGTTCACCCCTATATTATCTTAGCCTCGTATACACATTCCAGGCGGAAGATTTACCCCCGCCAATGTCGGCGGTGTCGGACGCTGCGTTGGGCGCGGGCGACGCTAGCGCCAGCAACGGCAACGTCGCTGATCTGAAGGGATTGTCCGACTCAAACCATGTCAGTATTACCCCTATTATACTTATTTCGCTATAAGAGGATATGCGTGACATTCATTTCTCAAATTCCATTACGCGTCAACTAAAAAAATATAAATAAGCACGTAAAAAAAAAAAACTATGTAAATGAAATTGTTTAAACAAAACTTATAAATACAATTGTTATAACTACACTGTTAAAAATTATGTGATTTCACATGCAAAAAAAGTACATAAACCTGTAGAATGTACCGAAAACAGCTGTAATTTTCAATAAATTGTGAAAAAGAAAATAATTTTCGGTAATTTTACAGATTTTTAATTCTTTTTATGTAATAACGTGTATAATGACAGAACAATTTGTATTTTTACACATAAGCTGGGATTATTACAGAAGCAATACATAAAAAATGTGTAAATAAACTTTAAAAAGGTATAAAATTGCCAAAATATACGTGAATTTCCATAAATTATAGAAAAAATACACAATTATGTAATGTAAAATTACATCTCTCATGTAAAACTACATCAACATTTATTTAATATTACATAAATGTTTGGGCAACGAGAGTTGCCCAAGCTATGTAATTTTCACTAAAAAAATTTAACAGTGTAACTGTGTAATAATTTAAGTTTATAAAAAAATATTCAGCTTAAATTGACAGATGCAAAGAAACAGAACATTCAGTACATATGATCAATCGATTGAACTGATGAATATAAGCGGCCATCTAATAATGTTAATTCTGAATACTTTTTTTTACTCCAAAAAGTTCATTTTTATTTTATAAAACGTCCTGTAGCTTCTGTTTGGTTCTTCTGTTTCTTCTGTAGCACTGAAACAATTTTATTGTTATTTATTATTGAAATTGAAAAGAGCATTGAAGTCGAACCACTACTTTTTTACAATCTGTATTTCAGACAATAGTGAACTGAAGAGATATTCACTACATTAATATCATACATACATAACTTCACGCCTGTATCCCTTATGGGGTAGGCAGAACACCAGAGGCTACAAGACCATCTGATGCCACGTTTGACAAATTTGGAGGTATTATAAAGATGAAGAGAGACTATTGTAGTGACAGGGGGTCAGCCTATCGCCCACAAAAACGCCTTTAAAACCTCTAATATCATGAATGCGAAAGTAGTTCTGTCTGTCTACTACGCTTTCCCGCCTTGACTACTGAACTAAATTCAAAGAAATTTGGCTCAGACGTAGACTAGAACTTGTAAAAAGAAATAAGTTATCTTTTATAACGAAAAAAACAAACTTGAACAGTAGGATGTTTTCGAAGATTAATCCACGAATATGTATCCCTTATTTAGGCACTTGATTATAAAATAGTTTAAAAGGGTTAAGGCATGATAAAGCAAGGTCAAGTTCCTATAGAACATCACTATGAATGCAGAGCATTAAACAACCTGCTTCACATCAAAACTTTGGTTGACTTGAGAATTTCATCAACGTAAACATTCTCCGAAATCATGCATATTAAAAAAAAATATATTTAAATGGGACCAACTATGAAGTATCCTCTATCACATGAAACAACAATTTTCGAAATCAATTCACAATTGTCTGAAATATCGTGTAACAAAGACACAAAAAAAACATACAGACAAATTGAGAACCTCCTCTTTTTTTGGAAGTCGGTTGATTATAGAGAAAAATGGAGTTCTACATCAGTTCATACCATACCATGTAGAGTGTATAATTTGAGGAGTCTTTTTAATCTATACTAATATATATACATATATAGTATAGTTTGTATTTTTGTTTGTTTGTTTGTTTGTTTGAACGCGCTAATCTCAGAAACTACAAGTGGGATTTGAAAAATTCTTTTTGCATTTGATAGCCCAACTCTTGAGGAAGGTTATAGGCTATATTTTATCCTGAAATTCCCACGGGATCAAAAGTTATGCGGGTAAAACCGCGCGCCGTGGCTAGTTAGTAAAATAAAACATCTCTTTACCTTTCAGACTGAGGACAAACCCGAAGAGCAGTTCACAAAGCCAACACTCCAAGCCGAGCCAACGCCCGCCACTGAAACAAACGTAAACAACGGTAACGTCCAACATACAGAGCCCAACGTTGGCCATATCTCCGCCAACTTCATACAAACCGAGCGCATGACGTCAGAAATACAAACCAAACTCCCAGAGAAAATGATCGAAGAGGACTTCTCTACGCACAACGGGCATGGGACTACGCATAACCATCCGCTGACATTGCAAAATGCTATCTAATTGTATGAGAATTAGATGGAATATTGTTTGAATTCGTTAGATTTTTTTTTCGATGCGTACATATTGGTTTGGTTGTGTGTCAAGCACAAGGCTGTAGTTAGAAGGAAATGGGACCTCAAGTTATTGTACCTATGAAGGGATAAAACGATTTCGAAAAGATACGATTAAATAATGTAAGTCGGGATGAATTCTAGGAGCAGTTTTTGAATCTTTAAGAAAGTGTAACAATGAAAAATAGTCCTTATAGAAACGATAGTTAGGTTACTTTACCATCATTCAAGTTTTTTAATTAAAGAAAGGTCTCAGGTGCTAGAAAGCTAATATTAACGATATATAATTTCAATGAAATGATGATATCATTAAATCAAGTAGTACTAATAAAAAATATATATTATAATTTAATGGGAACTGTTAAAGTGAGTGAAAGAGTTATAGAAATTAAGAGTTGGTTGTAAGTAGGAAAATATTAGGAAGTGTTCCACCAATATGTATGCATTGAAAGAAACCGCTTCTCTCTGTATACCATAGTTATTAATATCTATTAATTTAAAAAATATGGTTATATCAGATTACCTCGTTTGAAGAAACGCCAGTGGCAGCTCGAGAGAAGCGTAGCATTGAAAATAAACACGTTATTATCATAATATATTAAAGAATTAATGCATTTATTCACAAAACTTGATTTCTAATGATAAATTAAATTTATCGCTTTTCGTCGCTTACATGTAAGCGGGATCCATTCGGTGTATTGTCCATTCTATTATCATCGCTTCCCTGTTAGTACTTTGGTAAGTCTTTATTATAATAATTATTGTCGATATTGGAATTAACAGAGCGCGAAATTTAATAAAAATAAACCGTAAAGCAACTATGTAAGTAAAGGCTATTTTTCTTGAATTAAGTTAAATTATTCCTTTGTAAATGAAAACTTTGTTCTTTTTAAACTACTTAAAGCTAATTCCAATATTCATTCTATAATACTTGAGGAGGCCATTCATTAAAGGATTTCATCATCTAACTTACAATAGATAGAATATTGGAACGAACCTTCTACTAAAAACTGGTATATCAAATGCATCCAACAGGCGAGACTTAAATAAAATCATTATTATGTCATACATTAAAAATAGCGGTTAGAACAACTTGCCACTTTATTTATTAAAAGAACTAAGAAAAGAAAAATTGGGATAACGCGATGCAGAAGTTACTTATGAAAGAACTTTTAAAGATAAAAATGTAACTATTAAAATATCATCACTCAAGAAAAAAATATATATTATCGTAATTAATCATTAGGTTGTGTATAGGAAACTGTGCGTTACACAGTGTGTATTACATTCTGTTTTCGTGTTAATTATAATATTAATTTATTGTGATCTTTTATAATTAAAATTAAAAGTGAAAAAATATCTATTAGTTTTTAACCCGCGATCGCAAGATTAAAAGAGATTGACGGATAAAAATTGCTTGTCCCAGTAAAACAAAGTGGCCGAACGCGGATGGAGACAACAATATACGAAGGCGCGAAAGAGAGAGCGAGACCGATATATTTCTCAAGTGCGCAAGCGTCGTTTTCCATGCGCTACTTTATTTTACGTAATAAAAGTATAAAACAATAGTAAAATGTTAATAGTATTAAAATAATGAAGCATGAAATAAAAATAGGCCTTATTTGCAGCGGTTAAGGTAAGCTTTAGAAAAGCAAGGCGATTTTTTTATTTGAAAAAGACTATGATGTGAATTTTTGGCCTTAAGGTCGTATACGTTGTACTGAATACTATTTATTTCCAATACAATATACGGTTCTGTAATGAATCTATAGTCAATATACCTCCATTAGTTAACAAAAATCGCTAACATGTTAACATGCATTATAAGCTTAGAATGCTTACAAAAATATGTTAGATTTATGTGACATGGCTAAAACGGATAATAAATTAATAATAATAATTAAATAACAGGTTATTTAAGATATTTAACTAATGCATAAACATTTTTTTTGTATAATAGTAGTTAGCGTTCAAATGGTTATAATAATCTATATCTTTTTCTTTTTTTTTTGTTATTTTATATTACGCTTGTTAAGAAAAAGGTAATGTTCAAATGTCTTTTCTTACATATCTGTACATTAGTAAGTGCGGCAATGAATTTATCTATAAATATATAAGGCACTGGATTTCCTTTTTTTTATGTCTATTAGGTTATTAACAAATTACTGTTTTTCATAGCTGCATAATTGTCATTATTGTGTATTAGAAATTGACTTAAATCTTTTGTCGTGGTACAGATAAGTTTCGTCTTTTAAATTTAAATTATTGACTTTTTATTATTTTCATATATTTGTTTTTATGTCTTACTATCTGTCTCTGTCTAACTTAATAACTTAGTGTGAGATGAACAAAACAATTTATCTTTTCAAATGTTACTTGACGTTGTAAGTAAGCCTGAAACTTATCTATACCCACAAGACCTATTACTTATTTTCTCTTATTTATCCTTAACATAAAATGGATCTTACCTCCAATACTTTAAGAATCAATTTATTGAATATCCTAAGAAAATAAATTATATTTGGGAAGTGGATAAAATAATTATCATAGACTCGCTTATTTGTAAATCTGTTTTGCTTAACCATTTTATATATGTAATATCATTCAATAATCATGTGTTAACGAACGGCCTTGTGTAACTCACTATTTATATCAGTTTTTATTCAATTGAAAGATATATTTGTAATACAACGTGTAACATAATGAAGAGATAATACTTAAGGGAATTGTATGTTTAGTGATGTAGTTTATAAGTAACAGTAACATAAATTTGTTATCCTTACGGTTCGGCCGAAGAACAAGTTCAAAGTTTAGATTATAATATCTAAGTGTCAACCCTAAAAACAGCTTTTGATGAAATCTATTCGATAACAGATGGCGTAAAATAAAGTGATGGGTAATTAGGACAGATACTACAAAATTCAGCCAGTGCGGGGAAGGTCATAAGGTCACTGATTGCGGTTTTAGCTTATTAGGTTGACTATGGTTGTCAAAATATTTTGCTGTAAAAAAATTAAATAAATTTGTATGAAAATCTATACCAGCACTGATCATTCTAATTCTTTTGCTGTATATTCTACGTATGGTATAGAAGCTGACCCTCAAGTTTTATCTCTCCATTTTGTTACACGTTGTTTATTCGCAATGACTGTTTTCTGTTATGTAATAGTGAACAAAACGTTAGGATTGGTTGTTTTTTGAATTTTGTTGCACGTTTGATAAGGCTTTATTTGTATCGATAAAATGAAATATTAAATTGTGTATTTGGTTGTTGAAAACAAGGTTAAAATAATCATAAAATTACAATAACTAACATACTATACAGCCTGTGTCAAACGTTACCTTTTAAGCCTATGTGTTTTAGCAAATCGTTGTTTTAGTAAGTCTCTTTTTATTGAAATGATGAAACTATTGACATAGTTGAGTAAGCATGTAAAACGGAATATTTTGTTCTCAATTTTGCTGCAGACTATAAAGTCACTGCGTGTTTTATTGAACTGTCAAGTTGACACGTCTTAGGTGTCGAGTGCTGTCTTAACTAATTTTATACATCTGTATTGTGAACTGAACGCAGCTATCTAATTCTATCAAAAGGCATATAATCCATAGTTTTACCAATCTACCAGCTTTATTTATCACAGCAGTAATCAATTGAAACGTGATTGTTTGAGTTTGCTACCCTGTGGAATATACGCTTGATGACAGTTGACGTCTTATTTGACAGTCAAATGTCAAAAATTGAAAATGGAAATATTTCGATTCGGCCTGTTTCTTTAGCCTTTGTAATAAGTTTAGGTTTGTTATCCAATTGCCTTGCGTTGCTACCAATGGTTGTTACATCTTAACACTGTATGTATGTAAATGTATCACTTAACGTAGCTTTTTCTTGTACGTTCTATTATGTTAGCTGTCGATGGATTTTTAAGGAGAAAGTTTTAATAAAAAATATTATGAAATTATGTCTTGGTTTTTTTTCCTATTTTAACGGCTGATCTCAATAACTTACCAAAGTAAAAGAAAAGATGAAAATTCCCAAATTCACAAGAAAGATACTATCTTTAGATCAAGTGACAGTTACACAAGATAGTACAGGAATTTCTGTCTTTACTTTTACTCTTTGGTAAGTTATTGAATAGGTACCTAAGTGATCATGAAACTTATGGTTTCTGGATCAAAAAGGTATTTCTTTACATAACTTTCTTACTACGAATTTACAAGATTAAAGTTTACCTATTGATATCTATTGTATAGACATGCACCCATGCTATATACCTACCTATCATCGGTGTTCACAATCGCACTGGTTCAGTACTATAATGACCACTTTCCAAAATGACCACATCCCAAAATTAACATATCCCAAAATTACCATATCCCAAAATTACCATATCCCAAAATTACCACATCCCAAAATTAACATATCCCAAAATTACCATATCCCAAAATTACCACATCCCAAAATTACCACATTTCAGAATGACCATTCCTAAAACGTCCACTTCCCATTATGGCTACTCCCAAAACGTCCACTTTTTAGGTTACTTGGTCACTGAAGCCCAGGAAAGAGCAACTCTGATCCCATAGGATCGAAATGGTATATTAATTTTCTTCTTGGATCCCACGGAGTGGTCCTTACATCTTTATGCTCTCCTGGTACCTGTCAACTTAGAAAATTAGTGGGCGACGCTGTTGTATCCGTGTAACACGCGCCGTGCATATAGATTATACCTATATATTTTCGTTACTTAGGTACAGTTGAGACGATGAAAGAATTTGTCATGTGGGCTCCCCGTAATCCAGATGGTATGGAACGTACTGGTTATGGTACTGAACGATCGCGGGTTTTGAAACAGCTAACTATAAATAATTTAGTAATTGCTTTTTTCAAACCCGATTGTCCACCGCCACTAAACTGAGTGAAAACTATACACAAAAGTTGTCTATCAAAAATAAGCATAGTTTGTGGTGGGCGCGAAAAACGTATGAAAAACTGGCTCAACTATGCGAGCTAAGCTAGCTACTAACTTAGTTTAGTTGGCGGTGGACGATTGGCAATAGTAGCAGGCCTGGATCACTCCGCGCGGTACATCCGTTATTTGCCTACAGCGAAGCGCTCCGCCGGCGGATTTCGAATGGGTCGTGTGACACGCGCGCGCCCGTCGGGACGTTGTAGATACCTACCTACTTAATAGGACTCACAGTAATTCTATGATCGAGGTCGCAAATAGTATTTAAAAATGGACATAAAAAGAAACAAATATTCAATTAGATTATGTTTAGATTTGATTATGTTCAATTTAGCAAACAAAACATAGGTAGTATTACTAATTATTCGTCGTAACTTCTTTTTCATTTTGTATTTTAGGTAAGTTGAAACAATATTTTTTACAAAGGTAGAATAACAGTAATACCTACATCGGTAGATACTTAATTACAAATAAGGAGATTAATTATTCTTCACTAGGCAGCAACCCTAAGAGCGTAAGAAAAGATAAGAAGCATGCGATAGAAAGAGACAAAACTTCTAGGTACTTATATAAAGCTGCGGATACACGACGACACCTGACACTTGACACTCAGTGTATACACCGAGTGTCCGTGTGTGTCATGTGCCGCGACACTCGGTTGCAGCTCTAGGGGCGCTCTAGCTTGGTGTCGCTCTAGCTGCCGTGTAGACGCGACGAGCGCAGTGTCTGAGACCAGTGTCGCGGTTTTCGGTCGTGCGCGAAACTTTTAGCTAGAACAACATGGCGGCGGCACATTTTAAATTTGTAATATCTTCGGAAATATTCACTTAAATTACATGCTGTAAAAAGCATATTGCTCTATAAAAAATGCACAATTTATTAAAGGTACCTAATTGGATAAGAATGAATGCTGTATTGTTTAAAATCACTTCGTAAATAACCATTTTTTAGTAAAGGATAAAAATGGTTATGGTGGATTATCCCTAAGAGATAGACATATACCATCGCGAACTTTTTTGTTAAACTTTTTAAGGTGGACAATACTGTAGTACATCATTTTGGTCTATCTCATAGGGTTCAGCCAGCGTTTGCAATATAACCGCTAAAGAACGTGCTTATTTACGACATCACATTAGAAACATCTAATATCAGTGTTTCTCTACTATATTATGCATTTATTATACATAATAACCTTCCTTTAGAATCAGTCTATCCATTAAAAAAAACCGCATCAAAATCCGTTGCGTACTTTTAAAGATCTAAGTATACATAGGGACAGATACCTACGGGTCCAATTGATAACCTCCTTTTTAAAAGTCGGTTAATTAGAACGCATTTATTCAGCGGGCGTGTCATTTAATTTGAAATTTGAAAATGGAATTCATTTTTTGCAACTAATGTCATATTTTAAATAAAATGTGCCTTTTCATAAATACGATAACGATATTTTGACCAGGTTCGATTCCCGGTTATGTAAAATTAATAGTAGATATTCATTTCTTAATTTTAACTAAGTCCGTAAATATCGGTTCATGGCGATGGAATGTCTGACACTGAATTGCGCATCGCTCCGTGTAGACGGCCAATACACTTTGACCGCGACACTCGATCTCAGAACTAGTGTCGACACAAAAAATTGCTCACCGTGTGGACGCGTCTGACACTTGTGTCGACACTAGTGTCGGTGTCAGTGTCACCGTGTATCGGTACCTTAAAGCAGGTACGTAATACTGTGCGAGCTGAATTCCACCGTATCGCGTCGTAGCAAGACTCGAATTTATTTAGATCTTCTTGCGGAGTAACTCTTCTGTACCAACGGTACTATTACCTATTCTGTGATAGTAGATAGTAACATACACAGTGAACTCAATTCGACTTCTCTCTAATATGAGGTCTCTCTGAGGGTGTTACCACATCAATCGGTCAACCGTCGATCGGATTTTGTGTCCATTTCAACCAGTCGGCCTAGTTAAGACTAGGTGAAACTCGATGAAAATTTCCGAGGAGTTAGTAGCTATTTGTCGCTATACACAGACCCTTTCTTGAGTATGTTGAAAGAAGTCAAAGTCAAAAGAATCTTTATTTCGTAAGTATTTAAATAAATTTGAAATAAGTCAAACGATTTACAAATTGAACTGAATCTACCACCACTTCGGAAAGTCGATCTGTTGAGAAGGAGTGCAAGAAACTCAACAGAAATCATCTTTAAAAAAAACACAATAACAATTTACAGCCAGGGAATTCCATCTCTTGCATCCGGATATCTTATAGTAAAACTTTTTATATAACTCTTATCCTTAAATCTATCGAAGGGTTAATCTTAAATATTTTGGAATTTTATTATAAAAGCGTACACATTGACCCATGAACGAGTTGGTGATCTTCTAGATTCTACTATTATATTTATTCATTAGGCAATCGAGTAAGTTTGATTTTGCACATACACTTTTACATACTCCTTAAAATTTTCACTATGATTGTATGTTTTTTTTATCATACAGGGTCCGCTTATAATAGTCAATTATATTTTAATAGCAGATTAGGAATGAAGAGTGGGTCTGAATTTCGAAAAAGAAAACAACATTTTTCAGACATTAAAATTTCAAGACTCTTCTCTGTGAGTCAAACTCAAATATTCTTTATTTCGTAAGTATTTAAATACATTTGAAATGAGTCAAACAACTTACAAATTGAACTGAATCTACCACCACTTCGGAAAGTCGATAAGAGTAAAATTTAAGATTGATCTACACTTTATGACTACATAGATTAGATTAGACACGTTTATATTACTTGCTGTGTAGTCATAAACTACAGATCAAACTTAAATTTCAATCACTTAGAAGAATTTTGAAATTTTAATTTATGGAAAATGTTTTAAAAAATAAAATTGTTTTTAGGAATTATGACCCACTCATCATTCTTAATCTGCTATTAAAATATTATTGACTATTATAAGGCGACCCTATATAAGTCATATAATCTGTCTCTGCTTTTAAATATTCTTTCTGTTGCCCAGTCACTAAACTTATCATCTGTTATAATTGTTTTTGATGCAAATACTGTATTATACTCACATTTAATTAAATTAAAAATGCAATTATATTCCTTAACGGGGTCATCATAACATTTAAGTTCCCACAACTCATCCAAATTGGAAGAGGCCTACGTCCAGCAGTGGACTAGCGCGGGCTGAGATGATGATGATGATCCAAGATATTACTTTTGAATCTCTCCAGCCGACCGTCGTTAATGGGTACAAACTTAAACCCTCTTCTTATACCTTATTTGTGCCAATATTAAAAGATGCTAATTGTCCGCTGTGATCCGATTTTGTGATCCGATTTTCGGATTTTCGGATTTCCGGATTCACCAGTCATCCGAAAATCACCACAGACAATGATATTTTTTTAGGATCACTGAGTTTAAGTAAAGCTTCCTCCATGATTTTTTCAAACAAATCATAAGATGAAGCTGGCCGCCTGTATACGCCTATTATTATAACTTTCCCTAGCTCAATACATGCCATTTCAATGGTTTTCAATGGTCTCAACAGAAAGACTAACAATATCTGTTCGTTTTTTAAATTTCATTCCTTTGTTTGTAATAATCAAGGAGCCGCCATAATTGACCTGGATTCTACTGTATGAACTAGCTTCTATTTGATGATTATTGAACTATAATATCATTTGATGGTCTTTTAGCCAGTGCTCCGTTACACACAAAATGTCTACTTTTTCTTGAATCATGAAAAGCTCAATTCGTATATCCTTATATTTTGATGAGCTACATTTATAACATTTTTGCTACATTTTAATTTTGCAGCTGGGGCATATGTCCTAATAATATTTTGATGATAGCTAGAAGTCTTATTATCTGTTGTCATTGCCTCTAGTTTAAATTAACTAGACTAGTCCTAATACTATTACTTGGAATGTTATATTCCAGTGGTTTTATAAATAAAAATGGCTGCTCAATAGAAGCAGAGGTTCGAGTCAAAATGACTGGTAAATCATGACTAATAATATATGATAGCGAAATTGCTATTTGTCGTATAGAAAAAGTTATGATCGAAAATAGTTGGCCGCGGGGTCCGCCACTTGCCGTAGAGATCACCGTCAAATACACAGAAAGTAAATAATTAATACAGAAGAATGATGTATCAATATAAAATTTATAATTTATTGAAGCTAAAAAAACTTAAAATAATAAAGGTTATGGCTAATACAATGATCGAAACGAATGAGTCCCAGTATTCGACAGTATTCAATGTAATCACAAGTTTATGTATATGGGCAGTTAGGTACTTAATTGTTGATTTGTTGCAGCAAAAAAATAAAAAAATGCCCTTAAAAGTTTGATCAATAACCAGTTAGAGTCGGATAAATTTGGCCATTCGGACGTAATATTCCTAAAATGGCGTTTTTTTCTTGAACAAAGGCAGGTAGCAACTTGAATGTAGTACTAATTGACGTGTAAAGTTACCTGATTACAGCTTACGAGTAAAAAAAAACTGCCATTCTCAGAGATATTTCAAAAATTGTATGCAAATATATGAAATTAGGGTGACCATGCTTATATTTTACCTACGTACATTTTTACCAACTGCCTTTTTATTACTTATTTTGTTTATTTATAATGTTAGTTCTTTTGTTAGATTTATTTTTATAGTTTCGATTCATATATTCGCTATTTCCTCTAAGAGCCTATTATATATGTAAGTCCACACTTATATTATAAGGCTGAAGAGTTTCTTTGTTTGCTTGAACGCGATAAATCCAAGAACAACGGGTCTGATTCAAAAACAACAACGTCTATCCCACTAAAGACATTGCTTACATTTTCAGCATATCATGTACGTGCTTAAAAGAGTTATTGTACAGAAGGCAGCAGATCAAGCGTTACTTTACCTGTCAACTTTCCCCAACCAATTTTAACTTAATGTCAAGGGAGAGTTCAGATTCAAGTAATTTTTTTTGAAATATTTGTAACGCTTGATGTGCTGCCTTCTGTACAGTGCCAAGAACTCGCTAGGTGGGTTGATGATAAAATATAAGTACACGTCAGTGACTCTCAAACTTTTTCGCCAAAGTAATATTAATAACTTTAATTTTCTGATAAATTAAGCTAATGCAGGATACTTTTGTCGATGACGTCATCACCGGAAGCCACGATGTGACCTCAGCGCGGTCCCTGCAGAAACAATTGGTTGAGGTTTTGGCTCAGGGAGGATTTCAACTTCGCAAGTGGGTCAGCAACAGCAGTGAACTCCTACATGGTTACCCTTCCGAGCATTTAGAGTCTCCCTTTCGATTGGTCTTCAAGATCCTCCCTCGGCATAGAATGGAGTTCAGGCAATGATTCGTTCATCTTTCCGGTAGCCAAGCCTAGTCGTTGCAGAACTAAACGGGAAATTTTGTCCAACATAGCTCGTATTTATGATCCATGCGGGTTCTTAACCCCAATCACCACAAGAAATGTAGGATAAAGTGGAAAATGGCTGACTCACCAAAAACTCCGCGGCTGGTTCAACGCAGGGTGATCGGAGACTTGCTGCAGCTATTCTCTCCTTTTGTGCTACATTCAATGTAGTAGTATGACCGACGCAAATTGATGGCGGCGGTTACCGTTACCGTTATTTGGTTATATGTTTAGCACAACGGTTTTAGGGTATTGGATTTGGAGGTTTCGATGCGCGGCGGTGATGTGATTCGTAAAACTCGTAGTACTCGAACGATGATGAACACGACGGCGTTGAAGAAGATCAGCGTACCGGTGTAGGTGCGATCGCGAGCGTACGTAGTTTCGAACTGTCAGCCAGTAGGAAAAGGAAGGGGTCCAGGGGAGGATAATGATATTTCTAAGACTACCCTCGAAAATGTTAACCATTCTGACATCCGTCAAGTATTAGTGTTCGATTCCTGAACAAATTAATTTTATTGTGATCTATGTATCATTTATTATGTTTATTCTGGGTAGAAATAAACCGTTGGCTGGAAACATCAGGTTTAGTTGTGTAAGTAGGTAGAGGTACATTTTTTTCTATTTTATTATAATTGTTTTATTGTCATACAGTGCACAATTACTAAATACTGAAGTTTTCAGATTAAAAAGTTTTTTCTCTCACAATTAGCGTTTCAACCGTCAAAATAGGTTTATCATTTAATTCACAATCAAAATCCTCAATTTGTATTATGAGCGGGGCGCTAGGAGTCTGTTAATATTTTAAAGAAACAATACCTATTCTGCACCGCAAACTCTCTCACTGACCGAGACTCTCTACATTTGAAATTAATTTTGGATGTTCGTTATAGGTGCTCATTACCAACTGAAACAAAAATCGTATTCTATATTTTTGGATGTTACTTAGGTGCCCAATAGCCTACGTTAATGAATATTGTTATAGGGTTAAAAATTTAAGAACAAATAAAAGATGGCAAGACTTTGATGTATTTGCGTAACAAAAGCAATGATAAAATTATTCTTCAAGTTTTTATTGTATTATTCTGTGTCCCTCTCGAATGACCATTTCTTCGATGCTATTGGTTTCCTATTAGTGACGTCATTTCCTACTCCTAAACTTTGTAAACTTAATTTTGAAGATGTGCTCTTTGCGACTCTTTCGTAATTGCATGTGTTTTTCCGTTCTCTACCAAACTTTGTGTTCCGTAGGGGAGTCCGTTTAATACAAGAAAATAGTGGAATCCTGTAAGGATGAGAGCTATGTGTAATTCTAAATCCTTACACATTAAGAATAACCTTTGTGACCCTGCTACGTTTTCTGGACTCTTTTGTTTTTGTGACTACCTTGGCTAACGTTTACCAGACCTGTATGTGGACCTGTTGGAGTGCCATTTTGACGACTTTGGCACACGTTGACTGGAGTTAGAAAGCTCTTCTATCTACCTTGACTGATCTGGAATTTTTTTGGTCAAAAGTGGCGCAAGCTTGACTTAAAAGCGGTGAGTTATGGTCTTTATTTATTTGTTTTAACAAAAGTTTACTTCATGGTAGTGATACTCATAATTGACTTTTTTTTGTCACAAAATAAGTACCACACAGTACAAACGATACTTAGTTTGGTTGATTAAATAGGTAACAATTTGAATTAAAACCCCTCACTTTTCGTGTCAGCAGTATCCTTTTGACTTTTTTCACTCTAGTAATTCGAAACAACTATAGTAGGTAATTCAAACATTCAGTGTAGTAATTCAGAGACAAAACCAGCCTAACCTGGAATGTTTATAACTTAAAACTGTTTGATTACGGACTTAGTATCAAAAAATAGTCTTCTATTTACAACGTTAATTTTGTTAGTGCGAAACCTAGCACATGGTTTAAATATTTTAAAGCTTCAAACCTGTTGCGGTGTCTTGCTTTTGTCGTGGGAGTGGAGTGAGGACACCTGGCGCGCGGCGCTTGTTGCTACCGTTTCATGCGAAGTAGGTACCTATTTGCACCATTTTAAATACATAAAGTAGGTACTAAATAAAAATAAATAAATAAAATCCCCCGACAATCACAACAGCTACATGGCCTCAAAGAAAGCAAAGCTTGTGTTGTGAGTTACCATATAGCGAACTGGAATGTGAAATACCACGCTCAGACCTGGAACATTTTTCGGAACAGTTTTCTTGTTCTCTGCGGGAATCGAACCCACAACCACTGGCCTATGAGACAGATGGGTTAACCCCATCACCAAAGTGGTCGTCATATAAAGGTAGTTGGTAAAAATCTACGTAGGTACAATATAAGCATGGTCACCCTAATTTCATATATTTGCATACAATATGTTTTTTGAAATATCTCTCAACTGATACTACATTCAAGTTGTTACCTGCTTTGTTGAAGAAAAAAACGCCATTGTATTTTAGGAATATTTTGTCGGACGGCCAACTTTATTGATCAAACTTTTAGGGGTATTTTTTAATTTTTTTGCTGCAACAAATTAACAACTAACTGCACATATACATAAACTTTTGATTAAATTTAAGTGCCAACGCTGCGTTATGCGGTCAAAAGCGTGTACCGTACGTCCGTATCATACGCGTAACCCCCCGTTAACACATGGTACGTTTTACTGGATACGTTTTACCGGACACGTTTTTTTTTCATCGATGGCGCATGGAGTTGTATGCGTGACTTCATTGGCACAGTATTCAGTATACGTATTTACCATACAAAAAAGGTATCCAGTACAACGTATCATGTGTGAACGGGCTGTAACGCAGCGTTGCTAGTATAATTTCATAAGTGTGCTTGCACAGTCGTGTCAATGGAATACTTAATTTGGCGCATTCCAAACGTCCGTATCGAACGTGCGTATGGTACAGACGTTGCCGTTTTGTATGAAACGCGCGTTCGAATGCGTAACGCAGCGTTGGCGCTAATACTATAGAATACTGGGACTCATTCATTTTCGACCATTGAATTAGCCATAACTTTTTTTTATTAAGTTTTTAAAGTTTTTTTTTTTTGGTGCAAAAAGTTAAATTACGAATTTTATATTCATATATCATTCTTCTGTATCAATTATTTATTTTCTGTATATTTGACGCTGATCTCTACGGCAAGTGGCGGACCCCACGGCCAACTATTTTCTATCATAACTTTTTCTGATTTCTCGAAGAAAGAGGCTGTGTATAGCGACAAATAGCTACTAACTCCTGGCAAAATTTCATAGAGTTTTAAGACTAGGCCGACTGGTCGAAATGGACACCGGATTTTTTGGCCTAGTAAAAACTATTGATCGATGTCGACGGTTCCATTCGTCGGTTGACCGATTGGTGTGGTAAGGTAGACTTCAATCTCACCTGATGTTAAGTGACGGTGAGATCAATGTTGGCAGAACACGGGATTAGGAAGGAACTTGCTCTGCATAAAATATTACCAGAACACATCACCCCCAGAATGGTTATATTCATAGAGTTACTTTTAATAGGTTATATTTGGCGGCAGATTTCAAATGAACGGTGTTCGCTAGCCAGCAGTGCGAGCACAGAACTTTTTCGACTCGTATGTTTACGAATGTTCGTATAGTATGGAGTCAGTTGCAAATTTTAATTTATCTATTTTACATTAATGATTTAACAATAAAACATGTTCAAAGACATTTTAAATTAGCAAGGCACATATTTATTTAAACTTGTCGTGGGACAGTGGCTAGTTTTCAATTGTTGCTTACAAACCTACTCCATACTATACGAACTTTCGTGAAAACACGAATCGATAAAGTTCTGTGCTCGCACTGCAGGTGGGCCCTGACGAGATCCTACCACTAAGCGAGCGTCATTCAAATTAATCGCCGTTCGTGACACGCTTATTTAGGTGCGGTAAAACAGTCCTAAGACACATTTTTAGGGTGTGCGAATGTTTTATAGAAACGGTATCTTACTTTCGAAACTTTTTTGTTCGAATTTCAAAACTTCGGAAACGTAATGACGAATTTGAAATTGATGGAGACGTGACGGATCTCTCAGCCATCAACGTACCTACGTTGTCATTGGAGCAATGTACAAACAAGTGAAATTGTAAAAAAAAATATTAGGCGCTTCATTGTTAGTTTTGTGTTTTTATAATATTGTTAATAATTTTATGAAAACCAAAATGTCTGGCAATATATGCTTTGGCTAAACATTTTTGGTTGAAGTTTAAAACATTAAAACAACAAAAAAAAAACATTTGAAAATCGTACATCCGAACTTCTGAAAGACGTATTTTCGGCGAAATTAAACATATAGGAAACAAAAATATGGGAAACGTTTTCGAACAATTAAAATTTGGAAATAAAAAATCGTGTTCGTGATAGGTAACCATAGAAACTAATACAACCTTAATGATTTAACTATTGAGCTACCATTAGCTACCACCATTTTATGACGATCGTAGCGTTAAACCTAACTTTAACAATAATTTTGAAATAAAAATTTGCAATTTCTTTATTAACAGATCTGTATAAGTCTAATTCATTTAAGAGTAGAGTGAATATATGAACTAATTATGCCCGTGTTATAAAAGCTCTCTCAAACTTAGATTATAACTCAAGCCTTCACTATCAATCCTGCACAGAGAACTGCCAAAAAATCTATACCAGTAGAGTTCAAATCTAAGTTAGCTTTTATGACACGAGCCTTAGCCATCATCACTTTCCGTTAGCTAAAAAGAATGACCACTGTTCTGTTCTTAACCACCTCGCTCTTAATTACCTTTCTTCCTATTTAAACTGCAATATCAACTAAGCAGGTACTTATAACCCAATTCGTTGTACGGATACCTGAAGACAAAAATCAGCCTTGGTAATTCCTTCAAAAATATCTTAAACCTTAGGTCGGCAACCTATCTTTAATCTCCTTATACAGGTGCGTACATCGCTATTGTAAAAACTTACATACATACATACATAACGTCACGCCTGTATCTCTTATGGGGTAGGCAGAACACCAGAGGTTACAAAACCATCTGATGTCACGTTTGACAAATTTGGAGATATTTTAAAGATGGAAAGAGACTATTGTAGTGACAGGGAGTCAGCCTATCACCCACAAAAACGCCTTTAAAACCTCTGTCCCTTGACTGACTTTTAAAGTATGCCCGGGAAGAGAAGCAGCTGGCACATTCTACGTTCTTCTTTCGCTCCCAGTCCAACATGGAAGTTTTTACCAAAGTACAAACTTTTTACCGAATAAAGGAATTTCGAATTTTGCACTGCCCTGTTCATTCCTACATTACCATGTCCATGTGCTAGATGTCACTTACAGTCGGATAAAACGTAAAAAGTATTTTTTTTTTCGTGTCTACAAAAGGAAAAAGTATTAAATGAAACACGGTGTACGGTGTAGTTAACATAGAAATAACAATAAAGTAGTATCTTAACATTATAAAACAATTAGGAAAAAAATAAAAATAAAATGGCCGATGTATTTAATTTTAACTTTATTACTTCTTACAATCTGTACATTTTGCCAGCCTTTCCAAAATGTATATATCATCTATAATAAACATTTATTAATGATTGCATAACATGTCTTAAAGATTATTTCAATAAAATATAAGAAAGAAATGTTCAGAACATTATTTCTAATTAATTGATAAACAATAAACCACATATTTTTTTTATACATTTCGGTTTCATAATCTATCTAAATGCTTACATAATAATTGAAGAATTAATTATTATTTAATAGATAGTTTGTACCTAGCTAATAATAGGTACTAATTCAACTAGATATCATTACTTTGTGTAAGTTATAAATCAAATTACCTACTATAGAAGTAAAATATTGCTCATAACCTCGTTTTTTCAAAATACCATATACATAGATACAGAATTTCAGACATTGAAAAGGTTAATTACACAAACTAATATACCAACCAAATAAATAATTAATTAATACACGGTTGTTTTTCAATCACCGGCCAATTTTCATTACACAATAAGTATCATTTATAGAAACGATTTTTGCAAAAAAAAGGTATGTATTTTTTTACAAGGAAATTAATATATTCGCTAACATATTAAGCAAAGCATGGACACTCTACATTACAAATGAATACCTTTAAAATAAAGACGATAACATCAAAAAATGAAATGCCGCGTCGCAGTAGCTATGTTCATCAACAGCGGCTATTTGAAAAGGTATTTTTTTTTTGTACTGAGTGATACTTAAACCTTTATGTAGGTACGTTTATATCGTATCAAAGAAAATAGGCTAGTGACTAAAAATCAACCCTGTATGTTGGATATGCTAGCAAAAATTAAGACCTAACCCAGTAAAGTTAAAGATTGTTTTACAATGTAGCCTAGAGGCGAATCAAAACTACTCTAACTCATGGTTATTAAATTTAAAGTAAGTTTAAAAAAAATCATATATCCCTAAAAGCGCAAATATAGAAAACGTTGCAAAATTACTTCAAATAAACGTAACTTAAAACAATAACGGTACAACAGAATTGTATTTCAAGTCTCTTGCAATTTCAACAAAAACATTAACGCAAATTATCATACTCCAACATTCACAATGGATAAAATATTCAAAATCGTATAATTGTTATTTCAAATTAAATTATGCTGAAAGTAAATAATGAAACCTAAAGGAAAACAGAATACATAAATCTATATTAGTTTAACGATAGGTTGCAACTTACGTTTACAACGAAGATGTTATTTTAGTTCCGTAATAAATTAAGACTAGATTACAAAAAAGTTACCAACTCAAAAACTGACACTATTCTTATAAAATTTTTTAATTTTCAAAACTTGTTAACATTAGAATAAAAAACTAAATATTCCTATCAGTTTATAAGTTTAAATCCTTTATTGAATAATGTAAGTAATCTAGCTGTTAAGTTAGTGTAATTAAAGTTTGACAATAAACTAGAAAGCCTCTTAATTTGAATTTGGCAACATTCGGGAACACTCGGAGACAGGTTAAGTTAATTTGGTGAATTTGTTCGGTTTATTGAGTTTGGTTAACTGGTTCGAGGGCACCTTCTGTAAATAAAAATAGAATTTAAATACTCTTAACATATAAACCTTTATTGTAGGTACAAAAATAGCATAGTAAAATAATAAGCACATAATAATTTTACAAAGGCAGCCTTATCGAAGAGAGATTTCAACCAGGACTGCACTTAAAAGGGAAAATTAGGATCGGCTTTGAAATAAACACATATATACCTACAGGTATAAATACGTTTCATTTCATTTCAGTTCAATCTTTAATGTGAGGTTTTAAGCGAATTTTGTTGTTTGTTGGTTTTTAAAAATAATACTTCAGTGGCACATATCTTCAGGTAAGATTAAGTTTTAGCAAAATTAGTCACTAATAAAACTACATACATGTATACATACATAACTTCACGACTGTATCCCTTATGGGGTAGGCAGAACATCAGAGGTTATAAGGCCAACTGATGTCACGTTTGACTAATGAGGTATTATAATGATTGCTAGAGGCTATTGCAGTGACAGAGGGTCAGCCTATCGCCCACAAAAATGCCAATAAAACCTCTGTCCCTTAACCGACTTTTACAGTATGCCCGGGAAGAGAAGCAGCTGGCACATTCTATGTTTTTCTTTCGCTTCCAGTCCAGCATGGAAGAAATATAAAACTACTGAGTATATAATGCAGAGCCACATTGACCTTTTCATTTTTACTACAAAACGAAATTCACGTGCATATTTAATAGTTATAGCACCTTAAATGGGAAAACTTCGGGTCGTACAAGAGAGGTTTTAAAACAAGTCGGTTATTATAAAAAAAAAATAAGAAGCACTTGTACAGGCTGAGCTGAAACAGTTTATTAATTATCTACGGCAAACGGCACTTTTTTTAATACTTCGACATAAATTAATCTTTTAATTAATCTTCATGAGTACTGTTTTACTCATATTCAAATATTAACAAGTTAAGTTTGTTTTGTTACGTAACTATTACGTAATAGGCGACAAAAAACTGACCCTCGAAAATGGCAACTATTAAATTACTTATGACAAAAAGGTCAAACGGTCATAAAACCACATTAACAAAAGGGCACTGACCGAAGCAAAACATCAATGTTTTGATGTTTATATAGTATAACGGGGCCGAAATTTAACCCTTGACACACATTGTAAAAAGCTAAACTATGTTGAACATACCGTCCCCCCATTTTTTGCCACGCATCCCGAAAAAGCCCATCTGGCTCTTTCTCTTCGGCCATGGCCCGTTCTGATCCATCAAAAGTCGAATTTCCTGGGCTTGCTGGTTCTTCAAGTCCTTTTTGCCGCGAACTCCGATGAATCTGCCGCGGAAAGTCAGGTCATAAGGACGTTTATTCTGGAGTGACTTTTTCCCGCGAACGCCAAAGAACTGGTGAATGTTTGCTGCGCGTTTTTCGATGTCATTTGTAGTTTTTTCCAGCGATTCTTCTGAAGAAGTTAAAGGTGGTTTAGAGTCGCCAGAATTTTCCATAGATCCTTCAGTTTGTTCCAACTTAGCCAAGTATTCGTTAAGGAAATCATTAAGGAATGGAAACTGAGGATTTTCGATTGCATCATTAGCTGCGTAATCAATTTCTCCGATGAGGGAGCCTTGTTTCTTTGGTAAGTACTCGTAACTGTCAGGAAGATAATCAGTTTCTTCCTTCTTGCCGCGCATGCCAACAAAACCCATGGGGGCTCGTTTGTAATAAGGTTCAGAATCGTTTATTAAGTCATATATGTTCTTTTTGCCTTTAACTCCGATGAAGAACTGAGGTTTCCTTTTGAAGAAGTGTTCGATCTCTTCCTGGTCGAACTTTTTCCCACGCATTCCGAGGAAGCCTTGCGGGCCGCGCTTGGACAACTCCTGCGCTGCCACGGCTTGCAGCAGATGCAGCGCGATGAAGATGAAGCATGCCTTTGATAGTCCCATGGCTGATAATTGATCTGTAACAAAGGAAAAGTTTTTATTAGGCTTTGTTATTTCTGTTTATTAAAATAACAAGTAGGGCTACTAATCAAGTACAAACAGTTTCTAAAATTTGATGGCTGAACCAAATTTGGTATATTTTTCATATGATTATGAAAAATAATCATGGGGTGGTAAGGCTTCTACGGTGCCAGAACTTTTTGCAAAACATTATTTACATTTAAAATGTATTACATTAGGGACACACCAACTATGTGACACCAATAAAGATAAGCCTTTTGTGTATTTTGTAATTCACAGATACCGTTACACTTAAAGCGTATATTTTTTATATTACCTTTAATCTATACTAAAACGATTAAGCCGAAGAGTATGTTTGTTTATTTGCATACGTTTATCTCCTAAACAATCAGTAGAATATGAAAAAATATTACAAAGATTATGTGAGATAAATTGAGGAAATATGCTGAAATAACCGATAAAAAGCTTCTGGTTTATTATGAATATCTTTCAATGAAAGCCGTTCTAAAATAAATCCTTTACAGAATACTCAACGTTGCTAAACTATTTTCAATATTTAAATCAAATTATGAACCTAACCACGAAATGTTATCTGCGTTTATTAGCTTCAGGTTATGTAAGCGTTTATAAAGTTAGCTTAAACTGCTCTTCAATAAACACGTAGTAAATGCGACTAATCTGCGTAATGGTCCCTCTAACAATCACCTAGTCTTTAAACTCTGTCACATATTATGGACACGAGAGTAATATCCATGCTGGACTGGGAGCGAAAGAAAAACATAGAATGTGCCAGCTGCTTCCGACTGTAAAAGTCAGTTAAGGGACAGAGCTTTTATTGGCGTGATTTGTGGGCGATAGGCTGACTCTCTGTAACTACAAAAGTCTCTATCCATCATTATAATACCTTCAAAGTCAAATGTGACATCAGATGGTCTTATAACCTCTGGTGTTCTTTCTACCCCATAAGGGATACAGGCGTGAAGTTATGGTTGTATCTATACTAATATTATAAAGGGGAAACCTTTGTATTTTTGTATGTTTGTATTGAATAGGCTCAAAAACTACTAGACCGATTTCAAAATTTCTTTAACCATTACTTAGAGGGATTCTTCCGAATCCGTATAGGCTACTTTTTATCCCGAATATCCCGCGGGAATCGAAATGGCGCGGGTAAAACCGCGCGCAACAGCTAGTGTACTTATATCCCGGTATAATTTTATGAAGAGCAGTTGCTCCCAAAAACCCAGTACTGATGGTATTTGACCACATGGTCAGTTACCATCATGTGGTCAAATACCATCAGGTGAGATAAAATCAAACACAGGCATAGTCACCGATATAAAGACTTGAGTATAGATTCGCTGTCAAATTTCCTTATACAGGGTCCGCCTATAATAGTCAATTATATTTTAATAGCAGATTAGGAATAATGAGTGGGTCTGAATTTCGAAAAAAAAAACATTTCTCTTTAATATTTTTCATAAATTAAAATTTCAAAATTCTTCTCTGTGAGTAAAATTGAAGATTAATATACATTTTATGACTACATACAGTTAGATGGAAACGTTTTTATTATTTGCTGTGTAGCCATAAACTACAGATCAAACTTCAATTATGTTCACTAAGAAGGAAATTTATATTTTTAATAATATTTTTGATAAATTTTAATTTATGAAAAATATTTAAAAAAAAAAAAATTTTTTTTCGTAATTTTGACCCACACATTAGTCTTAATCTGCTATTAAAATATTATTGACTATACAACGTGTAACAAAATGGAAAGATAAAACTTAAGGGTTAGCTTCTATACCATACGTAGAATATACAGTAAAAGAATTGGCATGATCAGTGCTGGTATAGACTTTCATACAAATTTATTTAATTATTTTATAGCAAAATATTTTGACAACCCTAGTCAACCTAATAAGCTAAACAAGACTTGTGCCGCAGTCAGTGACCAGTCTTAGTTACCCTTCACTTTACTTTACGCCATCTGTTATCGAATAGATTTCATCAAAAGCTAACAGCTGTTTTTAGGGTTCACACTTAGATATTTTGATCTAAACTTTGAACTTGTTTTTCGGCCGAACCGCAAGGATAACAAATTTATGTTACTGTTACTTATAAACTACATCACCAAACATACAATTCCCTTAAGTATTATCTCTTCATTATGTTACACGTTGTATATAAGGCGACCCTATAGAACTGTACTTTTTTATACTTAAGTAGGTATACATAAAGGTGACTTAAGTAGTGTTGAAGTCTGACTAAGCTTCTAGAATATAAAAAATAACCTCAGACCATAATGAATAGACTCAGGCTTTGAGCAGCCTAACACCAAACAGAACACTTTCATAAGTAATTTCGGAGGTTAAAACCTTGACGTCTGCCATCGTGGCTCCCTCTGACGGTAAATTATGTAAATCCTAGGCTTTTTGAACATTCGCACCTCGCTGAAGTGGTCCCTAGAGACTTGTGGCACTGCGGAAAGTCACGATATGAAAAAACTTAACTTTCGGTGGAAACCTCTTTTTGTTTACGTTTCGGCTTTTACTATATGCTTTAGGAAATATGTTGAATCAACAGATACAGCTCATAGAAATACCTACGGTTATATTATGTTTGTGAAAGCAACTCTGTTTGCCTGTAATGCAAACAATCTGCGCTCGTGACCTGCTCTAAGCTACCCGTACATTTTCTGTTTTTTGACTAACATCAAAAAATGCTCGATGCTCAATTTGGACGGGCGGCGTTCGTGCGCCCGTCTAAATTGCGCGAGCACGACTTGCGCCTGTGTGAGTGATACTTGCTCCTCTGTGCGTGACGCTCGTAGCCAGCTCGACGCAATCCGTGAATTGTCGGTTTTTTAGACAACGTCAAAGGGACTCGGATTGCAAATTGGATAATTACGAGAGCGTTATTGTAACGATTTTGATGTCAAATTAAAGCTCTGGGTATAAAACCAATTTATCCATTTGAATCATGTAAATCAGTTTACTCGTTAAGGAGATAATTTAAGAATTAATTTGTATCGCGAAATTGTAAACAACCAGAACTTTTGAAGGTTTTGTTTTATCATCTGTAGTCCTTTTATACAATTCTGTGCCCCACCAACGTCGCAGCATCGAGGCCTTTGGAGTTTTTTCATGAGTACAACGATTAGCTTTTGCTCATGACTCCGTTGACGAATAAAACTTATCTATTTAGTATCCATAGCATTCTATAGTATTCTTAAGAAAACTTTATTTGGCCTAGAAAACGTTCAATCAACGTTGGAAATATTTATTTATTTTTAATTCACCTAACCAGACACCCATTGACTTCAGGTTACTTTTATTGATGCACACCTACTCCTACATCTCCCTAGGAATGTATGTTTAAGCTTCAGCTCTCTACGCCTAGTAGTTATGGCTGTACGTTGTCGATCAGTCACTCAGGCGAGTTTTAATATAGGTATGTATGATACTGATGAAGCTCTGATAAAAATTAGAGCACGAATCAGGTCTTCGAACTCTCGTGTGATCTATTAACTTTGTGAAGTGTCGCGGAGTGAGGTATTATCAAATGCCGAGCATTAGAAAACCGATTTCAATAACATTTTTAAATCCTTGTCAAAACTTTGGCTGAAGTGAAATGACATCTATGTAGGTATATATCCTCCGCTTTCCATTATCCATTAAATTTCTGTGGGCCACCTCTGACTTATTGTGATCTATCAAATGAAATAAGAATCATCAAAATCGATTCATTATTGACCAATTAATCAAGTAACAAACATACACATGATTTGAAAACCTCTTCCTTTCGGAAGTCGGTTGAGAAGTATGTGTTTGGCGACGGACCGTGCTTGCGAGAGATCAAACATGAAGAGAAAAAAATATAATTATTTACTGTAAACTTAACCGAAAGTTAAAGAATTGATTACGCAACGCATGGTTACGCTAGCGTTGGCAGCGATCCGCGTGCCAGGTCACGTGCCGCGATTGTCTCAGTTGTATGTAAAGGTAATAGCAACAAAGTAGTATTTATTTATGGGGAATTCTAGAGAAAAATTAAGTACATACCTATTAAAAATAAAAAATTAAGTATAAGTACTTTTATTACATAATTATGATCAGAATCGAACACAGAGTGTCGAAACATTCAGAAACTAAAATTTTACCTGAAAATTTCACCCTGTATACACATGAACCTGAAATCTTACTCTATACCTAAGTCTTATATATATATTCTTCGTCAAAAGAAATATAAAACAAAAACAACAAAGGCTCAACAAACAGGCGCTATTTTTAATGGCTTTCATACTGACAAGCGCGTCTAAAGGTGCTCATTAGAACATCTTCCGTCTCATTTCTTTATGTTTTATCTCACTTGGGGAAATGCGGACTTTGAGGTACAGTAAGGTAAGATGTTGTTGGTTTGTTGTGTGTAACGTTTCTTACCTACATGTAAATAGATAGCGATTAATGTTACTATCCAACCAACTGAGTAATGACCCACAACAAGTTCAATTTGGCAAATCATCTAAATGCTAGTAGGTCGAAATTCGCTTGAAGATAGGTTTCCTTGGTGACGAACTTCATTTCATTTGTCGCTGAAATTATTAATGAGTACAGAATTCGTACAGTATCTAAAAAGTCATAAGTGTATTATACGCAATAGACCTTACAAGTTTGACAGTTTCAAACGAATTTTCAGGAAAATGGATCATAATTCAGTTGGTTCGATGGTACATACGTTTAAAAAGAACGAATATACATTGAAGATATTAAGTTGTTTAAGTAATACGTGGACATTAAAATATATTTATATTATTAAATGCTATTTTAGGTACTTCACAGGGTTGCCTGATAGAGAACAAGGGATAAGGCCACTTAAATCCCTTTATCTTAATATATAAAACTGTTCCGTTACTGACTGAGTGACTGACAGACAACGTACAGCCATAACCAATAGGTGCAGGGAGTTGAAATTTGGAACACACATTTCTTAGGGAGTGTAGAGAAGCACTAAGGAAGGAATTCCCAAAATTTTCGCGGGAACAGGAAATATAGGATGTTCTCATTTGTAAGAATATTATTATTCCTTGAGTACACGGATGTGGAACTAGGTCCAAATGTTCCTCAATATGTGTCCGGTTTTACTATGGAAGGAATTCCTTACAATATTGAGCAGAACTGTAGTCATTGTCTCAAGTGGTACTAATACAGGATTTTATGCCTTAAGACCATTGGCTTAAACTTGCTTGCATCGATAAAAATTTAAGGATTCTCTCTATAAAAACCGAACAGCTCAGCATAATGGATTTGAGAGTGAGGTTTTCATGATTAAATTTTAGTACCTTAAACAAATAATAATAATAACAATATTTATTTATCGTGTCATCTTGGCTCACTTGTTAGTGAACAAAGTAAGTAAAATTTTTCAAATTTGTTTCGTGACGACTTAATTGATGTGCTTACAAAAAGACATTGTAGAAAACTCAACATACATAAAAAATAACTTAGGCGGCAGGACTAACATATAACATTTTAAAAATAAATGCAAACTGATGGGCAGTGCATATCGTAACATGTGAGAGAGTAAATATACATAAAGGTTGTATTTCTGAATATCAATACATTTAAATAATACTACTTTTTAACCGGATTAATCGCGTATAATTTATATTTTACATTTTAACTCGACGTTTCGGTGTCTTTGCAGACCCCGTGACCTTTGTCACTCGTGACCACGGAGTCTGCAAAGACACCGAAACGTCGAGTTAAAATGTAAAATATAAATTATACGAGTTTAATCCGGTTAAAAAGTAGTTTTATTTAAATTATGAATCGTGAAAACTTAAGACAATACCAATGCATTTACATACGCAAAACACTCTAAAGATTTACTAATCTGTAGTTAAAAGTTTAAATAAGCCAATTGATCAGCTTAACATAAACTTTCGATAGCAGATCTGCAAACGAAAAGAATGCCAATAAAATTAGTAAAATGACTCTATAGTGTACTTAAAATTAAAAATGTATAATTCAAAGCTGACCTTACAAGTTTCCTCCTAAAAATTCGCCTAATGTTGTCATCCGACTTAATATTACAGTAGATACGGAATCCCGGGGGACGCATCAAATATTTTCGTATTTTGATTACTTTTTGCATTTTACGTAAACTCCAGGCACTTATAGTTGTTCTATTAAAACTGAAGAATCTTATAAAAACTGTGAAGAAAACAATCTTATGATAAGTTTTTCTAATATTTACACGACATTACCTTGCCTAAAGAAGGTTTATTAAAGAAATTGTGTTATGGATATTCGACAACATGTATCTGTGTTTATCACACAAAGATACAGTTCAATAAGGTTCATATACAGCACCTCTAGCATAGAAGGAATTTTTCTATAGTGTTCCAAGTGGACGTCATTATTAAAAAAGTAACTACTATTTAAACGGTGCTCAATCCATTTCAACGCATTTGATAACCCTTTATAGAATAGAAGTCGTCGTGGCGCCGTGGTTACTGTGCATATCAAACGATATCGCAAGTTAAGCGCGCTCGGTGCGGCCGGTATTAGGATGGGTGATCGCCGACCATTCATTTCTCCGTGCTTCGTTAGGGGGCACGTTAAGCAGTCGGTCCCGAGTGCTGTATACTTGTATACAGTAGTCGTTAGGGTTTGTCAGAAGCCATTTCGGCACCCTGAAATATCTGACATCCACCAACCAGCACCGGGCCAGCTTGGTGGATTATGGCCTAAACCTCCTCGTCACCCAGAGAAGAGACTCATAGCCCTGCAGTGGGCTCATTACACGGAGTTGTGATGATGATGATGATAACAACTTAACTAACCCCTTGAGAAAGTAGGCTTTATTTAATCGAAGTTACGAGTAAACCGCATGAAGCTACAAGTAATAAAAAACTTATCGACTCCAACAGGTGACTCACGACAAAAGGAGCTCTCAGAAACATTCACCGAAGACCTTTAACATTTTAGTATCTAAAAAAAATATGTATGCCGATCAATTTGGCGACGTTCTTAAAAAGGGCCTAGTTAAAAGTACCCGTAACCGGCGATCATGTATGAAAAGATTAATGAAAGTGGAGGAAGCGAAAGAGGTATGTCTGGATCGGAGCAATTGGTGTTCCCTTGTCTGTGCTTACCCCAAAGGGAGACAGGCGTGAGGTTATGTATGTATGTAAAAAATACTCTACTATCCATTTAATTTAAATAAACATCACGTAGAAAGAACCCAACCTGTATCTTACAAATAAAACATAACTTATTATGACTAAATGTTCCGCCACAACAAACACACCAAAACCACGATCTTTAACAAAACTTAACCCCAAATAAATATCGTGGCGGTAACAAAAACGAAATATTGCGACATAATCCTGTCACGATAATAACGTTACCCATGTAACGCTATTATTTTCAATACACAGTGTGGAAAAACGGTTTGTTTGCGATAATGAACTGTTTCTGTTGCGAGTCACGTTTGGGTAACGAGTGGTCGTATGGGCGTGAGTAACGCACTGGACGGGCTGCGGACTATGAATACGGCCGCCATGTAGGCACTGAATATGGCACATATTTAATGATTATAGTATACGTTCGACTTTTCTTTTATGTTTCTTTCCTCAATTGAATTGTATTTTTTTGTTTCGTCAATTTTAAATCGTTGTAGGTATCACACTTCAGATATAGTCTCATATTTGACGACCACTTTGGCGATGGGGTAAACTCAGACGCCGATTCCCGAACAGAACAAGAAAAAAATGTTCCGTGTCTGGGTGTTTATCTATTTATCTATACTAATATTATAAAGAGGAAACCTTTATATTTTTGTATGTTTGTATTGAATAGGCTCAAAAACTACTGGACCGATTTCAAAATTTCTTTTACCATTACTTAGAAGGATTCTTCTGAATCCGTATAGACTACTTTTTATCCCGAAAATCTCGCGGGAATCGAAATTGCGCGAGTAAAACCGCGCGCAACAGCTAGTGTATTTATATTCTAGGTTCCCCTCTAGTTCGCTACATGGTATCCCATAACACAAGCTATGCTGTCTTGGGTGATTGTCTTGGGATTTTATTTTTTATTTTAGAAGTCACAACACAGTCTATTGGTTTTTCAATCGCAATAGTAACTTTAAACCAAAGTTCGCGGCGCGCGTTCGCATGACACGAAACCAAATGTAATTTTTCCGGTGAGGCTGCCGTAGTGGTTGCTGCCGGGTTGCGACAAATACAATTACTCGCCCGTTGTCGCCGAGAGAGATGCACTTGTGTGTACACATTGCTGTCCACGTGTTTGTATATAAACCCATGGAATAAAAACCCACATGTTACTAACGGCCGGTCTCAATAACTTGCCAAACAGTTAAAGTAAAGATAGAAATTCCTATACTATCTCTAGCTCGAGTGACATATTTTTGACGCATTTCACATAAATTTCTACAGGCAGTAAGACAAATTTGCCATTGAATCTGCCAAAAAATGCAATTTCTTTCACCTGCTCTCGTGTTTGATGAGATACACGATATGTTTTGACGGAAATTGCGCTACGCTAATATGAGATTGTCAAAAAAGGCAATTTCACTCAGTGTTCAGCGCTTGCTTGGCTACGCACGATATATTTTTAAGGAAATTAGGCACTCAAAATATTTTAAAGGTATTTGTAATACAATTTGTGGCGTCCTCCGATGTGACCCACAGAGAATCAATATATTATTACCTATTAATCAAACGTGCTCGATAAAATCAATACCAAGATAAGATTAAATATTGTTAACTTCTGTACACGTATATTTTGGTATATAAGCTATTTCTTTATCTTAATAAATTGTCACTCTAGATTTAATCGTGTCTTGCTTTAAAACCCTTTTCCTGGTCGTAATACAATTGTAAAACAATTGAACGTGATTCAAGTCTAAGACGCACTTCAGCCATATTAACTTAGTACTTATCAATAAAGGGCAAGATCGTCAGCCCCTTTTTTAAGCAAAATGGTCAGTTACTTATGGTTTTCACATAATTTTCAGTAACTTATCGTTTTTTAAATCGTTTAAGAATCCAAAAACATTTTCATTATGTTTCTAACACCGCGTTATACCTTAAAAGGCCAAAAATGTAGGGAGCAAAAGGTCTGTTCCTTTTTTAATTCATTGTCCTTCTATCCATCTTCGTAAAAAATCCATTCGTGACTATTTGCTATCGTAATTTAATTGAGTACTGTCAAAGCATTTCACACCAATTTAATTTATTTTCTTCGTTTTGATCTCTCATTTATAAATCTCTCCAAACACCTGACTAAATTTTAACGCGCGTTTAAATCCATTATGTTAAATGGACGACCTAAATTGTTTTCCTCTGTAACCGCATCTTCACATTTCGACTTTATGTAAAATAGAACCTTTCAGATGCAAAGAAGAATATTTATCTTCTAATTGACAGATATTTCTTTAAGAGATGTCACGATTATTCTTTGTTCTGAGGGTTTTGTGAGTGTTGACTTGATCCTACGCAGGACTGTATTAATTAACAGTCGATTTTTATTTTTATGTTGAAATACAAGGTTCTTTTGTAGAAAAAATAAATGGAATTCAAAATTCAAAAAATTCATCTTAGGAATTTCACAAAACACTTGATGAAGTCAGTCATCACATACTTCGGCTTTAACTAGTTGTTGATAGTTGTTAAATAAGATATTACAGTAGACCAAGAGACAAAAAAAGCCGGCGGAAAAAAACTCATCTCTTATAGAATTATCAAATTAATACAAATAGGTATAGTACAAATTTACCGTGACATGAAAAAAAAACAAACACAAGACAGCTGATTGTGAGAGCCAATGTCATGCCACAACCAAATTGCTTACATAGCAGATGCAATGAGCTATAGATGCACAATACGAACATGACAAACTGGGACCAGAGTATTTGAACAAGAATGGAATAAAATAGTCATAGTATCATTAGCAAAGATTAGAATTGAATTAGAATGGAAAGATTAATAAACGTGGGGGAAGCGAAAGAGGTATGTCTGGATCGTAGCAATTGGCATTCACTAGTCTCTGCTTACCCCAAATAGAGACAGGCGTATGTATGTAAAAAAAACGGGATTTTAGGTGAAGTTTTTTTTTGTGATAAGTAGTTAGAAGTTTACAAACGAAATGTGGTGCATTCACATTCAATTTTAGAACCTTATTGTGAGAGGTTAAGGGTTTCGATTTCCAGACAGTCTAGTTTGGCAGATGTACGATGACTTAAAACGCGATAAAACGTGAAAGTGTAACAAAAACTTACGCTTAAAATTTTTTTTTTATTTATTACATTAGATGAAATTCATTATTAGTGACAAGAAACTGAAAGTAGCAAAAAATATGAAAGTATGATATTGTAGCAAAAAAGTTACACTTTATTTGTAACTGCTATCTGGAAGAACCTTTAAAGTTGTGTTAATTTGTCAGTTAAATGAAAACTTACATTAGTCTAACAAATTATTTCTTTAATAAGCTTAGTACTTTATCCAAAATTAATATTGATAATAAGATTTTTGTTACTGTTTTCCTTGATGTCTTAGAGGTTAAAAAAGGTTGACTAGTTCCTAATATTTCTCAGAATCTGATTTCACACGGATAAAACCGCAGGAGACATCTAGTATAAAATAACCACAACTTGTAATAAAGGCGGAACGAAGGCATTCTTATATTTTCTTAGGATCGCATATTATTAAAAAAAGTAAAGTTGGTACGCAATTTCATTTGTTTTGAACCTCGCTCGGGATATTACGTGGAACAATGTGTGTCCCAGCGAGTGCTCTTAATAATATACCATTTTCTCATTTTTCCACTTGTAGCAGTTTTTAAAGTTAAAGTTTAGTTTAACATAACTACCGTGGCTTACGAAATGTTGTAGAAATGTAGCGTTTCACCGAATTTCACTGGGATGTTAAGGTTATTGTAAAAAGATAAAAAAAAAATCTTAAGTTGTCCCAATTCAATCAATTACATAAAATTGTTGCTAATTTGGCAGCATATTACGGAATAAAATACACTTTTTAGAGATAGAAAACGTTCTTTTCGAAGTAGCTAGGCCAAAACCTTTTACTATTGAACTACTAAATGCAGATAAACCTACCATGCGTAAATAAATAATAAGTATTTCAAAAATTCGAAAAAAGTCTACACGAGAACTGAAAGGTTGTCTGGCCGACCTTGTACCGACTGCGCTGAACATTGCTATACCGGCTTGATCGACTGATCCGATTCACTTTTTAGCTACATACATACAGCCAGTTTCAATAACCTACCAAAGCGTTAAAGTAAACAGTAAAGATAGGAATTGCTATACTATCTTGTATCAAAACTGTCACTTGAGCTCAAAATAGTATAGGATTTTTTATTTTTACTTTCAATTTAACTCTTCAGTTAGTTATTGAAACCAGCCAATAGACGGACACATGTTCAAACTCATAACACCCTTTCTAAGTGTGATTATTCAAAAGACAACTATCAAATCGTTTCGTCCCATTAAAACAGCCTCTTATGTAAAGTTTTTCGATAAAGGATACATCAGGAACGTGAAAAATGTAATCTAAATGTAAAGTAAGTCGTGCCTACACACATAATTTTCAAAAATTTTGATATTATACCTGTTTTAATGTGGATCTTTTTCTTGAGTATCACTATACACGTCCACGTTTGGTACAGTCAAGCACAAACTTATCAGGGTTTCCTAAAGTCTGGTATCTATTCCTATTATTACGGTATAGTCGATAGAAAAAGTTGTTTGGTAAAATAAAACTTTTCCCGTAAGTTTGTAGCACGATTAGCATATATTTATATTTTCAATTATGTATTTTTTCACCCGAGTAATTACTGAGAATAACATGACTTTTTAGCGAGCTATTTATCTAAGATTTTGCCTGATGGTAGGATCCCTTTAAGGTCCGTCTGGCAATCATCATCATCATCATCATTCAGCCAGGAGATGTCCACTGCTGGATATAGGCCTAGCAATTGACCGACCTTAATATAAAATCTGATACCAAATGGCTCAGGTCTTCCCTAAGCACTCTTTGCTGTCATCTGCGACCTCATCTTCCCTTACCATCGGGTGAGGTTGAGGTCAAACTCAGGTTTGACCTCAACCTCAAAAAAAAAGAATATAATATTAGTCAGATGTTGCAAATACATTGTAAGCTCTTTAATTTTTTTGTTATTTATCTTAACACATTAAGTATCTTATTTACAAATCGTGTATTTCATCGATAAGCCATTAGTGTGTTATTAAAGACTAGCTGTTGCGCGCGGTTTTACCCGCGCAATTTCGATTCCCGTGGGATTTTCGGGATAAAAAGTAGCCTATACGGATCCGGAAGAATCCCTCTAAGTAATGGTAAAAGAAATTTTGAAATCGGTTTAGTAGTTTTTGAGCCTATTCAATACAAACATACAAAAATACAAAGGTTTCCTCTTTATAATATTAGTATAGATGACGTTAATACTGTTAAAATAAATTCGTCATCGGTGACATTTGCAACTGCCTGTAGTTGATAACGTAAAGTGCTAGTAGTTCATAAAGATAGCAGACCATTTAGTCAATATGTCGCACATATCGGATTATTAAAGCTATCATTGCTAAGCTTATATAAGTACCTATTCTATTTCAAGTTAGAATAGGTAACCAAAAAAGGGTGCTGAAAATTGTTGACGTTATATACTCGTAAAACGGATTTTGAGGTATTCCGTTTCGTGCGTTTGATGGATGTGTTTTTTTTTTACATACATACATAACTTCACGCTTGTATCCCTTATGAGGTAGGCAGAACACCAGAGGTTACAAGACCATCTGATGTCACGTTTGATAAATTTGGAGGTATTATAAAGATAGAAAGAGACTATTGTAGTGACAGTGAGTCAGCCTATCGCCCACAAAAACGCCTTTAAAACCTCTGTCCCTTAACTGACTTTTACAGTGCGCCCGGGAAGAAAAACAGCTGACACATTCTATGTTTTTCTTTCGCTCCCAGTCCAGCATGGAAGCATTTTTTTTTCTTGTGTTTATTTAATGACATAATAGATAAAGATGTTTGAAGTTTATATATTAAATGCAACAACATAGCAACCTAGGAAAGATTGTAATTTCCAGAGCAGGTAAGTACACTAACTATCCTGTTTTTCCACCCAAAATATACTTAAGCTTTATTTGTGTTGTCTCAAAGTAAGTTTTTATATAAGGCTGTTTACTAGTCACCGACCAAATATTTTTTATACAATAAGTATTATTAAAAGAAATGGTCTTCCATGCTGGACTGGGAGTGAAAGAAAAACATAGAATGTGCCAGATGCTTCTCTTCCCGGGCATACCGTAAAAGTCAGTTAAGGGACAGAGGTTTTATTGACAGTTTTGCGGGCGACAGGCTGACCCCCTGTCACTGCAATGGTCTCTCTTCATCATTAAAATACCTCCAAATTTTGTCAAACGTGACATCAAGTAGTTTTATAGCCTCTGGTGTTCTGTCTACCCTATAAAGGATACAGGCGTGAAGTTATGTATGTATTAATTTCCTTAATATTTTAATTATTATTAATATTTAAGGCTATCATACATAATTCCAGACTTTTAAACTTTCACATTTATAATGTTAGTAGCATTAGTCACTCACTGCCACTCAACTGAACAATAATTTACGCGATCAAGAATGAATCGGATCGCAGCTGCACTTCGACTTGTTGACAACTCCGTTTTATTACTCCGCTGTAGTTTTAATTGTGGCTGCACTTTGCTCCTACTTACCTAGGTAAGGGTGTGGGTAGGTTGGATACTTGGGACAGTTATATCATCATATTGTATTAAATAAATTTCTGTGTCATTTACAACTGTCAGGCATGTAAAGTTTTAGTATTCATCGGCCTGGTTGCTTTTTATCATATAAAATTTCAAAATTTTTGTTTTGAATTTTTGTTGTGGACTTAATATTTTTTTTAAAGCATAAGGCACAAAATGTGGACTTAAACTTTTTAACATTTACTAATTAATAATGTCTTTAAGTTTTTGCATTTAAAATGCTCAATTACTCTTAAATAAATGAAAAATCTGATAAATAAAAATTACCCGACCAGGATTCGAACCTGGGACCTCTCGTTTGCTGGACGAGTGCTCTTCCACTGAGCTACGGGGGCCTGGCGGTACGCCTCGAAACTACTTACCACATTTTTGTTTTTTTTTCATGTTATATTGCTAACGTAGCTCCATCTTATGGTATAGCTTTGCAGCTAAGATCACCCGAGACCAATTTCTTTACAGAAATTGTGAATCCCAGTTAAAGTGAAGCATTGCAATGTTTTAATATTTTTATTTATCACATTTTTCATTTATTTAAGATTTACTCATTAACCCCAATCGAAAACATGTCATTATCACATCAACAAGGTGGCCCTAAATTAAGCCTTTATAAAATTTTGTTTGTTTTGCTATCCACACAGCTAAACTAATACGTATCCTTGTATACGCGCAGACCCAAGAAAGACCCAAGGAAAGAACTGACTTTTCATATTGCCAGAACACCGATTTGGTGACCGATTTTATATGAAGGATGGTCGCTAGACAGGCGGGCCCTGACGGGATCCTGCTGACCTACCAAGCAGGGGTCACACAATTGATGCTTATTATTTTTCTTCTGTCCCTTGTTTTTGCTTTATGATGTATCGATTTAAATTTATAATTAAATTGTAAGATTCAGTTTTGTATGTAAAACCTAAAAGCATTCTCAAAAAGGTCAACTTCAAAAATTAAAATATTTTTAAGCTATTGCATAGCTTCTATCGCGGGCCTTGAGCTTGGGGACCGAATCCAGAAATTCCGTAACGAAAAAAACCTAACACTCCCCACTCCGACCGGCTCTGCGGTGATACTTTGATTTCATAACTTTACATGCGGACTTTAATAAACAATCAGCGCCATCTACTTGGAACTTGTGGAACTTCATATTAGATCAAACATTACTGCATTAATAAAATAAATCAATAATTATTATAATAATTGCATAAGTTGATAAAAAATGCTATGCAATAGCTTTACCGCGGCAGTCTCCGAGTGCCACAAGTCTTTTTTTTTAATTAAAACCTTTAAAGTAACATGAACGCACCCTTAGAAGTCTTAAAAGCAAGTACTTATTAACCCCCGTTGAAAGGTAACCAGAGTTTATTGTTAAATGTCGTCATTAAATTGTATAATGACTTAATGCCTTCATTGTTTACGGGTCATTTTGTTATTAATGACAATGTTGGCGGTTAATTCTTTAATGGCAGCAGAAAATTTAATGTTTGGCAAACAATTTATGCCTTAATAAAAAGAGAATAAAATAATAGTACCGATGAATTCGTAAAATTTTATGATAGTATTTTAAAAGAAACGAATCAAAAGTTAGTAGGTACTTAAGGCAAAACTTCTGTTTCACCTTTTTATTAGCTCACCCGAAACCGTGACACAGTTTTACATTTTTATGTCTTTGAAGTTTCGTAGACGTAGTTACTTAAATATTAATGAATGTTTGTTAGTAGCTGCATATCATTTAAACGATAATATATAAAAGTGGTCAAATATAACTAAGATTTAATCATTTGTTATTTTGTAATCGAAACTTGACTACACGACTACGGACTACGGACTACGGGTGAATACTACGACCTTTACGTAGTTGGCGAAATAATGCATCCGTATTTTTTAAATTGAGCTTAAATTAAATCTTATACTCCCTTATTAATAAACTCGGACTAAAGTAGGATTAAAGTTTAATTTATTTTTCATTTTTTCACTGAGGCTTATCATGTCGTTTACATAATCCTCTTTGGCCTAATATAAAACAATAAAATATTTGAGATTAACAGTTATTACTTGTACGAAAAATCTGAAATGTGGATTATGTAGAAGGCATGATAAGTATCAGTAAAAATTTTAAATATTAACGTAAGCTGTTTGGGTTTTAAACTATCATAGCGATATGCACTCATATTGACGCTAAAAATTGGATATTCAGCATGTTTTTAACTTTTTGAATTTTATGATATTTCGGCACTGTTGCACTGTTTTTTTGGTTATATGTATGCTCGTGTTATATTTTTATGTACCTACAAGAAAAAAAATGACACCTTAATTTTGTATTTCTCGAAACTGGAGTGACTGGGAGCGAAAGAAAAACATAGAGTGTGCCAGCTGCTTCTCTTCCCGGGCATACTGTAAAAGTCAGTTCAGGGATGGAGGTTTTTTTGACGTTTTTGTGGGCGATAGGCTTACCCCCTATCACTGCAAGTCTCTCTTTATCATTATCTTTACCCAAATTTGTCAAACGTGACATCATATGGTTTTATAGCCTCTGTTGTTCTGCCTATCCCATTAGGGATACAGGCATGACGTTATGTATATATGTGTATTTATCATTTATCGAAATTTTTATTAAGTGATTACTAATATTCGATTTGGTTTTGGCTGCCTAAAGTAGAATTAACATTTGACCTGATTTTAACAGAACTCAGATCCTCATATATCAACGACTAGCAATGACGCGCGGTTTTGTCCGTTCAACTTTTCACCCCGTCAGAGTTTCTTCATAAAAATGTAGCCTGTGAAGGGTCCATAGGGTAGCTAAAAACCACCCTTTTTTCCCTTTAATTTACTTAATTTTCAAACTTTATACACAATATCTATACTAATATATAAAGCTGAAGAGTTTGTTTATTTGTTTGAACGCGCTAATCTGAGAAACTACAAGTGGGATTTAAAAAATTATTTTTGCATTTGATAGCCCAACTTTTGAGGAAGGTTATAGGATAGATAGATAGATAGATAGATAGATAGATAAAAGATTTATTTGCCCAAACAGTAACACACACAAAATACAACAAAAAAAAAAAAGAAATCACACAAATAACTTAAAAATAAAATATTCACTAAGTATAAAAATAACAATATGACGTATGAAACTGCAGGCAAAAAGGCTATAGCTCAGCTTCTGTTCGCTCGCAGGCGAAGCGCTGATTTTCAGCTATACCTAATAGACAAGGTAAAATAATACGTAAATAAAAAACATTTAAATTTTTATAACATATAAATTATACAATATATATAATTATACATAATATAAAAAGTATTAAAATGGATAGTATAGATAATACTTAAAAGTCGTTTATAAAATATAAATATAGGCATGCATTTAAATAAAATATTATAAAAAGAATATAGCAAGAATAAATAATTAAAGGTAAATAATAATAAAATAGATTCCTTTGTATCTATATTACGATTCCTAATGCAATAAGATGTGTTCCTAAGATGTGTTCTTAATGCAATTTATGATAAATCGCCACCTATGCTTTTAAAAGCCTTTGTTTGTCAAGGTATAGCTTTTTCATTTTTATTTTAAAAGTAGATTTATGTTGCAGATTCCGTAGTGGTGGTGGTATATCATTCCAACATTTGGTAGCATGGTAACGGAAACTACCTGTAAATGCCACTGTACGGTGTTGTTGTGTACTAAGCGGTTGTCGCACTGATCTTAAGTTACTATTATATTTACTAGTGGCAAATTTTAATTTACAAAACAAATATTCGGGGCATTTAAAATTGACTACATCGAATAACAGTGAAACTAGATGCAACTTTCTACGATATTCCATATTTAGGATGGAAGCGTTGTTTAGAAACGGAGTAATATGACTCCTGGGCGGGACGTCAAAACAGAACCTACAGCATGCGTTTTGTACACGTTGCACAAGGCGAATAGTTTTATATAGCAGTCTCGGACCATAAACAAGGTCACCGTAGTTGAGCCGAGACAGCACGAGTGATTCACAGACCAGAATTCTAGCTCTTTCGGATAATAGATGTCTTATTTTGTAGAGTACCTTTAGTCTGTAAAAGCATGACCTTACTAGTCCCTCTATGTGACTTTCAAAACGCAACTGACTATCAAATAGAACACCCAAATTTTTTGCCTCGTTAACACGACAGATGTTTTGACCCTTTATACTGACCACAGGAGATTGCTGAGTGACTTTATTAATTTGTGCTTTTGAACCTAGGATAAGAAATTTTGATTTGCTTGGGTTTAAAACAAGCGAGTTTCCGACTGCCCAGTCTGAAGTTCTATTCAAATCTGCATTGAGTTTTGAAACTGCCTGTGATATGTTACACGGAACTTCGGAGATGTAAAGTTGTACGTCGTCAGCATAAAGATGAAATTTGCATTCCTTTATTACTTCACACAGATCGGCACTATATATAATGAATAACAGGGGTCCGAGAATGGAGCCCTGAGGAACGCCGCGATTTACAGGCTTAGGGTTGGAAATTAAAGATGAGCCATCACAACGTCTAATCTTAACTGACTGGCAACGCCCGGTAAGGTAACTTCTGAACCATTCCAACGCAAGAGGACTCAAACCATAGGAGTACAGTTTTGCAATTAAAAGAGAAATGTCTAAACTTTCAAAAGCTCGGGAAAAGTCCAAAAGCGCTAGTATCGTTCCACGACCAACATCCTGCTCCGCAAGAATTTCATCAGTAACATCAAGCAACGCAGTAACTGTGCCGCGGCCTTTACGGAACCCCGATTGGAGGGGGGGCAAGATGTTATTTTGTTCGATGTAAGTGAGGAATGGAAAATATACGGCTTTTTCCAAGACTTTGGAAAGGAATGGCAGTATACTAATGGGCCTGATGTCCTTCAATTCCAATGGGTCCGCAGTTTTAGGTATAGGACTAACCAGTGCCTCCTTCCATACCTGAGGGACGACTCCAGTCAGCAAAGATTGATTTATAATAAAAGTTATAATTGGCAATGTTGTAGGAAGAGTTAGGATGATCATATCTTTACTTATATTGTCATTTCCCATTACATTCGACTTAATAGACATAATGTATTTAAGTATACTAGCTTCACCAACTGGCTTAAAAACGAAAGAGGTATTAGTATTAACATTTAAAAATCTATCTTTTTCAGCTGATGATGCCAAAATGTCACTGTCAGGTATATTTAAAAAGTAATCATTTATCTTGTCAGCATCAGATAAGCACTCCGGGAGGTAACCGCTTTCGCTAGAATCTTTTAATATTTTATTCTTGAGATTTTTCCAGAAGTAAGTACTATTGTCAATATAAGAATTTATATAAAAGTTAAAGTAAGCTCGCTTTTCATTGTAAATACTGATATTTACTATGCTGATAGTTATACTGATATTACTGATAGGCTATATTTTATCCCAAAATTCCCACGGGATCAAAAGTTACGCGAGTAAAACCGCGCGCGGTGGCTAGTACTTGATAAATCCTGTACCAATATTAACTCAAATAATTATACGCAGGGATTTTCCATTTGCGGTTAGATTTCAGAACAACGATATTCACATAAAATATGAACTCTTTCAGGCGGTCTGTCGGTTATGAATATGACATATTTTTAATACGTTATGTCGAAACACGTATTAAAAGGTTTAATAGTGTGGGCTGTACTCAATTAAGTCTGAGGGCCTTATTACACGTAGATAAATACATTGTAATAAATAATTTTAATAAACGTTGACCACTTTGGCGAAGGTAAAGCCTATCTACCTCAGACGCCAGTGGTCAAGGGTTCGATTCCCGCACGGAACAAGAAAAAAAAAGGTTCCAGGTCTGGGCGTTCATCTATACAGGGTTCATTTGTACTCACCGGGCAAATTTTTTTTACACAATAAGTATCATTTATAGAAACGATTTTTGCAAAAAGAGGTATTTTTTTTTTACAAAGAAATAAATATATCCGCTTACATATTAAGCAAGCCATGGTCACTCTAAATTACCATTGCAAAAGCAACTACGCGTTACTACAAAACATCTTGTAGTACTACGTCGTAGTATTATCAATGAAATGCCGCTTCGTAGGAGGTATGTTCATCAACAGCGACTATTTTTTTTAAGTTTGTGGTTCCATATTTCTTCTTTTTTGTACTGAGCGAAGATAAAATAAATATGTAGCTACGTTTATATCGTATCAAAGAAACTAACAATTAAATTTGGCTGGTGACTATAAATCAACCCTGTATGTGTATTTTCTATTCTAGTTTGCTTCATGGTATCTCATAACACAAGCTTTGCTTACTTTGAGGCCATGTAGTTTGTGTGATTTTCTGGGGATTTATTTATAATTGTTGGATATTTGGCGACCACTTTGGCGAAGGGGCAAACCTGTCTGCCTCAGACGTCGGTGGTTGCGGGTTCGATTCCCGCACGGAACAAGAAAAAAAATGTTCCGTGTCTGGGTGTTTATCTATTTATATTCTAGGTTCCCCCCTAGTTCGCTACATGGTATCCCATAACACAAGCTATGCTTACTTTGGGGCCATGTAGTTGGTGTGGATTGTCTGGGGATTTTATTATTATTTATTATATAAGTTCGTATAGCGCCAGTTGCCCTTAAATTCAGTACATAGCTTGTGTCAAAAGAATTGGACAACGGATGTCTAATTCAATGAAAACAAAAATGTTACATGCTCCCAAAAGTTAGCTTATAAAATGAAAAAAAACAATCGACTGGTAGTTTTTGAAAACTACTAGCTTTACTGTATTTGTATAGATAGAAAAAGTTAGGAGTTTCGTACAAATTTAGGGCGTCTACAGTTTAGGCAGCCTGATGTAAAAAAACAACATTAAGAGAAGCTATTAAAACGGATAGATATTTTTACTTTGGCATTTACTTTGAAACTTGAAGTAATATTTAATGGCATATAGGGTTTATTTAAAACCATACATATCACACATAAATTCAGTGGTAAAAACCAAATGCTAGGATCAATTTCTTAGGATTATATATATTGAGCTTTCTTAAATATACGACGAGAAGGTATTTTTAGCAATCCACTAAAAGAAAATGACTAGAACAAATCCAAGCTGTTCATAAATATCGTGTATGCTAAAAAATCCAATTACAAACCGCATTCAAACTTGCCATATCAAAAAAGTATCTTAATAACACTGTCACACAAGAAAAAGTATGCGTTTGTTTTATGAAACGAGAAACAAAAGCAATTGACACAATCAGGGTTATAAGTCACCGCGAGAAAAGAGGTTTACTTTTGAAATTAGAATTTCAAAAAAAAGAATAAAAATCTAAATTTGTAACCACCGCTTTCAGATTTAATGTCGAAGTAGATAAAAACTCTCACTAATCAAATATACAATATGATATACAAATTAAAATTAAGATAATAATAATCAACGAATGCAGAGAATTAAAAAAACCGACATCACGTCAAAAGTTTGGCTGAGTTGAGAGTGTCATCAACATAAACATTCTCCGAAATCATTCATATTTTTTCAAATGTTTGAAATTTTCAACGGATTTCGATGAAATTTAAATGGGACCGACTATGAAGTATCATCTATCATATGAAACAACAATTTTCAAAATCAATTCATAATTGTCGGAAATATCGTGTAACAAAGACACAAAAAAGACATACAGGTGAATTGAGAACCTCCTCCTTTTTGGAAGTCGGTTGAAAAATAAGAAAATTTTATGACTTCTGCTTTATTTTGATTTTGAAAGAGAAGAAGATTCTGATTTTAATATAATAAATAAATGTTTTGTATTATAAAGGGGAAGGTTTAATAAATCTATACATATAATAAAATGGTAGGTCAAAACTGTACATTGAATATTTTTTAAAAGAATACTTGGGGTATGATCTACAATCGAAACAGAAACAAAAAATATAGTTTTTAGAATTTTTGTCTGTTTGTCTGTTTGTCTTTCCGGGATAAACTCAAAAAGTACTGCATGGATTTACTTCAAATTTGGCATGAAGATAGTTAAGAAGTCGGGTCAACATATAGGCTACATATTATCACGCTAGCAGTGTTATAATCGTAGGTGCGTTTGGTGCTGCATAGCGTTCACGCAGACGACGTCGCGGGCAGCAGCTAGTTAGTATATAATCTCATGAAATCTAAACTCATTTTTATTTAAAAAATCGATGTCATCGCTAAATCAACATTCAATAAACACCTTTCAAACGAATTCCATAATCAAACTGTTACAAAAAAACCCCAAATTTAAAAAGAACCTGGTACCTATCAATCAAATTCCATTTGGTATCGAAAGATGGTATCGGCGAGTATCTGGAGTCCATATATCAAAACTGACCATTCAATTTCGGGACCTCTGTGTGCGCGGCCATTACTCAATGTCGTTCGTAAATCCCGCACGTTAGGGTTCCAATTCCATTTGTACGATTCTAAAGTTTCCTTTAATAGAGTTTTGTATGATTTCAATTCTGTATTTGGAGGTTTGGCGGTAACGCTGCGATAAATCTTGGAAATATAAAGTTGTAAATATTCTTTGGACGTGCATTCGTACAGCGCACTAACAGCACATACCTTGTGCTGTAGATTCACAATCTAAAATAAAACACTTTTTAACAGGATTTATCGCGCATGATTTATATTTTATATTTCACCTCGAAGTTTCGGTGTCTTTGCAGACCCCATGATCACGAACGACGGAGATATCAGGAATCAAATTGATAGGTGGAAAAAATATACATCATCTTTCAAAAGTGTTTTATCAAAGGATATTAATACTAAACTATGTTTTTATTTCGTAATTACAAACATATTATACAGACCAATACAAACCAACATGTTTATGCAGGATTACTTATTTCAGAAAGGGATATGTGATGACCTGTAACTATAGTTTATTCCATCCGTCTGTATAATTCAAAGATTTTTTCTAACTGTAAGATTATGTTCCGGGTGAAGGGCTTATGATATGTCATAAAAGTCGAGATAGTTGGGCTTGGGCTGCCATTGTTATGATTTATCAAGCTGTGATTTACAAGCCTGCTCAAAGATATGTGCAACTTTAGTTCCATGGCGTCACTTTATATCTAGTAATTTAAAGACACTTTATGAAAATAAAATTTGTTTAGGAGATATTTATAAAATATTCAATGGGTGACATAATTATTTTGTTGTGTACTATTTTGAAACGGTTTTGAGGTTTTGAAATTCTTTACAGGCTACATTCGAAAACGGAGGTATTTAAATAGAAATGAAACTTTTTCGAGTGAGAATTTGAATTAAGCAAAAATATACTTTGTACCTAATAATAAAGTCTATACTTTTTATATATCTCCCTTAACAACCTGTAGATGCTGTTAGTACAAAAAATAAATTTTATTATTATTTTGAGTAGGTAGGTACTAATTCACACACATTTTCAAATAACTCACATTTCCTTCTCAGTTTACTAAATAAATTCATTTATTCATTTTCACTTTTACCGCAGCACCTCGTGGCGTAAGCTCGTTTTCCTCGAGCTATTGAGGGCCAATGTCGCGGAACAGTATCTCTTACACATGTAAATGCGTGTTTTACATATTTAGATAAATGTCAAAGTTGTCTTTAAATCCCGAAATAAGATAATCGCAAAATGATGTTTGTTGTTAATGTTCGTAATGAAATTGAGATTTTTGATTTATGAATTGGAAAGGGAAGGTAAGTTTGATATCGAGGACGAGCAGTTATATAGTTTATTAGCTCAGGATAATATGCGATGAGTAAAATGAATGCCTGTCTTTTTATCACAATTCTCTATATTGTAAATTTATAGCCTTAAAACTTGAATAGTGAGAATATAATTAAATAGGTTAGTGCGATTTCGATGAGTGGTGAAAAACTATGTTATCATAATTTTGATACGTGATGAGCATGCAACAAATGTTATTGGTAATATTTTATTAAAGAGTTCATTTTCGGAAGGCAGTTTTCTGTATAAACGTTTATGGATGCTAGAATACCAGACAAAACCTGACTTGAACTGTTTGCTTGTCATAATACTATGAAAAGTTGTTTTGCGTTTGACATCAATCTCACCTGATAAGTGACGATAGTAAGTGACGATGTGATCGAAGCGAGGAACTGGCTCTTCACTTAATTGTAAGCCGTCAGCATAAATACATACATACATAACGTCACGCCTGTATGTCTTATGGGGTAGGCAGAACACCAGAGGTTACAAGACCATCTGATGTCACGTTTGACAAATTTGGAGGTATTATAAAGATGGAGAGAGACTATTGGAGTGACAGGGGGTCTTCCTATCGCCCACAAATACGCCTTTAAAACCTCTGTCCCTTAACTGACTTTTACAGTATGCCCGGGAAGAGAAGCAGCTGGCACATTCTATGTTTTTCTTTCGCTCCCAGTCCAGCATGGAAGCCGTCAGCATAAAAAAGAAAATAAAAAAGATACATTTTTATTTAGTAGTTAGTTGCTGATGATACTTTGACAATTTTATTCCATTCTTGTTTAATACTATTCTATTCTAGTCAATGCACCTACTATTTAAGCGATTTGGTTGTGGCATGACAATGGCTCTCACAACCAAAAGACATTTGCTTTTTTTTTCATGTCATGATCAATTTGTACTGTATGTACCTATTTGTATTAATTCGTATAATCCTGATTGAAAAAGAGTGCCAACAGTTTTTTTCCGCCGGCTTTTTTTGTCTCTTGGTCTACTGTAATATCTTATTCAATAACTATCAACACCTTGTTAAAGCCGAAGTACAAAATTGTGACGTCATTAAGCGGCCATCCGATGGTCTTATGATGAATAAAAAAAATTCATTCATTCATTTAGTATTGGTACAATGGCGGCACTGAAGATACTTGTTGAAAGTATCACCGTTACTGTAGTGATTTTTGACTTCATGCTATATTTTGTGGCCGCTAGCCTTGCGAGCCCTGATAGTAACTTACCTTCAATCAGGAGTCGCCAGGATAAGTCCCCATACAAGACACGCTTATCAAGGATTAGAAGGGTTATCCTAACCTTAGCCGACTATGTATAAGCCGCTTAGTAATAAAGCTAAATAAAATTTCATCGTATTAAACAGAGGCGTTATTTAGAAAGTTACAGCATTAACTTTGTACTTAAGTAAACATTTTTTGGTTACTTAAGTGAACTGCTGTGGGCGATATACGGGCATAATTTATTATTAAGTACCAACTTTAGACTTTTCTTGAATAATGACTGTTAAAAGGGTTGTTTTTTCTGTGAAACTTAATGAAAATTGCAGACGCAAAGTTTGCCAACAATGTTTGTGTTTCTTTAAAATGAAGCCATAAGTTGCTAACTTTACTGTACAAGTATAATTAGGAGTTAACTGTAGGAATATGCTCAAAATGGTTGAAGAACAGAAATTTAGGAAGAAACAAATTGCTTGCACTTTTCTTTAAAGGCTTTAAAGCAAAGCTCTTTCTTGGTGTAAATTGTAATTTATTATAACCATATTTATTTATCTATACTTAATATTATAAAGAGGAAACCTTTGTATTTTTGTATGTTTGTATTGAATAGGCTCAAAAACTGCTGGACCGATTTCAAAATTTCTTTTACCATTACTTAGAGGGATTCTTCCGAATCCGTATTGGCTATTTTTTATCCCGAATTTCCCGCGGGTATCAAAATTGCGCGGGTAAAACCGCGCGCAACAGCTAGTTGCGCGTAATCCTTAAAAATGGATGACTAAATCGTGCCTACCACATTTTTTTTGCCGAGCGTTCGACCACCGCACATTGCTTGTAATTATGTGCAAGAAAATGAAATTAGAAAATGAACTTATTTTGGGTCGTGACGGCGCTTTAATTAATTTATTTATTACATTATTTTTTTTCTTTTATTTACATTATTTATTTATTACATATTAGTACAACTTAGCGGAATCCGATATTGGTATTACATCTGATATCGGTATACGTAACATAAAAACTTTTAAAAGTTTGCGTTTTTTTAAGATATCAAAATATATTTATCATCTGCTTCTTTAATAGTTCTCTGATTTCATTTAACACCCTGTAAATTTTAGTTGCCCAGATACAAGAAGTGGTAATATCATAATATGAATCATTAACATGTAGCTACAAAACAAACAGAGTAATCTCATGGAAGCTTTTAACGCGATAATGTTAAATTATAAGGTTATCTAATATTCAAAACATATTAACAAATGACATTGGATTGCAAAATAATAAAATCACATTAAAAGGAAGTTGCCATGGTCTAGTCTAATCGATTATAATAGCATTAATAGCAATTATTAGCACTGTAATAGATAAAATTGCTCGATTTAATACCATGATTAAGCCCATATAACCAAGGCTGTTATATTCTAAAAAAATACATATTCTAAGTGCCCTATTCTTAAAAAATATCGATATACTCGTAGGCCCGATATATCGTTATCGATTGTCGCATGCTAGCCCCCCAGTACTATGACCGCCGACCATTCATGTCTCACAGTGACTTCCGTGCTTGCAAGGGCACATCAAGCAGTCGGTCTCGGGTGCTGTTGTACAGTAGATTTGTCGGAAAACACTTCGGGGTGTGATAATTCTGATGTCCACCAACCAGCATTGGGCCCGCTAGATGATTTACGACCCAAACCTTCTTGTTACCCAGAGGAGTCATGGCCCTGCATTACTCATTACAAAGAGTTGTAATAAATAAAATGTAGATATGTTAGTATTGCTCTCAAGTTGTGCTCAATAATATATTGTTCGGAGAGTTAAATACAATAATTTAAAACTTATAGTTTTAATCAGTTATTTTCGTAAGAAGGAATACAATGGGCTCTTTTTGACATTGCGTTCTCTAATTTATTGCTACTGTTACACATGCTCATTTTAAGCACGAAAGCATGCTTAAATTGAGCACTTGCTCCAATTGAGCATGTGTGTAGGAATATTGCTCAAAATAAGCATGCTCATTTCGAGCATGCTCGTGAATTGTGCTACTGTTACACATGCTCATTTCAAGCACGAAAGCATGTTTGAATAGAACGCTTCCTTGAATTAAGCATGTGTTCCGGAATGTTGTGTAAAATTAGTATACAACCAACGATTAAAAAAAAAGCAATATAACGTAAAAACTAAAATGTGTTAAGTAATTTCGAGGCGTACCGCCAGGCCCCGGTAGCTCAGTGGGAGAGCACTCGTCCGGCAAACGAGACCTGGTTCGAGTCCTGGTCGGATGATTTTTATTTTTTCATTTATTTAAGAGTAATTAAGCATTTTAAATGCATAAACTTTAAAATACTATTAGCATGCTCAGTTCGAACATGCTCGTGAATCGACAGGCTTGCGATTTTCGAGCATGCCACCAGCGGCGTGGGTAGAAGAGTTTGTGCTTAATTATATTATATTATTACATATAGCCTTATGTTTCCCAAAACTGGGCAAAGGCCAGTGTGGGACACATAGTGTGTGCTTTAAGCACGTCTAAACAGGTTTGCTTATAGAGCATATTAGTATCGATCAGTCTTTCATACTTAAATATATAAGCATACTTAACAATAATAATAATTCTTAATTGTACACCAACAGCATTAGTAACATTTTACAATAAATTTTAAAACATTTGCACAAAGGCGGCCTTATCGCTCAAAGCGATCTCTGCCAGGCAACCCAGTAAGAACAGGACATGAATAGAGGAAATTAGGGTGGGCGGTGGTACAGATTTCATAAAATAGACTACGTACAAATAATCACATATCATACATATTAATCATAAATATACATAAATATTATTTATATATAGACTTACATATAAATAATACATACACATACTTATTAATAAGTTACGATGAGCAGTGTTTCACGAGGTAATAACGTTTAAGCATCCTTTTGAAGGTGTAAGGACTGGGAGCTTTGCGGATCTCTAAGGGTAAGTCATTCCAAAGCGACACCGATCTCACAAAAAAGGATTTACTTAGGAATGTGGAAGTATGTGTTGGTGTTGCAAGGAGAAGATTTGAGGAAGAGCGCAAGTTACGATCGTTGTTGTTGAATTGATAGTTAAAGCGGTTTATATTTAGTCATGCTTATTGCTTATACTAAATAATAAGCTTTTAAGCATGTTTTTTTCGAGCATGAGTAACAGTAGCATTAAGTGTCTCTAAAGTCAAACTTAATGTCTTCAAAATTAGAGTTTATTAGCAACTTTATGGTCTGAAATTTGATGATTAGAGAGTGTATCGAATAGAGCCTTAAAATATACTTGTTTTTCTAAAGGTGCGATATAATAACAATTTAGCGCAGTCATTTTAGACATTTTTAACTCCAATCTGCAGAAAAAAACCTAGAGGGCTGAATTTTTGTACACACCTTTATAACATCTTCATTGTGACGCCGTAATAAAGGTGTATACAAAAATTCAGCTCACTAGGACTTTTTCCGCAGATGAAACCTAAAATTACTGGGCTGATTTACAGTTGACTCTTTTTCGTTCCGCATATATGCAATTTACTGGCACGTAATTTACCCAACCTGAGGCAATAACAATGTAAATCTCCATAAAAATAATTTTTCATAACCTTGTTTTAAAATTCAAATTCAATTATTGCTGAAATATGGTTATAGTACAGCTATTGTATTACAGGGATTTGATTTATATACCTATATAGGGTGACTGGTGAGTAACTTTCGGAATTCAGGAATGTGATAGTTTGAGATCATAGATGAAGAGAGAAAATAAATATTAATTATTTACGGAGTAAACATTACCAAAAGTTAAAGAATTAATTACGCAATGCATGGTTACATAAGCGTAATATAATAGATAAATAGCGAGTGGTGGTGTGCGTGTGGCGGGAACACTACTGCGTGCGTGTAGACTGAAGCGGTGCGTCTCGGGAAAAGTTCAGGAAAAGTTTTGCTTGGTGGTAGGATCCCTTCTGGGTCCGCCTGGCTAGCGACCACCCTTTATACAAAGTCTGCCGCCAAATGTTACCGCTCCGGCGGTAATGTGTTCCGGCAATGTTGTATAAAGAGCCAGTTCCTTCCTAAACCCGTGTGCTTTCATCTTCGACCTCATCGTCACTTACCATCAGGTGAGATTAAGGTCAAACGCGGGTTTAGTCACTTATAAAAAAAAAAAAAAGAATGTCTCTTTATTTATTTATAGGGAATTCTGGTGAAAAATGAAGTAGGTACCTACTTTTGTTACATAATTATGATCAGAATCGAGTACAGAATGGTCTCCTTCAATATCTAAAATCCAGTCACCCTGTCATACAAATAGCTTGTAATACTGTTTCATCCACCTGACGCCCTGATACGAAATGAATGAAATGATTTAGTTAAGTTCATTTTTTAGCCCTGTTATTTAAAAAAGTATCAAATACTTAAAATGACAACCTGTCCAGTTCTAAATATTTCACAATTAAATAAGTTACGTATTTATAATCAACTTTAAATAATATTTAACAAGCTTCAAAATATATTTTCTAAATGAGGACGGTCACCCGGCTTAATCTTATTTATTAGTGAGATTGCTCTATTTCAACCGCACTGCAGCGCAAATCTTAGAAAAAAAACGTTTAAATGATTAACATTTTAACTAAGTTATGTAAGTTCCTAAATTAACACATTTTAAGTGAAGGCTAGTAGAAATAATTTGTATGTTCAAAATATTTTCTGCCTGCATCACTTCTGAAATCCCGAAATATTGTAGCATTTTGAAAAAGAGATACCGACTGTTTGAGTACCAATGTTCATTGTTATCAATTGGGTTTTTATTTTGATATATGTTATAAAGATAAAGTTGGTAAGGGATCATAAAGAAAAAAATGTTACACGTCCAATCATGTGAAATCTATCAACTTGATATAAGAAGAAATAGGAGTACTAGTACTCATGTACCTAAAACAGATACAGTTGAACTCATACAAAATATTGCACACCGTCTTTTCCAGTAGGGTAAGTCGAAAATATTAATTGAAATATACAGACAGTCTTAATAAAAAAATCTATACCATGTCGAAAATTCGACATCACGAAAATGTTAATCAAATTATGTTTGTTCGTCACGTACTGCTTTTCATTATGTTTATCTTCTAAGCTCTCTTACTAAATTCAGTCTCGTACAAAATGAATGCAAAACAGAGGGATTTTTTTATTTTATGAATAAAGATGTAAGTAATATAAATAAAATACTATAAATACGCATCACCTTAATGTGATCGTAAACCAAACTAATCTTTGCAAAACTCAAACAAGTAAATTTGTTAGCCAAAATAGGATTTATTATTTAATAAAGGTACTACTACAATCTTGCTGTTCACATAATCAAAAGTATGCATCTAAAGTTTCTCATGACAGCTTTAAACCATTCACAAAATTACGAAAACTTTTAAACATCATTTTTAAGCTACATTCTTCCACAACCACAAAAATGACAAAGTCTTTTCAAATCAACAGGTACACACACTCACGTGATACTTGCCTGCGGCTTCCCCTGAATATAGAGATAGTCAACGGGTGCATCCCCTGGGAACAGCTGTGATATCTACGGGATTATTGGACAAATGGATTCAGGCAGCTTTTTAGAGAGAAATATAAATACAGGATGTTCAGTTGTGTTGCTGATTGTTCAGTTAGAATGGACGTTTTGGATGGACAATTATTTTGAGGTTAGATAAAGATTTGAGAATAGAACTAAGAATAAAATTGTTTATTTTGCGTTTTGTGTAGCTGAATTTTCATACGTTTAATCTTACATAAATAACACTTATTTATCTCTTTTTATGCAGCTAAATGAATAAAAAGTAACATATAATAACCAAAAGGGTTGAATCAACGCTACATGAGCAACGTTTGCTTAAGCACGAAATGTCTGTAATAGGTCATTATAAATTATACTACGCAACAGCTAGTATACTCGCAATTTCGATTCCCGCGGAAAATTTCGGGATAAACAGTAGCCTATGTGCTATTTCAGATTGTACTCTATTACTGGGCTAAAATTCATTAAAATCCGTTGAGCCGTTTTGCCGTGATTGAGGAACAAACATTCATGCATCTAAACATTCACATTTATAATATTTGTAAGAGTAAGATTTTCTCATACAAATTAAGGTTTTTTTTTTCTCAAAATATTCCTTAAATATGTTGTCAACCTTTATCGTTCTCGTGTTTACGTATTTTATGCGTCCTCTAGTTCTCACAATCGCTACGTTCGTTGGGTTCAGTGGGCGCTGTATGAAAGTAATGTCAATCATTTTACTTAGGGTGTATTGAAAAGGAGCCGACTGAAAATAAGTGTTGTAGATCCACCAGATCGAATGTAACTTCAGAGTCGGACGCTATTTCCTTAGTTTCACGTATATAATTACATCTACTAACATTTTTTGCAAAGCTCATCTTAGCTGCAAAGCTATACCATTAGATGGAGCTACGTTAGCAATATAACGTAAAGACAAAAATGTGCAAAGTAATTTCGAGGCGTACCGCCAGGCCCCGGTAGCTCAGTGGAAGAGCACTCGTCCGGCAAACCAGAGATCCCAGGTTCGAGTCCTTTATTTAGCACATTTTTTCAGTTATTTGTTCTTCTTGCATTATATACATGTTTATGATTTGTACTTCGTAGCAGTAAGGCATTTGTTTTACTTTTCTTTCTTAATGCCTTCGGGCCTTTTTAATTTTCCTGCTCTTTTATAGCCCAGGTAACCTTCGTCTGAAATACATGGCTAACATTTGCTAAAGGAGCAGGAAAGCAAGCACAAGATACACTTGATGGTAAGTAGCAGTCTCAGAGATGGAATTAGTAATGTCCCGGGGACCCAAGGATTAAATAAGGTGGAAAAATGGAAAAAATCTATCGTTTCTGAAATTCCAATAAGTAGTCCATATTTATTTATTTAGCAGCTTATGTACACAAGTTAAAAATTAAATTGATTAAGAAATTTAAAACAGAGTCCAAAAATACAGCTTATTTCTAATGAAATTTCTCCCAGCAGACCTTTGGAGAGTTTCGTTTAAATGCAATATTAGTGCGTGTACTAATAATATAGGACAACAGTAGGTAAATATTTTTTTTTATGGATTGTAATATTTGTAATAGATAATTTCTCTGTTTAGTAGATAGCCAGATAAGTTTAATATTTTTTTTATATTTTAAATGAGCAGGAAATATAACTTTGTAGATGTTGTGTTAATTTTTGTAATAATTTATAATCATACCGTCTAAGGAACGAATTAATAAATAAACAAATGATACAACAACACTTTTCCAACGTTCTACTTGTTCTGAACACATGATTTATGAAACTAAAATGCGATCACGAGCCCGAATAATTTTCTATCTTATTTTAGCCAAAATAAGCCGCGCAAATGAATATCTTCCATAGAAATAGACATGTTAATATTGAACATCCATCTAGCTTGCTATTTGAATAACAACGGCAAAGCCTCTTTAGAAAGCCTGCTGACACGGGGATATATGAATAGTTGCGAGTTTTTTATTATCTCACCATGACGCTGGGTGGCGCAATAATCGCAGTTTTAGTTAAAAATCTTATAGTGTAATAATGTAACATGTTGCGCACGTCGCGTATTCGGACGTTTATTTATTTACTCTTTATTGTTTATTAAAAAAAAATACAGATAAACATAAAAGGATAACAATGTACAAAAGGCGGTCTTATCGCTCTAGAGCGATCTCTACCAGACAACCTAAAGTTTTAGCTTAAAGTAGTTTAGTGCACAGAATGTTACATTACTAGTTTCATATCAGCAATCTGTACGCACCATCATTTGGAATATTTTAACGGCCGGATGGTGTAGTGGTAATAATACAAGATGGTCCTAGGTTCGAAGATGAACAGACAGTCCTCGACGTACCTACTACCACATTTCAATTCGCTCTGGTACTTACTAAACACACTGTTTTTTTTATTTTTTCATTTTATTTAAGCTGAAGTGTAAATACTTTCCAAACAACGCAATAAAAAGGAAATAAAATAATCAACGATTGCAGAGCACAAAAAAAACCGACTTCACGTCAAAACTTTGGCTGAATTATAATGTCATCAAGGTAAACATTCTCCGATTTCATACATATTTTTTCCCAAATTTGAAATTTTTCATGAAGTACTAAATAGATTTCGATGGAGTTTATATGAGACCAATTAGGAAGTATCCTCTATCAAATGAAATAAGAATTTTAAAATCGGTTCTCAATTGTCTGAAATATCGTGTAACAAAGACACCTTTTGGACGTCGGTTGAAAAATAATAAATAAGCCAAAAAGCGTTGTATTAGAGTTTAATAAACTGCTAATGAAATTACCATGCTTATCAGATTATAAATAGGTACATACACACATACATAACGTCACGCCTGTATCCCTTGTATCCCTTATGGGGTAGGCAGAGCACCAGAGTTTACAAGACCATCTGATGTCACGTGTGACAAATTTAGAGGTATTATAAAGATGGAGAGAGACTATTGTAGTGACAGGGGGTCAGCCTATCGCCCACAAAAACGCCTTTGAAACCTCTGTGCCTTAACTGACTTTTACAGTAAGCCCGGGAAGAGAAGCAGCTGGCACATTCTACGTTTTTCTTTCGCTCCCAGTCCAGCATGGAAGAAATAGGAAGAGCAAAGAATTCTTTATAGGTTTGGGAAAAAATAATAATTTATAAATAGGTATTATTATTTTTTCCCAAACCTATAAAGAATTTTTTTAACAAGATATTCCCTAAATACGTTTTAAATCGGTTTCGTTCTCGTATTTCACATACACTGGGATACACATCTCGGGATGAACGTAAGACGACTGTATGGAGTCTATTATATTTTTACTTTCTTATTGTATTCTTATTGATGGTTCAGTAGTGCAATGTTACAAACGAAATAAAATAATATTTGATACAAAAAATGTCCACACTCTTTGAACTGTTGCCGTATAAAATTTAAATTTATCGTTAAAAAGATTTCGTATGTTTTTTTTTCTAACCAACGACGACGTATAAAATGAATCCAATATTTTATGTATGAAAATAATTCTTACAAAAGAAAACGACTAAGATATTACGCAGTAAGTTTACCTACAATCAATAGGAATTTGGGTGGAAAAGGTTTTCGTGAAAATTACGGTCTCTAACAAAACTGTTCCCTTTAGATAGTATATTCTAAAACCCTTTTTTTCTTCCCTATAAACCCTTGCAGAACTATCGTGTAGCAACATCAAACAATGTGCGATGAACCGCAAAACCGTTTCAAAGAAAAAATTGTTATTAAAGAATACTTGAGTAATTAACTTAAAATTAAATTCTCAACTATTTTCAATGCAGGGAGATTTTTTTCAACCGATTTCCAAAAATTACAAGGTTCTCAATTCGTCTGTATGTTTTTTTGTGTCTTTGTTACACGATATTTCGGACAATTATGAATCGATTTTGAAAACTCTCTTTTCATATGATAGGAAATACTTCATAATTTGTCCCATACATGTTTCATTGAAATCGGTTGAGTAATTCATTGAAAATTTTCAAATTTTTGAAACAATATGTATGATTTCGGAGAATGTTTACGTGGATGACATTTTAAGTCGGCCAAAGTTTTGACGTAAACGAAGTGCTACGTCGTAGTAATATCAAACGTAATCATGAAATGCAGCATCGTAGTATCTTACCATGCTTAGGGTGTTCATCAACTCGATTTATTGTAAAAAAGTTTGTGGTGCGATATCTTTTTTTTTATATTTAACGATTCTAAAATAAATATGCAAGTACGTTTATACTGTATCAAAGAACATAATATTTAAATTTGGCCGGTGACTAAAACATATATATGTGTATATAAAGGTTTATATCATACTAACTGTTATACTCGGCTTCGTTGGGGTGCATTATGGCTTTTGGCAGTCTGTATATGTAGGTAGTTGAAGTCTTTTCAAATCGATTTTTTGCCGAGTTTGTTGACAGAACCGTAATAATTCGGCACGTAGGAAATGTACCTCGATACTAAGTAGCTTATAGTGAAGCCTTAAGAAGTTCTCTTACACTGGTGCAATTCATACAAGAGTGTTTTCATATTTTCGAAGATTACCGTGAATACGTCAACAGTGAAAGTCTCTATGATTTTTTTATCTGTGGCTAAACCCATGCTAAACCCGTTTTTGACCTTTATCTCACCTGTTGGTAAGTGCAGATGAATTCGAAGTTGATAGTACAGGGGTGAAAGTAACCAGCTCTTCATAAAACATATTTTTTTATGGCTAGTAAGTACCATCGGCGTAAGGCCCCTGTCTTTTTGTACTAATTTCTTTCATTCTACAATTCTCGCATGTATGCTTTTATCTCGTACTGTTTTCCTTTTCACGCCCCCTTTTTTTAAACGCAGTAACTCATTCTTTGTATTTCTATTTTGCTCTGTTAAACATTGGAGCGGTGACATTTGGCAGCGGATTTATATGACGCTAGTCGTTAGCCAAGTGAACCTCATGGCGTCCTACCTAAACCCCAAGTGGGATTTACTCGGATTAGTCGCTTTGTACTTATTATTTAGGAGGCTTGGGCTATTCCATGCCAAAACTACACGAAAATGAGAATTTTTTTGTTACTTCTAATTTTAAATTCAGAAAACTTTTCCTAGCTGCAGTCACGTGCGTTACTCAAATCAAAGTTTGTGTTGGTTTATTGCGCATTGCCTGGAAATAGCGCTTATAAAGGTAATTATACTGCTTCCATTGCATTATTATATTCTAGAAAGCTCTAACAGAGTAGTTGAATTAACTTTATCCCAGCGTCTACGAAACTCCATGCAAAAACACGACATGTTAATTGTCAAGGTCACAGAAGTAAGAAAGCATTTTTAGGGATTTGGCAATACGATAAATGAAAATCGATTATTTCCTGTTGATTGATCTGTCTAAAATACAATAAAATAGAAGATAGAGTAAAGCAACGGATTGCCTTAGCAACCACTACAAACAAGTATTAGGAAAGCAGAAAATAACTAGAAAAGTCTAGATATAATTAAGTATACATTATAATTACCCTAGTTACGTTTTGCGATCTCCGTAAAAACCTTGTATTCTATACTTTTGGCGTTTTATATCATGAATAGATCCAGCTGACGATAAACGCAACAACCCGTACAAGAAAACAGACATATTTAATTACAAATGGTATCAACGGTTTAACTGGAAAAGCTTAACCTCTTTGTTATTTCATCTATTTATTATACTATATTTATTTATATATTGTAACTAGAATAGACGGAAACAAGACTATCGCAAGAGGCTTTTTGAGGATTCTATTTTTGGTTACAAAATATAGAAGTTTGACAGTCAAAATAAAATAAAAAAAGTTACGTCTGTTGCACCAGTAACGACGTACATTCCATAATACAAAATACAACCATAATCAAATCCTCAAATAAAACTCAAGAAGACGATAAAATAAAAATAACTACCAGTGTTTATTACATATTTTATTACATTTCTGCACAGAGCAGTTATTTTAAAGCCCTACTAAACACTTTCAATAAAATGAAGTAATTTCAAACGAAACATCCAATATTAAACTGGTAACAAACTGGAAATATAAACTTTGTTTCCAATACTTCTTAAATTAAGTATTATAGTGTAATCAGTTGTTCCACCTGGCTACACTTGAATTAATCCTTGTTGTAGTCACCTACATAATACCAGGATAAAAAAGTCCTATACAGGGCGTCCCAAGGCTATGGGACATTAAGGGGAAGTCCCCGACCACCCATGGGGGAGCGGCGGGGTATGTGGGGATGATCCGGCAGAAGACCGGACCCACTCACTAAAAACCTCCAGGTACCTCATCCGCCATGAGTGGAGCTCACGGTACCGCCATTGGCATTACCCGTGAGCCCCGGCGGGTTGCGCTCAGCCTCAGCCGAGCACCCTCCTACGACGGAAATGGTCCAGTACACAAGACCATTTCGCCACCATAGCCCTAGCAGCCGCATCAGGTAAGGGGAAGTAAGTACCCTAAATATCGTAAATAGGGTGTTTTACTGAAAGAAACCTTTATAACATTTTTAGAAGATTTCTGCATTTGAAGATTCCTAAGAATAACTTGTTTCGTCTGGGAATCGAACCGACTTAAAAATGAACAAAAAAAAAACCACTCCCATTTTTATGATGCCAATCGAAAGAAAGGAACAACGAGAAATTAATCATTTTTATCAAATTAAAAAGATATAAGAATCTGCTGAGGCCAATAAAGTGAAAATACACGTGAAATCTTAAAATGTAGAATTACTAATATTTAGAAAATCATTTAAAGTCTTTTATGCAGCTAAGACCACCCGAGACCAATTCCTGTATATACTACGTGTATGCGATATATCTTACGACAGCCTATTTAAAATGGAAAAAGTAACTATCTTCTATTCAATCATCTTCAAAAACTTTTTTTTTATGCTAGGAATATGAACTGTTGGAACATGAAAACAATATTACGTAGTATCCCAGTCAATAATTTTTTAATTTTTAATAACTTATGTATGGGCATACCACTTATTTTTGACGTTTTTTTATTTATTTTTTTCCTACGCTTACACACAATTACCGAGATGGATTCCAAATTTCATTCTTCTAGGTCATCTGGAAGAAGGTTAGGTTTTTTTAGGTTTAGGTACTATAAGTCAGTCAGTCAGTACTAAAATTTACGACTTTTTGACCTTCATATATTTATAACCTTTTGAGCTTGCTTCATGAAATTTGGGCTTCTACATGTCCTAATGGATATAATTAATCAGACGTTTTATGTGTTAACGTTAAAGAGGTTTTGAGTTATATAAGGGTCAAAAGTGGCACCAAGTGGTTCGTGTAATATAACACTTGGCGCTGGCTAGCCAGTTTCTTTGCTTGAACTTGGCTTGACACGCTGCCGCGTGTCTAGATGACTATTTTATTCCATTCTTGTTAAAATACTCTGGTCCCAGTTTGTCATGTTCGTGTTGTGCATCCATAGCTCATTGCACCTACTATGTAAGCAATTTGGTTGCGGCATGACATTGGCTCTAACAATTAGCTGTCATGTGTTTTTTATTTCATGTCACGGTCAATTTTTAGTGTACCTATTTGTATTCATTTGATAATTCTGACGGAAAAAGAGTGTTAAGAGTTTTGTTCCGCTGGCTTTTTTTGTCTCTTGTTCAACAACAATCAACAACTAGTTGAAGCGGAAGTATATGATGACGTCATCAAGTGATTTGTGAACATATATTGACGTAACCTGCCAGACTTGCTTCGCAAACACTTTTCTCAACAGTATGCTGGTAGACAACAAAGAAGATGGACATCGATTTCGTAGATTCAGCTAGTCTGTATTATTTATGTGCATATAATTTTTTTTTTATTTGTTATTTTTAGGTTTTCATATACATGGTTCCCCCTGTAACAACTCTACAAATTCCAGAACGCACTCTCTGCCCCAGTCCATTATATCGCCGCATGCAGTGTAACATGGTGGTAACATGCACACAACCGTCCCGCTCTACAACGCTCGAGCAACTGGACACTGAACAAATGTGGCAAGCCACGCAAATATTTGAACACATTCAACTTTTAATGCTTTAATGTGTCGAAAAAGTGTGTCTTCGATGTGTTTGATGTGTAAGATGAATAAAACATTTTGATTTCTTTTAATCAAACACTAAGTCGTAGATACCCAATTTTTCTTATTCCCGATTCTCTAGATAAAATAAGAACTGAACTATCAAATGAACAATGATTTAATCTCCTTTTTATATTGATTGATTGATGGTAAGTACCAGTAAGTCAGCGCAGGCTTAGTCCGAAATTGTTCCCACGATATGAAAAGTTTCATCCTTATCTACAACGACAGATCCAGAAGTTAGAACTCTCATAAAAAACAACAGATTCCGTTAAGTTTAGTGTAACAGTGACAAATCAGACTAATTCATTGTGTTACAGACTTTCTGACAGAGTTTTGGAGAAGGTTCTGGAAAAGGTTCGCATATTTACGAGTTCCAAAACATTTTGGGTTAGATAAGAACTGTGCTGAAGGATTACAAAAAGGGGGTTAAATGATACTAATCCATAAGAACAATTTCTTTTGTAATTCCGCAGTTAGTGGCTTACATTTTTTTTTACAAATCGATGATTGAAAGTAGAATGAAAAAAAAATGTTAAGGTAAACATAATTTTTATTCAAAGAACAGTGGCATATTAGACTATTTGGAATTCATTACTGAGTAACTCAGTGCAAAAATACTCGTAGAAGAACGTTACACGAAAAGTAATTGCATTTTAATACTACCTATATGTTTTATACATATGTCTTTGGCACTTACAAAAAAATTTTTGGACGAATTTTATTTATTTTAATAACGGTACATACTTGAAACCAATGTGTTGAAAATTTGTAGAAGAATAAGTTATTAAGATAAGTGATGATTCGATTCCTAAACGCTCATTATTTAACGTAACTATGGATCCGTCTTTGTTCTTTGTGTAAAAACCACAGCAGTTCTGGAATTTTTAAGAGGTGTGATAGTACTAAAAAAATGAAATAGTTTTTTTTCCTTACTTTTTCGCACATAACCATAACCAGGTCTACCTTCCAAAGCCGGCTTATTGTTGATTTTTGGGACACGTTGTTCACATATTCATCAATTTATTATACCTGTTACAATTTTATAACAGATTTAATTTGTTTTGAAATGTTTTTTCTGAAATATTTATCAATATCTATTTGTTATCTAGTGCTAATTATTATCTATGCTAAGTTTTAAAAGCAATCATTATGAACCTATCGTCTTTGTTTCATTTTGTTCAGGAAGTCACAGATACAGACAAAATTAATCTTCATTCTGTAGATAATTTAACTCGAAATGAGATTTTATTTATCTTGCTATAGGATATCCTTTGATCAAAAAAGACTGCTGAAATAAGCTTTTTAGTTTTGGCTAGCTTTATCTAACCACTTACAATTATTGTACGTCTCTACAAAAGTACTTCATTTTTTTGTGTAACTGTATAGCTATGATGTGATCTATGGTTCTGTTTATTTTCCATTTTAATGTGTAAATTTTGTTCTAAAACGGTTCCCAATATGTAGGTAAGAATTAAATATAAACAATACATCGATTACACAATAGTTATGGACAGGTTCACATAAAGGTGGTGACTGACCTGTTTGACGCGACGTTTCGGTATCTTTACAGACACCGTTGTAACAAAGGATTGTCGCAGTGTCTTTTAAGACACCAAGACGTCGAATTATAATATAAGTAAGTAACTATAATATTTTTAATTAGTTTTTAAACCAGTATTATCTAATTCGCAGCGAGCTTTTTACGCATAATCTGACTGACCTGAGCCTTGCTCGTGGTGAGTACTGTGTTCAACTTCGCTCCACCTCAACGCTCGTCAAAACTATGATACCTGATTTACATGCGCTCGCAACAACGCTCAGGGTTGTACCGACCTAAAGAAGCCCGGTCATTTATGACCTGTCAACTGATTGAAGTGATCAGACAGTCCATGGAAAAACAGAAAATCATTTTTGAATATTTACGAGAAATATTGCTCAGCTCGCTGTACTGACCTGGAACATTTCGTCGTAATGTAATGGTGCGTACAGGTTGCTAGAAATGCAACTAGTAATGTAACCAGCAAAAATGTTCCCATGATTGGGACGCCTCTCCAGCACGAACTGAGCCACAGTAGAGCGCGCTCGTGGCCTGCTCTAAGCTATCCGTAAATTTTCTGTTTTTTTTGGATAACATCAAAAAATGCTCGATGCTCAATTTGAGCGAGCACAGGCATTGAGCGCTGGAATATTAAACTAGTTCCATTACAGCAATCTGTATGCACCATAACGTTACGTTACGACAAAATGTTACAAGTCAGTCGCCACTTTTATATTGTCTTAATTTGTTTCGATTCATACTAATTAATAAAACACTTTTGAACCTATTAGATTTAAATGATTCTTTAAATGTCTCTCGTGACAAGGTCTGCGAAGACACCAAAATGCCAAGTTTAAATTTAAAATGTACTTAATTATACGCGATAAATCCGGTTAAAAAATGTTTTCATTAATAGTTCATTTCCATTTTTATCCGGTTCTTTTAAATTAAGATTCGTAGTTCCCAGTAGTATGTTAGAGCACTCACATGCACGTTTTCCTTTTCCAACCTCACTGAAGTCATGAAAGCCGAAGGATATTGCAATTTGCAAATTAATCACCCTCTGCAAACTGAAGTTAGTCAGATATTCATATCCATTTGACAATCTGTTGACTTACTCGGAAGTTAGCTTCAATCTCGCAGTTGCAAAGTTTCGGTAACGAAAAGCATTGAAGGAATTGTGAGACGGAGTTTATACTTCAGAATCAGAAAATCTATAGGTATATTACTAGCTATACTACACTAGCAGCCGCGGGCACCTTTTTTTCAACCGACTTCTTAAATGAGGTTCTCATTTCGTGTATATGTTTCTTTTTGTATATTTGTTACATGATTTTTTGGTCAGTTATAAATCGAAATAAAGGATTCTGTTCATGATTCATCGCTGCATTCGTCAATAATAACGGGGGTTACCAGCTGATCACTCTTGTTATGAACGGTTGACGTAATATTACTCAGGGTTTAAAGCGGGGCAAGGGGTGCGAGGGGCGTATCCTCGCGTATCCTCGGGCATCATCGGGGCGGCGGCGGCCGGGGCAGCATCAGGGTCGCCGGTTGTAACTTTTTTACCGTTAGTGACCTTTGAGCGATGGATTTGCGTCCGGCAAACGTTTCTCCGCCTACCCTCACAGTTTCAGAGCACTGGCGAGACTTATTCTCTTTGTCGCTTGTGGACGTTCCTGTTTCAAGTAATCCTGAATTTGAGTCATTTCCATAGGTCCGCTGTCTAATATCCATCTTCCTCTATTTCCGTTTGCATTAAGCATGGATGATAGAAGTAGGGAGTCGTGTTTCATACGTATTATTTCCGATCTTAAGTCACTCAGCTGGTTTTGTGTGACGTATGTGGCTTTTACTTCTTTCAAGTCTTTTTGTATTCGAAGTAAGTCCTTTAGAAGCTTAGCACAATCGAGATGGTCAAACAACACAGGCGGAAACTGTTCTAGCTGACGCGCCACAAACACTGGGATCTGGCCGGGCTCCGTTGGTTTGAATAGATTTCTCCTATATCTCTCTTCCTTGCCCTTATTTTACGTTTGATCTTGTTTTTGCTCGATGGGATTGAGTCGAATAGTAAACACTTAGGCCGATTTATTTCTTCACTAGAGAACGCCGTTATACATATTCGCACTAAAGTATCTTCGTAAGTGAAGTACCTCGACGACCACTTTGGCGTTGGGGTAAACCTGCCTGCCTCAGACGCCAGTGGTTGCGGGTTCGATTCCCGCACCGAACAAGAAAAAAAAATGTTCCGTGTCTGGTTGTTTATCTATTTATGTATTTATATTCTAGGTTCCCCCCTAGTTCGCTACATGGTATCCCATAACACAAGCTTTGCTTACTTTGGGGCCATGTAGTTGATGTGATTGTCTGGGGATTTTATTTTATTATTACCTATTATATCTTCGACAATTATTGATATTTTATTTTGGATATATGCTAGCATTTCATCAATCACTATATTGCACGATGAGTATTTAATAACGGTAGACATTTTCACATAAAAAAATATCGCCTAGAAAGCGCGCGCTACCAAGAGATTTTATTCAGAATTATACGAATTAATACAAATAGGTACAGTACAAAATGACCATGACATGAAGGAAAAAAAACTAACACAAGACAGCTAATTGTGAGAGCCCACGTCATGTACACAACCAAATTTCTTTTTATGTTTGAACTATTGTTATGTATTGTGTACGTCAATAAATATTCTTCTATTCTATACTAGCCATATGTCTACCATATGTCTACAAGTATCGATGATACATATTTATATTTATAAAATGCGCGGATACTACCACAAGTACAAAATAAAACTACGATATATCAATGTCAAGTTAGAACATAACTTGAAGAATAAAGTTCCTTTTAAAGGATGTCATTTTAATATGAACTTTGTAAGTTTGCACGAAGTTAAAGACTCGTGATTAATCATAATGTTTAGTTTTTTTTTTATAACATCGTTTATGAAATTTCTAGTAACATTTTTTTATTAAGGAGTAAGCCCGCATTTCACCTCAATCTCACCTGATAGTAAGTGAAGATGAGATCGAAAATTAAAGCACACGGGCCTAGGAAAGAACTGGCTCTTCATAAAATGTTTCCGAAACACATAATCGCGGTGACATTTGGCAGCAGATTTCATATGAAGGTTGTCGCTAGCCAGTCGGGATCCTACCACCAAGCGGGGGTCACTTGAATTAGTCGCCTTTTACTACACGCTTATCCAGGGCCGGTAGGGCCCTAAGCCGACCCTACAGGGACAGATAAAAAAGACATATACAGGGTGGCTGTTGGGTCACTTTTAAAAGAGAGTGCAAGACAGTGCACCAAACCAAACTCTTAGCGTTTATTTTACAGTTTACTTTTTGTAAACTAATATTTATCTACCGGTTTTTATACCATCGCACCGACACCTCGAAGCGGAGTATTTGGTTTGGTGTTTACTTTTTATAAACTAATATTTATCAATCGGCCTTTTACAACATCAAACCTCACACTTAGTACAGACCAGAAGTCGTCAGGGTCCCACTTGTGTTTTTGTTTTCAAAATTTATGTTAAGTATTTGGATAAATGCAAATTTCTAGACCTAAATTCATTTTTTATTTATACTCATTTTCAACCATGAAGAGAAAAAATGAAATAAAAAATAAATATTAATCACACTGGTCTGCAATGCAAAACTATTTTAAACAATAATATGATAAGTATGAAGTTTTCAATATCCTGAATTTATACCTGTTTTTTGATTTTTTTGCTATCACGTACAATAACTTTTTTTTTTTTGAATAAAATTCTATATTTTCAATCGACTTCCAAAAAAGGAGGAGGTTCTCTATTTTGGAATGAACCAACGTGTATCAGATGAACATGGTGAGAGGTTTCATCAAGGTATTATGAACATAGAGAGGCGCTACAACAGAAAATGGTCAGTAGGAATGCTTGCTGATTTTAATGGTTTATGAGGCGAGAAACTCCACTTCAAAATATGAAAAGAAAGAAAACCACAAAGTCAAATAATATTAATAAGTAATAAACATTTTGTTATACGTTTTAATATATTTTCATGGTTGCATCCAAAATTATGATAATAAATAAAAATATGATTAAAATATAATGCTAAAAACGATATTTTATTTAAAAATTCCCGTGTAAAAATGATGCCGTATTTCTATTTGGTACTACTGAATCAATAATAATAATGGTTATTTTTTTTAAAAGGAACAACTTTTTTTTGCAGACCAGTGTTATTTACTGAGTAAACTTAGCCGAAAGTTAAAGAATTGATTACGTAACGCATGGTTGGCAGCGATCCGCGTACCAGGTCATGTGTTGCGATTGGCTCAGGCGTAAGTAAAGTAAATAGTAACAAAACTTTATTTATTTATTTTTTATTTTATTTATGGGAATTCTACTGAAAATTTAAGAACCTTCTTTTATTACATAATTATGACCAGAATCGAGTACAGAGTGCTCAGTATTAAAATTTTCTCACCATTCACCCTGTATAAAAGATAGAAAACATTATTTATATATCTAATATGGTGCGTTAATATTTGGTGGCCTTGAAAAGAGGTGGTTTTGAGAGTAAATAACTGATCTTTGAAGCGGTCCTACCGCCGAGCGGGTAGCTCCGATTAGTTATATTTTACGACACATATATCCAGGAGCGGCAATCTATTCTAGCAATTTTAAGCCTTAAACAACAATGGCAGCGTGCCATATGTGATTTTTGTTGATGTTATTTTTTGGTGTGTAACAAACAAAACATATTAGACTATTCGGAATTCTTTCCTGCGTAACTCAGCGCAAAAATATGCTCGTAGACGAACGTTACACGAAATGATATTGCATTTCGAATTTATATGTTTTGTAAGGGGCCGCTGTAGGCGATCGTATGCCGATTAAATTGGCGACATACTTAAAAAGGGCCTAGTTAAAAGTACCCGTCACCGGCGATCATGTATGAAACGATTGATGAACGTGGAGGAAGTGAAAGAGGTATGTCTGGATCGAAGCAGTTGCCGTTTTTTAGTCTCTGCCTAGCCCAAAGGGAGACAGGCATGATGTTACGTATGTATGTATTGTGTGTCTTTGGCACTTACAATTCAATTTTTGCACGAATTTCATTTATTTTAAAAACGTTACATACTTTAAACCAATGTGTTGAAAATTCTTAGAAGAATAAGTTATTAGGATAAGTGATGATTAGATTTCTAAACGCTCATTATTTCACGTAACTAAGGATCTGCCTTCGTTCTTTAGATCAATAAGGAATTACACACATAAACCTCATTTTAGAACCACCGAATAAAAGCCAATCCTCACATACTCTAAAACCTTTAACTATGCAGTTTAATTACCGCCGTATTTTTCATCTACTCTCAATTCACCAGCTCAATTACAGTATTAGCAAGTCGATAAAGAATGGGTGAATGCAATACAGATGGACGCGATGAATAATGCAATACTTTGTGATCATTCTGTGTGAGTGCAATCACATTGTCATGCAAAGCACGAGTGTTTATCTCATCTGTGGTTTTTATTTTTTATTGACACCTGTGGTAGAATAGTATTATTGAAAAAAATATAAAAATGTTTCATCGTTATACACACTGAGCAAGTAATCACTACGTTTTTAATTCTGTGTACAATATTGGCTTCAGAATATCAAAATAATAGTTGCTTATTTATTTCAATAGCGCGCTAAAACGCTTCTTTAACAGTATAGCGCTGCAATGCTGACGTCACATGCTTGTGATATGTGAAACAAGGCAAACGAATTTTTAAAACCATGTTACGTCATTTGAGATCCCACCAATTGAGAGCATTTTCAGTTTCAAAGGACAAAAGGTAAAAAAATGCGTTTGACACTGAGGTTTTTTGAATTAATTTATTAATATTTTTAAATCATAATTTTAAATAGCGATTTAGTCTATGTATTAATAAAAACTTTTGTTTGCAAAACAAATATGTACACTTAAATAACACAGTTATTTGAGTGTACATATTTGTGTTTATTTATTGCACGCACGGACGCAATAGCCTTAGCGGCTCGTAAAATTTCGTGTGACACTTGATCGCCTATAAAACGAATCGATTGTCCCTCAGTTTGACGACCAACTTTCCTTAGAAAGGCAACGGTTAGCAAAAGAAGTTTTTAGGGTTTAGGGAAAGGTAGACTCTGTCAGAAATGCTCTCTCAAATGTAATGCACTGGTTCAATGTAAATAATCTAGCTTTCAATGATAAAAAAACTAAATGTATAAAATTCTCTGCACCAAATGTAAAACGAGTTGAGTCTGATCTGCATCTTAATGGGAAAAGGTTGAATCTAGTAGTTAACACTGTTTTTCTTGGACTAACTTTAGATTCTAAATTGCAATGGGGCGTATTTTACAAGTAACGAGTAGACTTATTTCTGCAGCGTTCGCGGTAAAGAAAATTCGCTCATTGACTGATGTTAATACGGCAAAGATGGTTTATTTTAGTTATTTACATAGTCTAATGTCCTTCGGCATCTCACTTGATGTATATGTTGCTTCTTGGTTTAATAAGCATAAAATCTTTTTTAGGCGGAATATTACCATCGCAATCGCAGCATTGATATTTACCCAACAGTAGAATTAGTTTTTTTTCGAACTATAGATAATAATTCTTAGAACTTAAAAAAAAACTTTTCTTAAAATAACAAAATGTATTATTTCAACTCTCAAATGTGAATTAGCATAAAGATAATATTCTCGTGTGATTAGCATTAGACGTTAGTCGAGTCCCAAGAAAACACGGTTTATATAGCTACTTGGAAAATTGACAATAGGTGTAGAGTGTAGAGCTCCACAATAGAAAGTGTTTGCTTAGAGCTACCCTAAGTAAAGTTTTCTCAAACATTCGTTCTTGCATTCAATCACTTTTTCAAGCATTCATTCAATTCTTCAACGATTTCTGAACTACTTTTTGAATTGATTGAGGAAACCAAAGAAAGGATTCAAGTGTTACCTACAAAATAAAGATGTTTTTGTTTTTCAATTCGAATTTACACATTTGTTTAAAATACTAAAAAACTGCTATAAGTATTCACTTAAATAAGAACAAGTTACAAATAATAAGTGAATTAAAGAAAGCGTATTCGTATTCAATAAGCTAACTACGATACTTGGTACTAGAGACTGCTAGGTACTTTTTACTTAACTATTAAGCTCACCCTAAGCCTACTTATTACTTACACACTCAATAAACTAGAGGGCAGCAGCGTTCTACGTAATTAATGTCAAGTATGTTTGATGTACAGTCACCTTCAATAATATGTATACTTTTCATTGGACTTTTAACCTTATGACAACCGAATACTTTGCGAAGTGAATACATTTTATAAGACGTGACTGGACTAGATTAAAAAAAAACACTCAAAAAATACAGGCTCACAGAAAAAGCCTCTGAAGGTTGTTTTTACCTCGTTAGACCTCAAAAAAGATTAACCACATGGATTGAAAAAAGGAACTGACGTTTCATAAATATTTCGTATTTGATGTTTGAAGAATTATTTTGCTACCTCCATAAGTGGTTCCAAAGATCAATAAACGCCTAAAACCCGAGAAATGTATTTAAGATTTTCTTAAATTTGTAATGCCTGAGTGTTTAATATATACAATGTGTTAGGGTTCCGACTTTTGATACTTTACCTACGTGATATACATCAAATTTCATCGACAAAAGTCACCTTAGGGGGGGGCGCACCCCTCACCCCTCGTGATGGGGGTGATTTAAAAATTTCGTTTCTCTGGTTTGCTTTAAGTTCGTAAAACCATTTTTTTTTCATATTTATTGTGTGTATCTTGTTGAATTACATCTCATTTTAAAGCTTATTAAATTTACCAACTTTTGATACCACATTCACTAAAAAGTCATAAGAAGAAAAGAATTAATTTTAATTACTTAGAAAAAAAATCTTACTTTTTTGTAGTATTTTTTTAGTTTTTTGTCATTAAAAAAAAAACGAAGCCCTTAACAATGCATTTTTTTCTTCTTAACTAGTACTATTTGAGTTTATCTTTCTAACGATACAGAATACGACAGTTTAACTTCAAAGAAACAGTCCTAACTGCTAAGCTAAAATGACATCAAAATAAAAGACACGAAATTTACAATCTCTTTTTTATTTAGTTTTGCCGATTTTAAGTCAATTTAACAATTGTTCAAAGTGACCACCATTGTTTAATAAACAAGAAGTAGCCCTTAATGCTACTTGTTGTGTAGCTCTTTTAATCATAGCTCTGTCGGCTTTTAATTCATCAGCTGCGGTCATAATTTTTTGCAGCAGCTCTTCTCTTGTTGTAGGCACCTCTAGGTAAACCCGCTGTTTCATGGTCCCCCACAGGAAGAAATCTAGAGGTGTCAAATCAGGGCTACGAGCCGGCCAGGCAATTGTTCCTCCTCTTCCAATCCAGGGGGTGTAGTGTTCATCCACATATGCTCGTACATTGCGGGCAAAATGGGCAGGAGCTCATTAGCAAGTAGAAATCCTAACCAGTACCTTAGTATTGTTATCTCATTCACTATTAGACTGAAAGAGATTCATGTTTCGACTCGTACGATGCGCGGGGCGACGTGATTGGTGCGCTCTAGCCTTTCGGCACGGGCCTCGCCCTGATCATCCCTCGCCAACGCAGCGAGCGCAGAGGCAGTCAGGCGAAAACCTGAAGCAACCTGCTACCGCATTGCGCGCGCGCTCTAACTCGCGAGTCTTGATAGTACTTAAATTTTGTAACTAGGACGTATTACCTTAGTAAAATAAACTTTTGATATTTTAATTTCGTGTTTCCTTTTAACTAATTACTGAACCGGGCCTAAATTTTGGCATCGTTAGAAAGATAAACTCAAATAGTACTAGTTAAGAAGAAAAAAATGCATTGTTAAGGGCTTCGTTTTTTTTTTAATGACAAAAAACTAAAAAAATACTACAAAAAAGTGAGATTTTTTTTCTAAGTCATTAAAATTAATTCTTTTCTTCTTATGACTTTTTAGTGAATGTGGTATCAAAAGTTGGTAAATTTAATAAGCTTTAAAATGAGATGTAATTCAACAAGATACACACAATAAATATGAAAAAAAAAAATGGTTTTACGAACTTAAAGCAAACCAGAGAAACGAAATTTTTAAATCACCCCCATCACGAGGGGTGAGGGGTGCGCCCCCCCCTAAGGTGACCTTTGTCGATGAAATTTGATGTATATCACGTAGGTAAAGTATCAAAAGTCGGAACCCTAACACATTGTATATAGATTTATAGATGTATTATTTAGAAAGAAATTTGTATTCTTTCGTTATTTTCACTCTATAAGGCGGTTTAAAATTTCCTGAACTCACATAAATTCAAACTCTTTTTAAACAGGTAACGACGGAACTTATAAATCCGCCTCGGTGTCAAACTATCTCAAAACACAAAGAGGTGGAACGCAGTCAGTACCTGAGTATTTGTCGACTACTTGAGGACGAAATGTTTTCAAACTCTGGCAGAAAGCGTTTTAGCGTGTGTCAATTGTTTGCGAACCCTACCGAAGTACATGTACGTACGCTTTTGAAAAATATACGACTTTTGCGGGGAAGATTTTTCGATTTCTTAAGAAAATTGAGGATCACTTTTGCGATGGGGTAAACCTGTCTGCCTCAGACGCCAGTGGTTGCGTGTTCGATTCCCGGACGGGACAAGAAAAACAAATATGTTACGTGTCTGGGTGTTTATCTATTTATGTATTTATGTTGTATGTTCCCCCAAGTTCGCTACATGGTATCCCATAACACAAGCTATGCTTACTTTGGGGCAATGTAGTTGGTGTGATTGTCTGGGTATTTTATATTTTTTTTAAGTTTTAACGATCGTGGTGAAGTTGGCAATAGTTATTTGAACTATTCATTTAGTTGTAATGGCCAAATGAAGATGCTGGTTTCTGTCTAGTACTTGATTGCCTAATGTATAAATATAATAGTAGACTCCAGAAGATCACAAACTCGTTCATGGGTCAATGTGTACGCTTTTATAATAAAACTCCAAAATATTTAAGATTAACCCTTCGATAGATTTAAGGATAAGCATAAAGTTTTATTATAAGATATCCGGATGCAAGAAGATTGTAAATTGTTGTTGTTGTTGTTGTTATTGTGTATTTTTAAAAGATGATTGCTGTTGAGTTTCTTGCCACTTCTTCTCAACAGATCGACTTTCCGAAGTGGTGGTAGATTCAGTTCAATTTGTAAATTGTTTGACTTATTTCAAATGTATTTAAATACTTACGAAATAAAGATTCTTTTGACTTTGACTTTTGGTACTGGTGGCTAAAATTCATCGTGCCCCTAACAAGTCCAAAGCTTAGAGGTTTTTGCTGACTTCTGACATTGATACAAAATTGACTATACAGCGCGAATTGTAATTAGCGCATCACCTTTTGTAGGTAGTCTCTCCACATCAATCCCAACAACATTTGTTCTACGACTTTTAAAAACTACTTCCATGCTGGACTGGGAGTGAAAGAAAAACATAGAATGTGCCAGCTGCTTCTCTTCCCGGGCATACTGTAAAAGTCGGTTAAGGGACAGAGGTTTTATTGGCATTTTTGTGGGCGATAGGCTGACCCCCTGTCACTGCAATAGCCTCTCGCAATCATTATAATACCTCATTAGTCAAACGTGACATCAGTTGGTCTTATAACCTCTGGTGTTCTGCCTACCCCATAAGGGATACAGGCGTGAAGTTATGTATGTATGTATGTAGTTTTAAAATTTTAGTTTTCCCATACAAAAAATATTTATAGCCTCTGTATAGAGGTGTAACTCTATTCACCCTGAGCGTAGGTATGCCGCGCACCTTGCGCAGTAAAATATCTTAAAAATAGTAACTTCTTACAAATTGTACAGTAAGTAAGAAGCAATCATTTTTTTGTTTTTATTTTTTGTGTTATTTATCAAGATTTGTAAAAATTCGTAGAACACATGTTGTTGGGATTGATGTGGGAAGAGGTGATGCGTTAATTAAAATTAATCCTGTTTAAGTGTAGGATTGGATCTAGAATGTTCTGTCAAAGTTAAAACTATATAAAGAACCAGTTTTACTCAGGCCCCTCTGCCTAATCTTTGCCTTCATCATCACTGATCATCATTATCGATAGCGATATTGTGTTCATTTATGCCGCATTTCAATATCAAAAAAAAAAATCCTTTTGCCTACAAATAGTAGATTTATCTACCAGGCGTAGCTAATATTCAACGTCTTGTCATTTAAACAAGTACTAACTTTTCTTATACTTGCCACCTGTTGATCGAACCTTCTACTTATGACGATCCGTTGAATATTGAAACCTGGCCTTAGTCTTCGTCAATGGCTGTATCCGTACAAACTATGTCAGGTCATTTATCTAAGTACGTCATAACATATTTTTAGTTTCACACACCTTTTCAAACTGTCATAATTCCGGCGACAGTTGCTGACAGGTGACAGCTCGAAAACAGTTTGCATTTGATAAGTCTTATCAGTGCGAGCGTAAAAACTTTTTATTATGTGCTAACTTGCTTTTTTAAAAGCTGAGCTATTGTAAAGGTAGTTTTGTCATTGTGAATGAGGTTTATTCTAGTTTTTTTGTCTGGTTTTTACACTAGAATAAGTAACGTAATGTTGAAAATATTTTTTCCAAAAGTATGATTAAATAATATTATTGAATGGTTGCTAACTATGGAACTTATAAACATGGTTAAAATCACATGCTATGCTCTCAGTTTACCTACTAGTAAGGAGATTCTTCTTACATCTCCAGGCTGAGATGGTCAAAAAACTGCTGTTTATTAGTCACAAAGGCCACATTTTTTTACACAATAAGTATCATTTACAAAAAGAGTTTTGCAAAAAAAAGGTATGTATTATTTTGCAAGTAAATTAATATACTCCCTAATATGTTAAGCAAAGCATGGTCACTATCTAAATTATGAATAAATACCAAAATAAAGACGACTACGACTTACTACAACACATCTTGTAGTACTACGTCGTAGTACTATCAAACGTCGTAGTAACTGTGTTCATCAACAGCGACAATTTGTAAAAAAAAATTGGTGTCATATCTTTATTATTTTCTAATATTTAAATTTGGCTGGTTACTAAATAATAGCCCCGTATTTTTTATCAAGGCTTCAGCAACTGACGTCCTTAAACTATTAACGATTCTTTAAACACATCATTAACCAACTTTCAGCGATAATAGGTGAAACCATTTAATGTAGATTATACTCTAGCTAGATAATCCTATTTATATTAGTTTAATGCAATGGATGAATGTTTCTTAATCTTTCAAACTTAATTAGTTTAAGGTTGAAATCAATTACTCTTAACTTTTTATCCTAACATTTAATCAATATATATAATACTGTTCCGTTACTGACTGAGTTACTGAGTGACTCAGTGACTGACAGACAACGTAGAGCCGTAACTACTGGGCGTAGAGAGCTGAAATTTGGAACATACATTTTTTACGGTGCACTAAGGAAGGAATTCCCGAAATTCCCAAGGAAACGGGAATTATTGGACTTTTTAGTTTTTATGAAAACTCTTATTCCTTGAGTGCACGGATATGATACTTGGCACAAAAGTTTTTCAAAAAGAGACTGGTTGTTTTATGAAAAGAATTCCCGAAATTCCTACGGGAACGGGAAATATATGATGTTTTAGTTTGTATGATAAAATCTTATTCTTTGAGTGAACGGATGTGTTACTTGGTATAAAGGTTCCTCAATAAATGTCTGTTTGTATAATGGAAGGAATTCCCGGAATTCCCACGGAAACGGAAAATAGGACTTTTGAGTTTAGGGCAAACGCTCGTTATATTATACGAGTCACGAAAAGCTGCTAATATCTTTATATTTAGGTAATTAACCACAGCAAAATTATCTACAATTTTAAAATAATACTTAACCCATCAACCTACTTGTGTCACAAAAGCCGCGTAATTTGTAGGAAGTCACCTCGTGGCCTGATAACAGACGCGGAGATAACCTGTTAGCGGAATGAGTGATTGCATTTAATTCCGCATTTGGTAAACAAATTGGTTATCCCGCGGTTTGGGGGTTAACTGTAAACAGTCTGTAATATTAAGAGTTATTTTCTTATGGAAGATTGCTCAGTAAGCCGTGTTTGTTATATTGACTTATATGTATTTACTTGTATACAGAGTGACTGGTGGGACACTTTCAAAATTCCAGGACGTGATAGTTTAAGATCATACATGAAGAGAAGAAATAAATTAATTAACAAAATATTTAATTGTTTACTGAGTAAACTTCTCCAAAAGTTAAAGAATTCAAAATTCAAAAGAAAAGGTTCATCACGCAACGCATGGTTAGCGTAATACAATAAATACTTAGCGGGTAGTGGTGTGCGTGTGGCGGGAAGACTGCTGTGTGCGTGTTGACTTAGGCAGAGCGTCGGGAAAGGTGTAGTAAGGTCTCTTTATTTGTTCGTAGGGATTTCTGGTAAAAAATTAAGTACCTACTTTTATAACATTATTATGATCAGAATCGAGTACAGAGTGCTCTCCTTCAGTATTGCAAATTCGTCACCAGTCACCCTGTATATTAAGCAGCAGCCACGCACGATTTTATTCGTTTAGCTTTTGATGCCGAAGAAATTCCTGGGAGCCAGTGGTATAGGCGTCTGTAAAACACGGAAACCTCGAGTAAATTTTCAAAATATAATAACTCGTGATAAAATGCGCATATTAAGCAAACCATGGTCTCTCTAAATTACCATTAAAATAAAGGCAACTACGCGCTACTACAAAACATCTTGTAGTACTACGTCGTAGTATTATCAATGAAATGCTGCTTCGTAGTAGGTATGTTCATCAACTGCGACTTTTTTTTTAAAAGTTTGTGGTTATATTTCTACTTTTTTGTACTGAGCGACGCTAAAATAAATATGCAGGTACGTTTATATCGTATCAAAAAAAACTACCATTTCAATTTGGCTGATGACTACAAATCAACCCTATATTTAAAAATTGCAAATGGCTCATTAATGATCAGCATCACCTGGGAGGCGGTCACGGCTAGATAGAGTTCTCCCCCAAGGTTCTCCATGTCACTCGTTTTCACACCGAGTCATAAGATAACCGTGCCATACTAATCTGTTTCATACTGTACAGATTGCAATAACATCACATTATAAAAAATATTGAAACGTGTGGAACAAAGGCGTTAGATATGATTACTAATTAATGACGTGATTAAAAAAAGATTTGTTCTAATCGATTTTAAAGCAATAATTAATGAGCCCTGAAGCCGATATTCAATTCGTATATCATTTGCTCGGCTAATGGAGAAAAAATCGAAATACAGCATTTAAATACTTGAAATTGTTAAATAATTGTATGTAAGTATTGATAAATTAAATGTCTATCGGTACGGTAGGAAGAGTAACTTTGAGAGACAAAAACGCTGTTTCTAAATAAGTAGTAGTAATAATTGTCAGAGAGCACATTCAAAATACAAAATTTGGGATATTAATTTAAAATTTGATATATTTATTTTTTCAAAGTTAGTTTTGGTTGTTTAGTATCCATAACACATATTTATGAAGAAACTTAATTTGGACTAGATGACTACGCCGCGTATTGTTAGAATAATAAAAATATAGTGCGGTGCTATCTAGCATAACCTTGGTACATTTTTTTATATGTTTAGATGGTAAAATAGCTTGGAATTGTTACCATTTATTAGAGTTATTTTTCAATTTTCTACCTACTTAGTTTTGGAGATATGATGATCGTGCTGGGAAGTATATTTCATAACAAAAAACCCTGGAATTTCTACTTTTTTTAACCTACTAATAACTAATACTGTAGATTATTTACTATTTCTTATCTATTTTTAACGTTGTGGGTTCATACACAATATAAGTGTAAAATATAAAATATTCATTATTATTATAAGTATCAACCCTAAAAACAGCTGATAGCTTTCGGTTAATTCTATCCGATAACAGGCTGTATGTCCAAAGCCAAGTAGGTAGAAAATTGCAAAATAGCGGTACTAAATAGTAAAAATTCAAAGCAATTTTTTACCATCTAAACATACTTATAAAAATTAACCTAACAAAATACAGTTATGCACGAGCATACATACGACGGCAGCTGTTCATCTTATATTTTAAGTATAGCTACGATCTAAGTCTCAAAACCAATTGTCCTTACTGTCATATCTTATCAGAGATAAATAATTTCATGCTTCAGAATCCTTTTCTTCATTTTTACATTATTCATAGATTCTTAGATGTCAATCTTTTCTCGTCCTATCTATCCTTTTTGTGTCAATTGAAATATTGGGATTAGGACTAAGAAATATCACGTCTGGGTGCGCATTGTGTCACATAACTTTTCAACTCCTAAAATCGGAAGTCCGAAAATGTTTCTCATACTATTTAAAATCATAATTATCATTCTTCATAAAAAAATTAATCATTAAATATTAAAAAACATAATCATTGAAATTCATAATATCACTTTTCATACACTTTGATTTTACTAATATTTGTTTTAATATATTTGTTCATTATAATGATAGAAATTCATAATCATTCGATAAATAACTATAATATGAATAAATATTTTTTTTCATATTATATATTAACAAATCTATGAAAATTATAACGCCTGATTCATAGATTTGTTTTATACTAATATATTCATTAACATTGTGATGCAAAAGATTATGCGACAAGAAAGGCTCCCGCACCGGAAGACGCAGTTGGTACGGTTAGGTACGACGACTAGCGTAGCGAGAAGGAGCAGTTAGGTTGCATATAGGCCACACGTGCGCGAGCCGAGCGAGCGAAGCGAGCGGTGCCGCCACAGCGGCCGGTGAAGCGCCATAATCTCTAAGTGTGAGGTCGGTCACCACAACCCCGACATGGTAAAGTCAATATAGTCATATCGATAACTTATCGAGATAAAAACATATGATAATATTATCTGTTAAAAAAGGAAGCTATTCTAAACAACGACGTTTTGAGTTGACGTATGTTCTTAGTAACAACATTATCAATTAAAGTAATACGATCATTAAAGGTTATGAAAAAAAAGATCTGAAAAATAAAATTATGAATTTTAAGTGGTTCTTGGTAGTAACAGTATGAATAAAAAAAATTGATTACATTCTGTTAGGAGCTTCGTTGATAGTACCTACTATAAATGTATGAATAAAAAAGTATAAAAAATTGTCACCTTGACAAAGGAAGGCTTGAAAAGATTAATTTTTAAAAACTGGATGGTTTTTAAAATATTATGATCTTCGATAAATCCAGTTAAAGATTGTTTTATTTATATAATTATTTGTCATTAAAGTTCTTAAAGTTATTATTTTAAGTTTATTAAAAATCCGGAAAGGACAACATTTTATCTTCATACATTTAGGCTCATATGTGTACTGCGAGGTACAAATTTGTGGGCATAAAGCGAGGAACTGTAACATATAGGATATATTTACCTATTCATGATTAAATGTTGTAAAATAAGTTACGTTAAATTGAAAATAATTGCCGTTTCGGAACATAAGATCATTATTGTTTGACAAATGTCAGCAAATGTCGATAATGACAGGATGGCAGCACTCCGTTAATTATTCAAATAAGGTCGTTATTCCAATAAATAAATAATCAACATAATGATAAAATGTCGGTTTAAAAGTTATAGTTATTTTTTTTAATGGAAAGCATTTTCTTGCCATAGCTATAGCAGTCTTTTTACTGAATATTATATCAATATTGCTTATGTATAAAGCCATGAATAAGATTTTTTATTTCAGTTTTATTTACTGGAATCAAAGGTATTATAAACCGCTGAGTGTACCTCGGTACTTCAAATGGACCACTTATACGGGGATCTTTTAGGTCTACTTATCAATCAACAGTTTTGTTAAATAATACTTATCTATCTTGCTGACTGATATTAGAGTATAATTATAATATGCAAACTATTTCAAAAAGCTACGACAAACTGCTACTACGAACAAAGTTTGATGTTCAATACTACGAAAAACCGTAGCATTTGGAATACTACGATTGTAGACTTAATTTTAGTATCACTAATTCAAATTATAAGTATCCAGCATGTGATAAAGTGTACAATGTCTACTAAATACTTCATTTATCAATTATAATATAATTTTCACGGGAAGACCCCCAGCCAATACTATCATTAGTTTCACGTACGCACGCCTCGACTAAATCTACGTCTAGATCGACGCCATGTTAGCCTTAACCACCAGTTGGTTAGATACCACGTTTATAGGATACTACTAGAACTGTTTATTGTACCTATCGAGTCAGTATTATCATGATTAGCAGGCGATTTGATCGGGCTCAATTTTATCATTGCTGGGCGCCCCTATATAGCATTTTGGCGTAAGGATTTAATAAATAAAAAAACCCCAGACAAACACACTAACTACATGGTTTCAAAGTAAGCAAAGCTTGTGTTATGAGATATACCATGTAGATATTGAAGGAAAGCACTCTGTACTCAATCCTCTTCATAATTATGTAATAAAAGTAGGTTCTTATTTGTCACCAGAATTCCTTATAAATAAATAAAGTGACATTACTACACTTTTTCCGACGTGCTACCTCAGTCAATATGCACACAGCAGTGTTCCCGCCCTACAATGTCAAATCATATTTTTTCTCTTTTTTTTTTTTTATAAGTGACTAAACCCGCGTTTGACCTCAATCTCACCTGATGGTAAGTGACGATTGTAATGTATGTAGGTACCTATTTTTATTATTGTAAAGGGGGGGTACAAACACATTGTATGAGCGCGCGTAGTTGCTAATAAACTGTCAACTGATTGCCTGCGTTTCCTTTGCTATCCCGTGTGTGTGCTAAGTTCCCGTATGAACCTTAAGACTTTGCAGAGGTCGAAGATGAAAGCACACGGGTTTAGGAAGGAACTGGCTCTTTACACAATATTGCCGGAACACATTACCGCCGGAGCGGTAACATTTGGCGGCAGACTTTATATAAAGGGTGGTCGCTAGCCAGGCGGACCCAGAAGGGATCCTACCACCAAGCAAAAAGGAAAGCACGTGGCCACGTTTGAAATTCGAAAAACTATCACGTTTTCGAATTTCAAACGTGACCCACCAGTCACCCTGTATAGATAAACGCCCAGACCTGCAACATTTTTTTTCTTGTTCCGTGCGGGAATCGAACTGGCAACCTTACGATTGGGGCAGTAGCGTCTAGACCACTGCAGCACGGAGACCGTCTTGATTTAATACTCTGTGGCTTGAAGGTTTGCTAAAGTAGCGTCTGAAAATCAGAAAAATAACAAAGCGAAAATGAAAGGTAGGTACAGTAGTTACGCTTGTCCATCTCTGCTTTGCAAACGACAAACGCATTAACTATCTTTTAACAAGTTCGAAAAAGCAGCTTTTGATAAAAATATTGAAATGGTCTCTATGTGAAAATTATTAAGCACATTTTCCTGATTGCAAAATTGAGTTTGAACATATTTGAAATCCGGAAAATCGAGCTCTATTACTTTTCAATTGAGACCATTTCAATATTTTCATTGAAACCCGCTTTTTCGAACTTGTCAAAAGCTTGTTAATGCGTTTTTCGTAAGTACGGCAGATCTGGCACCTGTATAAATTTAGTTTTAAAAGAAACTAATCCGGTTTTCTATAAAATGTCATTGTAAATAACAATGAGGATGCAATGTGATTGATACAACATTATGTATTCAATAAAAGTGTAAAATGTGTTATTCAACTAAACGTAATAAAGTTTAAACTTTACAATGCATTTACTACACACCTAAATATAAAAAAAAAAAACATATTTTTTTATGGATAGTATTTCATCTTACAACTGTGAATCCACATTTTTCTATCAAAGTATTCGAAATTGCTAACAAAAATACTGAATTGCACACTAAATTTGCGCATCAAATATACTACACTGTTTGATGTTTTAAGCTAAACTATTTTACTGAATTACGAAAGTGTTGCGAAATACGACAATTCCGGTTTTTAATAATTTCAACATTTGTAATTATATATTTGTCATTTGCAGAGCATTTTTCTCAAAAAAAGAAACTTTTAAAGCGAATGTTGATTACAAAAAGTGAAGTTGCCTCTTACTTTCGTACAAAGTTCTAAATACCGAAAAGGCCTTCAGTAACTGTTGAAATTTCAACCTTAATAACTGCGAATAAAGATAAGGTTTTCAAAATCTTATTCAAACATATAAAATTAGCTATTTCATATTCTTGAAACTTGCGTATCATTATTTATCAAAACCGTTTGTAAATGAAAAATATAATTTATAACATCTTGTTTCTGTTATGAAAAACAATAGAAAGCAGTGGATATAAGGTTTCTTATTTTGATGGTCAAAATATAAAAATATTCTTTATTGAAAATTAAATTTCAACCTCACCAAGTTAAAGAGTTTGTATACAATACTTCAACATTCATGAATATACAAGTTAATCTTATTCATTTATTTAGATGGACAACAGCATTTACAGAAAATCATTTGCATTCAGTACTTCATTGAAACAATGCTGATTTCTTCAACCAGTTTGCGTTTGAAATCTATTTTGAAACAGAAATTAAGGATCAGAACATTTTTTAATGACTAAAATCGAATTTGACCTCAATCTCTCTTGATGGTAAGAGAAAATGAAGTGGAAAACCACACGGTTAAGGAAGGGACTCTTGGCTGGCTCTTCAAAAAAAAAAGACGTGTGGCACTCGGAGACTGCCGCGATAAAGCTATTGCATAGCATTTTTTATCAACTTATGCATATATAATTATTTATTTATTTTATTAATGCAGTAATGTTTGATCTAATATGAAGTTCCACAAGTTCCTAGTAGATGGCGCTGATTGTTTATTAAAGCCCGCATGTAAAGTTATGAAATCAAAGTATCACCGCTGTGCCGCGGTCATTAAATGCACTAAGCGGCTCGCACAGAGACAAACTTGTCATATTAAACGTGCCTAAGATGGCACAGTGGTGTTAGATGCTACTATGTAAGTCAGGAGTTCGCGGGTTCAATCCCGCATGGACAAAAAACAAACATCTATTATTGGTTTATTAAAATAAATGCGCACCGATATGATTTATCTGAAAAGTTACTTTTGTGTATGCGTTTTAAACTCTGAAGTACTTTTTCGTGACCATTTGGCGTTTTTACATATTTACAAGTACAAGAAACATCCATCAAGCTATCCGCCTTCACTTTCACATTTAAAATATGAACAATATAGTTACATAAATTTCTTTAAAAACAGTAAAAGAATGTCCAGTCCAACATTCCTAATTGTCGTTATACAGTGTGACTGGTGGGTCACTTTTGAAATTAAAGGACGTGATAGTTTGAGATCATACATGAAGAGAAAAATTATAATTAAAAATAAATATTAATTATTTACTAAGTAAACTTAACCAAAAGTTAAAGAACTAATTGCGCAACGCATGGTTACACTAGCGTTAGCAGCGATCCGCGTGCCAGGTCACGTGCCGCGATTGACTCAGGCGTAAGTAAAGTAAATAGTGACATCGAAGTATTTATTTATAGGGAATTCTAGTGAAAAATTAATTGCTTAATTTTAATACATAATTATGATCAGAATCGAGTACAGAGTGCTCTCCTTCAGTATCTAAAATTTGATACCAGTCACTCTGTAAAATAAAATATGAAATAGTTGATAAATAAAAAAAGAACTAATTCCCGTTATTAAAACGATAACCTTTAGATTTGTCAAATAATAACCTAAGTCAATTTTAATATTCTTTACACCTTAATAAGTTGCTAATTATCATCGCTAAACCAAAACCTCTAATGCCTCAAAGAAGGCTTTTATATTGCGTCATGAAGATCACATATCTAAGAGATATCCCTGTTAACACAAAACCCCAACGCTAGAAAAGTTTTGGAAGTCGATAAAAATAGCAGTGGCTTAAGAAAAGTAAGTTTCTTAATCTGGTCTGTAAATTTTGTTGGAACGACATTTTTGGAACATGCACTTAAAGTTTGGATCCTAAGACCAAAGAAAAAAGAATTTCAAATGATATTTTATCTACGTAATTTTCAATAAATATAATGATTTTTATTTATTTAACTTTTTATGTACACACTACAAATAATAATAGAAAACAGAAATATAATTAAATGGTACAAAGGTACTGCTTATTCCTAGCGGATTCTCTTCCAGCAGTCCTGCGAGTGGAGAGTGGGATGTATAAAGAGCAATTTAGTGTGCAGCTAAGTTAGTAATGAATATAAAATAACTTTATAACTATATAAATAAATGAACATATAATTCATAAATAAATACATAATAAATACATTTTTTTTTTCAATTCTATTCCGAATAAAAAGATTCTAGAAACGATTGCATTTCATTGATGTATATCTGTCTGCTGATAAATGTCAGAGGCTTTTAACAAATAATTGCTTGATCAAATCTATCGCCACTAATACGCAAACGATAGTATTTAACAATAGTATTTAGCGATAGGTTTTATAAGAAATTCGTTCGCTAGCCGGTTAGATCCTGCAGTTATTCTACCAACGGCTTAGTCTCAGCTAAGCCTTAGCTAATTTTCGTCTTTGTTTTAAAAGATATTAATGTTTAGTACAAAGGTACTCTGAACCAGCTGAACAAAATTCTAACATCACAACTACACTTTTTCACAAAACTTCACTATTTAACTTGTAAAGTTTGTAACACATTGCATCGTTAGTGAAACTTAGCTGTACAAGTATTCAACATAAGTTCCGATCGGAAATAACAAGTTTTGTTACAAGTGTTTTAAGTTACCGGTAAGTTTAGTGCGGGCCGGGAGTACACCTGTGGCTTCGTTCCCGGTACATCGGGAATCTGATGTGGATAACTTATGTGAACTTCGTAGCTGAACCATTTTTAGATTAAGCAAAAAAGTGAGGGGGTATTTACTTTTTGCTACCACTTTTAGCAAAAGTTTTGTAGCAAAAACTAAGTGCTGAAACTTTTTTAAAGATAATAAAGTGGTCATATTTTTCAAGTGTAAAAAGTGACGTATAGTGGAAATAATATCATGGCACCCAGGTCAACATAAGCGCACAAAAGAATTATGAGGCATACACTTTAATTTAAATAGTTTGCAACAGTTTCAATACATTGAGAAATCAAAAGAAATAAAAATAAAACTCATCTCTTACACATACAGAAAATACAGCCTCATATAGCTCACAAAAAAAACGGTAAAAAACTATTTCAAAACACGCAAGTAAATTTTAATACATTTTAAATATTAAGATTTAAACATGTTTCCTTGCTTCATAAATGCTTATGAAAATAACGTTCCCGAAAAGTAATAAGCGAAGGGGACGAGAGGTTTTTATTAATATTTAGCCAAATTGACTGAAGCCCACTCGGACCGCCATGTTTCTTTATTTGTTGAATGTTTGAAATTTATGTTCATTGAGTGAGGGAGTTAAACGAGCAATCTATGTCGCGACTTTTGACTTTTTCAGTGGTTTTTTTCCTTAAACATATTTGTTGAAGTAGCAACTTTGAGCTCACGTTATTTTTATTAAATGAGATATGTTTTTATTTGACGAACTCCTTAGCGAAATGGTGTTGACACTGCGAAATTTGTGAGGTTGCTCGTTCAACTTACATTTCTAAAGAAAACTGGGATTGTGGCATTAAGACGTTCCCGACCTCATACTATATATTGACCATTATATTAATTAATAGATACTGTATAACAAAGATTCTGTGTGATTTGTATAAAATATAAGAAACAAGACATTGTGACATTCACAAGTAAGTTATGATTGTCACATATTACAAGTCATCATAGCTAGGAAAAAGTTTGTTACAAATCCCATTTTTAAACAAACATTGGCAACTCAAAATAAATTAAAAACATGGGGAATATCCCGTTTCTAAATTTAATTTAAATATCCGAAAATAAGTCAGAAGATAATTCAGTCACGCGTTTCAGTAGCAACCCTCACGTTCAAAATAATACCTACTGTGTTTTGAATTTGTATTAAATTTATTTGTTATCATCAGTAAATGACCGAACGCCATACATACATAACTTCACGCCTGTATCCCTTATGGGGTAGGCAGAACACCAGAGGTTATAAAACATCTGATGTCATGTTTGGCATTATAATGATGGACAGAGACTGTTGCAGTGTCAGGGGTTCAGCCTAACGCCCATAAAAAATCTCCATTTAACCTCTGTCCCTTAACTTTCTTATACAGTATGCTCGGGAAGAGAAGCAGCTGGCTCATTCTATGTTTTTCCTTTGCTCACAGTCCAGCATGAAAGAACTGGACTGGGATGACTGAACGCCATAACGTATCGAATCTTAGTGAGCCTTTTGTCCGCCTCAAGTCTCATGAGTCAACGGCAGGGATGATGATGATCATAACTATTAAATCTACAATTAAACCTATGTGCTGTTCGTAAATGCAACGAAACATACTAAAACGTAGGCATATACTACATATAAAAAGTTTAGTTTACGTAAAAATATTAAAAAGATATTAAATTTTTCTACTACTAAATTTGGGTTTGCTCTGGTAAAGATCGCTTTACAGCGATAAGGCTGCCCATTGCACCATTTTTTACTTTAAGCAATAAAGTTTAAATAAATAAAATAAACTAGGTAAAACCATATTTAACTATGGATTTATCGGGTATAATTACTTTTTAAATTTTAACTCGATCTTTCGGTGTTTTTGCAGACCCCGTGGTCACGAGCAATTGAGGTGTCAGGCGTCAGTTTGTGAGCATTTCTTGAATAAGTCCAACCACTATCTTAGGTTTAAATCTGTGAAAATTTTATCTAGAAAGAAACATTACATTCCTAGAATGACCAGAGAAGCCATTGAAATTAAAAAATACCCTCATTTCAATAGAGAATACGGTTGAAAACGATCACTGACATGGGACCCTATCCTGAAAAACATTACATCTACCATCCAGCAAGTAGCACAACCTAAACCCAAGATCCTGTCAGCTCGTTTTGTGTCAATCCAGAACGCTACGCTCGAAGACTGAAAAACAGATGGAGGCGATGATGCATAACTTCTTTCACTGTCAAGACGCCTCAGAGGTCTTAGAAATTCAAAATGCGAAAACTTAAGACAATATTAATAAAAAGTGAAATACATTCAATTAAAAACTTTAATTCGTGTAACTAATCAAGCCTTAATCCTATTTTAAAATACGTGCTTCAATAAAATTGTTATTAATACGTCGAACATCCCACTTCATGGGCCTAATAAATGAAGGTCTAATGTATGGAATTTGAAGTAGATTAAAGTAATTTGTTCAATCGAAGTTGATTATTTGACCATTAATAATAGACACTTGAGCTTATAAGCAAGATAAATGTTTTTTTGTTCAAAAACTAAGATTTTGAGCTCAATTCTCTATTAATTGGCCTGTTTTTTTAATAATGATTTATCCCGCAGTATTTAAATTTAACCCGGTAGTTAGTAAAGCAAAGCTGATGTCTCATAGGATGACAGCACGTGGCATTACGCAGGAACTGACTTTTCACAGAAAATTGCCAGAACTGGTACAACAATGCCTTGGTTTGTTTTCAACCGACTTCCAAAAAAGGAGGAGGTTCTCAATTCGTCTGTATGTTTTTTTTAGTCTCTTTGTTTCAGGATATTTCAGACAATTATGAATCTTCATAGTTGGTCCCATATAAATTTCATCGAAATCGGTTGGGTACTTCATTGAAAATTTCAAATTTTTGAAACAATATGGAGAACAATTCGGAACAATTTCGGAGAATGTTTATTTGGATGACATTATTAGTCGGCCAAAGTGTTGACGTAAAGTCGGTTATTTTAATGCTCTGCATTCGTTGATTATTTAAATTAGTTAAAATAAGCCAGCATCGACATCAAGCGTACCCTCTTTATAACCACATCCATTTATATTTATATTTAGTTAGATCTTTTCGTTATTCGTATTCTTCATATCAGTCGTATGAAGAGCTCAAAGCTCTTCAAAGCTCGATGTAAAAGCTTTACAGCAAGGCAATAAATTCGTATTACAATATTTTATTTCTTGCTTCCACGTGAACACGAAAAGTTACACCTCGTGTGAGGAAACATGTATGAAGCTTCAGAGTTCCGTAGGTTTAGAGATCCGTGTTTAACTTCAATCTTGTTGGTAAGAGATGATATGGCCAAAGATAAATACGTTTACTGCCAGGGCAGTGCATCTCTACGATACTTTGCCTTTTAAAATTGTACGTGCTTTGAATAAAGTTGATTTTCAAAAACTAGTGAAGGAACTTAAAAGTCATAACGTAATAGTCTTTTTAAGATGATATTGAGTCAGTTAGTCATTTCACTCTCTAATTTTAGTGAATAAGTAATTAATTTTAGTGCTTACGTGTCATTGTAATTTAATTCCTAAAAGATTGGCTTCTTTATCACCGAGGTATATGACATCACCGAGTATATGATGGGTGACCGCCGATCATTTATTTCTCACGACGACTTCCGTGCTTCGGAAGGCAGGTTAAGCAGTCGGTCCCGGGTGCTGTACACTTGTATACAGTAGTCGATACGGTTTGTCAGAAGCCATTTTGGCGCCCTGAAAATTCTAAGACCAACCAGCACAGGGCCAGCTTGGTGGATTACGGCCTAAACCTCCTCGTTGCCCAGAGGAAAGACTCATAGCCCTGCAGTGGGCTCATTACACGAAATTTTGATGATGATAACAATATGTTAAGATTTCACGAGTCACTACATTATCTAAATGAAATAATAACCGGATTTTATTAAGAATAGTACCTACGCTTATTTTTTTTCCTGTAAGTTTTTACCACGTGTTATTTACTTATGGTAAAACTTTTACTACATATAGTATAAAACTTCCGCCATCAATTATTCAATGTAAAATATAAATAAACGCGCTAAAAGCCAACTGAAACATTTTAAGTAACTTTAAAATCGACGCGTAATTAAAAAAACTTTTCCATGAAATTAATTATTGTATAAAATTTTCCATACGTCAAAAGCAATAAATAACTTTATAAATTAAATAAAGGTAATTTTCGAAATTAATAAAAATAACAGACAGTTAATAAATGATTTATCTTCATAAAGTATATCCTATTTTATTTTTGGAAAGTTTTCCTAGAAAATAATTTCATTTTTATGTGTTTAATATCCTTGAATAATTTGTATTGTTTTCAGATATAAATTTCATTTTCTTTGAACAAATTTATTTGCAATATTGTAGGTGATTCAGCAAGACCAAATCTACGAAATTCAAAAATACAATATTCAGCAAAGGTTGCATGAAATACTTAGATGATTGATATAAGTGGTAAAGGACAACTTACATACATATTAAAGTTATTTTTAAAGGCATTTTACGTACGCTCTTTTTTTATTTTATTTTTTATACAATATCATGAGACTTAAGCTACAGTTCCATATGCTCATTTTAAGCACAAAAGCATGCCTCAATTGAGCTCAAAATAAGCATGCTCGTTTTGAGCACGCTCGTGAATCGACAGGCTTGCGATTTTTGAGCATGCTACCAGCGGCGCGGGTGGAAGGGGGCGTGCTTTAAGCGCGTCTAAACATTACTTATTGAGCATGCTAGTATCGGTCAGTCATTCATACTTAAATATACAGAGTGTCCCAAAACTCAACGTCAAACCAAAAGGGGGTAACAGGATTGACGGTAATCATCATGAAAACAATCTGAAAAAAAATCTAGCCCATGCCATTACGCAGTGCAAGTTAGAGATTTCCTTGACTAGGAATATCCGGGAATGTGAATTGGACGTTCAGGCCCGTGGCCAGCCCGTTCACCAAAATTCAATCCCCTGTTTTTTTATTACTGGGGCGTTCTCAAAGAAAAAGTTAGTTAAAGCCTATTGAGAGCGTAGCCGAGCTGCGTGAACGAATTTCTCAAGCTGCTGAGCTTGATGATATGCCCGGTTAATAAGTAATTCTTTTTTAAGAAGATGTAGGGCGTGTATTGAGGCTAATGGAAAACAATTTTAACATTTATCGTAATAAAAATACAATTCCCTATCTGTCTTTTATTCCAATAAACCTAAACTAAACTAGGTCAAGATTTTTCATTATTTTATTAATCTAACTTACTTTGGTTGACTTTGGTAAATGTGGCGTCACTATTTGTCTCGCTTGCTTATGGCAAACATGTCCACTATCCATTTTTCTCATAATTTACCATCTTTCTCTTAATTTAAGAACCTACCAAGAGCTTGCGTGTATAAAAAATATAATGAGTAAAATGGGTTAGCAAAAATCGGGTTACTTGAGGTTTTTATTTTTATACTCGTTTTTTTTATTATAAAACTAACTCGCATTGTACCATTTTACAATTCTGATTAAATTGGCAAACTTTTGATGGCACTTTAGTAAATTTTTTCTAAAGGAGGGCCTTTCAAAGTTAAAAATTATAAAAAAAAATTCATAGTTTAACAAATAGTCTGAATTCTAGAAAACTTGGGGCAATTGTGTCATAATTTTTGACTTTGGTTCTAGAAATGTTATTAAGGGTTAAGGTTCCAAAGTTTAAATGACAAAAATAATAAAAATTAACGACAATTACCGAAAAATGGTTACAGTATGACTAAATTTCTAGGTTTTCTTTAAATGCCCATAATTTCCAAACGGCATGGGATAGTTTTTTTTCAGATTTTTCTCATGATGTATACAATCAATTCTGTCATCCCGTTTCGCCTCGACGTTGCTTTTTGGGACACCCTGTATAAGCATATTAAAAACTAGAATGCTTATTGCTAGCAAATATAAAATGCTCCTAGGCATGCTCGTTTTGAGCATACTATATAGCAAGCTTTTTTAGAGCATGTGCAACAGTAGCATTACTGTTTTCATGTATTTGTTTGGTGGTCCTTGTTTATTTTTTTAAAATCAGTATAAATAAATGATACTAAAATCAATAAAGATTTAATGTGTAATTATTTAATTTAACTTAAGGCTATTATTTTATATTTTAAAACTTTCGTGAATACACTTTTATAAATAATGTATGTATTAATACAATCATTAAAGTTTTGTTGATATATTTTTGTTCAAGATCTAATTCGTGTTTGACCAGCTAATGTAAAATGTCGATGAGGTCAAAACGATTTAAGGAAAAAAAGGAAAAAAGCCGGCTTTGCGTAGGTTTACCTGTGTAACTTTTGATCCCATAATTTCTTCTTTTCAAGTAATGGGCTGTCAAAAACAAATACATATTTTTTAAATCAGATTTTTGTTTCCGATCTCTAGATCTTTAGCCAGGCGGTTCCTGACGGGTGCTACCACCGAATGACACTCGATTAGTGTACGTCGAAGTCGATAGAAGTTGTCGGTTGACCTTCGATCGACGTCTATCGATTGGTGTGAACACACTTATTCATAGTCGAAAGAGCTTTTCCAGGCCCAAAACTCACTTTTGCGTTTTATTGGAATTTTCCTTTTTGTCTGCATAGTAATATCTAGACAGATACTGTTACTTTATTATTTACCATTTCAAGATAAATTTTGTGCTCACCTATCTTAATATAATATTTGCGAAAACCTTATAACCCTGCCGAGACGTGACGAGAAGACGGATTACAATAAATTCAGAAGTTCTTTGCTACGAATGTATTTTTTAATAAAAGTATTTCTTTTCAAACAGTTATGAAATAGAATTCTATTCAGATATGATAAAGCGGGTGTAAAGAAGAGTTGGTTTGTATGAAATTCAAAAAAATATGATCGTATTCTAGGCAGCGCATGCAGAGTAGTCGACTTAACTTTTTCCAAGCGTCTACGTATACAACTGTAAATAAAAATGAAGGGGAAAACACGTCGTGTTCATTGCCAAGGTTATATCAGTTAGGAAGCAATATTAAGGATGTGATTATATTGTTTGCTTATTTAAATATGCTGATTTCAAAAATATCTTTGTTTCTGATAGCCCGCCACTATACTTATTTTATTTATTTACTATACTATAGAATATTATTTTGGCAGATCTTACAGGGCACATTATCGGGGTAAAACTTTTAGTGCATATTAAAATGCTTGATACAGAGAAACAAAAATACCACAAATTATACACACAATATTGCAACCTTATTTGCGCGGGTTATCTCAGATAGCCCCGAGACAAATACCACAAATTTTAATATTTATTAATATTGTATATGTCTTTCCAAGAATTTGATCCCGGAAGGCTGTAGTCAGAAGTACATGCAGAGGTATTTATTCTTATTTATTTATTCTTCATTGTACACATGAAGTCGTCGTGGCGCCGTGGTTACTGTGTGTATCTTACGATTTCACAGGTTAAGCAACATTCGGCGCGGTCGGTACTTGGATGGGTGACCGCCGACCGTTCGTTTCTCACGGCGACTTCCGTGCTTCGGAGGGCACGTTAAGCTGTCGGTCCCGGGTTCTGTATACTTGAATACAGTCGTTAGGGTTTGTCAGAAGTCATATCGGAACCCTGAAAATTCTGACATCCACCACCCAGCACTGGGCCAGCTCGGTGGATTATGGCCTAAACCTCCTCGTCACCCAGAGGAGAGACTCATGCCCTGCAGTGGGCCCATTACACGGAGTTGTGATGATGTACACATGGAGTAAGACATAATTTTATTATCATTTACAGACAATCTCTTTCAGACAACCCAGGAATTCTATATTTTTTTTTCAAAATAGGTATTAACTGTATTCTGAAAAAAAAACTACAGCATTTAACTAACAACAGTGATATATTATTCAAAGTTCCTTCCTGGTATGAGTACCAAATAAAACTATAGGTAAAAAAACTTTTGTAAAGTGACTCGGGACTGAACAAATACAAAGACACCCTTTATTTCCCGGCCTTGTTTACCGGTAACCAAAATACAAACTTGTTTTAGCATAATTTGGGGCTACGAGGTTTGTTTGTTAGTTTTAAGTATGCATATTAAAAGTACTCTCATATTAAAGGTACCTATGAGTATGAATATGATTTTTATTTATTTTATTTATCTTTATTAGGGAAACTAACAGAACAATTAGCTTATTTTAAGTAATACAGTATCCAATCAAGATACTAGGTCAATTTTCCAATGATAATATAACTGTGAGTTAATGTCCGTTATTAAATGCCCATCGTTTAGAAAATTGTAACACTACAACAGCTCAAATAGTAGGCAACTCATTTTGTATTCCATCATCCATCCACAGCCAGTAGACGTCCACTGCTGGACATAGGCCTCCCCCATGGTTTTCCACGTCGCTCAGTCCCGCGCCGCACTCATCCAGCGCTTACCGGCAATATTTTTTTTAACTTTTGCCCATTTTCCCCCATTTTATATTATTTTTGACGCAATCCAAGTTTGACTTTTACGTTAACTGATGTTAAGCTAAGCGACTAAGATAATTTTGAACATCGAGATTACAGGTTTAACGCGTAACGTTAAGCTACTTGATAGTTAAGTTAGACAGGACATGCGATAAGAGAAACTTTTATACAACTTTCGAAAATAGCATCCGAACTTTAACTTTAACTTTACTTTACATTTAAATTGATTAATTAAGTCCACTATCTCAACGGCTATCAAAAACTTAAGAATATTTCCAAAATCTGTCAGTAATCCTGCATAAGCCCGATTTTGAAAGTTTTGTGACGAATAATGTATTCTTCGGCGGAATAAACTTGTTTTACGATATTTTAATAATGAGAGGTTTTCTGACAGCTCATTAAAAAACAAAATGGTACAAAAGGCTTCGATAGATGGCGCTTTACAAAAGGCGAAGTCTTCTTTTTCATATAGCCATTTATTCCACACTGCGTTTTTAAAAGTAAAATAAATTAATTGACGTCTGTATCAGAAATTGAACTTATAGATAACCAGAGATGGTAGATACCACTTACCTACATTATAGTATACAGAATTAACGCCTTCGGCTTTCTAAAAGTGCCATCTATAGAGGTTTTTTGAACTAATCTTTATGATCTGTCAGAAAATTCCTCAATGTATGTCAATGCCACAAAATGACAATAAACTTAAGACGAGCTTGAAGCTTTATTCATTAGATAACTTTTATCTGACCAATGGAAAATCAAGCACTAACTAGTGTAGCGATAAAAATGACCTTTTATGTCAGAAGCCTGAGATATTATGATAAATTTTTAGCCACGCAGTCGTGGATGTTCGTACTCTAATTTCAATTTATTTCTTATATTGATATGTGCTTCTTCATAAGATTATTTTCAGCTGAAATTCTTAAGGAAACTTCATTTAGACTACCTAACTGATGTAAAAGTGTGTAATACTAATTTATTGCGCATTTTAGATCCAATATACAACTTAGTTTCCTAATAGAAGATCAGTCAGGTCTTAACAGCACTAGCAAAAGCTTTAAATTGTCTGTCTGCTCGCGTCAGGTCTATAAAACTGTTATAGTTTCGTGAAATCATTCATAAATACATATTTATTTCTAACAAGGCGAGTAAATGCCGTAATAAAAGGAAAACGCGCGGCAGCATAGATCGGCACTAAACTATGGGTATGAGATTACCCTGAACGGGCGGTGTATTCAAAATATTCATGAGATGTTGCGAGATGACGTCGTAGGGTTTGCGGAATAAGGTTGTCGATGAGTTTTTGTATTTATTTTGATGATTTTGCTTCATTTGTCTTTGTATTTGTTATGATTAAAAAATTATGGAATTTTTTGAAACAAATATTCCATGCTGGACTGGGAGCGAAAGAAAAACATAGAATGTGCCAGCTGCTTCTCTTCCCGGGCATACTGTAAAAGTCAGTTGAGGGACGGAGGTTTTATTGACGTTTTCGTGGGCGATAGGCTGACCCCCTATAACTTCAAGTCTCTTTCCATCATTACCATACCTCCAAATTTGTCAAACGTGACATCAGAAGGTTTTATAGCCTCTGGTGTTCTGCCTACCCCATTAGGGATACAGGCGTGACGCTATGTATGTATGTAAATATTTTAAAGAATTAACAAGTTTTCTCATAGTGGTAAATTGAATGTCTCATTGAAAATGAAACTCATTTCAATTCCTTAAGCTACTCGTTTTGACGTTGATTTTGTTAGAAGTCTTATCTTGATCAATATTGGACGATTTCAATTAATTTATTTATTAGTCTCATTATTATTTTAAATCAAGCGTTACAAAGAAGCACAGGTGTACCCGTACTTTGAAGTATTTTTATGTAGAAACTTACAGCTTACTTTCAACACTGTGAAAGTTTTAAAAACTTAGTATTTAAAAAGTAGATATTACTATATGCTCCAAATTTACTATAACCTAACACGGAGTTTAAATAAGAAAGTTACGCTCAAATATTGTTTCTATTAAAGTTCATAAACCCAGCCATATTCCAATCTGCATTTTATTAAGATGTATTAAGATTTTATTTAAAACTAAAAACAAAATATTTAACAGTAACAGCCCTATGCCCTTTAGTCCGAATTCCTACATCTCCGAAGAGACCGCAATTATCAGTTCAATTGATACAAACCAATTTGACGCTGTGAACAGTGATACCACATTGTATGTAATGAACCATTAGTTTATTAGACGGTGGTCATAGTGGCAATATTGTCAGAGGTTAAGTCACCTGTGTCTACCGTAAATGATGGAAATTAACGTAGGAATAAATAAATGTAGGAACAGAAAAAACAATGAGAGGTTTTCTGACAGCTCATTAAAAAAACAAAACGGTTCAAAAAACGTACAAAAGGCTTCGATAGATGGCACTTTACAAAAGGCGAAGTCTTGTCTGTTATATAGCCATTTATTCCACACTGCATTTTTAAAAGTAAAATAAATTAATTGATGTCTGTATCAGAAATTGAACTGATAAATAAATAACTATAGATGATAGATACCACTTACCTACATTATAGTGTACATACTTAACGCCTTCGGCTTTTTAACAGTGCCATCTACAGACATTTTTAAACTAATCTTTATGAGCTTTCAGAAAACTCCTCATTCCAAAATAAACAATACAAAATATAATACTTTATTGCCAGAATCAAAAAAAAAGTAGGTACAAAACACAAAACTGGATATAAGAAAATACAGACGGGATAAAGAGTGTAGGCTTGTGATTTTATTTATTGTTATTTTACTCTTAATGCATAATTTTACTTAATTTTACATAAGAATTTAAATAACAATTTGACTGTACAAAGGCTAATAAGACTATTAGAGTTCGATTCCAACAAGCCTTTGAGGCCGAAGTGGTTGGCTAGATTGAGGCAGTAAATTTGTATTCCTTCGATAGCTTAAAGTGAGCCCTAAAAACTCTACCTTGATCATGTGTTAATCAGATAAAATTTGTTTAGCAGCTTTGAAAAATATCGCTAACAAAAAACATCTCGTACAGAGAGATTTTGCCTTTTTTAAATGTAGAGATAAACTTAAGAGATAACTCAATCAAGGATAAAACTGGCTCTTTAGACTAAAAGACCCAAGAGTTTCTAAACAAAATAATCTTGTTATTTCTTATGATGTTACATCAGTTCGGTAACATTATGTTTGTGATAATATAATAGTTCCGAAATAACTAAAGCATTTTTTTTTAAATCATGGCACAGGTATGAAGGGTTACAAATTCATGACTCGTATAAGGTTGTTGTTATTAATTTATTGTTTGAATATTTGATGATCAATAACATACACAGCGATGTTAATTGACGGCTGATTTTAATTGAAGGGATAACTAGGTAGAGATCAATGTAAGGATGGAAGCTATTTTTAGCTGACCCTTAAGAAACGAAATAAACGATAAAGGATGATCTAGATTCTAGATGGATGGGCCACAAATCGTAAAATTGTGTTAATTGTGTATTAATTGCTTTAAATTTTATTAATGTGTTAAATTATTTGACTAAAATTATATAAAAACATGTAATGTTGACGGATGTCCAGTAAACATCTTACTACAAGGTAATATACTCATCATCTTTGAAAACATAAATTCCATGTAACGACCAGCAAATTGATTCACTTATGATGAGAACGTAAACTTAATAGTTCCTCTACTTAGATTAAACCTATGCAACAAGTTATAACTTAGAAAGTCAAGTACCAGGGTCCCATAAACGCCAGGAAGCTAGCGTGGCTATCTAAAGGTTGGAGTCAGAGTGAATTACTAAGTTACGCAACGTCTGAAACCGAAATGGCTTTGAAACTCAATTGCGAACAAATCTGTAGGGCCAAAGCTGTGTTTGTTAACTCTCTTGCATTATGTTACCCTAGTACAAACTGAGGAATAGTTTGAGTCTATTTTTAGTTTTGCAATCTTGTAATAAATAGAAAATGTTGTTCCAATCTATAATAATACTAGCTGACCCGGCAAACGTTGGTTTGCCATATAAATAAAAAAAAATAGATGTTGGCCCATTCTCATAGATACCGGATAAACACAAAAAAATTCATCAAAATCGGTTAAGCCGTTTCGGAGGAGTATGGCAACGAAAACTGTGACACGAGAATTTTATATATTAGTTTATACAGCTGGTGGGATATTTTGTTTACTTTTATAATTAATAATTATATCGGAAACTACTTGGATTTGATTTATTTTAATATTCACTTTCCAAAATTATCACCCGATAATCAACTTCAAGTCAAGTCTGTGTCTATAAGATAATGTATTCCAACAATTTACTTTGATTTAATATATCTAAATAGTTTGCTAATGTTTAAAACTCTCAGTCGAATCCCGTTTCATTTGAAAGCCTGATTCTTCAGGAAGGTTTTAAACAATATTTTAAAAAGAAATTTGCTATGATATCGCATGTTGCGGGGATAAAACCAGACCTTTCCGCTTGATTGCCACTAAAATAAAACAAAAGATAACCTCAGATATTTGAAATGGGAACCTCTATTTTTCGCAGTGTACTATTAACAATAAATCATTGAAATCTTAATAAAGATCCGTTGTAGGTCACGTCCAAAATGAAACTTTGAAGTTCCGCCCGCAGGCGAAATGGTTATGCAAGATATGCCACCGAGTTTCTAAACGAAATTATCTTGTAATATCTTATTTTACCTCCGTTCAGAAACATTATTTAAATGATAATAGGCTCTCGCTATTTTCTGGACCTTTGTAACACGTCAAATTTTTTTTTAAACAGAAAATGTATTAAAAGTTTTGAGTTCATATCTTGATGTAAAACTTGAGTTATTAAATAGTTGTCATCTTCTGAGACGGAAGTGCTTTGGATGTAAAAAAGTTTTGTAAAGGTTATTCAAAATCGCAAAACTAGACGAGAAGTCGTGAAGTATTTTAAGTTATGTCCTATAACGCACTTCTGGGAGTTTAATTTAAATCCCTGAACATGAGTAAGTAATGGGTCTTTATGTAGTTTGATCCTTTTAGTAATACATTTCCTGCCATTACTAAGCGCCCTTAGCTTAGGATTTGGAATTTCGGACGTAGAAGTTATTAAGCATGAAAATGTGACTTAATTAAATTATTTAATTAAAGCCTGCCGTATACTTAAATACAGCAGTCGTTAGGGCTTTTCAGATGTCATTTCGGCACCCTGAAAATTCTGACATCCAATGAGCAGCACTGAGCCAGCTTATTATGACGACCGGCTGGTGTAGCGGTAACATACATTGCCTTCTATGCCAGAGGTCCTGGGTTCGAATCCCGGCGGCGGTGGATATTTTTGTGATGAACACAGATGTTAGTTGTCAAGTCATGGATGGTTTATATGTTAACTTAAGTTTATTCTAATAAAAAAAATATGTATTTATTCAATATGTATGTTTATATATTTCTTAAGTATATCAGTTATCTAGTATCCATAACACAAGTTCTGTAAGAAACTTAATTTGGGCTAGATAATGTTGTGTGAGTGTCAGAAATATTTATTATTACGGCCTAAACCTCCTCGTGACCCAGAGGAGAGACTCATAGCCCTGCAGTGGCCGAGTTACACGGAGTATTGATGATTAAGGCCGTCTAAGTGGTCAGGATGTAAACTTTATTTTTGAGGTTATTTTCCATTATAGGCCTGTAAGACGATAAAAAATATTTTTTGATGATTAGCGGATTTTTTTTTGTACTCTTAGCTTCGAAGCTCCTTCTAAAATACAGCTGAAATTTACCGAAGCCATGTGATATATCGTAAGGACCACTCGGATTGTGATATGATGTCGGATGACAGTACCTGCCTGGATAAGTCGTTCCTTTACGGAAAAATTGAAGAAACTCAGGTTATCCAAAGGAATTTGTCCGGAACCTACGCTCTTGGCCTAGTACTTCACAACCAATTGCTTATATCGTGGTTTTACCTTCTTATACCCTCTTATCTGTGAAATACTGATTAATGGTACTTTCGCTCCCAGTCCATGTAAAAGTCAGTTAAGGGACAGAGGTTTTATTGACGTTTTTGTGGGCGATAGGCTGACTCCCTGTCACTACAACAGTCGCTCTTCATCTTTTTAATTCCTCCACACTTGTCAAACGTGACCTCAGATGGTTTCCCTATCCCATACCTAAAGGATACAGGCGTTAAGTTATTTGTATGTATTGCCGTTTTCTAACTTGTCTCAACTATGTGAAACCTAAGTGTTTCACATATCTGTTTCACTAGGTGCCCTTTAAGTTTTCCTGTAATAAATAAATGGCTATGTTTCGTGGAAATATCAGAAATTAAAGTTCTATCTATAATTAGTGATTCCAGGTAATGTAATTCAAATTTTAGTGTGAATGATCAATTATCACCCGTTCAAACGTTTTCACAAACTTAAAATTTGTAATATAAGAAGCAAGATTTTTTAACCGAACATACACAGAATTAATATTATGAATCATGGAAAATTGAGACGATCTTATCATATTGGTATGTACATTTCCTCTTTCTTTGCATATGTTTTTTTCGATATTTACGTTATAGATGTTTTATTATATCGTAATAATGAAATCACCCTGTATAATGTTGCTTTTGATTAGTACTTCACAAGGCGACGTACAAAACTCATAATCGATGTTAAGGCCCTTATCTGAAAGTTGTGAAAGTGTGTTTAATCGGGCAATCAGCAATAAAGCAGAGGCATCTGGGGCAGTCAGCAATAAAACTAGAAAAATTGTTTGAGTGGTACTCTGACTCTGACTGAGAATATGTAAAAGGTATCTTATGATACTATTTTAAACTAACAAAAATTTAATAACTAATGCAGGATGCGAGTTCGATTCTTTCTTGGTATAAGGATCGAATCCAGGGCCTCTGGAATATAAGTCAAACAGAAGTTAATATTTTTTTATTATGTCGTTTTGTTTTGTTTTATCATCATCATCGGCCAGGAGACGGGAACTGCTGGATAAAGGCCTCGTTCTCCAGGCCTAGGTTCTCCACACAGCTGCAACTCGGTCCTTCTCTGCCCACATCCAGAATGAATTAATCGACGACCTTCACAACAACATTAATCCACCTTTTTTGTGGAAAAGACAACTGTTGCAATCATTTGTCTAAATCGATGAACTTCAACCAAAAATGAACGTGACCACGCGGTCTGTAAAGACACCGAAACGTCGAGTTAAAATGTAAAATATAAATCTTGACCAATTCTCTAGAGTACAATTCAAGTGCTCATGTGCATACTAACTCTGTCTTGCAATACGATGCACCCTTTCAAGTTTAGGGCCATTTGCTGGTCTTGATGGCTTCAAATTAAGAGATCCTTCGGCAAAACGTCGCCTTACTGTCCACGCACTTGGGTTATTCGATTAAACGCGATAAATTCGGCTAAAAAGTTTTTTATTTATTAGTAAACAAAAAAAATCGTACATGTATAAAACTTTCAAAGCTAAACACCAAAGCTTATGCGGTAAAAATACTTGATCAATGAAAATTAATCAAGTATAGAAGTTTGTTAAAACAATATTTGGTCTCGAAGCGCCTGCTCATTGGATCGAAAATGAATGTTTGTTATCGTAGCATGTTGTATAGATAATTTGTTTATCCATTGCTCTAAATTACCGAAACAGATCAGAGGGTATGAATTTTTGGAACCTGTAGATGTTTAATATATTGACTTTAAGTTTTAGTCGACCTTAATATTCAGTCAGTCACTATAAACGTTAATATTAAACAAATAAACAGCTTGTAGGTCAACTTTTAACAGGCCGAATGTTAAAACTGCACATACTTTATATTTTGGAGATGAAAAATTATTACTATTGTGAAATTATACTATGGGAATGGCAGTCACCAAGAATGAGTGAAGTCTCACAAAATAATCGCAATTTTCAAACAAGATGTATTTTACAGAATAGCAATCAGGATAACTTAATTTGTTCTACATAATGTGTTGTAACGACCGCTGCTGCTAACTGCTTTTACGTCATGCCTATTCAAAAGAAAAAAAATACAAAAATACCTCCAATTCAAATGAACCAGTACCTATGCATTCGATAATGTACTTTTTTAGTATTTTAATCAGTCCCAAAATACAAATAACCGAATAGCTATTCAGCCGAACGAGTCATTATGCGAGACGGACTAAGTAAATCTCTTACAAATCACAAGAATAAATAGCTCGTGTATTATGTTCATGAAGAAAGATAAATATGATTACGAATAATTTACTTTTAAATTATTGGCAGGATTTCTCGGACGTTTGTGACTTGTTTATTTACCAGTTGGTTTTATATTCATGATCTATTTTCATTTTGTTTAGATTTCTTGATGTTATTGATTTTGCGGTTCCTTTAGGGACAAAGGCAAACATACTATATATTCATGTTAGTATAGGTTTTTTTTATGTCGATTTGACATTTTTTCTTTGTTGTCTTTAGATATTTTGTTTTAGTATTTGTGTTTGTTAGTTTTGCATTACAAATCAGTAGGTACTAAAATTTATTGATAAGTAGGTGATTTCCCCGGCTTTCGCCCCTCTTAAATATGGTTACACAAGCGTAATGCTCATTGAATAGGTACTTGATCGTGGTTGATCCAGGATGCGATCTACTAGTTGGGGGGACGGAGGAGATACGTTCACCTTCACCCTCCCGATAGCCAGCCGTAGCGGGTGAGGGGACCTGCTGCGGCTATTGGGGCTATGTGTGGGGAAATGGTCTACTGTACTGGACCATTTCCTACGTGGAAGACGCTCGGCGAAGCCTGAGCGCAATCTGCCGGGGCTCGCGGGTTATGTCAATGGTGGTACCGTGAGCTCCATCTATGGCGGATGATTTACACCTTGAGGTTTTTAGTGGGTAGGTCCGGCCTTCTGCCGGATCATCCCCACATACCCCGCCGTTCCCCCTTGGGCGGCCAGGGACGTGATTACACGTTTTTCTCAAGTAAAAAAAAAGGATGCGATCTACTTTTATACTAAGTTTTACCCAAATCAGTTAAGTAGCGGACGTTACAAACTTTTTGAATAAAATCTCTTCATAATAAACAATTTGGTTTAACAAAGGGTCGTTCAACAACTGATGCTGGTTGAAGATATCGCTGGTGTCGAAGGATGCTCTAGGTGTATTTTGTGACCTTTTGGCATTTGATTGTATTTAGCATTCTCTCATCAGGAAACCGACCTCAAACTTTTGAATTCGTACCCAAGTGATAGAATTCAAAAGATTGAGGTTAACCGGAAAAGGTCGGATGCGAGAATGAGAGTGCCTCAAGGTTCTGAGCCTCTTTTTGGTTTGTCTATATAAATTATCTTCCCTATATAGTAATAATCACGAGATTTTACTTTTTACTAACGACACTTTTTGAAATGATTAGACAGAACTAAATTACGACGATTTGTTGTGCTGTCGCTCCGAGTATGATCAAGGGCCAATGTCAAGGTGGATCGTTAAAGGGGGATGTTTAATTTGTATACTCAGACATAAAAATATAAAAAGATAAAATGTCATGGGATTGAAGACACAATAGAATATTTCTAAAAGTAATTAATTTTGTTTTAAAGAGGTTTTAAAGGCGTTTTTGTGGGCGAAAGGACCCCCTGTCACTACAATAGTCTCTCTCCATCTTTACAATACCCCCAAATTTGTCAAACGTGACATCAGATGGTCTTGTAACCTCTGGTGTTCTACCTACCCCATAAGGGATACAGGCGTGAAGTTATGTATGTATGTAATTAATTTTGTTTACGGCTTGGCTGTGCAATATGCCATGTGGCTTGCTGGTGACTGTTTTAAACACAAATTTTCTTGTCAAAATAACCCCAGGCGGCATGGCTAGCTCTTCCCTAAAATATTGTTGAGTATGGTTATGGGTGGTGCTTGCGTTATACTCGTGAACGGATGCTGCTAGCGGTGCTTTTTGACAGGTCGTTTTGATAATGTCACTATGACTATTTTATTCCATTCTTGTTTAACTACTGCATCGATAGCTCAATGCACCTACTATGTAAGCAATTTGGATGTGACATGACATTGGCTCTCACAATTAGCTGTCATGGGTTTGTTTTTTTTACAATCCATGGTCAATTTGTACTATACCATCATCATTACAACTTTTGTTATGAGCCCATGAGTCTCTCCCCTGGATAACGAGGAGGTGTAGGCCATAATCCACCAAGCTGGCCCAGTGCATAATTTTCAGGGCGCCGAAATGGATTCTGACAAACCCTAACGACTGCTATATACAAATATACAGGACCCGGGACTGAGGGCTTAACGTGTCCTCCAAAGCACGGAAGTTGCCGTGAGAAATGAATGGCCGGCGGTCACCCATCCAAGTACCGACCGCGCCGTACGTTGCTTAACCTGTTTCGTATGGTACACTCGGTTACTTTTTATTGTTTTAATGGTTTTTAATTTTTATTGTTTTTATTGTTATTTTTTTTTCTTTTGTGTAAATTTACAATGAAGGGTAAATAAATAAATAATATGTGTGTGAAAAAGAGTGCCGAGAATCCGCCGGCTTTTTTGTCTACTGTAATATCTTATTCAACAACTCGTTAAAGCCAAGCGATGATAACCTTATCTTAGAAAGTTCTAATGATGAATACTTATTACATTTTTTTTAGCAAACTTTTCAAAGTTTATGCTGCATATTCAACAGCTAATGTAAAGGAAAAGTCTTGAAAACAACAGGACATTCCTAAATCCAGCAGATAATTATCATGAAAACTTTCAAAATTAAAATTTTTGCTCTATATTGAGTTATTTTGCATGCTGAAATGTTTGACATACGCGTTGGTACATAATATTGTCATATTCAATTATACCTACCACGCATACCGGCAAATAATGGAAAAGTGGGGTGGAAAAAATAAAAACAAAAAGCCCCTTATACTATGGGTAGTGACTGAAAACCAGCATCGTGTCGTGAATGCTAATGTTCCCGGAAAATTGGAAATTATAAACCTTTTTTATCATAATCATTGCGTAGATTCGCTCCACGTAAGGAATGATATACGCACATACGTTAGCTTTTACTTGTTAGAATTATTCAAATTTATTAATCTATACTAATATATAAAGCTGAAGAGTTTGTTTGTTTGTTTGTTTGAACGCGCTAATCTCAGAAACTACAAGTAGAATTTGAAAAATTATTTTTGCATTTGATAGCCCAAATCTTGAGGAAGGTTATAGGCTATATTTTTTCCCGAAATTCCCACGGGATCAAAAGTTACGTGGGTAAAACCGCGCGCGGTGGCTAGTATTAATAATATACAGGGTGACTGGTGTCAAAATTTAGTAACTGAAGGACAGAATTCTGTACTCGATTCTGGTCATAAGTATGTAATAAAAGTAGGTACTCAATTTTTCACGAGATCTCTCGATAAATAAATAAAGTTTTGTTACTATTTACTTTTCTTATGCCTGAGTCAATCGCGGCACGTGACCAGGCACGCGGATCGCTGCCAATGCGTAATCAATTCTTTATTTTTCAGTTAAGTTTACTCAGTAAATAATTAATATTTATTTTTTATTATATTCTTTCTCTTCGTGTTCGATCTCGTTACGTCCTCGAATTTCAAAAGTGACCAACCAGTCACTCTGTATACATATATTAATAATATTAATAAAAAAATTACGGTCGCCCTGGCGCAGTGGTTGGTTGTGGCTGCAGTGTGAGAGTTTCTGGGTTCGAGTCCCAGCTGGGACAGTTTAGGAAACGAGCTCGTCTTAATTGGCTCGGGTTGCAGTGTATACTAGAATACCCCCAGTTGGTTATATCATGTCTCGGCAGAGATGTATTTCTATCAATTTTCAATTCCAATTTCAATTTTCATTTTTTTATCATTATAATACTTACTCAAAAGAGTGACGAGAGTTTTTTTTCTCAGTATAGTTCATAGATTCTACTTAAGTATAATTCGTTTTTCAAAGCCAAAATTGTAATTTTGACGTTCATTAAATGTATGGCATATACCTACAGTAAATAAAAAAATGGTTTTGAAAGAAAGATGTATGTAATATATATATTTGTAATATATAATATTACATACATATATATATATTACATTATAATAATATTATAATATAATATAATATAATAATATTAACTAAACTTAAAATAACATAATAATAAGCCGTTAAAAAAGATAAAAGAATTCAGTGTAAAAATAAATTATTTGGAAATCTCCATCAGCTAATTTGGGCATAAGATATAAAAATCTAAATTGTCACTTACGAAATTGCTGTTCTGCTGAAGGCAAAATTTCACTGCTTAATTACTCTGACTTTATTATTATTAAGGAAAACTTCTCTCAAAATGAATCCTCCTCAAGTACAAACTGTTCCATGTCCTTTTAAATAATTTTCTAAATAGTTAATGTTTGTAAGCGGACTTCATACCTCTAAGGTTGCACCCACAGACATACATCTACACAGACAACGCAAATGCACTTTATAATGTTATGCTTAGTTACTTTTTAGCAGATTCGTTTTATATTTTTCCTTAAGTTGTATATTTAGCTTGTAGTTTCCCAAACTTTGTAAATATTTTATGTTTGATTGTTTATTTCATACCTCACAATACCTCAGACGTAGATATGAAATAAACAATTAAACATAAAATATTTACAAAGTTTGAGAAACTACAAGCTAAATATACAACTTAAGGAAAAACATAAAACGAATCTGCTAAAAAGTAACTAATTATAACATTATAACTTCGCGTGTCCGAACCCCGACGAAACGCCAAGGTTGGTCGCCGCCGTATGTATGTCTGCTAGAAAATCGATATCACAATATCGATATCATTCTTATGAATCGATTTCATCGGTGGCATAGGTGTCTTTGAATCTGTTTGTATTTCCCATCACTAAATATCAGCTTTGACGTCACAGTAGGTGTTAAAAAGTCGGCACGCTTGGTTTCAATACAAATCGTGGCACTTGCGTTATCTATGTAGATGTATGTCTGTGGTTGCACCAATGTGGCAGTCTCCGTAGCGCAGTGACCCTACTACGCAAATTCTGAGGTCATGGGTTCGATTCCCGCACGGAATAAAAAAGAACGTTACGTTTCTGGGTGGTTATCTATCTGTATGTATATTCTAGGATCCGCTTTGCTTAGTTTAGGGTCAATTAGTAGGTGTAATTTAATTTTTAATTTATGTAATATGAGAGGCTACATTGAACTTTGGTTCTGCTGTTTGTATTCTAGTATATCCCTAGTTTTGCTGCGTGGTCTCAATATCGTAAAGCTTAATAATAATAATAATAATAATAAGCCTCCCAAACAACCACACGTCCTGATAGACCATCTTATCACGTGGGGGGCGGACACACGAACATGAAATTACTGGCGTGGCTAACGTGGCTCTGGATCTTTTACGATGATGGACACAAATAAAAATAAACGTTTAGGGCCGCTACCCGGGGGCCGCCGGGGCGCGTCTGGTGCTGGCGCTGGGCGCGGCAGCATGCGATCCGCCAGCGCACAGAGACTGAGGCGACCACCAGCCCAGTCCTCACCACCATCATCGCCTTCAGGGAGCTTGGCACCGGCAGGGGTATCACAGCCTCCGCAATCGGTGCCCGCCCCTGAAGGACGGCGCATGAGATGGACGCAACAACAAAATGCCAACCTCATGCGAGCGTATTACGGGGCAAGAGAGACAGAAACGGGCAGAACGGGGTATCGAGCACGCATGCACCGCGCTTTCATGCTGCTGGAGCCTCATTTAACCGTCGCCGAACAAAACCTTGCGGATAGAGCTCGGTGGATTATGCGTTCCAACATCTTCGCTCCCACTGAGCTCGAACAACTGAGACACGAAGCCTTCTCAGTGGTGCCACCCCCAACCACTGCGAGTGTCGCCTCTCCAGTGCAAGAGCCTGCTTTAGAGCAGCGTGCAGGAGATGAGGCAGACCAAAATAACCCGGTGGAAGGGGGAGGCGCCACTGACATGGCTTCCCAGGATTTAGAGCACACGAGAAGACTACTAGAGGAGGCGATCGAGGAAGTACGTAATACTCCCCTGGTGGGAAGGCCGAAGCTTCCCAGACTACCATGCAGTTTTCGTAATAGGCAAGTCGTTGAGGCCGTTAATCAGATGCTGCCCCAACATTTGGAGAGCAGCTCTGATCTTGTCGAGACGAACTCAATCCTTTTTGGAGCGGCTATGGCGGTATGTCGGTTTACTGGCGCCATGGCTGCTCCAAGTCCAACTGCTGGACGTGCTACTCCTCGGAGTAACGCTGTACCAGCTTGGAGGAGGAGGATTGAGCGTCGTATCGAACAAGCCAGGATCCTCATCGGCAAGCTAACTTGCTTCAGCTCGGGCAACACCAGGCCAAGGATTGTGCGTTTTGTCAGGAGGGAGTTTTCCGGAATGGACACTAACTTAACCAAACCGGACTTCACCCGAAAACTGACAGAGCGCATCGACGAGCTGAAGCAAAAGATCGCTGCATGGGCGAAGCGTATTCGGAGGTACTCCCAAAGGGTTGAGAGATACAACCAAAATCGCCTCTTCTCGAGTGACCAGAGGAAGTTCTATAAATCCCTGGAGAGTTCCGAACCCTGCTCGACTGGCCGCATACCGGATAAGGCCGAAGCTATTAACTTCTGGCGCGACCTGTGGGAGCGCCCAGTTGAGCACGGAGAGGGTCCTTGGATCGATAGGGTTGAGGAAGCGTGTGCGGAGGTGATCCCTATGAGTCAAGTCCTCATATCAGAGGAGGACGTAAGTGCTGCAATCCGCCGGAGCCCGAACTGGAAAAGTCCGGGCCCTGACGGATTGCAGAACTATTGGCTCAAGGGATTTTCTCTGTGCCATGCAACTTTGGCCCGTCAATTCCAGGAAGCCTTGGACACTGGAGCTCTCCCGAACTTCCTCACTACTGGGGTCACTCATTTAGTTCCTAAGTCTAACGATACCGCGGATCCATCGAAATACCGGCCCATAACGTGTCTATCTACCACCTACAAGACATTTACCTCCGTTCTGAGCACCAAGATTCGCCAGCATTTAGATGCTAATCGCGTTATATCTGGTGCTCAGAACGGATGTAGGGCCGGCAGCCGCGGATCAAAGGAACTCCTTCTCGTGGACGCTGTCGTTGGCAAATTGGTCAAACGCAACCGTCGCAATTTCTCCGCAGCCTGGATTGACTATAAAAAAGCATTTGACTCCGTGCCTCATACATGGCTCTTGAGAGTTCTTGAACTGTACAAAATCGACGGTACAGTTCGAGTATTTCTCGAGCGATGTATGAGACAATGGAGCACAATGCTCAGTCTCCAAGGCAGGCGAATGACGGCTGCGGAAGACCGAATCCAGATTAGTAGGGGAATATTCCAGGGTGATTGTCTGAGCCCACTTTGGTTTTGCCTGGCTCTGAATCCTCTTAGCACATTGCTGGAGGGATCAGAGACGGGCTTTCAGTTTCGTAGAGGGGGCATACGGTTATCCCATCTTTTCTACATGGATGACCTAAAGCTGTTAGCTCCAACGGCTCCACGATTGGGGGAACTACTAAAAATCGTGACAGATTTTAGTAGCTCCATCAAAATGGAGTTTGGAGTGGACAAGTGTGCGGTTGTTCATGTGGAGAGGGGAAGGATTACTCGTTCTCAGAGGGTTGACCTAGGTCCCGTTAACCTGAGAGCTCTCTCCGAAAATGAAACATACCGGTATCTGGGTATGTCACAGAACATCGGTGTCGAAGAAGCGAGCGTAAAACAGTCTGCACGCGAAGTCTTTTTTGAGCGCTTGACAAAGGTACTAACTAGTTCTCTGTCAGGCCTCAACAAAGTCCGAGCGTTTAACGGATGGGTTATGCCCGTTCTTTCGTACACCTTTGGCGTACTCAGATGGACTCAGACCGAATTAGATGCCCTGGATCGGAAGGTCCGCACTACTATGACCCTCCATAGAATGCATCACCCTCGGTCGTCAGTAATGAGGCTGTATATCTCCCGGAAGTGTGGAGGAAGAGGCCTACTTAGCGCCAAAACCTTGCACAATCGGGAGATATATAGCCTCCGAGCCTATTTTATGGCGAAGGCGGACGTGGGTATGCATAGAGAGGTTGTAGCGTGTGACAAAGGACTCACCCCTCTCAATCTGGGCCTCGAGACATGGCAGACACCGGCGGTACTAAGCATTTCTGATCGTGAGACCGTATGGAAAGAGAAAGAGCTGCACGGAAGGTTTTACAAGGCTCTACACGAGCCACACGTGGACCGTAAAGCCTCCGTGCATTGGCTGCGCTTCGGGGACCTCTTTGGGGAAACCGAAGGGTTTGTCTTTGCGATACAGGATCAGGTTATCAAGACGAACAACTACCGGAAGTACATTATGAGGGACGGCACAGTGGACGTATGTCGGGCGTGCCGCCAACCTGGCGAGTCCCTCAGACATGTGGTTTCGGGTTGTTCGGTTCTTGCTAACACTGAGTATCTGCATAGACACAACCAAGCAGCCAAGATTCTCCACCAAGAGCTCGCTCTGAAATACGGTCTCATAAATCAGAAACTGCCTTATTACCAGTACACGCCGGAGCCAGTTCTCGAAAACGGCAGCGCCAAGCTCTACTGGGATCGGCCCATTATCACGGACAGGACTATTCTAGCGAATAAACCTGATATCGTGTTAATGGACCGATCGTCGTCTAAGGTATTTTTGGTGGACATAACTATACCACATGACGAGAACCTCGTGAAGGCCGAGACCGAAAAGCAACGCAAGTACTTGGACCTTGCACACGAGGTGACCGAAATGTGGGAAGTTATGTCCACCGAAATCATCCCGGTTGTATTATCCGCAAACGGTTTGACCCCAGCCACTTTGGCCAGAAACCTTGAAAGGCTGGGATTCGGCGGCGGTTCGCTTCCAGCACGCATGCAAAGAGCGGTTTTGCTCGAGACTGCCCGAATCGTTCGCCGGTTTCTGTCTCTCTTGCCCTGATCCCCGACCGACTGGTCCGATTGTCGGGTCTTTTCCGCCGAAAGGCGAGTAGTTATAAGCATACAAAATAATAATAATAATAATATACTCTTTATTGCCAAAAAATAAAATAAACAATTTCATGGTACATGCTTAGGAACAGACAATTCGGCGACCTTATCGCTACAAGCGATTTCTTCCAGGTAACCTTTTGAAAAGAAATACATTAAAAAAAAACACTTAAATTAACAAACAAAAACGGAACAATAAATAAAACTAGTTAAATCTATGGGCAGAGTATAAAGACAGTAAACGTTTATCAAACAAATAACTAATAATTTTATAAATAAAGTATCTATAATAAACAAATATACATATAAATATAATATTTATAAATATTAATATTCCTACATATACATACATACATATACTATATATGATTAATGACCTAACTACATAAAGTTTATACAAGAAAATGTATACCAATAAAATACTATATTGAGAGATATATATACAATTTAAATATATATATAAAATACGTAATATATTATGGACGTAGGTAAAATTCTTTTAACTTACTTTTGAATGAATGGATAGTCTTTGACGCAAGTATAGAAGGAGGCACAGAGTTCCACAAACATGCTGCACGTACGGTGAAAGATCTGTGAAATATTTCTGAAGAGTGTTGAGGCGTGGAAAGTAGCAAGTTGTTCGAAGACCGTAGGTTTCGGTCGTGGTCCTCATGTCGAAACCGAAAACATTTCTTCAAGTACTGAGGTAGGCATGGGTAGAAAAGGGTCTTATAAAGGAGTGATAAAATGTGTGTATTCCTGCGAAGGCGAATCGGGAGCCACTTGAGCTTATCGCGAAATTCTGAAATGTGGTCATATTTTCGTAATGAAAATATGAACCGGATACACAAATTTTGAATGCGCTCAAGTTTATCTAGTTGCTCCTCGGATAAGTCGAGATAGCTGACATCTGCATAGTCCAGTATTGGAAGGAGAAGTGATTGTGCTAAAGCAACTTTTGTTGGTATGGGTAAAAAGTTCTGCAATCGCCTTAATGCTCCCGCTGCAGCAAACATCTTTCTGCGCACCGTGTCAACGTGGTGTTTCCATGATAACGTACTATCAAAGTAGACACCCAGGTTTTTTACTGTACTAGCATAGGGAATATGCACACCGTCAAATTCAACAGGGGGTAACAAATTTATTTTAATTTTAGCCAACATTTTAGAAGTACCAATTATTATTGTTTGCGTTTTTAATGGATTAACATTGATACCGTATCTTTTACTCCATTTTAAAATTTGATTCAAGTCATTGTTCATTTTACAAATTGCAACATGAAAGTCATCCGGATGAGCTTGAGTATATATTTGAAGATCATCTGCATATAAGTGGTAGGAAGAAGATAAGGAGTATGTGATAGAATTTATAAAAATTGAAAATAAAAGAGGAGATAGCACGCCGCCTTGAGGGACACCAGCATTTGTGGTACACCAATCAGATACACTATCCTCTAAGCGTATTCTTTGCCGGCGCCCTTGTAGATAACTACGAAACCAGTCAATTGTCGTTGGAGATACGTTAAGTGAATTTAAGACACCAAGAAGAATATCAAAATCCACCGTATTAAAAGCATTACTGAAATCGAGCAAGGTCAACAAAGTTAACTGTTTGTTTTCCATGTTCAGACGCAAATCATCAGTTATTTTTACGAGAGCAGTAGTCGTGCTATGACCAGGACGGAATCCGGATTGTAAAGGATTTAACAAGTTATTATTGTTCAGGAAAAGTTGAAGTTGGTGGTGGATTAGGCGTTCTAACACCTTCGAAAGGAACGGAAGAATTGATATCGGACGGTAGTCGGAAAAGGCTTCAGGTTTACACTTTTTAGGTAAAGGAATTATGTTGGATTGTTTCCAGGATTCAGGAAAAGTGGAAGAGGAAATAGAAAAGTTAAATATTTTTGTAATGACAGGAGCAAGAATGTCGAGTAAAGGAATGATCATAGCACGACTAATGCTGTCGCTTCCTACGGCATTAGAAGTAATGGATAGGATATTCTTCTTTACATCACAAACCGAAAATTGACGAAACTGAAACATAGGATATTCTGGACACGGCAAAGATGAAAGATGTTTAATGGTTCGATTTAAATCTGATCTATCCATTTGTGTATTTGAGGAAAAATGTTTATTCAAGGCATTTAAATCTGAAATAGGAGTAATATTCGCATGAGATTTGCCAATGCCCAATGTCTTTAGGAATTTCCAAACTTTTCCTGGAGTTTCATTTTGAACTGAATTGTGAATATGGCGGCGTTGTGCATCCCTACACATCTTATTGCAGAGATTTCTAATAGCTTTGTATCGCTGTTGGTTTTTATCGCTGGGATCTAATTTATATTTGGACCGTGCTGAGTTTTTTTTCCTAATGAGTATTTTAATATCGTCAGTTAGCCAAGGGGCAGGCAAATGTTTAATTCTTACAGGTCGGATTGGAGCGTGCCGATCATAGAGGTCTATCAGAAGGCGGTTTAATAAATCCACCTGATCACTTATACTTGTCAAACGTTCTATAGATGACCAATCTATTTCGGCTGCATCCGCACAGAGTTTATCTTTAGCCATACCAGCAAAATTACGTCGCAGGAGGATTTTGGGCTTGATTTTAGGAGAACGGATCTTATAAGATAAATACAAAAGGTCATGGTACGAGAAAGCATCAGCAGTGTGCTGGCCATGTTTGGCAATATGATTGAGGGAAGAAACGATTATCAAATCTAAAAGTGACGGAGCACAGTTGGGAAAGTAATGCGTAGCATTAAGAGGGGCAATTTGAAGATTACTGGATTGTACAGTTGATCTGAGCTTAGTAGTTCGGTGATCATTTTTTAACATGCACGTGTTAAAATCGCCAATGATGATGGTGTGGCTATACTGAGGAGTCATATCTTCTAAGAGCTTTTCAAGCTCCACAAAATAATTTATTTGGAGCGATGGGCTGTAAATAACTCCTAATAGAAGCTTTGTATGTGAAAGAGCAATTTCAATAAAAAGATACTCCAGTCCTGAACCTGAAGATTCGTTAGACTGACAAATAACATTAAATTTCAAACCCATTCTTAAATAAATAGCCACACCACCACCTGTTTTACTAACTCTGTCATTCCTTATCAGCTGAAATCCAGGGATAGAATACAAAGTGGAGGGAAGACAAGGTTTCAGCCAGGATTCAGACACGAGAATTGCGTGGAGGTATTTAAAGTTAAAGGTATCAAGCATATCTGTATGATGGGCAGGAATACTTTGCGCGTTTATATGAACTACATTAAAATTATGTGGAACATCCGAGTATTGAGACTGTAAGAAATCTCCAAGGGTTTGAGAAGTGCTATAAAAGCTTGAGTCACGCTCTTGTTCATCTGCACACGATTTAAAGAAAGAAGAACTATCGCTCTTACTATCATCCATGTCTGGCAAATTATGACGTAATAGAATATGAATAAATATACTAATAATATACTTTAAAAATAATATACTATATGTTTAATAAAAAATAATAAAGTATAAATAAAATTACTTAATTATAATCAAATAAATATAAAAAAAAAAGAAAATCGATAAATACTAATATTAAGATTTACGATTTACGTTACCATTCAGATACTTGCCAGCTTATAAACTTTGCATATGAAAATAGTAATGAAAAATCTACTTTCGTATGTAACAAACCTAAACTATACAAAAAAAAAAAATATACAAACAAACTATACTTTACTTTTAAAAAACAAAACAATACTATGGTAGAATCGGAACGTAACTAGCTGAGTGACAAATACCTTATGTCAGTGACACTGACAGTTCACCATGACAGTGCCACTGTCATACTACTGTCATGATTACGTACGTTATGTTTACAACTTATGAAATTAGTTTATCATGTATTTGAGTTTTTACAAGAAAGAAATTAGCAATTACCTTCAGAATATTATGCTTATTATGCGCTTATATATGATGAGGTTCTTTTCAGAATTGGACTATTCCACTTTTTATGTTTTTGCGTAATTTGAGATAATAATTTTTAGGTATGCCATTTAAAAGTGGCATAACATAATAAACTTTTGACTAAATTATGTTTTTTTATAATTTTTTTCTGGTGTTATCAAGTTTTGGTCCCATTTTATTTTCGCTGCGCTTTCATTTCAATGTGAAAAAAACTGTTTTGTCGAAAGTGGAATAGTCAAGTTTTGAAAAGAACCTACTCATATTTGGTGTCAGTTTCGTTGGAGTTAAGACATTGCCTTCTATGCCAGAAAACTGGATTCGAGCTCCAGTCAGAGTGGCTATATGTGTGATGAACACAGATGTTAGTATCCGGTCATGGTTATATCTGGTATCCAAGACACAAGTTGTTTAAACAACCCAATTTAGGCTGGATCTGCGAATATTGCAAATGTTTATTTCGATTTAGGTCTCTTAAAAACCTTATTTCTGAGTAAATTGTCCAAAATATGACGAAGTTTATCATGTCAGAAAAAATCAGGCCGACTGGAAGCTTTATTTTGCACTCTTTGTGGAGTTGGGGTTTTGTAGACTTATTTGAGGACAACTTCAGTAGCTTGGTTTACGATGTATAATCAGGTGGGCTGACGAAGACGTTTCCACAAAGTTGCAACCCTCGTGATCCTATCACAGTCTTCTCCTTTTGTTATTCACAACTATTGGGTGAGCATTTTTTTATTAAGCTATTGCATAGCTTCTATCGCGGACCTTGAGCGTGGGGACCGAATCCAGAAATTTCGTAACGAAAAAAACCTAACACCCCCCATTCCGACCGGCACAGCGGTGATACTTTGATTTCATAACTTTACATGCGGGCTTTAATAAACAATCAGCGCCATCTACTAGGAACTTGTGGAACTTCATATTAAATCAAACATTACTGCATTAATAAAATAAACAAATCATTATATTGCATAAGTTGATAAAAGTGCTATGCAGTCTCCGAGTGCCACACGTCTTTTTAAGGTTTTTGATGACATACATACATAACGTCACGCCTGTCTCCCTTTGGAGTAGGCAGAGACAAGGGAACACCAATTGCTGCGATCCAGACATACCTCTTTCGCTTCTTCCACGTTCATCAATCTTTTCATACATGATCGCCGGTTACGGGTACTTTTGACTAGGCCCTTTTTCAAAATGTCGCCAATTTTATCGGCATACGTTCGCCTAGGCCGGCCCCTTCCATAAACACCATCCTTTTTTGTTTTGATTATTTGATATGATTAAAAAAAATACAATAAATCTCTAACTAGGCTTAATTAGGGTGCGAGGATAAAGCTGGTCTCTTTAACACCGTCTTCTCTCATAGAAATAAACTTGTACATTGTGTCTAAGTATAACAGAAATCTTCGAGCTCATGTTTATAAAATGTTTGTCAAATTTTTGAAAAAGCTAAAACATAACAGCACCTATATCTATCAACTCATCATTTGTGTAAGTGCTTTATTTAAAGATTACACACTCCGTATCTACTACTTGTTTACATCTGAAAGCAGAGTTACTTATAATATATTTTTAAAGATTTATTCGCGGTAAATGTTTCTACCCGACCACGGCAAAGCAAAAATGAGAGTTATGATTTTGGAGAACTGAGATGTCGTTGAAAGCCTCTTGATACTCCGCTAGTTATAAGCTACATGACGGCACGTTAAGTTGACTACAGCGCCCTCTAAAGAACTTAAAGCAAAGAAGTAAAAAAAAAACTCTTGACAGTTTCGCATGGGGTATCAAATGAAAAAGCTATGTTAGCACAGTTCAAATATTTAATCAACTCCAAAATAAGTAAAAAAAAAGTTCAAAAACCATAACCCGACTATTAAAAATACGTTTTAAAAAGAATGAAACAAGAAAATCTTTCCGATGAAATATTTACTTATTTTTGTACATCATACATATAGCAAAACAGGTACATTATAATTATAAAATCAAATCAAAGTGGCATTTTAAATAAAACTACTTTTTAACCGGATTAATCGCGACAGTCGCTCGTGACCACGGGGTCTGCAAAGACACCGAAACGTCGAGTTAAAATGTAAAATATAAATTATACGCGATTAATCCGGTTAAAAAGTAGTTTTATTTAAATTATGAATCGTGAAAACTTAAGACAATACAAAGTGGCATTTGATCACGGCTTTCCTTTCAACATATCTCTATCAGTACGACGTATAAAAATACATAAATATTTCAGCGGAGAGTATTAAATTATTTCATACTTTTTAAAACGTGTTTTTGGAGGTCGGGTTTAAGTTTTAACTTTTTTTTTAAATATAAACACCACGTTTGAGGTTCGCTTGTGACCGTGGCCTCGGTAGACACCAAATTATATATCTTAATGTCACCTTTGGAGAAATCTGACCCGCCCCAGTGATGTAAAAACGAACTTTTTTCCGTAAGCTCCTAATATATTTTTTTGAAATTACGCAAATACGCCAATACACCAATACACCAAGTTATAGACGTTTTAGCTGTCAATTTCCTACAAAAATTCTAACGACTACAGATACATTATCAATAAAAACATGTTATCTTATTAATTTAACATAGGTGGCTTTTTTGGTATCCATAAAGGTTAGGTACTGTAGGTTACGGCTTTTAAAAACAGGGGTCCGTGTTCAAATCCTGTTAGGGGCGGATATTTCGTATGATGAACTCTTCTTTAGTCAAAGTCTATTTCTAATATTTATAAATATGTGTATCCATTATATCCGTAAAATAAGATTGTTTAGGCTTGAAAATATCGTGAAATGTTAGAAATGCCTATTTATTTAGTGAACATATTTATGCTTACCTTAAGAAAGATTATTTTATTTTAAGCGTGACTAATCCATCTCTGTAACCATGTTGGTGTACAATAAAGAGTTTATTATTATTATTATTAATCCTCCTTTTGACTTCAATCTCACCTGATATTAAGTGAAGATTCAATAATCTTCATTATTATTTTTCTGTGTTGTTAGAATAGCAACTTGGAAGAACTTCTCACTTTTACTTAGTTTAGGGGCTACTTCTAATGATTAGTGTGTGATATAATGTACAACTTGTAATATAATTGTAAGCAAAAAATTGTAGAATGTACAAAATAAAAAAAAATATTATCATTATTTTAAGTGCCGAATGAATAGGTTTCTCGTGGATGGACGTGTAACACCATAGTCTTCATGCGCACTTTCCATCAGGTGGCATGGAAGACGAACGTCCATTACTTCCAATATTAAAAAAAAATATCAAGATGAGGTCGAAGAAGATAACAATTGGATAAGTAAAGACTTAGCTATTCATAAAACATAGCAAAAAAGCATCACCGCTGGAGCTCTATGTGGTGAAGTAAATAAAGGGTGGTCGCTTGCCAAGCGAATAGTGAAGAGGTCCTACACCAAACCGGGGTCTCTAGGATAAGTGGTCATTTGCGACAGGCTTATCCTGTTTAAGGGCTTTCCTAAACCGACCCTACACGGTAAAAATATAATATACATACAGGGTGTCTCGCCAACCCTATATAATACCTTCACGGAGGTATTCTAGTATCTTGTAGATTACAGAAAAAATATTTAAAAAAAAGAAAAATTCGAAATTTATTTTTCATTATTATTATTTTCATCATATTCTTCAAAAGAACCTCCTTTTTACAGGGTGGGATTTGCACTACTGTGAGCTTGTGGCCAAACAGTAGTACAGATAAGTTATAAACTATCAAAGCGATAAAAATTTCCGGACAAGTCGGCATGTGTTCATTATGGCAGCTTTCTGTAATAGAATATATGAGTTATGAGGCATTGAAAGTAGTTTTTTATTATTATTATTATTATAGAAAATTATTGTTATTTGGACGGGACACCCTGTATATCTAAGTACAATATATGTATAAGTTCTGACAGTTTTTAAAGTTTTGTGAAAGTGTTGGCTAAGGAAGCGGTCTGTTATGGTCGGAATCCGGCGTAAAATACTGAATTTCGTTAAAAGGCTTGTTTAACGAAATGGAGTATTTGATTGAGAACTAAAATATGAAGAGCATATGGCCCAAAACTATTTAAAATGTGTCACATCCAATGCCATGGTTTGACAATTTTTGCCTCTCATGATATGTATAGTTTGGTTGCAGCTCTGAACATTGAATCCTCGAAAGGTAGTGACGTGACATCTCCTATGTGTGCTTCTATTCCTATTTAGATACCACTAAAGATGTACCCTTATATATTTTTAGTAAAGTGAGTTTCAAGTCGTGACCTCAGTGAAAAATTTTTCACGATCAACCTTCATGGGAGACAATAAATGAACGTCGCCGAACTTTTAGGAAACTTTTAAAAATCTGTGATCAATTTATATTGTCATGAATAAATATGAATAGAATTTGACTTTTAAGAATGATTTACAAGACAATATCGTATTTATTCCGGTGTTTTTTAAACAAAGCTTAAAGTAATCGTACGTACTGATCCGGGCCGTAAAAAGTTTAACGGTTTTGGTAACATAGAAAAGCAAATTCTAAATTTGAATTTCTAAATATATAATGAATTTCTGTACTAAACTAAATCGATGGATAAAGAAGTCAGTTCGAAGTCATAAAGAGCGGGGCGAATCTTTTTTGAAAATAGAATATTGAGTGTTGGTTTTTTAATAAAAAATGTGGTATGTGGTTTAGCCAAGTCTCAGTTATAAATTTAGCTGAATATACAGATTCAAATTTGATTGAATATACAGATTTAAAATTATTTTTTTATTATTAAAGCCTGACTAAATATGAAAATCGGGGCTTGTAATTTTTTTAGCATGTTCAAATCATTAAGTACTAGTAAATTCGATAGAATATTTTTAAGTTATTAATTAATAATTATACGCGACAAATCCAGTTACAAAGTGTTTTATTTATAATATAACAAAAATAAAGAAAACAAAAGAAAATGTTGACTAGTGTTAACGTCAAGAATATTTAACGACTGTATTTAACATTGAGATCAAATTTAAAAAAATATCAGTAATTTTAGTCCGTATTTTAAGTTATTAAATTCACAAAGATATCACTAAAATTTTAATTCAGTATGTATGCAATAATCCTGTAAAAAAACTGAGGAATTCTATAATCTCTACGTAATTTATTAAAACTCCATTTCCTTTTTACTCCGAAATATTAAAAAAAATAAGGTTCTATATATAAAACTTACCTTTTCGAATTGTAGAACGATGAGTTGCACGCTAAACACTTTTCATGTTTCGAACGTAACTATTTCGGAAAAGGACTCGTTCGCGCGCTATATTTCGCGCGAAAATGTTCTGTCAACTGACGAAAAGTGCGCCAACACTCCGCTACTTACGCTCTCGGACGACCAATCAGAACTACCGGACGCCTCCGCAGAACTTTCAACCTCCAATCAGCAAACTTCGCATAACTTTGAGGAGCCAATGAAAAAGCAGATGCGTCACTTAAAAAGTTTAATAGGTTTTTCATGTCATAGATTTGTTAAGTTTTTCTAAGTACTTGTGTAAACATATTAATTTCGTAGTAATTTACATTTTATCGGGGGATAACTAGGCAGTGTGTGCTTTGGATATCGTATGACGGATATTTTTGGGCATTATCGTTAATTTTTAGGTTCGCTCGAGTTATTAAGTGCTTTTGGATTACATTACAAGCCTTTTCTGAATTATTTGTGCAATATTTTTAGCTCGTTGCTATTCGATTTGCAATCGTTGACAAAGCTTAGATTTATATTATTTATATTGCTTGTAAAATAATAAGACGATTAGCGTTAAGCATCGCGTTTAATTTATATTTTACATTTTAACTCGACGTAAATGTAAAATATAAATTATACGCGATTAATCCGGTTAAAAAGTAGTTTTATTTAAATTATGAATCGTGAAAACTTAAGTATTGTCTTAAGCGTTAAGCATTAAGCATGTAATTTTTTTATTGATTACTAAAACCGCGTTTAACTAGATATTTCACCAGATGGTATAATAAGTAAAGATGAATTCAAAGATGAGCTGAGGAAGGAACTAACACTTCATAAAATATTCCGGAACAGATCGGCCATCTTTCAGTCAGGAGACGTCTACTGCTGGACATAGGCCTCCCGCAAGAATCTCCACACAGATCTAAAAAAAAATTATGGTGTAATTGAAATGATTGTCAGTAATTTTTAATTTAATTTAAATATAATTATGAATGAATATAGTTTTTTACTATAATGACGTAATATTGCATGCTGTTAAAAACATTTGACATTTGTGATACATACTATTCGAAGACTACTTACCACAACTATAATTTTTGGAAAAAAGAATTAAACGGAAAAAAAGCGATCACAGTAATTAAATTTTATTGTAATAGCAAGACCAACAGCGAAAGTAACTATTTTAATTAAATAAATTATTCCAAACTCCTGTGTGACAGCTAATTTAGACCCGGGTGGGACTCGAACTCTGATCCTTTCACGCTTTAGCCGGATACTCGACCACTACGCCACAGAGGCCGACTAAGGGTGCTGCCACACCAGCACCAGATGAATGGAACAGTCGACGTCGATCTATAGTTTTTACTACATACTACATAACTTCATGCCTGTGTGCCTTTACGGGTAGACAGAACACCAGAGGCTGTAAAACCATCCAATGTCACGTTTGAAAAATTCGGAGGCATTATAAAGATGGAGAGCGACTATTGCAGTGATATTGGGTCAGTCTATCGCCTACAAAAAATGTCAATAAAACCTCCGTCCCTCAACTGACTTTTACAGTATGCCCGGGAAGAGAAGCGGCTGGCACATTCTATGTTTTTTTTTCGCTCCTAGCATGGAAGTTTTTACTGGGCTAAAAACCCCGATCGGCGACGTTGACTGACGTCAACCGTCGAGCGATTGGTGTGCTAACACCTTATAAATCTTATTTTGCTAGTTAATAGCCACATGAAATCGGTTAAGAAATCTATTCTACCCTTGGCTAAGCGTAGTGTCACCAAATGACGACCACTTTGGCGATGGGGTAAACATGTCTGCCTCAGACGCCAGAAACAAGAAAAAAAAATCCGGGTCTGGGCGTTGAGAGTCTGGGCTACATGGTATCCCATTTCACAAGCTCTGCTTAGCTTGGGCCCATGTAGTTGGTGTGATTGTCTGGATATTTTATTTATTTAGTGTCACCAAATGAGTCTTAAGATCCCTTCTTGGTGGACCACCTCTTCAGTTTCCGCCTGGCTAGCGACCATCCTTCATATAATGTCTGCCGCTAATTATCACCGTTTCAGCGGTTATGAGTTCTGGCAAAGTTTCAGGAAGAGACAATTCTTTCCATAACTTTCATCTTCGTCTTTATCGTCACTTACCATCAGATGAGATTAAGGTAACTTTAATACATACATACATACATAGCTTCACGCCAGTGCCCCTTATGGGGTAGGCAGAACATCAGAAGTTATAAAACCATCTGATGTCACGTTTTACTTTGGGAGTCAGCATATCTCCCGCCAGAACGCAAATAAAACCTCTGCTCCTTAACTGACTTACAGTAGGCCCGGGAAGAGAAGGAGCTGGCACATTCTATGTTTTTCTTTCGCTTCCAGTCCAGCATGGAAGCTACCGTTAAAGAATAGACAAAATTATCATAAGGCAGAAAGGGATTTATATTATGTCAGTTTAATGTTTCCAAATATACGTTCAAGTTAATTATTTCGGGATTACATTTAAATTAAAGCAGTTAATAGTGTGGTTGCCTGGTAATCGTTAGTTTATTAAGTGATTGAGTCACAGTACCGTGTAAAAATACCTGTTGTATTGTAAAATAGTACCAATTGTAAAGTATATTAGGGTCAATATTTAATTATATCTGCAAAAGCGAACTTTCACGAAATGAAAATTAATGAGATATAGTCCGACAAGGATCTTTTGGCGCGTGGCAAAAAATTGGAGCTAACCACCGTCTTGGGAAATGTCACTTCATGACTTTTACCGCTCATATTTGTTAATTTACTTTTAAATTCAATATTAAGATATGAAATACACCAAAATTAACAAAATGTGGGCTTACTTATTGTAGTTATAAAATTGAAGAAGTTGTTTTCAGAAAGAAAAACAATTTAACGTCTCAATACATCCTTTTTTTAAGAGTAAAGAAGCAAGTTGCCTCTGCAATGTTTCCATATTGCCATACTTTGAAACATACAATTTAGAACATAATTTATTTCATTTTTTAAATCTCAATAAAAATTACGATTTCAGCAGAATTGTCTCTTTAGAAAGACTGTATGAAAAGTGAAGAAAGATAAGCAGATTTTTTACAAACCTTTCAGAATACGAGCATTTCTAGATACGAGTAGGTACCTAATAAATAAAGTAGTTGTGACGAGGATGACGAGCAAAACCATTTATCATAAAAACATGATATTATTTTCATATTACTCTATTCTTAATACTTATATTTTCTTGCTTAATCTTCTATTTATATCTTCAAACCTGTGTTTTTGTACCGCTAACGTTTTTCTCAAAGTTTACGCGACTTGCCTTTTATAATACATAAAATGAAATAATTTCCGTTTCAAACATGAAGAAACTAAAAGTTTATGCATTAATATTTTTCCCGGAGAAGAGGGAAATTATACTGAATGGTAATATTCCCTCTTCTCAACATTCAGATATTGTATAGCCTTTTTTACACATTTTTTGAATGTATCTAGTAATATTATAAAAAAAGTGTTACTTAGCGACATAATGGCGACAATTTACTATGGCTATTTTATTCTTACTTCTTGAAGTTACAGTATGTATCTCAAATTCCGATTGACCATATTAACGATATTATATATTTTTTTATTTACAATATATTTTTTAATACATAATTAACAAAAAATACGACTTTACTTAAAATTTTTGTCACAATTATGAATACAATAGTTGCAGAGTACTCACTCAATTAGGTATGTTCTATTTGTGAAAACATTTAAAATTAGCACATTTCAGCATGTGCTAAACTACCATAATCAAGCTAAACATACAGTTGAATCAATTTGATTGACTGATTGCAATTTATTGATTGATCGAGTGTAAATTTTGTTTATAATTAGATGCCATAGGAGCGTTAGTTAATGGAGTAGAATGAGAGGTTTTCTGACAGCTCATTAAAAAAACAAAACTGTACAAAATTGGTACAAACAGCTTCGATAGGTGGCGCTTTACAAAAGGCGAAGGCGAAGAATTAATTCCACACTGCGTTTTTTAAAGTAAAATAAATTAATTGACGTCTGTATCAGAAATTGAACGTATAAATAACCATAGATGGTAGATACCACTTACCTACACTATGGTATACAGACTTAACGCCTTCGGCTTTTTAAAAGTGCCATCTATAGAGGGTTTTTGAACTAATTTTTATGAGCTGTCAGAAAACTCCCCATTGTACTGTTATCACTCTTGTGCTAGACAGATTGTTCTTTTTGAACCAATGTCAGGTTTGATGTAACTTTTCACAATTCTTTTTATTAAACACTAATCCCCCGTTTGAACTCAATCTCTAAGGAGGGTAATGGCTGGTGCTTGCGTTATACTAGTGAACGGGTGCTGCTAGCGACATTTTATATAGATGATATTTTATTCCATTATTTTTTAAAGCTCCAGCATCCATCAAAGGTCAAGGTTCCATGTTGGACTGGGAGCGAAAGAAAAACATAGAATGTACCAGCTGCTTCTCTTCCCGGGCATACTGTAAAAGTCAGTTAAGGGACAGAGGTTTTATTGGCATTTTTGTGGGCGACAGGCTGACCCCCTGTCACTGAAATAGCCTCTCTCCATCATTATAATACCTCATTAGTCAAACGTGACATCAGACGGTCTTATAACCACTGGTGTTCTGCCTACCTTATAAGGTTTTCAGGCGTGAAGTTATGTATGTATGCGTATGTATTTTTTAAATATTCTGGTCCAGTTTTTCATGTTCGTGTTGTGCATCCATAGCTGAATGCACCTTACTATGTAAGCAATTCGCTTGTGGCTTGGCACTGGCTCTCACAATTAGCTGTCTTGTGTTTGTTTTTTTTTTCACGTCACGGTCATTTGTACTGTACCTATTTGTATTAATTCGTATCAAGGAACATAATTACTCGAGGAGAAGAATGTTAACTCCCATACAAAAAAAAGCAAACACAGCTTTATTCATACACAAACCTAGCTCCGTTGCGGCCTTTCAATAGAAACAATGCGAGCGGCAAAATTCAAATTGGTTTCTTATGTAAAATATTGAATAATCCTCCAAATATACTAAATACACAGAAAAATACTAACGCCGTTCTTTCAGTATTTTGCTGTGTATTCAGTATGTTACTTCAGAATAGGGCCATTTAAATACTATGACAAAAACAAATAAAACAAATTATGTAAGGTCAATTATTTATTTCTTAGTATTGCTAATTTTCTCTGTAAGTCTTCTTTTTTCTCCTTTTCATCTATATTTCTATTTATGATCAACAAAAATCGATTTATACATATATGAAAAACACTAGACTTAACGTGATATTTGTTTATATCAAAAGGTAGACATATCGGCAGTTAACAACAGCAACGAAACTATTACAACTGTCCTGTCGCACTATCACTAAGTTAAAACATCGCAAATTTTAAATACAATATATAAATAATCGTACGTAACACACGAAAAACAACGTAAATAGCGTATTTTATTGCAATAAATATGGAGAGATGTAGGCAGGCACTCGATCAACACAAAAATTGACAAAGAGTTGGTTGATTGATGGAATCTTGATTGAATAAATCACATGGCTGCGATAGATTAAGTGTACCCTGATTCGTATAATTCTGACTGAAAAAGAGGGCCAAGAGTTTTTTTCCGCCGGCTTTTTTGGCTCTTGATCTACTGTAATATCTTATTCAACAACTATCAACAACTACTTAAAGCGTATATGATGACGTTATCCAATGATTTTTAAAATTTCTAAGATGAAAAAAACTTATTGAATTCTCACCTGATGATTATTGAGTCTCTCTGCCGCCCCTTGATCGGCTAATTGAAAATGGCGGATAATCCAATTAAATCTTGTCAAAGAGGACGTCTTCGCTGATGATGGCTTCCCGGTGTAGCGTTTAAAAAATGTCTTATATTGCAGAGGTCGGATTAGAATCCTGAATATGGTGGGATGGAATAAATTAAGTTTATTTTAGTTTATTTTTCACATTCATTTTTTAAATATGTACGTTTGTGTTATTCTTAACTATATTCACCCGGCTTTGTGTCAACAACAGAAGTTCTTTATGAGCCAAATAATGTTCTTTGAGGTAACTTTGGAGTCAAGAATGGTATTATTTTACAATGACTTATTTCGCATTTGACACCAATCTCACCCGATGCTAATTAACTTCGAAAGGCTTAAGTCATGGAACCCTTCTCCATGTCCACGTCTACGTCCTGTCTTTGTCCACGACTATCCTCATCTCCATCCACATTATCTGTATTCTCTCTCACCTCTATCGCTACGTCTATCTCTGCTTCTATCTTTACGACTATATCTATGTCTACGTTTCTGTCTAGTACTTGATTGCCTAATGTATAAATATAATAGTAGACTCCAGAAGATCAACTCGTGCATGGGTTAATAATGTGTACGCTTTATTTTATTATAAAATTGCAAAATATTTAAGATTAACCCTTCGATAGATTTTAGGATAAGTGTTATGTGAAAAGTTTTACTATAAGATATCCGGATGCAAGAAGATGGGATTCCCTGGCTGTAAATTGTTATTGTGATTTTTTTTCTTTTTTTATAAAAGATGATTGCTGTTGAGTTTTTTCACTTCTTCTCAACAGATCGACATTCCGAAGAGGTGGTAGATTCAGTTCAATTTGTAAATTGTTTGACTTATTTCAAATGTATTTAAATACTTACGAAATAAAGAATATTTAAACATAGCCAACACGCATCACCGCCAGTGCGTTTAAATTGCAATAGCCTCTCTCCATCATTATAATACCTCATTTGTCAAACGTGACATCAGACGGTCTTATAACCACTGGTGTTCTGCCTACCTCATAAGGGATACAGGCGTGAAGTTATGTACGTATGTACATAACTTGCCTACTATGGTGTTGATAACCGATCCCTATCTTGGTTTGATAGTTACTTGCGTGATCGCGTGCAAACTGTTAGGTTGGTAAATGAGAACGGTGTTGAGTCTTTTTCAGATCCACAAAATGTAACTCGAGGAGTTCCACAAGGCTCAATACTGGGACCACTACTTTACATAATTTACAGCGCAGACATTGCTCAAGTAATTAAACACTGCAGATATCATCTCTACGCAGATGACGTTCAAATGTATATATCGTCTTGTCCACAGCAGTTTCATATAGCTATAACAAAACTAAACGAGGATCTTGACAATGTCGCACAATGGGCGCATAGAAATGGTTTGCAGCTAAATCCTTCAAAGTCAAAACATATGATTTTGGGATCAACGCAACAAATATCTAGGATAACTAGCACAAATCCCCTTGTCGTTATTAATGATGACATGGTAGAACGTGTTGAAGAAGCTCGAAATTTAGGAATTGTGATCGACAGTCATTTACGTTTTAATTCTCACATAGTTCAACTGGTAAAATCTTGCTTCTATCGCTTAAAAGCTTTATATCGCATACGCAATCTTCTAACTGAAAAAGTGCGCGTCACTCTGTGTGAATCGTTAATTCTTTCAAGACTCAACTATGGTGATTTAGTGTATGGACCGCGCCTGCAATCTAAGACTCGCCGTATGATACAGCGTGTACAGAACGCCTGTTGTCGATTTTGCTACTCCATTCCTCCTCGTCAACATATAACGCCATATATAAATAAAGCATCTATGCTTAATATGTCCTCTAGAAGACATTTACATCTTGCTGCCCTATTGTTTGATGTTGTAAAGTATAAGAAACCACAGTATCTATACGATAAACTAAAAAGCTCAGATTTTGGAACAATGTATAGCAGCAGAGCGAACCGTCATCCACTAGAGAGCCATCCGCACAAAACTGTTGCTTTTAGGGGCAGTTTCCGTTACCTAGCCAGTAAATGCTGGAATAATATCCCCCCGCCAATGCAAAAATTGACAACTAAAATAACATTCAAAAAGTATTTCAAATCGTACCTTTTAGAAAAACAAAAAATTGGTATTCCACATGGCTGTTTGGTAACGGACTTCATAGTATGATGCCCACAACCACCACACATACATGCTTGAAACACCAATCAGACTCACATTTTATATATCACATTTCATATGTATTATTTTATTATTAATTATTCATTGCTCTTATCCTGTTTATATTTATTATTTATTCACTTTAGATATTTTTATTTTTGCACATGAGCATATGTTTATTATTATTTTATAATGTAAATAATCTAATATAATATTATCTCCCTATGAACGTTCCTTGGCTATGGCAGAATTATCAGTGATTTGTTCGCAAGAGCAATACTTCTCACTGAGCCATGGCCTTTTTGTACTGCCGCAACACACACTTTTTATTTAACTCAGTATAGTAAAAAAGAAAAATAATTAGTGTACTTTTTACCAATTGTTTTTTAATATTGTTTTTTTATCTTCTTTTTAATATTGTTTTTTTTTTCTTTTTAATATTGTATTTTTCTTTCTCCTTTTTTTAATTGTAATGTGTGTGTTTCTTTTAGTACAAATAAATGAATATTATTATTATTATTATTATTATTAGTATGTGTATGTATTTTTTTAATACTCTGGTCCCAGTTTGTCATGTTCGTGTTGTGCATCCATAGCTCAATGCACCTTTCTATGTAAGCAATTTGGTTGCGGCATGACATTGGATCTCACAATTAGCTGTCTTGTGTTTGTTTTTTTTTTCACGTCACGGTCATTTGTAGTGTACCTATTTGTATTAATTCGTATAATTCTGACTGAAAAAGAGGGCCAAGAGTTATTTTCCGCCGGCTTTTTTGGCTCTTGATCTACTGTAATATCTTATTCAACAACTATCAACGACTACTTAAAGCGTATATGATGACGTTATAAAGTGATTTTTAAAATTTCTAAGATGAATAAAACTTTTTGAATTCTCACCTGATGATTATTGAGTCTCTCTGCCGCCCTTTGATGGGCTAATTGAAAATGGCGGATAATCCAATTTAATCTTGTCAAAGAGGACGTCTTCGCAGATGATGGCTTCCCGGTGTAGTGTTTAAAAAATGTCTTATATTGCAGAGGTCGGATTAGAATCCTGAATATGGTGGGATGGATAAGTACTTGTATGATCAACAAAAACTTTAGTCATGGAATAAATTAAGTTTATTTTTCACATTCATTTCGTAAATATGTACGTTTGTGTTATTCCTAAATATATTCACCCGGCTTTGTGTCAACAACAGAAGTTCTTTATGAGCCAAATAATGTTCTTTGAGGTAACTTTGGAGTCAAGAATGGTATTATTTTACAATGACTAATTTCGCATTTGACACCAATCGCACCCGATGCTAATTAACTTCGAAAGGCTTAAGTCATGGAACCCATCTCCATGTCCACGTCCACGTCCTGTCTTTGTCGACGACTATCCTCATCTCCATCCACATTATCTGTATTCTCTCTCACCTCTATCTCTGCTTCTATCTTTACATCTATATCTATGTCTACGTTTCTGTCTAGTACTTGATTGCCTAATGTATAAATATAATAGTAGACTCCAGAAGTCACCAACTGGTTCATGGGTATGCTTTATTTTATTATAAAATTGCAAAATATTTAATATTTTGCAATTTTATAATTTTTTAATATTTGAGTTTCTTGCCACTTGTTCTCAACAGATCGACTTTCTGAAGTGGTGGTAGATTCAGTTCAATTTGTAAATTGTTTGACTTATTTCAAATGTATTTAAATACTTACGAAATAAAGAATATTTGAGTTTGAGGCAGTTTAGGAATTAATTAGCTCTTAATAAAACATAACCAACACGCATCACCGCCAGTGCGTTTAAATTTGTTGAAGACTTTCTGTGAAGCCTAATCGCTAGTTCAGCGTACCCTAAAAGGGTCCCAACGCTAGAAAGGCGATCACTCGGATTAGTCGCCGTTTACGACACGTTTAGACAAGAGCAGTAAAGCTATTCTAAGCTTACGTTATTCATTCGCTAAAGGACATGTTTCTGTTTCTTTGTATCTTGGGCTAGAATGTAAGCACAAGGATATATTGAAGAGAATAAGTATGCAAACAAATAGTAATCACTCAATTTCAGATAGACATCGTATTAAAAAAACACAAGATTTATTGAAAAAAGCTTCACCGTATATAATAATAATAATAATAAATCAATTTATTTGCTCACAAAAAAGGACTTAGAACTAATACAAGATAAAATAATAAATTTAATGATAGTGTGAGCAAAAAGGATTTGGCTCAGCTTGATGTTGATGCTGGAACAAGTTCAGCAACAACGCTGTTTATTCTGCCAAATCCTATGCGTTGAATAACTACGCTTCGCTTCTATTTATTGTAAAGAAAATATAAATACAGACCCATTTTTTAAATTGAGAAATACATTAATAATAAAATAATGAAAAACAAAAAATCTTAAATATAACTAAGTACATAAATAAAGTTTTTTTTTTATTAATAAATTGGTTCTTATATGGATTATATTCTTCGGATATCATGTAACTTTGGGAGGTAATGCGTATTAAAGAAATTCCATTCCTTCCAATTTCAAGTGACAGGTTTGTATTAAATGACAAGAGAGATGACAACTTTGACAAAAACAAAAATGTCAGAGATGGCGAAATGTAAAGACGATCTTGCATGCCGGTTGCCATTTCCATTAAACTTTAAGATTTTTGTGAGCGATTAATTAACCTTATTATAATTTTTCGATATTTTTATCGATACCAGCATGATTTCAGCAATTTCATGAAGTTGTGTTAAACATTCCAATTTGGAAAAATTGCCTTTCCTCGATAGGATACCAACTCGTTGATTTCATCGAAATATTTTCAAATGAAATGACATTTATACAGAACGTTGTAGTGTGCTGGTACAGTGAGATGTCTGCTACATTAGACACAGTAATTGGTAGTGCTGATTGTCTAACAGTGTATTTCTGTTATCACTTTGCAAAACAGATCGTTCAGGCGATATTACTTGACACAGGTAGAATAGAGAATATAATTCGCAATTTCAATTAGAGAGGTTTTTGATCATAATGGCAGAAAGCAGTGTGAATCAATGATTTGCGAAATGTTCCGAATCAACTGTATGTTTTTGATATTATACGAGTAATGCAACATGCAACTTAGGCGAGAAAATAGTCTTGGTTTTTTACTCTGATTACATTTTCAAATCTGTGGCGGAAATAAACGGTTTAAATTCTTTTGTATCAAACAATTTCTGTACACAATTTAAAGACATATTTAACAAAAATAAGTACAAAGGTAAATCCCCGGCAAATTTTTAAATAACGGTACCTATTGAAAATAGGAGTTTACCTTCCTATTTTTAATACCTTAACGAGAAGTGCAGTGTAAACATTGCTTCTATGCTGGACTGGGAGCGAAAGAAAAACATAGAATGTGCCAGCTGCTTCTCTTCCCGGGCATACTGTAAAAGTCAGTTAAGGGACCGAGGTGTTATGGGAGGCTTTTTTGTGGGCGATGGGCTGACCCCCTGTCACTGCAGTGGTCTCTCTTCACTATTGTAGTGCCTCCAAATTTGTCAAGCGTGACATCGGATGGTTTTATTGCCTCTGGTGTTCTGCCTACCCCATACGGGATACAGACGTGAAGTTATGTATGTATGTAAGTGCAGTGTAAAACTTGTCATGAACTTTGGCATAGATAATAACTTTTAGGCAATTAATATTATCTTATCTTGCTATGAGTCTTAATATTATAAAAGCTTTCTTAAGTGGTGTTAATTAATTAAGCATGTTTTCACTGGCAATTCTCCAAGAAGAACTTAAAAGTAATCTAATCTTTAGTAGAAATAAAAATCATTTTTTTTGCCGCTTAGGGTCAGCTGGGAGTAGCTCTACCATCCCTGGATAAGCGTGTCATAAAAAGCGACTAATCCGAGGCACACTTGTTGGTACCCCTTCAGGATCCAACTGGCCCGGAATCACCCTTCATATAAAATCTTCCACCAATTGCAACACTAGCTCATGTTCCGTTTCATCGTTCGCGCGCAGTGGTCGTGTTTATCGTGCTCTCAGTGCTCTCCGTTTCGATCGATAAGGGACTTGTCGACTCGGCAGGACCTTTATCGTTATCGCTCCGTTTTACCGCTTATCGACTCCGAGGCTCTCCGGTCGGTATTGCCGCGTATTAGTACCGTTTTGCGACAGTGGCGCCACTTGCGTGCTAACGACGCATTCGCGAACTTCGCTATCCTACTACTTGGAAGTTTGAGTGATTTTCGTGCTGAAAAGGACGAACTTTAAACAAACTTCCAAGTTCCGCGTTTGAACGAGTTGATACCTTACGGTGACAACGAAGCTCGTTAGCGTAGCCCCGGAACGCTATTAGCTCTCCAGGGCTAACAAATCCGGCAGACCCGAACCCATTGCACTGGGCCTTTCCCAGGGGGACGGTTAGGTGCCTGCTCGAATTAGGAGCACGCACCCCCTCTTTTCAGCTTTCCGCCGCCGTTCATCGGCATCGGTTCTTCGTTAGGTTAGGTTCGTTCGCCGTTCATCGGCACGGTCAACCTTTTCAGAGGGTACTCCATCATGGAGCCCTCTCCGCAAGCTAGGTACGATGCAGCTGTGGAGGCCCGCGTGGCCGCTGCTGTTCAGGCCTCTGAGGCCCGTCTCTTCGCCTCCTTTCACGTGCAAGAAGCACGCCTCCTTGCTCAAATACAGACTCTCCAAGGCGCGCTGGAAGCCGCTAGTCATGATGCCGCCAGGGCTCAAGTGTCGGCTGCCTTTGCGGCTGTCCGAGCTCAGACCCCTCAGGTCCCCCCGGGTTTCGATGCCCAGTCCCAACGCTCTACGGTGTCTCCTGGCCCCTCAGAGTACATGGACGGCATCTCCGAATCGGAATCTTCCGAACCCGAGTCTGCCGAGTCCTCCGCCCAATCCGCTGCGTCTAAACGCAAGGCTTCGCCCGCCAGTGCATCCCACTCGGACGACACTGTGACGGATGACACTCCGTTCACCCCAGTCCGGGGTAATAAGTTCTCTTATAGGAATAAGAAGAAGAATACCGCTTCTTCCGCTCCTCCCACGCCCTCTCCAGCGGCGGCTCCCGATGCGGTAGCGGCCCCTAAGGTGGCTGAAGCCCCTAAGGCGGCAATGCGCCCCAAGGTTGCCCCGCGTTCTAAGCCCGCGGGTCCTCCCCCGAGCTCTAAGCCCCCTCCCCCTGTCTTCCTTCGGGATAAACATCTTTGGGGACAGGTCTCGACCCTCTGTTCGGGGGGTCTGACTGCCCCCAAGATCAATTACAAGAAGGCAACCAACACCGGTGCCTTCATTAAGATCGAGCCATGTACTCTGATCGATTTCAGGAATCTGACTTCCCTACTCACTCAAAGGCAATTCGCCTATCATACTTACGCTCTCCCGGAAGAGCGTAAAGCCCGCGTTATCCTTAGGGGCGTGCCGTTCGAGCTATCGAACGAGCAAATCGCCGCGGATCTTAAATCCCAAGGCTTCCCCGTTGAGTCTGTGCACAAGATGCATAGCAAACGGGGCAAACAGTTTCCCCTTGCGCTTGTTATTCTTACGAATAACACAGCTGGGAACTCCCTACTTCGCAATGGGGTCCGCACTGTGTGCGGCCTCTCGCAAATTCGTGTAGAAAAACCTCACAACAGAGGTCACCCCGGTCAATGTCACCGCTGCCAACTCTATGGCCATGCGGCACATAATTGCTTTGCCAAACCTAGGTGCGTTAAGTGCCTAGAGGATCATGCTACCAAGGAGTGCTCCCGCACCCTTGAGTCCCCGACAGACCCGTCTTGCGTCCTGTGCGGCCAGTCCGGCCACACGGCGAACTATCGCGGGTGCCCTAAGGCGCCGCGCTCGGTCCGTTCCAAAGCGGCGGCCGATCCCCTTAATTGGAGACACCGCCCCCAGCCCCCTAAGGGCTCCCCTCAAGCTAAGGCCCCTCAGGCCGTGGAATGCGCATCGAAACCCGTTTCGAACGTCACTCCTACCGCTTGGGCTGGGCGCGCGGCCGCGACTCCGTCGCGGCCGCCCGCCCAACCCGCGGGACAGAACGCAAAGGTCAGCTTTGATCGCTTGGCGTTCTGGGTCACCGTCGCTCCTATCGACGAGATTCTTGAGCTCGGCGTTGCACTCAACGCCGGCCAGGACTCTCTCGCCGATGCTCTCCCCATCCTATCCAAGCACGCCTCCCTCGTGAGGAAGCTTCAACAAGCCAACCGGTTCTAGGTTGTCCTTAACAATTAATTCACACAACATGTGTTTATAACTCTTACGACGTCGTTTCCAATTTTTTTATTGTTACAGATTCGGTCCTGCGATAAGCTTTCGTGACGGGTTGTCTCTTGGGACGCCCGGTACGCAGCCTCTGACTCCAATTGGCTGTCGTTCAGATGAGGAGACACGCCCAACTCGGGATATCTCAGCAAAGGGGGTGTTTAGCGGGTAACGCTGGGTTCGGTGAGTCCCGCACTGTTAGGGATTGGCTGGCGGGGTAGTCCCCCAAAGGTCCCCTCTTCGTGCATCAAGCATTCACCTCCTCTCCTTCTGTGGCTCCCTTAGGGGCGTCAAGTCGGTAGTTTAAGCTTTCTGTGGCGGAAAAAAAAAAAAAAAAAAAAAAAAAAAAAAAAAAAAAAAAAAAACAACACTAGCGGTGTTGCTCTGGCAATATTTTATGAAGAGCCAGTCCATCCTAAGCCCGTGTGCTGACATCTTCGACCTCATCTTCACTTACCATCAGGGGAGATTGAGGTCAAACGCGGGTTTCATCATCATCATCACAACTCTTTGTAATGAGCCCACAGTAGGGCATGAGTCTCTCCCCTGGGTGACGAGGAGGTATAGGACATAATCCACCAAGCTGGCACTGGCTGGGTGGTGGATGTCAGAATTTTCAGGGCGCCAAAGTGGCCTTTGACAAACCCTAACGACTACTGTATACAAGTATACAGCACCCGGGACCGACAGCTTAACGTGCCCTCCGAAGCACGGAAGTCGCCTTGAGAAATAAATGGTCGGCGGTCACCCATCCAAGTACCGACCGCGCCGAGCGCGCTTAACCTGCGATATTGTATGATACACACAGTAACCACGGCGCCACGACGACTTCCACGAACGCGGGTAGTAAACCCCTTAACCTCTTAAAAAAAATTGAGTTCTCTTAATATAAACCTGATTGCTTCAATTAAATAAACTAAACACAAGACTCTCATAGCCTAAGACAGGTTGTTGTGATTTAGAGCAAATCTATTTGTTCTGCGGACAAATTAACTACAAGTACAGTCAGCAGCGCAGTTCATCCCAGTGGCTAGAACGACCGTGTCTCAGCGAGAGTGATGGGGATTAAAAGATTACAAATGATTTGGTTGCCGTCGGTACTGGTAAATTTACTTATTTCGTGTAAACATTGGCGTGTATAGGTATGTAATTGCATTTGATGACTGGCTGGTGTAGCGGTAACATACATTGCCTTCTATGCCAGAGGTCCTGTGTTCGAATCCCGGCGGCGGCGGATATTTGTGTGATGACCACAGATATTAGTCGTCAAGTCATGGATGTTTTTATATTTATTTAAGTTTATTCTAATACAAAAATACGTATTTATTCAATAAGTGTGTTTATATATTTCTTAAGTATATCAGTTATCTAGTATCCATAACACAAGTTCTTTAAGAAACTTAATTTGGGCTAGATAATGTTGTGTGAGTGTTAGAAATATTTATTTATTTATTAAAATTTGGTTAATTGAATTGGCTTTGTGTTTTTGCGTTTAAATAGGTTCATAAGTTCTTTTGGATACAGACAGCGTCATATAGTAAAAAGTAGTCACACAAGTAGTTAAGGTAAATAAACAATAAACCTTTTTATTTACATTCTAAAACTACATATTTTTTTAAACATTAATAATCTTAACACACTAATGCAATTAAAAGGATTTGAAAAAAGACCTCTGCTTACCAAGATTCAACTCCCATCAAAAATAATAAATTTCCTTACTTTTTTAGCAGGTTTATTTTGCTGACGGTATCGTTTAGTGTGCACTATCTCTGTTTACTGAACTACGTCTCAGGTCCAATGTTTGCCTGACTACATAGCAATCTCATCAGAAAGAAACAAAGGTGCACAGATTACACACATGTTGGTTTTACAAATGAGTTTCTATTTTAATGTTGCAAACTTCTTAAGATGGTATTTTTTTACTGTATCCGTATACTTACACTTGAAAATTTAAAATAGGAACAAAGGCTGGCGTGTCTATAGAAAAGGATATAGGTTGATTGAGGCAATAGAATTAATAAATAAATATTTCTGACACTCACACAACATTATCTAGCCCAAATTAAGTTTCTTAAAGAACTTATATACATAATACATATATACATAACTTCACGCCTGTATCCCGTATGGGGTAGGCAGAACACCAGAGGAAATAAAACCATCTGATGTCACGTTTGACAAATTTGGAGGCATTATAATAGTGGAGAGAGACTATTGCAGTGACAGGGGGTCAGCCTATCGCCCACAAAAAAGCCTCCCATAACACCTCGGTCCCTTAACTGACTTTTACAGTATGCCGGGGAAGAGAAGCAGCTGGTACATTCTATGTTTTTCTTTCGCTCCCAGTCCAGCGTAGAAGCAAAGAACTTGTGTTATGGATACTAGATATCTAACTGATATACTTAAGAAATATGTAAACATACATATTGAATAAATACATATTTTTTATTAGAATAAACTTAAATAAACATCCATGACTTGACGACTAATATCTGTGTTCATCACGCAAATATCCGCCGCCGCCGGGATTCGAACCCAGGACGTCTGGCATAGAAGACAATGTATGTTACCGCTGCACCAGCCGGTCGTCGTAAACAACTATTAAATGTTTATCAACAAAAAACAACAATTGTTGATAAAAATTGTATTAAGTTGGAGCCGTTTTTTAAAAATAACTGTTCTAAGTGGTTTTTTAAACTCAAACTCTAACTCAAAAATTCTTTATTTCCTAAGTATTAAAATACATTTGAAATAAGTCAAACAATTTACAAATTGAACTGAATCTACCACCACTTCGGAAAGTCGATCTGTTGAGAAGAAGTGGCAAAAAACTCAACAGCAATCATCTTTTAAAAATAAGAGAAAAAATACATAGTAACAATTTACAGCCAGGGAATACAGACTTCTTGCATCCGGATATCTGAAAGTAAAACTTTTCACATAACACTTATCCTTAAATCTATTGAAGGGTTAATCTTAAATATTTTAGGATTTTATTATAAAATGAAGCGTACACATTGACCCTTGAACGAGTTGATCTTCTGCGGGGCTAGCATGCTGCTGTCGACAACGATAAATCGGGCCTTTTATCGATATTTTCTTAGAATATGGTATTTAGTGTATGTTATTTATTAAGATTATGACGTAGTTGGTTCTGTGGTCTTAATCATGGTATCAAATCGAGTAATTCTATCTATTATGGTGTGCATATTAGCTTACATAATAGGATAAAATAACAAAATAATATTTATCTTGTCGATTCGAGTATTTATCGATGTGAGCATGCTAGCCCTGCTGGAGTCTACTATTATATTTATACAATAGGGAATCAAGTACTGCGTAAATCTCGACCTAGCAAGGATATTAGGATAAATATATCCTATATTTTACTCCGGGCTATGCTTTACCATTTTCTGAAAAAATAATTATCGTACAGAAGGTACCAGATCAAACGTTACGAACCAGTCAAATTTCCCCAACCAATTTTTAACTTAATATCGAAGGCATATAGTTCTGATTCAATTACAACTTTTGACAAGTTTGGAACGATTGATCTGCTGCCTTCTGTACCTACGGTTTGATGCCATGTAATTATGTTGACGAGAATGAAGACGTCACACCTTCTTATAGCAAACTTTCATTTAAACGGAAACTTTATTTAAGTTTATTTCATTAAACTTTCATTAAAAAGGAATTATTGTTCTAATAAGCAAACAACATTATAAGTACAGTAGAGTCCGATTATTATGACTCCGCTTAAATTGACCAACCGCTCATTATGACGTGTTTACACAGTGAAGTTTGTTTTTCATATTAATGATCGCTTATTGTGACCCTTTTTATCAAATTTTGTCCGCTTATAGTGACCGACCTTATGATTTCTAACACTTTTGTCAGTGTTCGGGTGAGTCACGTTATATCCAAAGACTTTCGGCGCGTAAAAAGCTTTTTTGATTTGAGTCTCAGAGCGTAGATTTACTTATTGAGTCTACTTATTCATATCTACTTTGCTTTGTCTCTATTTTATTCCTCTCTATTAAAGTAAATCACATATTAACTTAAACAGTTTATTTATTCTTGCAGTAACTATGCTTTGTATGATGTCCGTTTAGTATGACTTGTTTCTTATTTCCCTTCGATGTCATAATAAACGGATTCCACTGTAATGCATATTTCTAATGTTGAAAGAATTGTTGTTGGTCCATATTAACTCTGTCGTAATAAAGTAACTCTGTCGGTCTGTACCTTGTAAAAACCCTGTACCCTTCTGATTTAGATTAAATATGGTGCCTAATTATAGACTATGTACTGTGTATGACTATATACTATGCCATACATATGAAAGGCCTGGAGTTAACTTCTATTGTGAAAAAATAATTGAATTGGTTTAAAGCGGGCGAAAATTTGTATCGAAGTTCTTCATTACTGAAGATAAAGCTGTCAAAGATTTTAGTTAGTATCTAAATACTAAATAAAGATTTATAAAAAAATAGAGTGATACTCGGCGAATCTAAATTTTCGCGAGTAAAACTGTGGGCAATAGATAGTTACAAGTAAAACTAATCTTTTTATAATTTCCAGAGATAAAGAAAAATACTTTTACCATCTTCAAATCAGGGCAAAATGTCCTTTATTCGATGACTTACGTGGAATCTGTAATATTGGTAACTAATTGAATGTTCTTATTACACCACTCATACCCACTTATGCGAGTTCACGAGATTTCTCCGATAATTAGAAACTAATTTTGCTTTCCGTTTTACTCCGATCACCCGGTGGTCATAGATCTACTTATAAGATATTTAAGGTATGTAATGGTGCGTACAGATTGCTGTAATGGAACTTGTAACATTCTGCGCACTACACGCACTTTGACTTTGACTATGTCGCTACGTGCGCAGAATGTTACATTACTAGCAATTTGTACGCACCATAACATTAAATATGGGAATACTTTAACTTCCTTTATGGTCTAAGTTCCGTATAAGAGACGACCTGCATTTTTTTTATTGGTGACTATTTGCGCTCTGGACCTTTATCTCACCTGATGGAAGTGAAGATAACGTCAAAAGATTAAAGCACACAGTCTCAAAAAGGATCTGGCTCTTCATAAAATATTGTTAAAACACAGCAGCTCATAGCGGTGATATTACGCAGAAGATTTTGAAGAGTGGTCGATAGCCAGTCGGACCCTTAAATGGATATACTGTTCGGGGGCCACTGGGATAAGACACGCTTATCCAGTGGATTATTTTTGGGGATCTGGGTTTTACCAAGCCAACCCTACGCGAGCTAAAATTAAGCTACCACACTTAACGTATTAACAATAGTTAAGCCAGAAATTTTCATACGTTTTTCATATCAAACACTTTTCAATCAATAAACAGATGGGTTAGGGTCATCTATAATACTTCCTGTAATACCTTCCACTCTGTGGTTCCACTGCACGATTGCAAAGAAACATAGCCGCTACAAATCATTGAATATAAAACAAAAACAATGTTGAAACAAAACAAAACACATTGATACGTGGATGAAACGCTCCGACAAAAGGTCATAAAAAATAAAATAAATAAAATCCCCACACAATGACACCAACTACATGGCCCCAAAGTAAGCATAGCTTGTGTTATGGGATACCATATAGCGAACTAAGGGGGAACCTAGAATATAAATAAATAAATAGATAAACACGGAACTTTTTTTTTTCTTGTTCCGTGCGGGGATCGAACCCGCAACCACTGGCGTCTGAGGCAGACAGGTTTACCCCATCGCCAAAGTGGTCGTATATTTTGCCTGTCGAGATGATAGCATCTTTTTGCAGTACCTACCTATAGTCCCAGCTGCCCATAAATATTGCCGCTATAGTGGAAAAAATCCCAATTGCCGCCGGTGGTGGTGGTGTATTTTTTGTTGGATATTTATTAATTAACACAGCTCTATCTAGCCTAACAGTAAGTTCATATAAGTTAAGGTACTACATATTTAAATATCACTTATCCTCAAATAAAACTAAAACCAACAATGTATAGTAACGTTAAGTGTCGGCCCAGTCGCTCCCTGTCCCAATACACATGGGGGCAGATGGAAAGTTTTCAATATTTTCAATATGTTGTCAAATATCAAACATTTTACTCATACCTAAACCTAAGGACTGTGGTTACACAGTATAACATTCTTTATGAATCCTTAAGTACCTAATGAAAATCTTATGAAAATCTGTTAAGAATTTTTGGATATTTGGACATACAGATAGACAAAGATAGTGTTTTATAATTAATTATGCCTTCTATAGGGTGAGTGATTACAAATATTAGATACTCAAGGAGAGCACTCTGTACTCGATTCTGATCATAATTATGTAATAAATGTAGGTTCTTATTTTTCACTAGAATTCCCTAAAAATACTATGATGCTATTTAGGTACTTTACATACAACTGTGTACTGCACGTGACCTGGCACGCGGATCGCTGCCAACGCTAGCGTAACCATGCGTTACGTAATCAATTTCTTAACTTTCGGCTAAATTTACTCAGTAGATATTTAAAATATATTTTTAATTATATTATTTCTCTTCATGTATCATCTCAAACTATCACGTCCTTGAATTTCAAAAGTGACCCACCAGTCACCCTGTAGTTGTGTGTATCTGGATTTTTTTCGTTATACATATATCTGTACAAATTTAATAAAGCTGAGGAGTTTGTTCGGTTAGTTGAACGCGATAATGTCTGTAAGTACCGATCTGATTTGCAAAAGTAGTTTGGATTTGATAGCCGAATAAGACGATGATTTACACCTAAAACTAAGCTACGTTTTATCCAGATAAAACCGCGGGAAACTGCTAGTTAGGTACCTACCTACTTATGCATATACCTGAGTGATGGCTCAAGCTAATGATTATTACAGGCCAGTTTAGATCGTAGGACCTAATGAGCAAAAAACAAATAATTGTTTAGGTACTGGTGACAGAAACCAGAAACTGACAAAATAATGACACGCGCGCCCTCTCCCAGCTAGCAGACATTTAGGAACGCCGCCGACAGTAAGCATGTACCTACAGACTGCAATAGAATTGTACCTATACCACCTTGGACGATCGCGCGTATGCTACACACTGTGTGTGTGCGGAAGACCGGGTATGCATAATTCTGTTGCAGTCTGTACGCAGATGGCCAGTATCATAAAATTAACTATGTAGGTACTAACTTCCTGCTAAGGACATGTAGAATACTAGAGTTTAGACACTTACAATATTTTTCCACTCCGTGGAGTGTTAAAGGAATTAAATCCGCAGGCAGAGCCGTTTCCTTGTGATTACCAAAGATCCATCTTAACAACTTAATAAACTTTCATGTTGTGAAATCAGTAGAATAGTTTCGTTCTGCATTTAACGGTTCTACATGTGTTTGCGAAGTTTTCAACTAAGAAGTTTTCTCAAATGTTTTGGAGTTATAAAATGTCGTGAGATATCTAAAACCTTTGACTTATAACCAGACTAATAACCTAATTACCCAAAAAAGATTTGTTCCTGAATTATTACAGCGCCATCTGTTTTTTTATTAAATATAAAACCTTACAGCTAACGCTGCCACTAACGCGAACAGCGTACGTACCTCACATCTGATTCTGACTTTGAAAAAAGTTCTGCCATAAAACCCTAGATGTCACTGTTTTAAAAGATATCAAGCCATAAATATATTATCGTAATCAACACTGTGAGCACCAAAAGTCCTTGAAAGGGTACTAAAAAATGGCTTTAAAATGGTTAGCATGGAAAGAGGCTAAAGTTGGCAATATTACTGCGTGTAATATTTGTTTTATTAGTCTGTGTTGACTGAGTATGTGATGTGAGTGACAGTGACATTGATTGTCTAAATGGTCTATCTATCTATCACTGTCTGTCTCTGTCTGTCTATTTCGCGGTGTAAAGAGCGTCTAAATGAATGTTAATAGTATATTGTTTTTAAAAAATATCAAGTATTGGTTTATGTTAAAGTGTGTTCCGGCTTCATAATTGTATAACAAGTAAGTTAATTTAAAATAAACGATCTTTCTTATTAGATATTTTACCGTTGAAAATAAGTATCTGTTAGGTTAAAATACTCACTTCCTTCCATCAAACATTCTTTTATTACTTTATGGTGAACAAGATACTTTCTTTAAATGAAGTTCCTACTTTTCAATGTTTTGTTGTCTTATGCAGTTCATTTGTATACAGTACAAATTGTATGAAATACTTAGTTGTTATTGAACAAATTTTTATTTTTTATTAAATTGTATTTCTACCTGTATGAAAAATAACAAAAACTTCCAGAATGTCAAACCAAGAAGATGAAACTCCACTGCCTGAAGGTTGGGAGATGAGAACCAGTCGATCTACGGGGATGAGCTATTTCCTCAATACATATACAAAGAAGTCTCAATGGGAACGTCCAGAAGCCCCAGCAGATCCCGGTGAAGTTCGTTGCAGCCATCTATTAGTAAAGCATGCAGATAGCCGGCGTCCATCATCTTGGAGAGAAGAGAACATAACAAGAACCAAAGATGAGGCATTAGAGTTAGTGAAGAATTATCGCAAACAAATTGTGGCGAATGAGGCTACTTTTGTTGAGCTCGCATCCAAATACTCAGACTGCTCATCGGCTAAACGTGGAGGGGATTTGGGAAGCTTTGGAAGGGGACAGATGCAGAAACCCTTTGAAGAAGAATCATTCAAGTTGAAAGTTGGTCAGTTGAGTAAGCCTGTTGAAACTGACTCGGGTGTACATATTATCTTAAGAACTGCTTAGTTTATATTTTCCCATCTTGTATACTGTATAAGCTTGTAACTATCTTATGTGAAATGGTTATTAGCAGATATTTTAATTTTTTGGTCTGTATAAATTTTGTTGATGCTGTTTTGTTTGGTTACTAATATATTTAATGTCTAGCTCAATCTTGTACATTTAAATTAAAGAAAAATGTCCATTATTCATTCTGAATATCTCATTAAACAAATTAATTGAATTGCCTTAAGACAACAATAAACTATTTTTCACATGAAATGTTTATTCTTTGTTCACCATAAAAACTTATAAATAAAACACAGTTCATATCTTTACAACTTTAATAAAGACTAAATATAAGTTAATATATAATATAACAATAAATGTAAACTTACAACATTAGTTTCTTAATGCAATCAGTTCAGGTAAACCCCAGCCGTTTACAAGACTTGAAATGTCCCAGCCTTTCTGAAGCCCCAGCCTTTGAGATTTGCCCCAGATTTGCATATGGCACGGTTTCAGAGCTAAATATTCTACCATTTTAATACTATTAATCATTAGCATAAAGAGTTAGTTATTTTTAATCCCAATAGACTAAGCCAAAGTATAGACGTAGTTGTTCACTTTTGTTGTAGTTTCGGAGCCAAATTTCTGATTATGACTATTGCATTGAGTGTTGCGTCTTTCATGTCGTGGGAACCTGGAGTCCAGATAGGCCCAATGATTGGGGGCGAGCGTTTGCCACCCCACGCACTGAATTTCACCTTCCGTTTCCCGTCTTTCTTCACGCTCACGTCGGCATAAGGGTGACCGGGCTTGAAAATCTTTGGTAAAGCTTCCATAAACGATCTGAATGGTAATGCTTCTCGTAACGACTTGTCTGATTGAGTGCTTAGAGCCAAAATTTTGATTGGGTGCCGTTTGTCCAACATCGGAATAAATCTATAGTCCTCGAGGTTCTTCAATCCGTCAGGTGAAGGCAAGCCAAAAAGTCTACTCACTTCTGGAATACTGGACGAGAAAATAAGCTTGGAGTTTTTCAGTCCTGGCTTAAGTATCATTTGGCCATTCCTTTTGCCTCCCCATGGACTGAATCGGACTCGTTTCGGCATATTTGACTCGGATCTCTTCCAATTCCACGAGTGTTCTATAGCAGCTCCTAATTTACTCCTCTTTCCTCCCCATGGGCTAAAGTTCTTCTTACTAGGTATAGCCATGATATCCAATCGAGTCATGTTATCATCGCCAAGAACAGAGGTTGCAATTCCTTCGATAGTTTGGGCCTCTCTTTCAATTGGTTTAAAGCTTATCTTGTCATCCGTGCTGATGATATTGGGCATCCATTCGTTTTCTGGTTTTATCAATCTCCTCATTGATTTAGCGTCCAATTCGCTCTGAGCGTAGTAAGATTTATCATTCACATTTTCTAATTCGTTGTCATTTTTCGCCGAGTAGAGAAATTTGTTGAAAGCATTTGGGTAGTACTGTGGTGCGTCGAGGACCCCTGGGTCGCTCTCTGCTGATGGCCCTTCATGGATATACTGCAAATGGACACTCTTCAAACAGGTGCATACAAGGAGTATCCAGAGAAAGGACATTCTGAAACAATAAAATAAATACAGCTCACATTTATCTTAATCTGTTCGGGCGCGTTAAGGATATCAAAAGAATTTAGAAGAAAAGGGAAATATCCATTAGGTTTTCACTTATCCCTAACTTCAACATAATATAGGTACTGGATATACAACGATTAATAATATATTTTTGGTGAAATATACATAGCGCGCCATCTAGCTTCATTTAACCGCATAACTTAGGATCGATAATAATAAACAAATCATTCATTATTTCTCTGATGCTGACTGTATCTAATATAATCGTCTTTTAAATCTAGCCTGCCTTATAATCTCAATCTCACCTGCTTTTAAGTGATTATAAGGTCAAAGATAGCCCACGATATTATTTTAGTGAAAAAATACTGGAACACAAAATAAGCTTTATTTGAGGGGTAGTGTATGGTCGTTCGGATTAGTCGCATTTTAAAACCGCTTATCCAATGTGGTAGGCTTATACTAGCTAGGGCTATTCCGGAACTTCTTCTCAGTGTCGCTTTTGCGATGGGGTAAAACTGTCTGCCTCAGACGCCTGTGGTTGCGGGTTCGATTCCCGCATGGAACATGAAAAAAAAAATGTTCCGTGTCTGGGTGTTTATCTATTTATGTATTTATATTCTAGGTTCCCCCCTAGTTCGCTACATGGTTTCCCATAATTCACGCTTTGCTTACTTTGGGGCCATGTTGGTGTGATTGTCTGGGGATTTATTTATAGTGTTGGTAGTGAGATGCAGATTTGATATCAAAGAAGTCCTACTGTCATTAGGGCTAAGAATCACTTCTTACATCATCCTATCGACGTTGTAAAATCGGTCTCTTTGTCTGTCAAGACGCTTTCGCATCCCGTGGATCTATCAAGTTGAAATTTATACTTAGATATCAGATACTCAGGTCGTCAATCCCTTTCGATCATCTAAGTTAGAACCCGCATTTTTTTATCACCAACCTTTAAATGTCATTTTCTTTGATACGATATAAACGTACCTGCATATTTATTTTAGTATCGCTCCTTACTTCAAAAAAAATAAAATATGGCACCACAAACTTTTAAAAAAATAGTCGCTGTTGATGAACATAGCTACTAAGACACGGAGCTTCTTTGATAAGACTACTGCGTAGCACTACAAGATGTTTTGTAGTAGCGCGTAGTCGTCTTTATTTAATGGTATTCATTCATAACTTACAGTGACCATGCTTTGCTTAGTATAATAATAAAATCCCTAGACAATCACACCAACTACATGGCCCCAAAATAAGCATAGCTTGTGTTATGGGATACCATGTAGCGAACTAGGGAGGAACCTAGAATATAACTACATAAATAGATAAACACCCAGACACGGTTTTTTTTTCTTGTTTCGTGCGGGAATTGAACCCGCAACCACTGGCGTCTGAGGCAGACAGGTTTACCCCATCGCCAAAGTGGTCGAATGTTGAAATGTTAGCGAATATATTAATGTCCTTGTAAAAAAATACATACGTTTTTTGTTAATATCGTTTCTATAAATGATACATATTGTTTAAAAATAATTGGCCGGTACCTAAAAGACAATCCTGTATATGGAATCAGAAGACGTTATTCATGTAGGTAGCATGCCGTTAATGCTGCTTATTTTTACGTTCGCAGTATAATAAATAATTGTAAAACTAGGTACTTATAGGTTACTTTCCGTTAACCTTGAATCATAATTTTAGCCAAGAAGTAATTGCAAATAAAGACAAAAATGACAAAATTGGAAATTTACGTACGGAACCCTCGGCGCACTATCGGACTCACACGTGATCGGATTCTTTTTTGTTAAAGTATAATTATGTTTTTTTAATGTTATTTTTGGCCTAAGTAACTTCATGTGTACGTCCCCCACTAATTAAGTTAAATAGTTTACCGTGTCTCTTTTCATTACCATCCACGCGACTATATGCCACCCAGGAAAAATCGCCAGCTATTACGACAGTGATCCCTAGATACCGCTTTATTCGATTAAGCCTTTGTTACAAGCTTGAAAAAACTATAGAAAATTCTTTTCAAAGGCACAAATAGATATTTTTCAATGTCGTTGTTGTAAAAGGCTTGTATGCATGGCCATGCTAGATTGTGAATTTCACTACCTGTTAGAATTCGTAGTTTAAAAAAACCGTGTTGCTCTTGAGAACCTAAATTTTAATATTTTGACTGCTAGCAATAAATTAGTATTTATAAAACGTTAAAGATATAATAATACATAAGGAATGTAGTTTATTTATATTTTATTTCAAAAAACATTATGCTATAGACGTAAAATTTAATGTGTTTTTCATACAGACACACGCGTTCGCTCGATTTTTGCATATTATATCGTGCGTCTAACCAAAACCGACAGTTTAACGACGAGTATACGGGGTCTTACCATAAAATTTAGGTCACTAGGACTACCTTACCAAAGTCAAAATATTTATTTATTTACACACTTGAAACAATTCTAACACCACTTCAGATATTATATCTTTTAGTCTGCGATCAGTTAGTAATTCGACTCTTCAAAAAACTGATTATAACGTTATAGTATCTTTTCTTGTAATATTGGCAGTTTATCTGCCTTGAAAGTTGAAGTTTTAAGATGCTGTGAAAAAAATGCATCTGTATGTTCACGCCGCGTCATTCACAAATTATCATTATGATTTCATTGATGACCACTACTAGTACCTACCTACTGGTGTTTGAGTCTGATTGACAAGGAGTTTTATGTCGTAATACATCAAACTGGTCCAATAATGGTTTTACATAAAGTTATTAACAAATCATCATATCGCTTTGAAAAAAGCCCACGATATTCGTGTAGGTATACAGCATCCGATACCGCCAGCTTAACGTGCCCTGCGAAGCACGGAAGTTGTGAGAAATGAGCAGTCGGCGGTCACCCACATTTGTACGTTGCTTAAAGGCCTCTTGTAGCTTCTATTCTTTCCGCCCAACTATCGCTAGCGAATTTCGCCGACGTGAGCAAGTGAAAATAAGTTTATCTGGTTTATTTTAAAAATATATTTATTTAAAAGTATTGCTTTACCTATCGGTTAAAAGATGTCTGCTTTATGTTTTTATGTAACTTTTACATACATACATACATAACTTCGCGCCTGTATCCCTTATGGGGTAGGCAGAACACCAGATGCCATCAAACCATCTAATGTCACGTTTGACAAATTTCGAGGTATTATAATGATGGAGAGAGACTATTGCAGTAACAGGGAGTCAGCCTATCGCCCGCAAAAAACGCCAATAAAACCTCTGTCCCTTAACTGACTTTTACAGTATGCCCGGGAAGAGAAGCAGCTGGCACATTCTATGTTTTTCTTTCGCTCCCAGTCCAGCATGGAAGCTGTAACTTAACTTTTACATGAATCCATTTTGGCATTTCGTAGCAATATCCGTTTGAAATGGTAAATTAGTGTTATGTTTGTGACTTTTTTTAACGAGACAATTTTCATAAATCATATTTCTATCTTTACACAGCGGTTGGTTATATGATTAATATTTGTGAATTTTTTTTTCAATCACAACATGTTCATATTGCTGGGTATATTATCGTTCAAAAAAGTGTGAAAATGCTGCATCCTCGCCTTAACCTGCTATTGTATGTAATGGTATGCACAGGAAGAAACCACTTCGCCACGGCGACGACGACTTTATTAATGAATAGGTAGAAGTTAATCCCTATAACACTTTTTGCGTACCGCCAAGAATATTTCACGTGGGTAGGTAGTTGAGCAAACGGGAAAATTTAACAGGGTTAAATATGTATTTTAATAAGCAAACGTCTATCGCTGTGAGAGCAGTAAATTATGAGAATTTGTGTTTAATTAAATAGACTTAAACATACTCCATTACGTAACGTCAATTTAATTAAGGGATGTAATTAAAAAATCCACAATGTTAACATTTGGTTGGCAAAAATGTTTGACGTTACATCGTTCGATGTAAAATAAAGTCGCTGCGTATTTTTGTTCTTCCGCCTCCTTACTGCCAAAACCAGGAAGCGCAGGTTTACAAAGTATTTACTTTTAGAAATATTAATGATCCTTAAAATCCCTTTGATTAGTTTAGCTAGCTTATTTCCAAAGATACGATAGCTACTGTCGTAAATGATAGCTTAAATGAAAGAGCAATCGCTAAGCATGTTTTTAAAATGATTTTATTAAAGAAGAAAATTTTCGTTTTTTTTTAATCCATCCTAAAAAAAACACTTAAATATTTTTTCTGTTATTTTTTATTTTCAAATCCCTTCAGTTTTTTTTTCTTGAGTCGCCGATGTTTCAAATTACAGTGATTGTATACAATAGACATTAGACAATCCAAAACAGAAAATTTAAAAAATCTCCCTACAGTAACAGAAGTACTGTTAGAGATTTATTGTCAAATTTCGGAGTTTTCTTGGAAAAACCTTAAATCTTTTATTAACAAAAAAACTATCACACTTCGTCTAAGACATGTATGGCTCAAAATGTTCTAAATGGTCTAGACTACCACCTCCTTTCAGCTTTGCATCCTGTTACCAAACACCCTGTATATAATTTCAAAATAATTTGTACTATGGCCGTGATTTCTCATTTGTTTTTTCGAACTTTTTACACTTGCGGAAAATTGAGAAGTACCTACATCGAAATGTAGTTCTTAAGCCGATCGTTCACCGTCAAATAAAAGTAAGTCAGTTTAGCTAAGCTAAAGTTGATCGTCCAGCAAAATAAGCATGTTTGCGGTGGACACACATGGATGAAAAAGTGTCTCGACTATGCGAGCTAAGGTAAAGTAACTTAGTTAACTTGGCGGTGGAATATCGGCTTTAGACAGGGTCGTAATAAAACACGTCTACCGGTACATCTTGCGACAATACTGACAATAAGTCGTGCGACAAAGTCACGCGAATGCCTATTAGGGCATCTATAGACAAAGCAGGAAGCTTTCGAAAAAGAAACTCTGCTTATAAATAGGTACCATATGTTAAGAGTTTGCATTCTATGCCGGGGCGCATCGCAGTGCAATTATCCGCCTGCCTCAATCGCATACATTTCATATGAAATGTGACCCGCCCCGTCCCGGCATAGTGTGCGATACTTCATATAAAATGTATGAAAGCTCACACGCTGATTTTTGCGACGCTATGCAGCCCGGCATAGTGTGCGCTTACGGACGCTTACCTTAAGGAGGCAATTCCGTTTAAAGCTTGCTAGCTCCATAGGTAGATACTAAACCTCATTGTCACTTGATAACACGAAAGTTAAAGCAAGTTATTCAAAAGAAAAACTTTTAAAACATCTAATTAATACTTGCATTACAACTTGAAACCTAATTAAATGCACTTCCAAACTTAGGCACCGACAAAAGAAACACTATCTTAGCTCTTTTAACTTCAAACATAATACCTAAGTTTTGTTTCTGGAGTATTTTTACTTCAAGATACCTACTGTTAATACTTAGTTAAGTTATTTATAAATTACCTTCTGTTGTTAATTAAGACGAGAAAGGAACTTGAGTCATCTTGTTTGCTTTCCTAAAGTTTGTTACTTGAATTCTATTGTGAATTTAATGGAGAACAATTAGGTTAAGGAATGAGTAGGTTTCGATGTTTTCAAGTTGCAATTAATTGCAGTTATTGATATTGTTTTATGCAACTCGTTGTTAGGTCTTTGTAGGTTTGCAATATCTATATTTATCTATTGAAGGTAAAGAGTTCTTGGAATGCGCTGATTTTATTTATTAACTTGCTACCTAGTTATTGTCTTTCGTTTATTCAAGTTAGTTATATTAAATTCTAGCTGTTTCGCGTGCTTTTACCCAAAGCCCTAGAATAAAAAGTGCTATTCCAGACTGTAAACTTTCACTACGCCAAATTTCGTTCAAATTTCAAATCCGTTGAGCCGTTTTGCCGTGATTAAGACACAAACATCCATCAAAATTTTCACATTAATTTTCACACATATTTCACAATTGGCTTCAAAATGAAGGAGGTTTTCAATCCGATCAATTGTATTTAATTTTATCAGTTGTAATATAAATCGAGTTTGACGATTCTTGTTTCGTATGGTAGCTGTAAATTGAAATTAAATAATAAACTTAGCTCTTTCAGCAAAAAAGACGCAATCAAATAATTTTAGAAAATTTTTTGATAAGGCATGTGGGTGAAGTCTGATTTTTAATGCTTTGGTTTTGTTAAAAACAAACAATTTTCTTTAAAAAAAAATGATAGTCAAAAAAATGCTATAAAAATTGAAAGGGTTTTTAGAGTTTTCCTCAATCCCACACAAGTTATTTTCAGAGTTCCAAATTTTCAATCTTTTGGAACTTATTGTTATAGCTTAACTTTTATGTTATCTTTGCCTTAATTTACTTGCAATACAAATACTAGATTGAAATTTAAAGTATTTATTGTTAGTATTGTATAAACTGTAAACTGTTAGAGAACCGTATAATTTTTGGTACAGAAGACATTGTAAATAGATGGATTATTAATCCTTGGAGAAGTTCACCTTAATTAATGTAATTTTTATGCGTTTATTTTCAAAATAGATGCCGATAACTTTATGAAATTTTAAATTTATATTTAAAGGCCTCTTGTAGCGCGCTGCGTAGTTCCATACTTCCCGCCCAGATATCGTAAGTGAATTTCGCCGACGAAAATACATTTAACGGGTTTATTTTCAAAAATTATTACTATTTAAAAATTTGGCTTTACCCGTCGGTTAAGATGAGTCCGCTTTATGTTTTTATGTAATTTTTACATGAATCCATTATGGCATTTCGTAGCAAAATCAGTTTGAAATGGTAAATTAGTGATATGTTTGTGACTTTCTTTTATCGAACCAATTTTCATAAATCATGTCTATACACAGCGGTTGGTTACCTATATGGTTAATTTTTGTGAATATATTTTTTCAGACCTAACATGAGCACATTACTGGGTATACAACGTGTAACATAATGAAGAGATAATACTTAAGGGGATTGTATGTTTGGTGATGTAGTTTATAAGTAACAGTAACATAAATTTGTTATCCTTACGGTGCGACCGAAAAACAAGTTCAAAGCTTATATCAAAATATCTAACTGCCAACCCTAAAAAAAGCTGTTAGCTTTTGATGAAATCAATTCGATAACAGACGGCGTAAAAAAAGTGATGGGTAACTAATACAGATACTACAAAGTTCAGCCGGTGCGGGAAAGGTCATGAGATCTTGTTTTAGCTTATTAGGTCAAAACATTTTGACAACCTAGTCAAGGTTGTAAAAATGTTTTGTTGTAAAATTATTAAATAAATTTGTATGAAAGTCTATACCAGCACTAGCTAAGCTAACCTTAAGTTTCAACTCTCCATTTTGTTACACGTTGTATTATCGTTCAAAAAAGTGTTAAAACGCTGCCTCGTCGCCTTAAGGCTGCAAACTGGACGGCAGCGATTTCCGCGGCACGAAAGAAAGTATTGAGTTTGTATGAAACCGCGACAAATCGCTCCGCTGCCGTCCAGTTTGTAGCCTAACGGTTACTAAACCCGCATTTGATCTGATGGTTAGTGAAGCTAAGGTCAGAGACAGCCAAACAGCGAGTGTCACCCAGCGTGGCTAGCATGCGACCATCGACTTTATATCGATATTTTCTTAGAACATGGCACTTGGAGTACCTATGGATTTTTTTCAATATGGCATCTAGGGTTCTGTTGGATTAATCATGATATCGAATCGACTACCTAATTCTATGTATTACGGTAGGCTTGTTAGCTAAATTGATAGGATATAAACCAAGCATATAATCAACGAATGCCGAGTATTATAAAAAACCGACTTCACGTCAAAACTTTGGCCGACGTATAATGTCATCCACGTAAACATTCTCCGAAATCATACATATTGTTTCAAAACTTTGATATTTTCAATGAAGTACTCAACCGATTTCGATGAAATTTATATGGGACCAACTATGAAGTATCCTTTATCATATGGAACAAGAATTTTCAAAATCTATTCATAATTGTCTGAAATATCGTGTAACAAAGACACAAAAAAAAACATACACACGAATTGAGAAGCTTCTCTTTTTTTGGAAGTCTGTTGAGAATGATATTTATCGATGTCGATTCGAGTCTTTAGATGGTCCTGGCCCTGCTGATTGCCTGACATGATACGCTTTTTAGAGGCGGTTCGACATTTCAAAGCCGATCCTACCAATTGGATATTAGGTCCTGATGCTAGTAATCAAAGTGCGGCCTTTGCGGGAATGCGTTCCTGACAGCTCCTTCATCATCATCATCATCATCACAACTCCGTGTAATGTAACCACTGCAGGGCTATGAGGCTCTCATCTGGGTGACGAGGAGGTTTAGGCCGTAATCCACCAAGCTGGCCCAGTGCTGGTTGGTGGACGTCAGATATTTTAGGGTGCCGAAATGGCTTCTGACAAACCCTAACGACTACTGTATACAAGTATACAGCACCTGGGACCGACTGCTTAACGTGTCCTCCGAAGCACGGAAGGTCGTGAGAAATGAATGGTTAAAGGTGTGGTTTATCCGAAGTGGTGGTAGATTCAGTTCAATTTGTAAATTATTTGACTTATTTCAAATGTATTTAAACACTTACGAAATAAAGATTCTTTTGACTTTCACTTTGGAAATATGCAGGACTGTAGTACCTGCATAGAAGGGCACACTTCGCAAAGAGTATTTAACCATATTACGATTATACACCTTGTTTATTTATTATTTATTTAAGTCGTAACCTCGCGGTCTCTTAAGGCACGTTATAAATATAGTCATATTCGATGAAAAGTGTTTTATTTAATATCATGAATTGTGAACATTTTAATTTAAGCAGTTATTGAAGTAATAATTTAATCAGAATCAGGAGTATCAAATTACAAATGTAAATGTAAACGGCAGTTTTGTTTTACATTTTAATTATATTTAAATTTAACCGACCCTGTTTGAGCCTTCCGAAAACTTTGGTAACAAATAATAGGTGCTTCAATAAAGGTGGGTGCACATTGTGTACTGTAACATGCAATGAAACGAAATCTCATGATTTGAAAGTTATTGTACACGTAAAAATCTTGATATAACAGTAAAAAAAAGTACAAATTGGCAGCCTTATCGCTAGTTAGCGATCTCTACCAGGCAACCGCGGTGGAAATAAAACATTGCATTAGTAAATTAGGCATTAGTTTACCTACTTAAAGTAATCAAAAACAAATAGAAGGGAAATAAGACAAGAGCACTGTTTATTCAACTTTTTTTGTTGAAAATTGTTAGTATTGCACGTTACATTACATGTTTCTTTACATCAACGTATAGGCGCCTTGAGGAAACTCTTACGTATAATGTAAACAATAAAATTTGTCACTGCGTTTGTAAGTCTTACTCTTTGACGCAATAATCAATTGTACATACATACATACATGCATAACTTCACGCCTGTATCCCTTATGGGGTAGGCAGAACACCAGAGGTTATAAAACCATCTGATGTCACGTTTGACAAATTAAGAGGCATTAATGATGGAGACAGACTATTGCAGTGACAGGGTGTCAGCCTATCGCCCAGAAAAAAATCTGCAATAAAACCTCTTTCCCTTGACTGACTTTTACAGTATGCCCGGGAAGAGATGCAGCTGGCACATTCTATGTTTTTCCTTCGCTCCCAGTCCAGCATGGTATCACCAATTTTACTACCGCTAAATATTGTCTCAATTTGTTATGATTCAGTATCTATCAATAAATATAAAACTGTTCCATTACTGACTGAGTGACTGACAACGTACAGCCATAATTATTGGTCTATGAGAGCAGCTTGGAATATACATTAGGGCGTATAGGGGTGCACTAAGGAAGGATTTCCCGAAATTTTCACGGGAGCGGGAAATATAGGACTTTTGTGTTTGTATGCAAAATCTTACTCCTTGAGTGCATCAATGTGAAACTTGGTAAAAAGGCAATAGATGCATTATGAAAGGAATTCCCGAAATATTCACGGGAACAGGAAATATAGGACTTTTTTAATGCTGGACTGGGAGCAAAGGAAAAACATAGAATGTGCCAGCTGCTTCTTTTCCTGGGCATACTGTAAAAGTCAGTTAAGGGACAGAGGTTTTATTTGAGATTTTCCCGTGGGTGATAGGCTGACCCCCCCTTCACACAATAGATCTTTTAGGTCGCAGTGTGACGAGCGGACAAGACTGCTCATATAGTCCCAAAACCCCTAATAATAATAGGCTGACCCCCTGTCCTGCAATAGTCTCTCCCCACCGTTATGATGCCTCCAAATTTGTCAAACGTGACGTCAAATGGTTTATAACCTCTGGAGTTCTGTCTGCCCCATAAGGGTTACAGACGTGAAGTTGTGTATGTTCCTATGTAAAAGGTTTATTTATTTGTTTGAACTCGATAAACTTCGGATGTGAAGTTTTTTTTTTTTGTTTTTGATAGCTCTAGTAACAGATGTTTGTAATTATGAAATGTGTTTCTTCTAATGATCAAGTTTATTACGCGGTTTAAGATTCTTACTGCGCCATCTTGTGTCTCAACGCGAAAACAAACTCTTTCTTGAAATAAATCTCTCCCGTGAGAATCATTCATTCATTCAAAAACTATTCTATTTTCTATTTCAGACTACATATTATTTCTATTAAAAAATACAATTTGGTTTGATATTCATAAAAGCAATTCTTTGTTATTAGCTTTTGTATTTAAAGCCATACATGTTTACGTAGGTATAGAAAAACATATTTTTATCTTGTTTTTATTCAATCCATTCGAATTGATTTGCATATTACGTAAAAACTGTCTCAAATGTTTTTATAGAAATAGTATGTACATAGTATCTTCCATGCTGGACTGGGAGTGAAAGAAAAACATAGAATGTGCCAGCTGCTTCTCTTCCCGGGAATACTGTAAAAGTCAGTTAAGGGACGGAGGTTTTGTCGACGTTTTTGTAGGCGATAGGCTGACCCCCTATCACTGCAGCAAGTCTCTCTCCATCATTTTAATACCTCCAAATTTGTCAAACGTGACATCAGATGGTTTTATAGCCTCTGGTGTTCTGCCTACCCCATTAGGGATACAGGCGTGACGTTACGTATGTATGTATGTACATAGTAAAAACATAGAAAATTGAGAAGCTTATACAGATATAATGTTGCCTCGCTATTCCTTAAAACTTACACGGAGTGTTGTTTTACAGATTATTGTTTTATTAAGTTGCAGAAACAGCATACCTCCTTGTTACATAAGGGAGAGACATACAAAGGGTTATGTAAACGGCAATTTTCTCAATTGACTTCAAATAATCACTCCTTTAAATTGTATTTATTTATAGTGCTATACTCGAAATATCTTTTTTCACATGTGCTACGGAACTGACTTTTCTTTAGTTTTCTGTGTAAATGGTAAATAACCGCTTTTTGAAACTTCCCCGTCGGTGAAGGTACTATTTCACTACTTATTTTCACTCGTTTCAGTAGTTTTGCTATGCTATCGAAGTATTATCGAACGGTAGTATTAGGCAGTGTGAATGGTGCTCCAGGCTACACATTTGTAAAATGCGTTGCCAAAGGAACCTTTGGCACTGCAAAATATGCTGAGGGAAGGCCATTTTGGTACCTTTTCTTTTAGGTTAAAGACATGTAATTTAAATTACAGAGTATTTAACTTTTTAACATTGCATGGTTCTATATGTGTATTTATATTCTAGGTTCGCACCTTGTTCGCTACATGGTATCCCATATTACAAGCTCTGCTTAGTTCGGGGCCATGTAGTTGGTGTGATTGTCTAGGGATTTTATGGATATTTTTTGGATTAATATGTTTTTTTTTTAATTTACAGTTCATTCTTAGCTTTCGATCTCAATTTCCTTGATGATAAATTTTGTTAATGTTGATAATGGACCACTGCTTTTTTTACTAAACCCACATTCGACCTTAATTTAAAATGATGATGAAGTTAAAGATAAAAAAGCCGGGTTTAAAAACGTAAGAGGTTCAAGGGTAAAGTTGAAATTAAGATTTTCTGATATGACTCATGCTCTTGGGTGTCTTTCTACGGATTTTTTTCTTAAATAAAGTTTTTAATTATTTTCTATGCTTAAAAAATTATTAAACAATGTCCGTTATTTAAAAAAACTCTAGGTACTGTAAAAAGGTCCGACTTTTATAAGTTTCGCATAATGAAATATCCATCCATATTCCAGAAATATACTTAGAATGTGAATTAGAACTTAAAAACAAACAATAGAGTATGATGTATGTAGCTTATGCGCGTTAAGGGCTTAGCCGTGGTTATGTAAAAGTGTAATAAATTTGTTATAAGGTTTAATAAGTTCGCATTGTAAGTTCCTATGTAATTTACACTACACAAAAGGATGCCGACATGACAGAAAATCCATGTGGATTTAAAACTCCCAGTTTTGTCTGATTTCAAACATTTAATTTTTTAAATGTTTGTTTCTTAGGGACGCCGTCATTAAGTAAAAAATAATGTTGTTTTTATACTAAAGTTTGTTTTTAACTTCAGCCCCTTATAAATAAATAGATAGTAACCCTAAACGTGAAAAGAAGGGGTTGTTTTGGTTTTTATTTATTTAACGATTGCCTATGGATTAACCGTGATTAATTTGAAAGTAAAAAAATTGTCTGTAACTAATATGGATTTTGTGATCGTTAATTATAAATACTAGAAAATAGCTTGGTATTGTATAAAAAATTGTCAAATGCCATTTTTATATCGATAAAATCTGACCTACACCGACCAGCACTGGGTCTTCTTGGTGGTTTGTGGGCTGATCCTCTTCATCACTCATGGTAGAAACTCATGACCCTGAAGTGTTCTGATTAAATAGTTATGCTGATAATCATGATTGTATAAAATAATCACTCACCTTAAAATTAATCGTCAAATCCGCAACATAAATAACAGCACTGAGTATGTGAGTTTAAATGAGTTAGCAATTTACTTAAATTCTTGATTAGTACGTTAAATCTTTATTAGTACGTTACGTTTGTTAATAAAGAGTTACTGTGTTACTTTCACGGCATGTCGGCGTATTATGATAACCAAGTCGACCAGTTCTTGCTTTTATACGGCGGTCCTTGCGTAGGTTCGTAGCGTCGGCAAAAAAGTCTGTAATGGAGTGGGCTATTTGAGGTGGCACTGCTTTCAGAATATGCAGAACACGAAAATGTTTTGTTATTAATAACGGAAATAAAAAATAATTTATGGCCTATTTTAAAAAAAACACAGGATTATAGTGCCTTTGTAAATCTCAACAGTTTATATTTTTTTGAGTTTACTGTTTTCAAAATCATCTAAAGATCTTATTCTAGGTATTTCAGATCAGTGACATTAGTCTCTTGTACTAGTAAACGCATATTTAGGATTGCAAAGTTAGTCTTAACCATATTCTTAAACGTTAAATTTACACGCATATCACAGTTTCCCCCCATTTTAAATAATAACGATCATCTTAAACGCGTGGAAACATTAAAATATATGTTTTGTTATTATTGTTAAACGCGATCAAATCGGTAGGTATCTTATATTATCATGATACGAAATACGTCTTGTGTACGTCGCGTTGTCGTGTTATATTAGGTTAAAGCTAAGTAAACATTAATATTTTTTTTTTTAACCGAAGAAAAGTCAATTCAGATTATTATCGATCTCAACAAAAATTATAATTTAATAATTCAATCCATTTAGAGCAAACTTAACATCAAATTAAAAATAAATTACTTTAAGCATCTTTGTATTGTTTTTGAAAGTCGGATAATATCCATTATCTCTTGTCCACCCGCATCTATCCCAATTGCGTAGATATATCGTGTTTAAATTTATTTTTTATTTAAAAATATCCTTGTTCAAAATTGAATAAAAAAATCCCCAGACATTCACACCAACTACATGGCTCCAAAGTGAGCATAGCTTGTGTTATGGGATACCATGTTGCGAACTAGGAAGGAACTTAGAATATATATACATAAATAAATAAACACCCAGACACGGAACATTTTTTTTTCTTGTTCCGTGCGGGAATTGAACCCGCAACCACTGGCGTTTGGACCGGCAGGTTTACCCCATCGCCAAAGTGGTCGCCTAGAATTGTATTTAATTCTTCCAGCCATGTAAGTTTATTAGGGACAAATAAAGATCCGAACAGTTCCACAATCTTAAACGTCTATCATATAGGTAAAATGGAATTAAAAAAAATAAACTGTAGGTACTTGGGTAAATATGTCATATATTGTAAGTAGTTCACGTTTTGTATATACTTGAAATGCAGCTTTCATTGTTTACAAATATAAATAAATCTACCAGATACATAATATAATTAGTCAGACAGAATTATAATAATCTAATCTTTCTTTTTCTACTCGACATAATGTGTGGTATAAAAAAATTAACATTTATATTTCTTAGCTTCAATGGAATATAATATATTTTCTAAAATCCTATCCAAAGAGAGTTGAATATATTAGGATTGACTGATTTTATAGCTATTAAAAAATCTGATAGAAAAGACTTTTGACCAAAAAATACCGAAGTCAAACCACAAACAGATAATAATATTATTTTTTAAGTACTTTAATTTTGCTTCGTTCGATAAAAACCAAAAAATATTTTACGATTTCAAATTACGAACTTTTTTTGCCAACCGTCCTTTTACCATCAACTGTTGAATGCGAATAGCTCAATCGCAACCACGCAGCAAGGCAGCTTTACACGCTTCTTCGTTAGTCTGTGCCCTTCTGCCACATCTCCACAGATAATGTAGAAAAAAACTATAAACTTGTAAACTTCCCGCCAAGAGGGCCATGTTTCAAACATTTTATGTGTGTTCCTGTGTCTTTGTGAAACTATATTGGCAGGATTTTGATTTATTTAGTTTACGACCTGGGTTTTTCGAGATTGTTCGAGTGTTTGTTTTCATGCTATTTTTAATTTGTCGACAACTTTCTTTTGGATTAAGAAAAGCTTTAATTTTAATACATAATATGTCACCAAGAACATAAATCTGGAAAGTGTATACCTACCATATTTGGAAACTTAGGTCCTTTGATAGGTATTGTTTCGGCTTACGTGGATTGCGATATCGACGTATATCGAAACTCAATCTAAAATGCAAATATTTTTCATACAAAAACAAATCTGGATTTTGGTTAATATTGTCTTAAGTTTTCGCGATTCATACTATTAAATAAAACACTTTTTAACCTTGTTATCGCGATTTATTACATTTTAAATTTTAACTCGACGTTTCGGTGTCTTTGCAGACCCCGTGGTGTTTTATTTAATGGATTTTGGTTGTCATGGCAACGCCCATTCTTTTAAGTGTTTACAAAGAAGGATTTTGGATAAAGATACAATATTGAACCCCATAATTAGAATAGCCTTATTGCCCTTTGATAAGCTGGTCATAAAAGGTAGCTAATTCGAGCGATCTTCGCTTGGTGGGAGCCCTTCAGGGCCCTTCAGTATGGCGTGTAATGTCATCATCATCATCATCCACAGCCTGTAGACGTCCACTGCTGGACATAGGCCTCCCCCAAGGTCTTCCACGTCGCTCGGTCCCGCGCCGCCCTCATCAAGCGTTTACCGGCGACTTTGACCAGCTCGTCGGTCCATCGTGCGGGGGGCTGCCTACGCTGCGTCTCCCAGCACGTGGCCGCCACTCGAGAACTTTTCTGCGCCACCGGCCATCTGTTCTGCGAGCTATGTGCCCTGCCCATTGCCACTTCAGCTCTGCAATCCTTCTGGCTATGTCGGTGACATTGGTTCGCCTGCGAATCTCCTCATTCCTGATTCGATCCCGCAGGGCGTGTAATGTGGGCTCAGCATATTCCTACTGCCCCTGGATAGCCTTGTCATAAAAGGCGGCAGATCCAAGCGATCCACAATAGTTTTTTATTTATTTTATTCTTTAAGGAAAACTTACTGCTATGTATTACAATTTTTAAATAATATGGTAGAATGATATAAGGCATTTTAAAAGTGCGTTAGATCACAAGCATAAAAACAATTATATTATTTAAAAAAAAATCTTAGTGAATTGATTGTAACCTAAAGAAACTTGTTAGAACCAATTTAAAAATAAAATATAAATTTAACCTTATATTATTAAATGTATAACAAATAATAAAACGAATAACCTAAAATTATTTAAGATTAAAAAAATATCGAGGTAGTTTCGCCCGCACGCTTGGTACATTGGTATGGAAAGTGTAGTTGGTGTGATTGTCTGGGGATTTTATTATCATTATTTATTAAAATATCTAGATCTAGATCGTGGCTAAGGAGGTTGAAGAGGTTGCTTACACGCAATAGGAAGGAGTTGGTAAGACTCCTTCAGGAGCACATAAAGTTTGCCACCAGATGTCACCACACATGCAATCTATACTAATATATAAAGCTGAAGAGTTTGTTCTTTTGTTTGTTTGTTTGAACGAGCTAATCTCAGAAACTACAAGTGCGATTTGAAAAATTCTTTTTGTATTTGATAGCCCAACTTTTGAGGAAGGTTATAGGCTATATTTTATTCCTAAATTCCCACGGGATCAAAAGTTACGCGGGTAAAACCGCACGTGGTGGCTAGTATTTGACAAAGAGCTAGTAGTAAAGAGCTAGTGGCTAGTATTTCTTAAGACATGTACTGACATCTGACATCCACCCTATCTTCGCTTACTACAGATGGGATTGAAAGCAAACGCGGGGTTAGTCACCAAAAAAAACTATAATCAACGAATGCAGAGCATTAATAAAACCGACTTCACGTCTAAACTTTGGCTGAGTTATAATGTCATCAACGTAAACATTCTCAGAAACCATACATATTTTTTCAAAAATTTGAAATTTTTAATGAAGTCCTCAACCGATTTCGATGAAATTTATATGGGACCAACTCTTAAGTATCCTCTGTCATAAGAAAAGAATTTTCAAAATCGATTCATAATTGTCCGAAATATCGTGTAACAAAGACACAAAAAAAACATACACGCGAATAGAGAACCTCCTTATTTTGGAAGTCGGTTGAAAAAGAACGTTACAGGTATACAGGCTATCATGAGAGACTTGAATTTAATTAATAAACGGGATACCTATTCGCCATATCGGTTATTTATGAGTTCGCGATATTTGGGCATTGATTCAAGATTAATATTTATAAATAAATGTATAAAATCCCCAGACAATCACACCAACTACACTCGAGAGCAAAGAATTAGGGTCAGAGACAAAACCCATGATATCTCGCAAATTATAAATGCTAGCTTGATGAATTAAAAACTGTTAAATAGAACATTTATTAATACATAAATAAAATGTGTAAGATTGTTATTTAAGTGATTTTATTATTTATAAAAACAAATAAAATAAAAATGCACGAATTACACTTGAAGATCATAATTGCATTTAAGACTTTTCTGGTACGAGAGTATGATTTTCCACAAATTTCAGTACCGTGTATTACCTCCACGTGATCTCAGAATAGATTTTATCCGATTTGGCATGCTGTGCATCAGGTTTCTTAGTCGGTTCTGCGGTATATTCCATTCTTCCACCAGTGCTAATTTTTAATCACGAAGTGTAATTGGAGGAGGTATTTTTTCCTTTACACGTCGTTCGAGCGCGTCCCAGGCATGTTCGATGGGGTTCAGATCTGGGCTGCGTGCAGGCCATTCCATGCACGTGATACCGACCTCTTGAAGGTAAGCAGTCACTATAGCTGCAGTATGGGGACGGGCGTTATCGTGCATAAACACCGGATTCTCGCCCATATTGGCCATAGACGGACCGACATACTCATTTAAGATTTCTTCTACGTATCTTCTCGCGGTCAACGTTCCATTTTCTATCAAGACTAGCTCCGTGCGGCTCTCTGCAGATATTCCAGCCCAACACATGCACGGATCCTCCGCCGTATGCAACTTTTTCTTCAATGCAGGCTTGTTGAAACCGTTCTCCTGGTCTTCTGTATACTCTGTGTCTACCGTTATGCTTATACAGCATGAATCTGGACTCGTCTGTAAACAAAACTCTTGACCAATCCTCTAGAGTCCAATTCAAGTGCTCACGTGCATAACTCTGTCTTGCAATACGATGCTCCCGTTCAATTTTGGGGCCATTTGCTGGTCTTGATGGCTTCAAATTACCTTCGGCAAGACGTCGCCTTACTGTCCACGCACTTGGGTTGCTTCCTCCAAGACGTACAAATTGATTTCTCAGTTCAACACCCGTGAGAAATCGGTTTATAAGCATTGTTGTGACTAAGTATCGATCTTCACGAGGTGTTGTGCATCTTTTTCTGCCTGTTCCTGGCCGGCGAAGGTTTGATACAGTTTCCTGGAACCGTTGGAGAATACGTTGTACCGTAGATAACGATACGCCGAACATCCTGGCTGTATCACGCTGACTACGCCCGTCTTCCAGCAAAGTGAGGATTCTTGTACATTCTTCAGATGTGAGCGACATGATTTGTACTTTCATAATGAATATTGTACACCAGGAAACCCTTTTATAAAAATTTTTTGTGACACAAAACAAACAAAATCGATACAAATGATTTGAATTGCTGGTTCAATTTTCAAAATAAATCATAATTTTTGATTTTCCTTTTTTTATGTCATTTCTTAAAAAATATATATTACTTTTATTGACTTTTTATGTTTGGCATTAAAGAGGCTTCCTCCTGCTTTTTATTTGAATAAGCTAGCGTTTATAGTTTGAGAGATATCATGAGTTTTGTCTCCGACCCTAATTCTTTGCTCTCGAGTGTACATAGCCCCAAAGTAAGCATAGCTTGTGTTATGGGATATCATATAGCAAACTAGGGGGGAACCTAGAATATAAATACATAAATAGATAAACACCCAGACACGGAACATTTTTTTTTTCTGTTTCCGTACGGAGATCGAACCCTCAACCACTGGCGTCTGAGGCAGATATTTTTACCCCAACGCCATAGTGGTCGTCGATCTTATTGAGAACACAAAATAAATAAAAGCATGATAAATATCCCGTTTCCAAAGACAATTTATATGTATGTAGGCACGTGCTATAGATGAACCAATAAATACGACAATTATTGTTTTTTTTATTAAATATTATTTTAAAAGTGAAAAAGATTTATCAGAAAAAAGAGGTTGTATGTTTGATATAGATTTTCTTGGAAGTAATCATTCTGATTAGAAAAGTATTTTTGTAGTAAAACTCTACAGTAAAAAAACGCTTATCTCGCAAAGCATTGATAAGAAGGTACTCTTAGAGTAAATATAAATAAATATTTCTGACACTCACACAACATTATCTAGCCCAAATTAAGTTTCTTAAAGAACTTGTGTTATGGATACTAGATAACTGATATACTTAAGAAATATATACACATATATATTGAATACATCTATACATATAATAAAATGGTAGGAAAGTCAAAACTGTACATTGAATATTTTTTTAAAAGAATACTTGGGGTATGATCTACAATCGAAATAGAAACAAAAAATATAGATTTTAGAATTTTTGTCTGTTTGTCTGTTTGTCTGTTTGTCTTTCCGGGATAAACTCAAAAAGTACTGCATGGATTTACTTCAAATTTGGCATGAAGATAGTTAAGAAGTCGGGTCAACATATAGGCTACATATTATCACGCTAGCAGTGTTATAATCGTAGGTGCGTTTGGTGCTGCATAGCGTTCACGCAGACGACGTCGCGGGCAGCAGCTAGTAATAAATAAATCTGTGTTCATCACACAAAAATCCGACTCCGCCGGGATTCGAACCCTATGTTACCGCTACACCAGCCGGTCGTCAAATGACTTACATATAGTCTTAACTTTAATTGCTGGTGATAGTTGCATTAAACGAAGTTTCGGAACAATAATAGAGAAGTAAGGATGTTTGGAAGAAATCTTTATACAGCTACAAGGCCGCCTGTTGTACCTTTTAAAATATATAATTTAAATATAAATTTTTCCGATTATCATTTTGTCCACTGTAAAAAGGTTGACTCAAAAGGTAGAAGCTAAAATTTTTTTATAGATCATGTCAAAGATGAAAACAAAAGTTTATAGTAAGTATTCAAAATTCATGATAAAAATAAAATAAAATAGTCTGGGTTAAGATCTCGTTTCAAAATGTATTAAAGATACCAAGACAAAGATTTAAGAAGAGAAAGTGTATAATGAAAGTGTTTTTTTAATAATACACACGTTTGACTTGACCCATCTTACTTGAATTTAAGTATTATGCATGGTAAAAACATATTATGCATTAATAGATAATAATTTAATAATAAACAAACACGACTTACTCTTAATCTCAATATTCGTGTATCTATTATTATAATGTAGCGATAAGGCCGCCACATTGTCAATATATTTATTATTTATAGTACCTAATTGTAAAATTGTATTTTATTTGGCAAAAAAGAGTATTTACTATTTATTATTAATGAGGTCATATTTTTTACATTTTATGACAAATAAGATTGTTTTCTATCAATAGAGTCTAGTCAATAGATTCGTAGTCGTAGCCATTCTGCTACGGCGTAGTCAGGACTTATGTTCTCGTAGACATATTAATAGTTTACACTTTATCTACTCTAATATCATAAGAAGTTTCTGTGTATGAACGTGCTTATCTTTTAAAGTACCAGATTTTGGGTATTCGAACATACATACATAACTTCACGCCTGTATCCCTTATGGGGTAGGCAAAACACTTGAGGTTATAAGACCATCTGATGTAACGTATGACGAATTTGGAGGTATTATAATGATGGATAGAGACTATTGCAATGACAGGGGGTCAGCCACAAAAACGCCAATAAAACCTCTGTCCCTTAACTGACTTTTACAATGTGCCTGGGAAGAGACGCAGCTGGTACATTCTATGTTTTTATTTCCCTCCCAGTTCAGCATAGAAGCAATTTTGGTATTCGAAGTCCCATATTAAGTTATGTTTTTCGTATAGATTCTCAGTACCGGCTTTTTGATTATTATCTTGTGTCCTATATGTATGGATTTCTTTACTAAAAAGATTATCAAGTGAGATATATTTTTTTATTATTAATGATTAAGGCCGCGTTGGACCTGTCTCCTCTGATGGTAAGAGAAGATGAGTTCGAAGATGACAAAGTACACCGTCCCACGAAAAACTGGCTCTTTATAAAATATTGCCGGAGCACATCACTGCCGGAGTGGTAATATTTGGCGATAGATTTGATATGAAGGGTGGTCGCTAGCCAGTCGGACCCTGACGGGATCCTACCACCAAGCGGAGGTCACTCGGGTTAGTCGCCTTTTACGACACGCTTATACAGGGTGATATGACTATTCTAAGCCGACCCTACTCGGACAGATGCAATAGTTATATTAAATAAGCAAGAACTTATTTGATAAAAAAAATTAATATAAACTCGTTGACATATTTATGGGTAATCACTTGATCTAAACTTATATTATGAAAAATTTCATTGTTTGGAAGTGCTTATTTTTGTAACTACCATTCAATTTATTTTTGTATTTAATAGCTTCAGTGTTAACTTAATCCTTGGGGAGCCAAATTTACGCGGGAAAAGCAATTCTCGTCTGAACATTTTTCAATTTAAATAACAAAAAATAAAGCTAAAAGCATGTTCACAAACATCCAAAATAAACAAGAAACACATTTATTTAGACTTGTCGTGCGGCAGGGTAGAAGACAATTGTTCCTTACAAACGAATCCATAAGTTTTTTGATGGCACTGCTGCCTTGGATATGAGTGCACACTAGGATACTCCTTGCGCTGTGGGTCTCGATAACAGTAGCTTATTTTTAGATCGTATTTTGGGGCCAAATGTTCAATGACTCTATTGAACTTAATATACTGTAAAACTTAAATTAAAAAAAAAAAATACCTCCTTATCTTTTTCAAATCTTATTTTTGTAATTCCACACTGAACACAGACTTTTTTTCAAAGAAACTTTACACCACTCTACAAGTCAACAGAATCTGTCGTACAGTGCGTTTAGTTCCGTCCGTATTCGATTATAAATTAACATTTAGAACTAGGTACGGAAATCCTTTGTTTAAAAATAGTTGTTAGGAAAAATCCTATGATAATATATTTAAAAAAAATATCGAATTGTCTGGAACTGCCATCTTTAAACAGTTGTAGAAATGATCTCATTTAGCTGATGTTATAACTTCATTATGCACGAAACTTTGTAAGACTAGACTCTTTTTTAATGAACGTAACTTTGCTCTTATATCATAAAGGTTTATGCATTAGATACTTTTTAGAAACAAATAATGTTTTGCAGATGTTAGTCATGAGTAAAACACCCAGTGTTTTTCAACCGACTTCAAAAAAAGGAGGAGGTTCTCAATTCGTCTGAAAGTTTTTTTTTATGTTTGTTACCTCATGACTTTTGACTGGTTGTATCGATTTTGATTATTCTTATTTTATATGATAGTTAATCCTATATAAATTTCATCAAAATCGATTAAGTACTTCATGATATTTTTGAAAATATATTTGAATTCGGAGATCGTTTACCTTGACGACCTTATACTTCAGACAAACTTTTGACGTGAAGTCGGTTTCTTAATGCTCTGCATTCGTTGATTATAGATACTATGCATCACAATTTACCTATTAATCAACGAATATATCTCATAATATTTTACTGCCAGAACAGGGCCAGTTTAGAAAAGTTCGTCTCTCAAAGTGGCCCAAGTACTACTCAAACTAGGGCCTCTCAGGGTACGTAAGTACATGCTTCGCGCGTTTTCGTTACATCGCCGGCCTCAGTCTATAGTTCAGCGGATACTTATTTATTTATTTAACAATTTATGTACACATAAGTTAAGATACAATATAAGGATACATAGAACAAAATAAGTACAAAATAAGTAATAAGTACTCTATCGAAATTTCTTACAGCAGACCCATGACTGGAGAGTTTGAATTAACTGCAATAATAGTGTGTACGAAATATACATACATATGAATACATACCAATACACACTTACAGCCGGTTGTTCCAAGTTTATACTTTTACGAATTCGTAAAAAAAAATGTAAAACGTAAAAGTATCCCGTAAAAAGTGTTGCACCACATTTTTTTTATACTTTTTACAGTTACTTTTCACGTATACTTTATACGGAGCTCAGACCCACCTCATAACGTAAAAGTATATTTTTTTGATTGGAAAATGGAAAATAGCCTACAGTACGTGTGCTAAATTTGGTTTAATTACTTAAAAAAAATACTTTTATTGCACTCTGATAAATAATAGGCCTTTGTGTCGTATTTAAACCTTATATTTTTCGGTATTACAAGTGTAAATGATTTTAATTATAGAAATTGATTTAGTGCGTATTCGTGTGCGTAAAGCTTAAAAGTTCGTTGCGTATAAAAGTTCCTCCTCTCCACAGGATTCTTTCACAGGCTTCTTTCATCCGTTACTTTGCGTTCCAACATAGTATTTCTTAAACCGTAGGGATGCGTTTTTAACATGCCCCCGGCCTTGGAAGTACCGACTTCCAATAGAGAAACACCTTATTTCATTTGTATCATTGCATTCTATAGGTAGTAGTCAAATTTTAGAAAAAGATCTACGTATGATGCTGCCTGTAGCCATTCGTATAGAAGCTACTCTCGACACTCCGTCTTTCCCTGGGTAGATCGCGATGATTCGTCCCATGCACCACTTGAGGGGGGGCGAGTTGGGGATCGGTTTTGAATTACACATCTGGAATTTAGGTTTGGGGTGGAGGGGGGAGGGGGGGGCAAAGGGGGGTCTCCCCACCACGATCCGGAGTTGCGGAGATGGCTAGTTTTTTTTTTATGAATTTTGAAGTTTGTTATTTATAACCTCAAAAATAGGGATATCAATCACTGATTAGGGGTGATTTTGGTAAAACTACAGTATATGGACCGTCGAATTTAGGGGGGGGAGGTGGTTGGTGACCTTCCCCTCTGAGAGGGAGGTGCGGATCCTTGTAGTAAGTGAGAAAATCGAACATAAAATTTTGGGGTTAGACTCGGTTTTGTGCGTTTATTAAAAAAAACTAACCTCGGAGGTTAATGTACCGGTTAGGTTAATGCAAGGAGCTCCGCTTTGCTTCGCTCCTTGCATTAACCTGGTCCATGTCGGTCTGTGACACAAATTGTAAAAGTTACAATTATTCGGTTAATACTGGACTCTTATCGTTTATAAGGGCGAACAACATACGTTTTGTTTTGTACATTAATAATTGAACATTTCACTAGTACGCATATTAATAAGACAACAATATTTTTTTTATTATTTATTAATATATTTTATAAACTTGTTTTATTACATTTAACAATTCCATAAATTGGTCTTTTATATACATATTTTAGCAAGTAACGCCTCCACTTGTATTCAACTATAATGTCAGCAAAATTTTCTGGGTGGTTATAATTATCTTTATAGAATAACCTTTTAACCACCCGCCACTGAGACTCAATCCTTTGGGTGTGCATTCCATCTTCTGCCACAAATGGATTGTCTGGATATACGTTTCGTTTGACCAAGCAATCATATTAATTGAATTTTTGTATGTAAAATATCGTTTCAGTATAGGAGTTGTCCTCCTTGACAAGAACAAGCGTATTTTCTTTCAAGGTGTCTCAAAAGTTATTCCACTTCACCCGGATTTGTAGCTCCGATACATATTCTTTTGACCACCGAGTCCAAAAGTGCTGCCTGGCCTGCTCTATTCGCTGGTAGCGCGACAGTCGGTGTGGCAAAGCTTCATATAATCCCATTTATTTTTTAATTGGTGCGATTTTCTGGCAAAGGAGCATGCGGGATCGCTATTAAATTCATTGGTAATGGCGCGCCAGGCATCTTCCATCTGCTTAGGTGTAACTTTGCCTGAAAAAATGTACATGATTTAACACTTATATGAGTAAAATTTTTCTAAAACAAAAGGTATCATGCCTGTTTGTTTATTTAATAAAATATGTTATTTTTATCAGATTATTGAGTAAATTCAACTCATCTTCATTGAATTTAGCACTTCGTTGTTTGAAACAAAGAAACACAATAAGCTCGGTATATTTTCTATGAAAACGTGAGAAATTAAATAGGTACATAGGTGCTGAAGATGTTGTACTTACTTTTCCAGCGCAACATTATCTTCAGATATTATTCCATTATACTATTTTAATGCAAAAAAAAAACAAACAACTTTAAAAACTAAAAACAATTTATTTAGTTTGTTTTTGACAATCATATCACAATATTGAATGCATTGTCTGTCATACAGTCAGCCAATCACGATAATTTATTTTGAAAGGTATGACAGGTCTTGCCACGTAAAAAAATGGTAATAAAAAGCTACCAAGCTGAAATGGAAGAATAAACGTCTTTGACGCCTGGCTACTTTCTATACTGTTACTTTTACATGAATTTTGTTGGAGCAACGGAAATTTACGAATTCGTTATAGCAAAAGTAATAGTATACGTAAAATGTAAAACGGAATTTGTAAAAAAACAGATGATTTGGAACAACCGGCCATTAATATTATTTATAATTTACACATACGTACATTATTACATAAATCCTAATATCATTCGGACAGTAAAGTGGGTAACATAGATTACAGTAATAAATAGTAATGATCTTTGACTTTCTTTTTAAAAATGGATATCGTTTTAGACTCACTAATTTCATGAGGCAATGAATTCCACAATCTGACTGCATGGACAGAAAAAGAGTAGGAATAATAATCGGTTTTATGAAGAGGCATATGTAGAAGCGTATGCGTATGTGCTCGGCAAGGTAAAGTGGTTACTTCCATAGTAAAGCGGGCGATGTACTTAAAACGCAATACGCCCCGCGCGACACACCGCCTGTCCTTCAACGTGCCCTCACGATGCCGGTGAATACTCGCTCTAGGGAGGCCAACGTCATATATCTGTCGTGTTTGGTCTTTAAACAAAAGACCAAATAACCGGTTTTTGGATTTACTAAGCTATTGCATAGCTTCTATCGCAGGCCTTGAGCTTGGGGACCGAATCCAGAAATTCCGTAACGAAAAAAACCTAACACCCCCCACTCCGACCGGCACAGCGGTGATACTTTGAATTCATAACTATACATGCGGGCTTTAATAAACAATCAGCGCCATATACTAGGAACTTGTGGAACTTCATATTAGATCAAACATTACTGCATTAATAAAATAAATAAATAATTATAATTGCATAAGTTGATAAAAATGCTATGCAATAGCTTTACCGCGGCAGTCTCCGAGTGCCACACGTTTTTTTTTCATGTAACCAATAAATACTCAAAATATTATCGTCTAACTGTTCGCTAATATCAAATATTTGGCATATTACACAAAGTGAAACTGAGGTATTACAAGCCGGATTACCGAAAGTAAACATATTTGTTGTGTTGTCAAGACGGTGCAGGAAAAAACAGCATATCTTAACATTCTTGCAATCTAAATATCTCATACAAATCGCCCGGTCCATTGAAAATCTCGTCGGTTTTTAAAACGTTCTTGATTCAGGAAAATGTTTATTTGGAACATTTTCTTTAAAGGTTCTTTAAACACTCAATACGCAATGAACTTTCTCGTTTTTTTACAGTTGCTTTTACTATCGTATAAACAGTGTCCTACAATACGTAGTCTATGCAAACCGTCATCATTCGCTGATTTTGGTACGGCTTTTAATCGAAAGATTTGTCCATCGAGATACCTAGTAGAAATCAAAACATTGAACTCCATTCACCGTATTGTCTTACATCTCCATAATTGATTATATAAAATAGTGTTTTATTTCATTCATCGTCACAAAGTTTCAACTAAGCGCTTTGACAGTTTTAGATACGGGCCGCCAAGGTTTGGAATAAACTGCCTGCGTCTATTTTCCCTCAGCAGTATAGTCCTAGAACTTTTAAGCGTGTACCACCGTACACGTACACGTGTACCACCTTAGCCTTCATGTTCACTTAACATCAGTTGTCATGGAACACAAACGTTCTATTATATTTAAACTATGTTATATTTATGTTTAATTACAAATTAAGTGAGGTTTATTTCTAGAAACTTAACAGCGCCAGCGCCTCTTGTCGAATATTCTGGAATTAAAAGCCAGAGGTATCACAGACGTAGCTCTATTTGCGGATTAACTGAACAGTTTTCCAGTGTAATTGTTGAAGTACCCATCTAAGAGTAACAAGTTGATCGAAAGATAACACGGCTCGGCGATCAGTCCCGAGGTCTCAATTTTAGCCTGTAGATATTTTATCGTATTTATGTTGTTTGTGTACTTTTATAATTCAAGTAGCAGCTGCTCGTAGAAGAATTATGAAGATCACACTAATTTCCGAACTATCAGTCATATTCGATCAAATATTTTTTCCATGGGATAGCAAAGCTTATGTTTTAATTACTTATTAATTTTTTACTATACTCGTTTTTTTATATTTTTTACTCATTGTGAATATCTGTTGATTTGTCGATGTAAGAAAACCTTTATTCCTAAGAATAAAGAGGGCTTGGTTTCACAGAAGCTTGCAGAAGGTACCCACGAAAAATATATATCATAGTAGATAAAATATCGAACTTTATCTTTGCAATATTCATTAAGTTATTCGATTAGAGGAGATAAAATTCCTTGATGGCTATCTAGTGATGAGCGCTTTATATAAGGACTAGCTGTTGCGTGCGGTTTTACCCCCGCAATTTCGATTCCCGCGGGATTTTCGGGATAAAAAGTAGCCTATACGGATTCGGAAGAATCCCTCTAAGTAATGGTAAAATAAATTTTGAAATCGGTCCAGTAGTTTTTGAGCCTATTCAATACAAACATACAAAAATACAAAGGTTTCCTCTTTGTAATATTAGTATAGATTTCCAGGAGTGAAGAAAACGTTAATACACATTATCTCATATAAATAGGCTCCTTTTAAAATTCGGTGTCATTGTGTAGATGAGTTACTTATTGACAACTAGCTGCGTCACGCAGTTTTACCCACGTGAAATTCCCACGAGGATTCTTTAATTTTTCGGGATAAATAGCTTATGTGTTATTCCAGGGCGTAAGCTACTTACAATCCAAATGTCATTAAATACAGTTCAGCCGTATGAGCTAGAAACTCAGTCAAACACACATACCTACTTTCGCATTTATAATATTAGTGTGATGTGATGGTGGATATTATTTTCCCTTAAATTCCCTTAAATCCCTGTGATATGTCAATTAGATAACGATCTAGACTCGCCATATCTTAAATCATACTAACATAAATACAGTCAAATCACTGTCTATAAATAAATTCGCAATATTCCGCAACCCAAGTGTTTGCAGTATTGCAATAATCAGGTATGGACCGTGAATAGATTTCTATACAAAATAGTTAATATAAGTTCCGTACAATAGAGTAAGCCGGTAGTAAATATCAATGAAGGTATTGTTGAGATCCGTGTCCTATAAAAGAATCGGTCTAGATTCAAAACAGTTGTTGATCTAAAAATGGCTTGAAAATGTATAATTTTGTTGAATCGAACTGAGTTTTAGATGTATTAGTTGAGTATACCTATGAAATGTACATAAATTACATACTTACCATCAGGTGAGATTGAGGTCAAACGCGGGTTTAGTCACTTATAAAAAAAAAAAAAAAAATATAGTAGTAGTAGTAGGTATCTAAAGGGATGGCGCAACCACTCGACTGAAAATCTCCTTCTTCTACAAAAGTAAAATAAATAAATAGTTAAAAAAATACATATATTTGACGACCGGCTGGTGTAGCGGTAACATACATTGCCTTCTATGCCAGAGGTCCTGGGTTCGAATCCCGGCGGCGGCGGATATTTGGGTGATGAACACAGATATTAGTCGTCAAGTCATGGATGTTCATATGTTTATTTAAGTTTATTCTAATAAAAAATATGTATTTATTCAATATGTATGTGTATATATTTCTTAAGTTTATCAGTTATCTAGTATCCGTAACACAAGTTCTTTAAGAAACTTAATTTGGGCTAGATAATGTTGTGTGAGTGTCAGAAATATTTATTTATTTAGTATATTATATTATTTATTTATTATATTGAAAATCAGAGTGAAATTCGGTACGTATGTATCATCATATCACAAAAAATGCACTCAAAATTACACATGCACACAACACAACACCACACTTTACATCTGTCAACAAGTGGTTTTGTTATAATTCCATTTAATTTTCTTTTTCATCTCTATTTTTATTTTATTTTTTTCTGATTTATTTATCCGCATACATGTAACCAGCCCATCCGGAGGAGGGGCCTGGTGACCTGTGACACAGGTTTTACAAACCTATCACAGGCACTAGACTCTAACACATGGGGCAAATATTGTTAATTCTGTGTTTAGCCATAAATTATAATTGTTTTCTATTGTGAAGAAATAAATAAATGATTAAAATTGAAATTGAAATACTAATGTTATGCGCACTTATGTACAAAGGTACATAATAAATGCTTGTGCTAATATAATAAAGCTTTTTTTTTCAATGAATATACCAGTTGTTGATAACATAAGTCTCGCCTTGATCACGTAATTACATTATTACTGTAGAGATACTGTAATTAATGTAATGAAGCGATTAAGTACTGACTGAACAAAACGCTTCGACAGTTCCTTTCGGGTACGGATTGCCAGGTGTGGAACAATCTGCCTGCGTCTGTTTTTCCTGACCACTATAGTCCTAGAGCTTTTAAGTGTCGAGTGAATAGGTTTTTCGGGGATAGACGTGTAGCACCATTCCATTCATGCGCATTTTCCATCAGGTGGCATGGAAGACAAACGTCCTATCCTTACAATATAAAAAAGTTGGATCAATAGTATCAATAGTTGGATTAGAAAATATATTTTTTGACCACCCATATATTTGACCACATGAAAGTACTATCATTTAAATAGACAGTTATTTTTATATTATGTTTGTACATTTTAAAATTGATCTTTACTTCAAATCAGGGGTTAAAAGCTAGTCTTTATTATAAGGTCAAGCTCAACTGACAAACACATTATTTTTCTCCAGTTCATTAATTTATCATTATAACTAGTTGGTCCACACACTGTGACGTCACCGCTGTCATACGTTATGACATTAAAGATTTGTATGCTAATTTAACTGTCAAATAACTGTCAAATGGTTCTCTGTTACAGATCTTTCGAGTGGAAGTTATACGGGGGCGGATTGAGATGGTAAGTAATAGTAGACATTTATTAATTTATTAATTGTTGGACATATATTCACACAGCGCCATCTAGTTATAATTTAAGTACTAGACTACCTATATCCTAATCTACCTGATGGTAGTTCAAGGGTTCAGGATTTTTATAAACACAGTCTTCATCTGGGGCAGTATGCTTTTGTTAGTGACTGTACCTGTTCAAAACTGTATATGTTTTGACGACCGCTGTAATAATGGGCTAACACGTGGCTAACACAATCTGCCTTAGGAGTAAAAAAAAGCATAAGTCTGTACATCCGTGTCTAGTATTTTAAGTTTAGATGGCGCTCCACCTTTATTTTAAAAGTACAACAACTATTTTTATAATTTACTTAGTTTCGATTCAAATCTTATTTTATCTTAGGGCTTCGATAATACATTGGTTAGAGAGATTACGGGCTCTTCGGTCAACATAGTCCAGAGCTCCCTACTATTTGGTCCTCAACAGGACCATTCCAAAGTTTGTCTGTATGTTTGCAGAAGTTCAAGTTCTGCGGCGACGGCGACTGCCCGTTGTGGGCGCTGGCGGCACTGCACGCTCTCAGCACCGTGCCCGCTACTGTGTTCCGACGGCTAGTGGCCCAGCTCGCTGACCAGCAGAACGTAAGAAGTTAATATTTGTAACAGCCATCTAGCACTTTTTCTTTACGCTTTATGAAAGCCGGGAACCAGGCACTGGATACACCTGATTTCAAGTAGTACCTAAATGTGATAAAATGGCAGCCAAATTAATGATTAAAACAAATTTAAAAAATTGTGAAAAAATTGTAAAAAAGCATAATAAGGTTACTTTTTATTGGACCCGCGTCTGTTGAGGGGTTATAGAGTAGGTCAAAACGAACTATTTTCAGTATGGAACCACCCCTCCTAAAATTTACCGTTTTTGAGCTATTTCACTTTTTAGGATTTTACTGTGAACACCTATTTTTCACTAGTTTTTGTAAGAAATAAAAAAATCTTCTCTATTTAACTGCTTTTTTTGACATATTCGTGTAACTGATTAACCAAAATCTCTTAAATAACGTCAAAGGGGTACATTTTACACAGAATCTTTTTTACAGGAGACGCATTTTAAGAGCGATGTTTTAGTTTAACTAATTTTATTTTATTTTACACTTTTAGGAAAACTTACAGCTATTATGGTACACTAGTGAAGACAAATGGATTGTTTATGGCTATTTACAAGTTTCCACTTTTAAAACAATTACGTTAGATACAAAAAAAAGTCACATCCCGCCGTCAAAATCACTCAATAAATTCAACAGATTCGCTAGTTAGGCGACAAACAAGAAAGGTTTATGAAGAGAATAGTGATTGAAAGACCATAAAATGTACTCCTTTGACGTTATTTAAGAGTTTTTTTCTTCGTCTCATTAAATCATTTAAATTTACATGAATAATTAATCATTTACATTACGTCAAAAAAGCAGTTAGACAGCGAAGATTTTTTTAATCCTAAAAAAAAAAATAACTCAAAAGCGGTAAATTTTAGGAGGGGTGGTTCCATAGTGAAAATGGTTCATTTTGACCTACTCTATAACCCTTCAACAGATGCGGTTCCAATAAAAAGTAACCCAGTAGCCATAAGTCTATTCTCTATTTTCATATGGTTGAGAATCCTGGCCAGAAGATAAGATTCTCGTATAGTCTTACATCCGAACCAACTAAAGTTAACGGGTTAGCCATTTATTACGACAGACCCTGTATAAGCATTAAGTCAGTTGAATAGGTAATGACGAATAGCATTTATTAAATAATCCCTTTTTAAAATTGCTCAATTTCTTTTCCTTTTTTTAAACTTAGTAGTCGTATGGATTCTAATAGCCATACAATACATAGGTTCAGCTTTTGGCCAGGTATGTAAATTTCATTCTTGTGCCTTCCTCTACCATTTAACATTTCTTCATTTCTTTTGATTAATGCATGTGTTCGTACGAAAATGCATATTCCAAAAATGTATAAGCAAGGAACAGTAATAAATAAATATATCTGACACTCACACAACATTATCTAGCCCAAATTAAGTTTCTTAAAGAACTTGTGTTATGGATACTAGATAACTGATATACTTAAGAAATATATACACATACATATTGAATAAATACATATTTTTTATTAGAGTAAACTTAAATAAACATATAAACATCCATGACTTGACGACTAATATCTGTGTTCATCACATAAATATTCACCGCCGCCGGGATTCGAACCCAGGACCTCTGGCATAGAAGGCAATGTATGTTACCGTTACACCAGCCGGTCGTCAACAGTTAATATTTGACATTCTTAAAGGGCTTACAGCTATCAAGCTAGCCCGCACCGCAACTAAAATAAGGGCTATCCAAGGATAAACATTTTCACTGCTTTATTATCAAAGGAAATTTGCTTGTAATGGGTAAGTTGTTTTCGTTTGAGAAGCATATTTGTTCGGCATAATTATTTGATAATACTCACACGTATTATTGTACACTAATATAAATCTTAACATTATGAAAAAAATAATATTATAAATATTTATCTGTTAAATTGACATGTCATTGTATTCTCTTTTTATTTTTTTACATTAACAATCTTAAATTATTGTTGTTATAAGTCGACTTGATTTTAGCGAGTTTTGTGCACACCTGGAACTGAATTGCATCTTTAATTTTGTTAATGTTTCAATCGATGCCCAAATTCAAATATCACGATCTATGAAGCATAAGACCAAATACGTATTTTTCATTTTGGTATCGTCCAGTACAAAAATGTCAAGACAAAGAACTTTGAAATTTACAGTCACTATGTAAAGTTGATAATTAAATTGAGAAAAATATGTTTTTTTTTCAAATGTGCTATCAGTACACAACTGCTAATATGTAGGAAAGTTTTGGGCAGCGTTGTAAAAGTCCCTCTGTTTTTTTTTTGTATGTTTACCGTCATCAAGACTAACATAGCTATTCGAGTATTAGTAAGTAACGTCACCAAGCTATTTTCCCTTCAAAATATGATTTTCTTTTTGCAAACCTATTTCCCCCAAAACCTAGTTACATATCAAAGTCATTCGGTAACAGATGTAAATAATCTAAATTGAGTTATCTCTCGTCCTTTTGTCCTGTTTTGTCCTGAGTTTATACACACAACTTTCCGCCTCCTACACAGCGGTGTAAATATGACGTCAGTGATGTGTTTTCTGCAACTTTGTGGTGACTTATGAATAGGCATTTGTTTATTTGTGGAGTTATTTGGTAAACTTGAAGGTTGTGATTTTGATATTTTATTAAAACGTTTGATAGAAAGTGAAGAAATTAAATCAAATAAATAAATGAGGTCGAATATGACGCCGGAGCGGTAACATTTGGCGGCAGATTTTATGTGGTGGTCGGTAGCCAGTCGGACCCTGACGTGATCCTACCACCAAGCGGGGAACACTCGGATTACTCGCCTTTTACCACACGCTCATCCAGGGGTGGTAGGGCAGTAAGCCGACACTACGCGGACAAAATAGAACTTTTCTTTAAAGCAGTGCTCAGTATGCATAGTATCGATCGTTAGCTTAGTTAATCCATTCGATTGTATGATGATTCCTTTTTTAATAACTTTAAACTGTTGTTGCAAACCAAAATATTACCAAGTCTAATATAAAAATCTGAGAGTGGAAAAAATGTCTACGAACTCAAAGTCTATTTAAAAAAAAATACAGGGTTGATTTGTAGTCACCGGCCAAATTTTTTTTACACAATAAGTATCATTTATAGAAACGATTTTTGCAAAAAAAGTTTTTATTTTTTTTTACAAGGAAATTAATATGTCCGCTAACATATTAACCAAGGCATGGTCACTGTAAATTTTCATTAAGTTAAAGATGACTACGCGCTACTACAAAGCATCTTGTAGTACTACGTCGTAGTTTTATCAAGTAATGCCGCTTCGTAGTAGCTACGTTCATCAACAGCGACTATTTTTTTAAAGTTTGTGGTTCCATTTTTCTACTTTTTTGTACTGAACGACGCTAAAATGAATATGCAGGTACGTTTATATTGTATCAAAGAAACTAAAATTTAAATTTGGCTGGTGGCTAAAAATCAACCCTGTATAAAATGGAAAATTAATTCATTATGATTCATGATGATGTTATTAGAGATTAAATAAAAACATAAAAATTTAGTAAAAGATATACCTAAGCATTTAGATAAAAGCACACACTTAGGCGTCCTTTTTTTAGTTTTTCCTTCGTATCGCTTTTGGTATTATTATTTTATTTTAGCTTTATTTTATTTGTGTTGAAAATTTAAACATAAACATGTTTTTTTATAATTTCAATCAGTTTATGTATAACTATTTCATACATCTCTGAGTGACTCTTAATTTTAACACTCATTCGATGAAATAAGAAAACAAGATGGATCCTCATAAATATGTAATTCTTCTACTATCTAATTTGTCTGATCAAAGGAAAATATACTTACTAGCTAATAACTTGAAAGATGTTATTTACGTCTGCTTCGCTTTTTTCTGTAGTTAATGTATGTTTTATTACGAAACCAGAATGCACTGATAACTGAAAAGTCACTGCACACACATTTTTTGTGCAAAGTACCTAATAATATTAATAAAGCATATTTTCTGTCATAAAATTTATGTAAATTTTTCATATGGACAAATTATGGTCTGAAATAAAACGATATTATTATAACACCTTGGGCAGGCTAGTTCTTAGCAATTTCTTCCGGGCATCCTTATTTACAATTTTGGTATCTTTACGTTTAAACACTAAGAAACATGATTCTTTAAAATTATTTATATTCTTGTTATATTTCTTTTTTGTACTTTTTTATATTTATTACTTGCTGTTGTCACATATTTGTTTATTCCTTTAAATGTTTGTATTCCCATATTTTATAGTATGATTGTTAAAAAGTGCAGAAACTTTGAATAAACGGGTTTTTGCAGTATTAGGGATTTTATTAGACCACATGCCTTAGTATATTTTTATATTAGTATATGACCTCAAAGTAAGCAAAGCTTGTGTTATAAGATACCATGTAAAATACATATACAGAAAAACGCCCAGACCCGAAACATTTTTTTTCTTTTTTTCACGGAACACCGTGCGAGAATCGAACCCGTAACCACTAGCATCTGAGGCAGATAGGTTTACCCCATCGCCAAAGTGGTCGTAGTACACTGAACAGTGAACAAAAAAAAACAAATAAATGATAAAAACAATAGATCATGCTTACTCTTTAATGACTTCTTACTCTTACACAAAATAACACCACAAATATGTAATTACTATACAACTAAGACGGCCCTCGGAGCTTCGAAGCTCGTTCTTCGGAGGGCACGTTAAGCGTACGGTCCAGTAGTACTGTCCCGTTCATCGGGTGCTGTATACTTGTATACAGTAGTCGTTAGGGTTTGTCAGAATCCATCTCGGTGCCCTGAAAATTCTGACATCCACCACCCAGCCCTGGGCCAGCTTGGTGGATAATCTTGGATTTTCTCGTGACCCAGGGGAGATACTCATGCCCTCCAGTTATTACAAAAAGTTGTGATGATGATGACAAGACTACATACAATTTTAAAAATACATACAATTTTAAGACTTATGAAAAATACTGCTAAGATCTATATCGTCGTTACTTTATTGAAGCCTGATTTTTCAATAATCACATAAAAGTTTATTTATTTATTCGATGGCACAGCGAACAGTGTACAATCTAGAACATTAGCTTAATCAAATATATGTTAACTATTATAATTTAAAATTGCACACCAATTATTGCTACGCATTTGAATTGTACATATTTTACAGTTGCACAAATTTAAACAATATTAACATTTTGGAAAATTATTTGTTTGGAAAGGAACAAAACAAACAAAAAAAACAATTACAAAGTTATCTTACAAATAAAGTTTTACTCGACAAATTAAAATGGTCTTAACTAGTCTTAATATAAGATTCATTATATGCCATACGATAACAGAAACTCTTAAAACAACTTTAATCCGGAAGGATACTGTATTCTTCAGGTTACTTTTATCTGACTATTGAAAAATTAGACCTTAATAAATACTTTTAAACCCAATTAGTACCTATTTAAACTTACGTATTATTGTGTTGAATAATTAATAATTTGTTAATGTTTTACTTTTTCAGGATGACGAAATTATGGATATATTAAAAGATACAAACCTAAGTAAGTGTACCTACGTGTAAGTATCTTAGCTTTAATAACATACTCGTACATAGTTTTGCGCGTTACAACTTTAAATAAAATAAAATCCCCAGACAATCAAACCGGCTACATGGCCCCAAAGTAAGCATAGCTTGTGTTATGAGATACCATGTAGCGAACTAGGGGGGAACCTAGAATATAAATACATGAATAGATAAACACCCAGACACGAAACTTTTTTTTTCTTGTTCCGTGCGGGAATCGAAACCGCAACCACTGGCGTCTGAAGCCGACACGTTTACCCCATCGCCAAAGTGGTCGACAAATAAAGAGAAGGCACGAAAAGAACGAGTTAAAATTTCTAAACTTTGTGTAGTTTTTGCATACAGTAGTACAGAGGGCAGCACATACAAAGCGTTACAGCAAACCTCTCAAGGAAGATAGGCAGACTGGGTACCCTAACGTTTACTAATCAGATGTAGGAAGTTGAACTTTTGGTATTTTGTACTCTATACTGGACTACTTATTTTCCATTAATTAATATTTTTCTACAACTTCTGTGAATGAAGAAAAATTGAAGTTTTATTTTCTTAATTCAAAGAAATTCACTTCAGTAATAAAATCTGCTCGACGACGTGAAACGTGACGACGTGAATTCACGGCGCGAACCACGCGTGAAAGCCGTGAACTGTCACAGTACACCTATATTTGACTACTTTGTGCTTAGTTTTGTGATCGTTGTAAATAAACCATTGTCTACTTTCGTTAGCCAGACGTCTAGTAGTTGTCATGGATTTCCGCAAAGTAACGCCTGATTCAATCAATTGACATAGTTTGTTTCAAAAAAGTCAAGTTTTCAACAACATTACATGACTTTAATGTTGTTTTTAACGGTAATTTCTTACGTACTACGGTACTAGCACTGTACTGTTTGCTGCCAATGTTCTATCCTTGTTGAGGACTTCAGAGGGTTCAGATTCAATTAATTTTTTTTGACAGATTTGTAACGCCTTCTGTATTGTACAAAGGTTTTTCCCATAAAACATACCTACTTACTTTTTTCTTATTACATAAAAATGCAAAAAACCCTTTACCTAACATAATTATGAATTCAGTCGTGAAAAAATATATGAAATGCGTAATGTGAAGACACCTCATTCAGAAAAAGGGTACGATTCTTTTTTCTTAACTACAGTTAATTTAGAATTTTCGTTTTTTTGGAAACTAAGGTACCCGTAGTTCGTCCCAAAACCCGATATTCAGCCAATGGAATCTTACGAGTCTTCAGTGTACTACGATATATTTCAATGCTTTGCAGTCTTTGATTATTTAAGAAGTTCCAAAACCCGATATTTTTCCTGACCATTACCCCGGTACTTTTACCTATCGAGCGAATAGGTTTCTCTTGGATGGACGTGTACCATCTTAGTCCTCCTATTACTATATAGCAGTGCTCAGTATGCATCTTTATACGAAGACCACTTTGGCGATGCACAGTGTCTCGTCTAAAACAAGCTAGGTGGACAAAAGTTGGTTTTTTTTTTTTGCAACTCTATCGACCTATTACGACGTTGTATGACTATAATATTTATTTTAGGAATAAAACATAAAACCAGAAAAATCCAACCAGCTTTCATTCATAGTCAAGAAAGGTTCCTTTGAATTACTCGCAGATGATGTTTGAAGAAAAACCGGGCACCTTCATCTTCATTTGTGTTTTAGATTCGTCAGTGATATCAATAAACTCAAATTTTGATAAAACGAAATCATAAAGACGAGCGTTCCGGTCACATTGTCGTGTTTTACCCATTCTTCGAAAAACTCGATTTTTCTAATCTAATGAACACGCTCTGTAAGAAAAATAAAAATAAATAGTTAGACTCACGTGCGCTGTATGAAATGTTATTTTTTACAAAGAAGACTACTGCAGCTGAGATATATAAAAAAATTGCGTAAAAAAAGTACATACACTTTTAAGGCTTTGGAAGTTAAAGATTGAATCAAAATAATTATAAATTTTCGAATACAATAATTGGAACAGTCCTATATTTTAAAACTAAAGCTTATCCAACTTGAAATCATGAAGAAAGTAAAGTACATACCTTGAATATTTAGATTCATCAATAAAACTTTTCAAAAATAACGAACTGCCGCAATGAGATGCTGTCGAAAGTGTCGCGTAAGTTCAACTAACTAAAAACCGCAATTACATTTAACTCATTAACTAACTTTCTACCCTTATCACTCATCATTGTGGAAAGATAGAGAAAAACATTTCTTGGAAATCGATAATTAGGGGTATTAGTATTATCAGGTCATTAACCTTTTCAGGAAATCCAACAATGACTTTTGTCCACTTAGCTTGTTCTAGACGTAAAATTGTGCGAGGGGGTAAACCTGTCTGCCTCAGACGCCAGTGGTTGCGGGTTCGATACACGCACGGAACAAGGAAAAAAAAGTTCCGAGTGTGGCTGTTTATCTATTTATGTATTTATATTCTAGGTTCCCCCCTAGTTCGCTACATGGTATCCCATAACACAAGCTTACTTTGGGGCCATGTAGTTGGTGTGATTGTCTGGGGATTTTTTTATTATTCGGCATTTAAAAATCAACACGGCGGAAAAGACCCGACAATAAGACCAGTCGGTCGGGTATCAGGGCAAGGGAGAAAGAAACCGGCGAACGATTCGGGCAGTATCAAGCAATACAGCTCTATGCGTATTATTATTATATTTGTGTTTTGAACATACCTACTCTCGAGTTTTTTTCTTTCTCGGTTTTCATAAGTTTCACGGACTACGCCAAGTGAAAATCATTGTTTGGGTTAAAAGTGGGATCGTACTGTAGGAATTTTCGTACAATTCTGCTTTTTGCATTGTGATATATATATTTTGGGGTAAATTTAAAATATCAATGGAGTTGAATAAACTTTTAGGTATAGCACCTGTACTAGAGAGCAACATTGGCACAATATAAACCACATTCATTTTCCAAATCCGGGTGATTTCTTCTTTTAATTCAGTATATTTGTTGATTTTCTCATTTATTGTTTTCTGCAAATTATAGGTATTTGGTACTGATATGTCAATTATATAGGCTATTTTGTGTTTCATTCTATGAGTGTTATATCAGGGAGCCAATTCTCACCCATTCGACTCTGAAGACGTCCACGACAAAAAGTATCCGTCTACGTCTTTTTTCTATCAAAAAGTTATTTTATGTATTCTGGCAAAAGCGTATGCGCAAATTGTCTATTACTTTCTGATCGCCTTTACTGGCTCTCGAGACGAATGGTCTTGACCATTCGACTCTCAAAAGGCGTCCAAAAAGTGGACGTATTCGTTCGTTGTCGCTTGTCTTTGTGTGTGTCATTTTTGTTGTGGTAAATTGGTGCATGCATAAACGTGAACGTAAAACTGAATAATGGATGAGTTTGTAGCGGCTTTTGTACAAGATATGTTGGAAGATGGTGAAATCGCTGCAGCTGTCCCACGACGCCGTGCTATGTGCCGGGTGGAGCCATTCGACTTGAGCGACGCCGACTTCGAGAAAAACTTCCGTCTCTCAAAAGATCTCGTGAGGAACCTCATCCAAATAGTGGAACCGCTTATTCCTCAGAAGAAAATTGATTTAAAGACAAAAGTGAGTTTTTATAAGTTGTTTGTTTATATAAACATCCCATACGTTAGTTACAATCATCAATTACTAATTATAATTTGCTTGTTTTTCAGGTTTTGTGTACTTTGAACTTTGTGGGCACAGGGTCATATCAAACTCCGGTTGGAAATAATTATATTGTGAATCTTTCTCAACCCTCCATATCAAGGTGCATAGGGGAAGTTATTTATGCCCTAAACCATCAAAGTGTGTTTGGCCGATGGGTGCATTTCCCGGAGACATTCATAGAAATGAATGCAATAATGAGAGAGTATGTTTCATTTCATAAGCTCTAGTCATTGTATGGTTAGGATAGGATATAATAATATGCATATACCTACTGTACCTGTGTCGCATAATACAACATTGCAATATTATTAGTTCTTTTATATTATTGATCATGGTGTAAAGAAAGATTATACTACTAAGCATTTTCCGAAAATGAAATGAACATTACTGAAATCAGCTAATTTCAATTGTAATGTGGACTGCATTAAATTATTATGCATGTACAATGAATGTTGACTACAAATAATAATTTCATTTCCAGTTTCTATCAATTGTACCGATTCCCGTTTTGTAGATGAAGGATGAAAACACATTGACGTTGACATTGACAGTTGACGAAACGGACGGAAAAAACCGTAGTATTCACAGAGTAAACTTTAATTCCGGTCGCATTGGGATTTCCGTGCGGATTCAAAGTCTACGGAGGTCTAGAATACAGATTTTAGCCACCCATCGCCTTTTTCTATTAGCAAATTGTCTTACAAGTTTTCAAAGCGTATAGGGAAATTGTCTATTGAAATGAGAATTGGGTCCCTGGTCGATTATTATTTATAGTTTTATCTGTCAATATAGCTCGATCAAAATGTATTTTTGTGGTTGTGACTCTCTAATACAGGTTTCGGGTTGTATTGGTAGTAAGCTTTTGGTTTTACGTATATCGAAGCTAGTTTTTGGTGTAAATAGTGCACTATTTGGTTCTGCCTATGTGTGTAGTCTGTTTGGGTGAGTGTTGGACAGGCACTTGTAATATGTTGTATGGTTTCGGGTTGTCGTTGACATTTTCTACACTTGTCACTTACTACATTCGGGTCCTTATGTATAAACTTTTTGTGATTTCTAGTATTTATTACTTAATCCTGGATCGCAATAAACAGACATGTTATGGGGCGATAATGAGAGGGATCGATGGTCTTATCAGATTTTGGGAGCATATAGGTAATATCTTTTGTTAAGAATTCCGGTGTTTCACAAGTTCCTTTAATTATGTCTGTTATCGTTTTAGCTCATATCTCATGTATTATGAAGTGCAATAAATTTTTTGATCCAAAAGTTATGTATTCCTAGTATTATGTATGCTTACAACTACACGCCTTTCGGCGAAAAAGACCCGACAGACGACAGACGGACAATTATTATTATTATAATAATATATTTCCTTAGGCTCACGAGACGAATGCGCCCGCGCCGCTGCCGCCGTCCGCTGGGTACTCCAACAAGCTTGGCGCAACTCGTGCGCGGGGTCCCAGCTTAGCCGTGACCTGTTGGTGCTGGGTGTACCGCGTTCTCATGCTGCGGTGCTGAGCGAGCTCGCTGATGATAGGAGAGAGGCACATGTCGAAGCGGTCAAGGACGGGGGGTTTGCGGGTAAGTAATTTTTTACGTATTAAGGGTAGAAGACTAAGGTGGTACCTATATCTATGAGAAACCTATTCACACTGGCGGAGGGTACTGATGACAGGAAAAAAGCGCATGTGGATGCAGTCACGCAAGGAGTGGTGTGCTGGTGAGGCTTTTGAATATTTGAACCTTTTCTAGTAACCAGCATTGGGCCAGCTTTGTGGTACCTTTGTGGCCTGAACCTCCTCTTCACTCCAAATAGAGACTCAGTTTCATGCAGTGGACTCGACAAAAAGGGTAGTGATGCCAATTGAATCTGCGTTTGAATTTTAACTGCTTGTGTGTAATGCTGGTTTATCTCCTCGTCACTTAGTGGAGGGAGAAGCTCTTGCAGTGAGCTCCTTAAAAATCATTTATTTATTATACACAATTGGGATAAGAAAACTGGGCCAGCTTGGTGAATGGTGGTGTACAGGCTTAATTTCCTCGCCATTCATGACCGCTGCCCATTCACTATCACTATGTCGGTCTCGGGCGCTGTACAGTAGTCGCTAGGGTTGAAACAAACGTGAGGATTTTGAGTGCCTAACTAGCATTGGGTCAGTTGATATTAGTTACACGGTGATTCGATTTTTTTACGAATCCTAAGGTAAACTCATGCCTTTATTATAGGTAGACAACGGATATAAATACTTGCCTTTTTTTCGAAAATACATACATCCTTGATAATACACCTAGACCAATGCAAATCATGCGGGAATTGAGCCCACCTTTGGCGTCAGAGGCACATAATATTACACAACGCCACAACGAGCATCACCCTACTCAATATTCACACAGCATTAATTATTTCCAGTAAACAAAATAACGGACGTATCAGCGTCTCCCGGTCCAGAAGGTTCCATTGACTCCATCAAGCTGAGCCTGCAAGTAGACAACGCCATCACCGGATTACAAACCACACAAGAAGTGCTGATAGATGAAGGCCAAGCCCAGGAACTACTGAAGGAGTTGAAGATAGCCTATCAGAAGATGGAGGCCGTTAGTCTAGAGAAATAGTTTTGTAAAAAAATAATTTAATACATACATACATACATAACTTCACGCCTGTATCCTTTATGGGGTAGGCAGAACACCAGAGGTTAAAAGACTATCTGATGACACATCTGATAATATTGGATGTATTATAATAATGGAGAGAGACTATTGCAGCGACAGGGTTTCAGCCTATCGCCCACAAAAACACCAATAAAACCTCTGTCTCTTAACTGACTTTTATAGTATGCACGAGAAGAGAAGCAGCTGGCACATTCTATGTTTTTCTTTCGCTCCCAGCCCAGTTGAACATGGAAGTTTATCTGAGCTTTCTAAATAATTTAATAGAGTAGAGTAATTTTTTGCGCAAGTCTGCTTTAGTTTATTATAAAGTATACCTACGTAATGCGCAATCACAAGTTTGGAAAATTTGTCGTCAGGTGGCGCTTATGTCTTCTAGGTTTGAACTTACATAATGAACGTAGGCTCGTTAGTACGTATTATATAGGGTTTTTCAATAAGGACCGCTCGATTTCAAGATGGAATAAAACAGGCTATGTGTGAGATATTAACAAAATTATTCTTTCATTTGAAAGGCCTATTCATGACATTTTGTTTTGAATATAACATAATTTAAATGTCCGTCGCAGTTCCGCGCGGATCCGGGAAGTCATATATTCAATGACTCGGCTGCATTAATTAATTCCAATGAAAATGAGTGATGGCCTAGGTTATGTCGACTTTCAGGGTATCATTCTATTGGTGATTTCAATTGGTTATTGGAGACTTCGAAAACCCCCCCAAAAAAATATCACTTTAATTTAGTTTTATTTTTAAATTTATTAAATTAGATTTAAAAAATTGGATTAAAATGGATCGGCCTGTTGATTGTTGTCTGTCTGGTGAAAATTGAACCTCCCAGATATGTGCCACCATTCGAAGACGCGCCGGACAGTTGAATGATGTCATGTTTAAAACAAAATGGCATGAATGGATCTTTCAAATAACAGAAAAATGTCGTTAATATCTCATACACAGCCTGTTTTATTCCATTTTGAAATCGAGCCGTCCTTTTTGAAAGACACTATAGAAGCTTACCTAGAACTCTTCTTAACATACATTTTTGACAGTTCTGTATGTATATTATCAGTTAATTCAAGTAACTTCATTTTATACAGGCTATTTTTAGTTACAGTACAAAATCAAATATTTTCTGCGATAAAAAAGAATTTGGCGGGTGATTAAAAACTTGCTGTAAGTTTAAATTGGGTCCATATCGGCTCACATAAAATTCTAACTCCTATTTCTTGTCTTACTACCGATTTATGTTCATAATGATCACTCTTCATAATTTCATTTTTCATACTTTTTTATTCATACATTTTCAGTACCATCAACGAAGCTCCTAACAGTTTATCATAATTTTTTTATTCATACTGTTGCTACCAAGAACCAGTTAAAATTAATAATTTTCTTTTTCATATTTTTTCTTCATAACATTAATTGATTATATTGCTTTAATTAATAATGTTGTTACTTAGAATATACGTCAACTCATAACATCGTTGTTCAGAATAGCTTGCTTTATAACAGATAATATTATTATTTGTCTTGATAAGTTATCGCTTGACTATTGACTATGTCGGGGTTGTGGTGACATACCTCACACTTTAGGGATTATGGCGCTTCGCCGGCCGCTGCACGTGCATGTGTAGCCTATATGCAACCTTACTGCTCCTTCTCGCTACGCTCGTCGTCGTACCTAACCGTACTAACTACGTCTTCCGGTGTTGGGGCCCTTCTTGTCGCATAATCTTTTTCGAATAAATAACTATAATATACATAAATATTTTTATCCCTATTATAGACACTATGATGTTCAATAATATGGATAAAAATATTTATGAATATTATAGTTATTTATTCGAATGATTATAAGTTTCTATCATTAGTATGAACAAATTTATTAAAACAAATATTATTAAAATCAAAGTGTATGAAAAGGAAAAGTGATATTATGAATTTCAATGATTATGTTTTTTAATATTTAGTGTTTAATTTTTTTTTTGAAGAATGATCATTATGATTTTAAATCGTATAAGAAACATTTTTGGACTTCCGATTTTAGGAGTTGAAAGGTTATGTGAAACAATGCGCACCCGTTTAAATTAAGTATTTATCTCAAACGAAAACATTCCAAATGTATTAAGTATACAATATCTATATTTCCACGTGCATATCGTGTTTCATAACGATTACATGAAAAACTACTCAGAAACCAACTTTTAGCGTTGTAACATTGTTTTATTCAGGTATTATCAATAGAATAACCAGTTCCTAGTTTCGATGCCAAATAATTAAGTATATTGGTAATAGCTCAAAAAAAGATTGTCAGCATAGTAAACCACTAAGGTCGACCAGTGTCCTGGTTGATGAATATCAAAATTTTCAGCACTAAATTTTGTTTTCGACAATCCCTAAAGATAACTGTATGAAAATAGTTAATATTAAAATAGTTTTTTCCTGACCACTACAGTCCTGGAACTTTTAAGTGTCGAGTGAATAGGTTTCTCGTGGATGGACGTGTAACACCATAGTCTTCATGCGCACTTTCCATCAGGTGGCATGGAAGACAAACGTCCTAACCTTACAATATAAAAAAAAAAAAAAAGAGGCCCCGAAGCACGGACTTCGTCTTGATAATTTATTGAAGGTGGTGTACTGAAACAATAATAAGGCTGCAAACTAGACGGCAGCGATTTCTGCGACACGATAGAAAGTATTGAGTTTGTATGAAACAGCGACAAATCGCTCTCACGCCCGCTGGCGTCGATAACGGCCCAGATTCCCCGCGTCGCTGTCGCTCTCGCTGTGGCTGCCGTCCAATTTACAGCCTCAAGGCGTTTTTTTAATACTTTCACATTTGCGGAATAGTGAAGTATGTAGCTACGCTAGATAATATCGTATATTTTATTAGTTTTAATATCTGTCACACTGACGCGTGTGAAGGTAAAGCTTTGTCAACTACAGTTATTTAACAATAAACTAAATATTATGTACCTAATGTTATTTTGTAAAATTTTGTGTAAACTTTTAATAATAAATGTTTGGAATACGATAAAAGTTATTTTTACTCAGTGAATCCTACTACTTATCATAATATTCAGTCTGCAAGATTCCAATTATTTTCTGGATATTGGTTACCATGACAACACTCTAAATTAATATAGTTACAATAAGAACAATTTTAATAAAACCACTTAGTAACATCCTTAAAATGATTTATTGTATCAAACAGTCTCATTATTTCCTTAATTATTAATAAAATTACTTATTCATTCATCAAACACATTGATTTTATGAAAATAACTCAGAAATCAACATTTAAATGTCTTATAAATAAATTGAAAATACATTGAATATATTACTAGATTAAATTAACTGTAATCCATATTAGTAAAAATAGTTAACATGTACTGTAACAGTTTAATTTCGGTTATGGCAGTCCAGGATACAAAATTCCCAAAGAACTTCTTATACGAGCTTATAATAAACAAGTTTTGTAACGACATGTAGGCCAAAAGTAAACTTATTAAGCTTGCTGAGGATATCACATAAGCACCACTAGCGGTTATCTGAGTATGTACTATCGAACCAATTGAAGCCTGACCCACTATCTCATTTTGGCAAACCGTCTCAATGCTAAGGTAGGTCAAAATTCATTTCATTCGACACTGACATTTACTGAGTACAGAATTCGTACATTATCTTAAATTTCCTGTACCCGGCGAACTTTGATCCCTATGACACTGACAGTAATTTCCACAACATAACCTTGTAGTGCCGTCACCGTTACATTAGTAAGGTATGATTTAAAAATACCCTACGAAGTAACTTTTGCAGAACGTAAACGTAAAGTGTGATTGAGATAATTTCTTGCAAATGTTATGAATTGTTATAATTCCAACGGAATATCATTTTATTGGAATATAGCTACGTAAAATAAATAAATGCCATTTTTAGAAGCCTCCAATACGATTCTAATGTAACGGTGACGGCACTACAAGGTTATGTTGTGGAAATTACTGTCAGTGTCATAGGGATCAAGGTTCGCCGCGTTGGGTATAAGTGCATTATACGCGATAGATCTTACAATTTTGACAGTTTCAAACGAATTATCAGCAAAGTGTGTAATGATTCCGTTAGTTCGATAGTACACTCATTATTTATCATGCATTTCTTTTTAATCAACTGTCTAGAGCAGGAATCGAACCCACGTCTATCGCTAACCCGTGCAAGTTCTCCAACCAGCCGTAACGGCTGATATCTGTCGAAAGTAAGTGTTATAACTTTGTTGGTTAATAGACTGCAAAATTCATCACAAATGCTTAAAAACCACCCTGTGAATACTGGGCTGTACAGTAATGATTATACAGGGTGACTGGTGACAAGTTTAAGATACTGAAGGTGAGCTCTTTGTACTCGATTCTTGTCATAAATATGTACTTAAATTTTCACTAGAATTCCCTACAAATAAATAAAGTTTTGTTACTGTTTACTAACGCCTGAATCAATCGCGACACGTGACCTGGCACGCGTATAGCTACCAAAGCTAGTATGCGTTGCGCAATCAATTCTTTAACTTACGGTTAAGTTTAGGCTCGGCGCAAATTGGGCCGACCGCAGCCACCGGTGGCCAGCCACCGCCACTTAACACACTTTTTCATGAATTTTATATAGACACGCCGCACACTTGTGGCCGGTATGGTAGTGTCAGCGACTCGCCACAAGTGGTCACTACGAGCCACACAAAACATCGACGCTCGCCACTGTCGCACTGCTCCACCCCCCGCGCTGTTAACTCTCCGACGTTCTACGTATCGCACGCGTACCATCATGGAGCACGACTATAATAGAAGATATGTTTGGTACCGAATACATCTTTGACTGCGCAGCAACGAGCGGGTTATAAAATGTGGCGGCTTCCTGACTCCGGTGGCTGTCGCTCGCTTCTGACACTATAGAAATGAGGCGGTAGCGCGCGACAGCCACCGGTGGCTGTGGTCGGTGGCCGAATTTGCGCCGAGCCTTACTCAGTAAATAATTAATACTTATTTTTTTATTATATTATATCTCTTCATGTATGATCTCAAACTATCACGTCCTCGAATTTCAAAAGCGACCCACCAGTCACCCTGTATCACCATTATGTGTAATTATATGTAAACAACACGGCTACATATTAAATTATGTAACATGAGTATTACATTTGACATTTTTCTCTCGTAACACATTGAATAAATAACTATCAAACGCATAGAAATTATTTATAACTAACTCAATTACAAATCTACTTGTATTGATTCCCTGTTAATAAGTCTACAACCATCATGTTTGTGTAAACATTGTATCTCTAAATTGTTGTGATGCTTTTTCGTGAGAAACCTACATCATTAAAAAGGTATTTTCTCTTTCTCGTTATAAATGGATCGTTCCTAGCTACTAACTTAATTTAGTAACCAGCGCATAGGTTTTCTGTGATGAAAAAGAAGATAATAATAATTAAATTAAATCGCTATTATTTGCTAAGTTTCTCCAACATTTTACTAATATCTTGACTACCAGCCGGTGGTGGTCTTTTCAATTTATGTTTTGCCGTTAATTTTGGTATAAACATAGGCTGCGATTTCTGTCTTGGTACAGGAAAGTTATCCACTTTCGAATGACCCCCGAAGCCGTCAAATGACACATTGAATTGTGACAGGTTAACGTCATTGTCATTGTCAAGCACGTCGATTGACAGGGACGGTTTCTTGTTGAATATGCTGGTTGCTTTTAAGGGTGATTTTTGATTGCCCTTTGAAAGTTGTGCTGCTGAGTTCATTAGTGCGCGTTCTTGAGGCTGTAAATTGAAAAATTATAGAAAAACTTTGATTAATAGACATATAAAAAGAACCAGACAAAATTCTACTCTTCATGATGTGTCGGGGTCCCAGGATTGACGCTCATCTTACTAATATTATAAATAAGGAAGTTTGGATGTATGGATGTTTTTTCTTCAATCACTAGAGAACGGCTGAACGGATTTGCATGAAATTTGACATAGTGATCGTGTACAGTCTGGAATAGCACATAGGCTACATATGCACATAGGCTTTTTATCCCGAAATTCCCGCGGGATTCGTAATTGCACGGGTAAAACCGCGCGCAACAGCTAGTTTTATATAATAGGTAGGTATATAAATCACGTATTAGGTTAATTATTAATAAATCCATAGGTCCTAAACACCGAGACAGTTTAAAAACAGGTGTCATCAAAGACCATTGTTAAGTTTTTCGACATAGACATGCAAAATTTATTTAAAAAGTTAAAACTATGTACGACGTCTAATTCAAGTTTAGTCACTATGTACATTTTAATGCCGTAGCAATTTCTCCATCAAAATTGGGAACATACAACCTTTAAGGGGTGCAGGGATGCACCAAGGAGGGAATTCCTGAATTCTCGCCAGAAAGGGAAATATAAAACCTTTCAATGTGTCTCTGGTAGCAATGGGAGGAATTTTCGATATTCCCACAGGAGTGGTAGTTATATTATTTTTACTTAGCATGAAAAATAACCTACTCGTAATACTTAACCTGTGCAGACGAAGTTGCCGACCAGCTAGTAATAAATTTATTTCATTTCTCCCACAATAATACTTTACTTACACAATACTATAATTACAAACTACATATGTTATAAGAGGTAATCCAATTTAGGTTTTGAAGTGAGAGACTGGTGCCCCATTTAGGTTTCCCTGTACTAGGGGATCACCAGGCTCTTCCCTCGTGCCAAGTTCACGATACATTAATTCTTAAACTATGACTAAACTAAAACTATTATGCTACATTAAGTTTTTTTACATTAAGTTAACAGGAGATTTTATCTTCAAAGCTAAATGTGTGCTGTTTATTTTGAGTGTGTATATGAGGTACTCCAGAAGATCACCAACTTGTTCATGGGTCAATGTGTACGCTTTTATAATAAAATTCCAAAATATTTAAGATTAACCCTTCGATAGATTTAAGGATAAGTTTTACTATAAGATATCCGGATGCAAGAAGATGGGATTCCCTGATTGTTAATTGCTATTGTGTATTTTTAAAAGATGATTGCTGTTGAGTTTCTTCCCACTTCTTCTCAACAGATCGACTTTCCGAAGTGGTGGTAGATTCAGTTCAATTTGTAAATTGTTTGACTTATTTCAAATGTATTTAAATACTTACGAAATAAAGATTCTTTTTACCTTTAACTTTGACTTTGAGGGGTATGTGTGTGAGAGATGTTTGTATGAGTATGGGGTTAGTGTATTTGATGATGTGTGACTGGATGTGTGTGTGTGTGTGTTTGTGGGTGGGAATTAAGTGTGATGTCTCTAACTATTGTAGTCGTTCAAAAATATTTTCAGTTTCTATTGATTTAAGCCAGTTGCTCCACTGTAGTTAAAGAATGTAGCAGATATCATGGTGTTTCCATGATAACTGCTACATTCCCAGTATAATATAATAGCCTTTCCAAGAGCAGCCTAAGTATAGATAACCTTACACAAGCTTAAAAAATCATACCTTGAGCACACTTTGAGCGATATGCTGTGGTCTTTGCTGTAACGCCGCCAACGCTAAGTTGCTCTGTCTGAGTTGCAGGTACGGCGAGTCTGCATTCTCTATTTTATTCACCATTGTATTCTGAAAATTTTAGAGTACACTTTTAATAATTTAGATTCTCTGTAAAGCTCCGGCTAGACTGTTCAAAACAAGCTTCCAACAAAAGACGCCAACAAAGGTCACTCTAAATCCCGGCCCCTACTTGTTGTCAAGCGAAATTTGGTTGCAAACAGCCGTCTACACTGTTGAAAGCTAGTTCTCAACTTGGTTTGAAGCCTTGTTGTAAACAGTGTAGCCGGTGCTTAAGACGTATAAAAGTTTATGGATTTAGGTATTTATGAAAAAAATGGCAATGTTGCATAATTGCTTCAGCCGCAATATAATGATCGCTCGTATTTATGTTCTACCTAGATACCGCCGGAACATTCGCTTAATTATTTCTAAGCCAAAATCGGCATACCCAAGTACATTACCCAGCAGCCATTCTTTCAATCAGATAGACATAGCCAATATTCAATTCACACTACGGTATCGAAGTTGCCGTAATAAAGGAGCCATATTTTATGGGTAGGGCGGAATCTAGTAGGAGTAAAATCAAATTCTAAATCATCTTTATTTCATATTCATGCATTTAATGTAAGTCCCACTGATTTTTGCAATTTGAAATGAATTAGCTTAGAAAATCTTTTGGGAATTTTGTTTTCAAAGCAAATACGGGTTCGCCTATAATAGTCAATTAAATTTTAATAGCAGCCTAGGAACGATGTGGATAGGAATGTAGAAAAAAAAAAAACATAAATTAAAATTTCAAAATTATTTTCTGTGAGTAAAATTTAAGATTTATCTACATTTTATGACTACATATAATTAGATGGAAACGTTTTTATTACTTGCTGTGTAGTCATAAACCACAGATCAAACGTTAATTTAGATCACTTAAAACAATTATGAAATTTTAATTCGTGAAAAATATTGAAAGAAAATTATTTTTTTCGTAATTATGACCCACTTATCATTCTTAATCTGATATTAAAATATTATTAATACTAAGAATGATGTGTGGATTCAATTTATGAAATATTTTATAATTCTAATAACAAAATTTTAGTTTAATCTCTTATTTTACGACTAAATAGCAAGAAACAAAGGCGTTTCTCCAACTATTTCCATTAAGAAATACGTTAAGCCCCGATTTTACAATAGTCATAAAAATTTGGTCACTTAAAAGAATTGTAAAATTTCAAATAAAAAAAATATATACATATATTCACATATTATTAATCCACATATTATTCTTCAACTTCTTATGTTTTCATCTTCAAAAAAATGGCCCTGTATATTAAGCTTAAGAGATCTATGAGTTTTAGCAGAGATACTTACAAAACTACTATTAATACTACTATCCTTGCTGTCATTCAAGATGGCATCGTTCAAACTCCTATTACTTTTAGAGCTAATAACCTCTAAATCATCGGCAAATCGTCTCCGTTCGCGTCTATTTGCGTCCATCCCTGGGTTGTCATTGGCTGAATGTTTAGCTTGCTTTTCAGAGGTACATGGTTCATTTAATTCATTAGATGACTTTCGTTTGCGTTGCTTCAAAGATTCATATTTCTCTTCAGCCGCTGAAAGTTTATCTTCTAATTCACTGTGGAAAAGGAATAAAGTATATAATATAGATGTCGTCGTCAAGTGGTTGAATTAGCCACTCAATTGGACGCCTAGGCCGAATCAACGGCCTAGACCGATAGTTGATTGAACACGAAACATTCAACGTTTAAGAACTTGGCGTGTTGAAAGTTAGCCCTTTGAGGCCGTTAGGCTGACCAAAATTCAGCCAGCCAAGTGATTTAAATTTGGTACAGTTTTGGATAAACTATTAAAAGAAGTAGGTCATGGTAAAATTATCTGTCATGACGGAAAAAGCAGACAAGCAAAATTTTTTTTTTATTTATTTCAATTACAAGGAAATAAAATCCATTGTGGCGCATTTCCGGGTGCTGCCGCACCACGCTCGCTTCGCTCGCTCGGCTCGCGCGTAAATATAAATATCATAAATATAATAAAATAAGTTCCTTTTTAATGTTTTAATATTTTAAAAAATATATGTATCGGTTTTGAAATAAAAACTATTAAGTATCTTCTTTTATGGACGACTATTCAACACAATCACAACACCCTAACCAAACATCATAAAATTAACAATATCCAATTTAACTTAATGGCTAAACAACGTTTAGCCAACTGGTTAAACGTTGCGATCAACGACTTGACTAATTGTCCTTAAGCCAGTTGAAACGGCTTAGGCGTCCAATTGAGTGGCTAATTTAACCAGTTGGCTACGACATAGACTTAAGCAAACAGTCGACTGATGAACACATATTGCACATGTAAGCATGAATACAAATGTAAATAATCAACGAATGCAGAGCTTTAAGAAAACCGAATTCACGTCAAAACTTTGGCTGGAGTATAAGGTCGTCAGTGTATAAATATGCTCCAATTAAATTAAATAAATAAATAACGTAAAATCCCCAGACAATCACACCAACTACATGGCCCTAAACTAAGCAGAGCCATGATGTTGGCGTTTGCATGGACATCCTGTCGCAGCCCTCTTGCGCGGATTCTAGAGAGCAGTACCTACAGGATGGCGATGTGCCGACAATACTTCTATAGTTGAATTGTTTTCAAATGATTCCTATGACACTAACAGTAATTTCCACAACATAACCTTGTAGTGCCGTCCCGTCACCGATTCGTCGGTTATCCATTAAATCATACCTCATAACTTTTTCAGAACGTAAACGTAAAGTGTGATTGAGATAATTTCTTGCAAATGTTATGAATTGTTATAATTCCAACGGAATATCATTTTATTGGAATATACCTACGTAAAATAAATAAATGCCATTTTTAGAGGCCTCCAATACGATTCTAATGTATCGGTAACGGCACTGCAAGGTTATGTTGTGGAAATTATTGTCAGTGTCATAGGGATCAAGGTTCGCCGCGCCGACAATAGTAATTGTCATATGAAACTCCTTGTAATAGTATAAATAATATAACAGCATAGTACCTATAAAAGTAAGTGTAATAGAATGATGTACTTGACGACCGGCTGGTGTAGTGGTAACATACATTGCCTTCTATGCCAGAGTTCGAATCCCAGTTCGAATCCCAGCGGCGGCGGATATTTGTGTGATGAACACAGATATTAGTCGTCAAGTCATGGATGTTTATATGTTTATTTAAGTTTATTGTAATAAAAATATGTATTTATTCAATATGTATGTTCTTGAGTGTATCAGTTATCTAGTATCCATAACACAAGTTCTTTAAGAAACTTAATTTGGGCTTGATAATGTTGTGTGAGTGTCAGAAAATATTTATAATGTAAGTAAATAGTATAATATGTGCAGTCATAGGTTATATCATTAGAGAATAAGTTTAGGATACGATAGGACTGACATATTTAGTTTCTAAACAAAAGTCCCTAAAAATAGAAAAAAAAAAAATAATGCCGTTTTACTTACATTACTTTCGCTTGCAAATCAGCGGTCTTTTTACTTTCAAGTCCGAGCTTTCTTTGCACAATTTGTAACTTCTGCCTTGACTCCTTTAACTTAGTCTCTGACTCACATAGTGCTCTGTTCAAATAAAAAAACTTAATTTATAATAATCAATTCACATTATAGTTTTGAGTAATTTTAAAATTAAAATAATTTATACTTTGAATTGATTTAAATTTATGTTAAAAGACATGATAAATTTAATGATGACTGATTTTATCTTTATAACACTCTGCATTATAACTCGAATTTTTGGTTTTAATACATCTTGGTCATGTGTCACAAATAAACGCGATGAAATCCAGTATTTTTGAAATATAATAGACATTAATTGTCATTATCATTCAGCCTGGGCGTCTCCACTGCTGGACAAAGGCCTTCCTCAAGATTCTTCACACAGATCGGTCCTGCGCTGACCAGATCAAAAACATAATATTTTAACTTTTTCATGAGATTAATTATTTAGTTTCAGTTCGTTAGTTTTTCACAATTTATCATGTTAAAAGTGTTTTTTTAAACCATGAGACATTTTGGTTCATTTATACAGGGTTATTTTTCAGACACGCACCAATTTTTTTTAAACAATAATTATCATTTATAGAAACAATTTTTGCAAAAAAAGGTATGTATTTTTTTACAAGGTAATTAATATATTCACTAGCACATTAAGCAAAGCATGGTCACTCTACATTATGATTGAATACCATTAAAATAAAGACGACTACGCACTACTACAAAACATCTTGTAGTGCTACGTCGTAGTATTATCAATAAAATGCCGTGTGTAGTTCATCAACTGCAGCTATTTGTAAAAAAGATTTTTGTGACATATTTTATTTTTTTTGTACATGTACTGAACGATACTAAAATAACTGTTTATAATGTATCAAAGACAATAACATTTAAATTTGGCTGGTGACTAAAAATCAACCCTGTATACATACTCACTTTTTAAGAGCTGTAGCAAAAATTGCAAGGGTTTCCACATCTCTGTATGTTTCCAGCATCTGTTCCACCTCTCCTGAAGTTGCATTCAGAACCTTTTGTAATCTGCAAAAGATATAAATTCAAAAACAGGGTGACTGGTTGGTCACTTTCCAAATTTGAGGATGTGATTGTTTGAGATCATACATACAAATAAAATCAAAAATAAATAAAACACTTTTTAACCGGATTTATCGCGTATATTTACATTTTAAATTTTAACTCGACGTTTCGGTGTCTTTGCAGACCCCGTAGTCACAGTCGCTCGTATAAATCCGGTTAAAAAGTGTTTTATTTAATAGTATGAATCGCGAAAACTTAAGACAATATTAAAATAAAAAGTAAATATAATAATATTAATAAATAATAAAATCCCCAGACAATCACACCAACTACATGGCCCCAAAGTAAGCATAGCTTGTGTTATGGGATACCATGTAGCGAACTAGGGGGGAACCTAAAATATAAATAAACACCCAGACACGGAACATTTTTTTTTTCTTGTTCCGTGCTGGGATCGAACCCGCAACCACTGGCGGCTGAGGCAGATAGGTTTACCCCAACGCCAAAGTGATCGTAAACTTCTTCGAAAGTTACTAACTTCGTTAAACTTAACTGAGTAAAGTTAACCGAAAGTTAATGAATTAATAACGCAACGCATCGTTACACTGGTAAGGACTTACGCACGGCGCTATCAACACAGAATAGGTAGGTAGGTATAGACAGCTTAACAAACAGGTGTCGAACTAGCAAAACTCTTTATTTATATATAGGGAAATCTGAGTGAAAATTAAGTACCTTCTTTTATTACATAATTATGATCAGAATTGTGTACAGAGTGCTCCCCTTCAATATCTAAAATTTGTCACTAGTCACCCTGTATATGCTAGCAACTGTTATTAGTTATCATAGAATAACCATATGGGCCTGGAGAAGACTGTGCAATAACAGACAATTACATGGAATACATTGCTATTGTAGTATCTGCAACTTGTTGGTAAAAATCTTGACTATTTAATATCTCATGTAGATCATGAAAACTATTACACAGATCAAATAAAGTGTACTTGAGTTAAAAGGAAATAAACAACTTCTAGATATAACTACCTCTTCTCGAGTCAAAAGTAAAAAATAAACTATTTGTTATTTAACTATTACACAAACTAATACTATACTCAATATTGTATTTTGGAATGTGACATTCAAATATTATAATGGGAGTACTGACAAACACAATAGATTTTATGACACTGCTGTAACAAAACAATATGTAAAAACCATGTCAAAGCTATTTAAAATATTATATATTAATAATAAGCCTCTTTTATTTCCGAAAAGCAATACAATAAATTGTGGTTACACTAGTAGTTTTTATATTAACCCAGATATTCCTGAAACTATTTTGCATCTCAGATCCTTGCGATTTTTTGATATGTTTGTATTGAAAGCACCAACTCCACCAGAAAAATAATAAAAAAAATCCTGAACATCTGGAAAAGCTAGAAAATGGGTGGCGTTATAACGCCCGGTAGGAAAATGCCCTACTATTGCTAATTTGTACGGAAGGAATTAATTGAAATAAACAAGTGGCAAGTTTACAAAGTTTTAATTGACCAATATAAAAAAATATTAACAAAATACTTATTTTATAAATGGAACCTAATAACAATTAGACTGAGTTTATAAAATTTGTAGTATTTCGTTACTTTGTGTGATAATTAACGAAACAAAATTTGGGATGTAAATGAACATCGCATTTTTTACAAAGAAAATTAGTTTTTTTTTTACAAAGTAAACACCTTTGTTGAGTGTCTTTATATTCAATTAAATGATTTAATTTGTCATATCTAGATGTTTCTCTGTGAGAAGCTGGGGTCCGAGATGGTCCACGCTTTCCCTCGCTCTTATAAGTTTCTAATAAACTTCGAGCAATGGATCTTCGAAAATTCAGATGGTCATATTCTCCTTTATCATTTTTGTACAGTTGCCAGGCATTGTGCACTGACATGTCTAAGCAGTGAGCAATCAATGGGAAATACCATTTTTTCCCTCGTATCGAGGTACGATATAGACCAATGTTTTGGTCGGAACGATCAACACCTCCCATATTTTCGTTGTATTTTTTTATTACGTCAGGTTGATCGATATGTATGTACTTTTTCTCTTGCTGGGAAAAGCGTTTTGCCTTATGCAGCGGTTCAACCGAGGCCACATTTGAAGCAACTACGACAACACTATTGTCGTTCCACTTACAAACAAGAATGTTGCCCGGTATACTAGACTTGAATTGGTAAGTACCCCTCTGTGTTTTTTTGAATTCTGCATTTGCGGGAAGGGGACATTTAGATGTGCGATTGTCGCGGATTGTACCTGTGCCTTTTAGGCCTCGATTGCCTAACTCGTGAAATAATGGTATGGACGAGAAAAAATTATCAAAATATAAATGAAAATGTAGATCAGGCTGCCGTGCTTGTAATACATCAGCAAAACGCATAATCACACTCCACCCCAAACCAAATTGTTTGTATGATGGGGGTATAGTTGCAGCGTGTCCTTGGTATGGATCAAACCACAACACATACCCAAGCCTCGTAGCGCCGACCCAAAGTTTGTACCCCCATCTAATGGGCTTACCGCGTATAAATTGCTTGCAACTGTGGCCACCATAATACGGCACCATTGCTTCATCGATACTATAATTTTCTTCTACAGGTGCCATAGCTAAATATTTTTTATTCAATAGATCAAACAATGGACGCAGTTTCGAAAACTTATCGTCACTGGACACTATCTCTCTATTATCACAGCAATGAATATGTGATATTATAAAATCAAATCGATCTCGTGACATTGAGTTATAAATGAGTGGAAATTCAGTATCAGCCGATTTCTCCCAGTACATGTGTCTACGAGGCACCAAGACATAGCCACTATATAAGAGAATGCCTAAGAAGCACTTCATTTCGCTGACTGTGATAGTGTTTTGATTATTCTTTTGACTGATATATAAGTTTGTGTAGTTGACAAGAAGTTGAATGACTTCATCATCAAATAAAGATTCAAAGTAATAAATAGGTGGCTGCATGTTTTTTGGAGCTTGAACGTCTTTCCATTCAGGATAAATATTAGCGTTATGACGATTACGCCATTTATAAGTTTGGTTTTTCGACACAGTAGGCCCAACTACACTATCACTGGCTGTCGATGATGGTCTGGGGGAAGAACTTCTCAGTAAATCAGCAGAGCCGTGGCTTGTTGTCGAAGCAGTACGCTTTCTTTTCGCCAGGTGCGAAAGGGGAATGTCATACTCTTCATCCTCAGATGAGCAAGATATATCGAATGCGACTTCAGCTTCCGCTCTTAGTTGTGACCCTGGAAGTGATAAAACTACTGTCATGCCCGTTATGTGATGTATTCATTATCACTATAATACATTGAGGCTGATACTTGAAATTATGATACTCACCTGGGAGATTTTGTATATTTACAAAAGCTTCATCGCCTGAATCCTCATCAGTCACTTCTGCATTATAATTTTCTGGTGGCAAGATTGAGACACTATTAGGAATAGGATCATCGTCATCGGCCGTCTCCAATAGGTCTATAATTTCGTTCAATTTCAAGGGTTTACTTTGTTGATATCTGAAACATAATATTACAATATTATAGATGCCTATTTTCCTACCGTGTGTTATAACGCCAATCATTTACTGGCGAAGATAAAATATGTAATTTTATTATAATATTATACATGCAATACACTATAATATTGATAACACTCGGTACTTTAAAAATTTATGTTATACAGTTAAATTTCATACTGAATAATATAATATTTACATACCTTTTTGACGACATTATCAAACAAAAACACTTTGTAAGTTTCAAGTACTGAATTTGTATAAATATTCAACAATTATAACCACAAACACTTCACGTTCACAAGCCCGCATACGTACTAAATGCGATTAGAAAATGACGGTCATAGGTACCTTACTTTTTTGTGACTAAAAAAAGGGTAGTTGTAAATGTTTTATCGGTGGCGTTATAACCCACCGTAGGTATAAGTGGGTTAAACCAGGTAGTTTGGTGTGCCTCTTGGTATAGGCCTCCTCCAGCTTTCTCCACTAAGCTGTCTTCGGCAACGCTTGTTTAATAAAGTCCAAATTAAAAATATTATACTCAATTATATAATTAATATACTTAATATCCATAAAATGATATAAATATATCTTTAATACCTTCCATGCTGGACTGGGAGCGAGAAAAAAACATAGAATGTGCCAGCAGCTTCTCTTCTCAGGCATACTGTAAAAGTCAGTTAAGGGACGGAGGTTTTATTGACATTTTCGTGGGCGATGTCAAACGTGACATCAGATGGTTTTATAGCGTCTGGTGTTCTGCCTACCCCATTAGGTATACAGGCGTGACATTATGTATGTATGTATGTAATGAATATTAATTTTAGAGTCAATGTAGAAAGAAAACTACAGTAAACCAAAATATTTTTAAATGTCACTTGTGATTCTATCTCTGTGTAATAACTTAAATGTAATATAAATGTGATAAAAGTTGTCTACAAAATATGTTACTCACCCATTCATAGTTTGCATGTTTTTCTTGAGATTTTCATTTTCAACTTTAAGTACTTTAGTCTCTAGATTTTGAATTTTGACATAATCTAACTGTTCTTTCAGTGCGGCTACAGCTGAGTCTCTGCTAACAATTTTCTTCTCATAGCTTTTTAACAATTCTCTGAAAAATACATTTTGCAAGAATGATGTCCAGCTTCATTTACAAATATTTTAACTTTAATTGAGTGTAAGCCAGACTAAATAAATATTCTATAGAGGATACCAAAAAAAAATAATCCCATTTTTAAGAAAATCTATTCACTAATATTTAGTCATGTATCAATTACATCTGCATACAGATAAGCATATGCAAAGAATATTTTTTATGGGCAGTATCTTAGATTTTCTTGTAAAATTATATTGTAGATGCTTATAAATAGAACTTACTCATTCTTTTTTAAATCAGCCTGTACTGTAGCTAACTTATCATCTCTTTCCTTGACAGCAGCAGTTTTTTGCCGCAACTGGAGGTGTGCATCATCAAGCCTTGATTGTAATGAGGCTGCATCATCAATTGTTATGTCATTGGAAATGGTTGGGTACATGCGGAACATACATTTGTCTGTCACCTTGTTTCGACATTGTGGACAGGTTTTGGATCTATAAAGTAGAGGAAATAACAGAAAAACATTACAGTATAATATCAAGACTATATCTATATCTAAGCACAGTACAAGAATTGAAAAGGAACTTCTTTCTTAATTTTTTTTTAATAACACTAGATGGTTTACAGTTTAAAAGTTTAATTGTTGATGAAATTAACTAACCTTCCTATCCATTGAGCAATGCAATGGTGGTGGAATATATGGCCGCATTTTGTTACGGTGATGTTTTCTGCAGGGTTAACTAAATCACTGCATATTGTGCAAAGAATGTGCATTTTCTGCAATGACAAAAGATACATTTTATTATGGATGTAAAAGAGAGAAATAATAAGGATACTAAGTGCTGTATGTGTAATTTATCGCTTCATGTTTATTTTTAAAACACTAACCGCGTAAACGGTAAATAACACAGGAAGTCTTCAATTAGATTTTTTAGTGCTGCATTTTGTGTAGTTATTGATCAGATCAATTAAGTCAGAGTTAATTTCTTATCAGAGAATACTTCTTCATTATTTTCAAAAACTTAAGAACTGTGAGCAAAAGAAAAAGTTTATTGTAAGTAAACAAAACAATGCGCTCCAACTTGCGTGATTGAATTTGAATTCATGATTGATTGATAAACTGACACTTTGCGTTCATAAAATTGATTATATTCTATAACTTTGTACGATTCAGTCAGGATTCGTTTTCAACTTTATAACAAACTAGCTTTATCCCGCAACTTCGTATGCGCTTAACTACCCTTCTCTTGGAAATTTCAGAAACTGTACAACCTGACACCCACTGAAGGAACCAAGTATCACACCCATGCACTCAAGGAATAAGTTTTTTTCATAAAAACTAAAAATCATGTATTTCCCGTGCCCGTGGGAATTTCGGGATTTTTTTTCGTAGCAGAACCAATCACTCTTTGAAGAACCTTCATGCCAAGTATCACATCCTTACACTCAAGGAATAAGATTTTTCATACAAACTAAAAAGTCCAACCACTTCCCGTGGGAATTTCGGGAATTCCTTCCATAATACAGACAGACACTTATTGAGGAACCTTTATATCAAGTATCACATCCGTGCACTCAAGGGATGGGATTTTTTCATACAAACTAAAACATCATATATTTCCCGTTCCCATGGGAATTTCGGGAATTCCTTTCATAACACAACCAGACACTGATTGAAAAACTTTTACGCCAATTTTACATCGGTGCACTCAAGGAATAAGATTTTTCATACAAACTAAAAAGTTCAACAATTTCCCGTGGGAATTTCGGGAATTCCTTCCATAACACAAACAGACACTTATTGAGGAACCTTTATATCAAGTATCACATCCGTGCACTCAAGGGATGAGATTTTTTCATACAAACTAAAACATCAAACTAAAACATCATATATTTCCCATTCCCGTGGGAATTTCGGGAATTCCTTTCATAACACAACCAGACACACATTTAAAAATCTTTACGCCAAGTTTCACATCGGTGCACTCAAGGAATAAGATTTTTCATACAAACTAAAAAGTCCTATAATTCCCGTTCCCGTGGGAATTTCGGGAATTCCTTCCTTAGTGCACCCCTCCATCCCCTAAAGAATGTGTGTTCCGAATTTCAGCTCTCTACGCCCAGTAGTTACGGCTGTACGTTGTCTGTCAGTCACTCAGTCACTCAGTACCTCAGTACCTCAGTCACTCAGTCAGTAACGGAACAGTTTTATATATATTGATTGGATTCAATATTCTTTCTAGATGTTTGCTAGGTTTATACCACGGCGCTGATATCATGTTTTTCATTAATTTTACATGTAGTGCCTATAATATAATAGTCACTGGTGCTTGGGAGCGGTCACAGGATGCTCTAGGTGTATTTTGTGACCTATCTAAGGCATTTGATTGTGTTCAGCATGACACTCTCATCAGGAAACTCACCCACTACGGCATCAAAGGCACTGACCTTAAACTTTTGAATTCATATCTAAGTGATAGAATGAGGTTAACCGGAGAATGTCAGCTGGGTCGGTTTGCATTGCATTGTTTGCTGACGACAAATCATTAATTTTTAAAATGATTAGACAGAAAATCAACTACAAAGAATTAAACAATGCCCTTGCAAATGTTTTTCAGTGATTCAATATAAATAATCTAGCTTTCAATGATAAAAAAGCTAAATGAAAGTATAAAATTCTCTGCACCAAATGTAAAACAAGTTGAGTCTGATCTGCGGCTTAATGGGAACAGGTTGAATCTAGTAGATAACTCTGTTTTTCTTGGAATTACCTTAGATTCTAAATTGCAATGGGGCGCCCTTATCTCAAAACTAGCGAATAGACTTAGGTCTGCAGCGTTCGCGGTAAAGAAAATTCGATACGGCATTCTCCTGTGGGGAAATGCTGCCGATATTAAAACCATCTTTTTGCTGCAGAAACGGGCTATTCGCTCAATCTACAAGCTTAATTCCAGAGTGACACTTAAAAATAAGTTTAAAAAAATTAATATTCTTACGTTTGCCTCACAATATATCTTTGAAAATCTTATGTTCGTAAAAAAGAACTTAAACATGTTCCATAGAAAATGTAACTTGCATAATGTTAATACTAGAAAAAAGTACAAGCTAGCCGGCTATGATAGTAGACTTCATAAAGTCACTAACTCATTTATGGGTCAATGCATACGTTTTTATAATAAGGTTCCCACAAATATTCAAGACTTACCACTTGATAAATTTAAAGAAACTATTAAACAAAAATTGTTTAGTAAAGGCTTTTATACAATTTCTGAATGTATGGACGATAAAAGTCCTTGGTTGTAAATTGTTTTTCAAATATTCTAATTCTCCAACTCCATCTCCAACACCATCTTCATTTCCTTCTCATCCAACGCCATCTCCATCTCCTTCTTATCCATACAACAGCAAGAACGTCATGCTCCCTCAGGCGGCATGGCTAGCGGTAGCGTCGGGTGTCGGGTCACCCTCTTCCCTAAAATATGGTTGAGGAGAGTGATGGCTGGTGCTTGCTTTATACTCGTGAACGGGTGCCGCTAGCGGTGCCAGGTCGTTTTGCTGAAGACTTTATGACTATGTTACTTTTTTGAATTTGACTCTGACTTCCCCATCTCCATCCCATTCCCCCATGTTCACGTCCGTGTTAGTGTCCAGTCTCTGTCCACGACTATCCTCATCTCCATCCACATTATCTGTAATATCTCTCACCTCTATCGCTATATCTATCTACTTCTATCTTTACCTCTATATCTATGTCTACGTTTCTGTCTAGTACTTGATTGCCTAATGTATAAATATAATAGTAGACTCCAGAAGATCACCAACTCGTTCATGGGTCAATGTGTACGCTTTTATAATAAAATTCCAAAATATTTAAGATTAACACTTCGATAGATTTAAGGATAAGTATAAAGTTTTATTATAAGATATCCAGATGCAAGAAGATTGTAAATTGTTTTTGTTATTGTGTATTTTTAAAAGATGATTGCTGTTGAGTTTCTTGCCACTTCTTCTCAACAGATCGACTTTCCGAAGTGGTGGTAGATTCAGTTCAATTTGTAAATTGTGACTTATTTCAAATGTATTAAAATACTTACGAAATAAAGATTCTTTTGACTTTGACTTTGATCATTGACTGATTTTAGTTACTTTCGTAGTATAATGAGTACGGCATCCTACTTTGGGGCACTCCCGCAGATATTGACACGATATTTACAATGCAGAAAAGGGCTATTCGTGGAATGCATAAACTTGGAAATAGAGAATCTCTTTGAGAAAAGTTTAAAGAGATTGGTATTTTGACCCTTGCATCACAATATATTTATGAAAACATTATGTATATTTATAAGAATAGTAATAAATTTAAAACTAGGAAAGATAATTATCATAAAAAATACTCTGTAAGGACTAGAAACGACCATAAGTTAGCGTTTCCCGAATTAAGGCTGGCTAAAAGCAGCAAATCATTTAATGGAATGTCAATACGTATATTTAAAAAATTCCGAAGTCAATTCAATCCCTGCCATTCAATTAATTTAAATCAATCATTAAAAACACTCTATCTCGAAAAGCTTTTTTAAAACTAAAGATTACATACATAACTTCACGCCTGTATCCCTTATGGGGTAGGCAAACACCAGAGGTAATCAAACCACTGATGTCACGTTTGTCAAATTTCGAGGTATTATAATGATGGAGAGAGACTATTGCAGTGACAGGGAGTCAGCCTATCGCTCGCAAAATAACGCCAATAACACCTCTGTCCCTTAACTGACTTTTACAGTATGCAAGGGAAGAGAAGCAGCTGGCACATTCTATGTTTTTCTTTCGCTCCCAGTCCCATGGAAGCAGATTAGATGGCATGAAAAAGGCATGGGATTAAGTTTCTAATTATTTATTAATTTTGTTTACGGCTTGGCTGTGCAGTATGACATATGGCATAGTGGTGGATGACTGTTCCACTCACTTATTTTTCTAGTCAAGATAACGGCAAGAACGTCATGCTCCCTCAGGCGGCATGGCTAGTGGTAGCGTCGGATATCGGGTCACCCTCTTGCCTAAAATATGGTTGAGGAGGGTGATGGCTGGTGCTTGCGTTATACTCATGAACGGGTGCTACTAGCGGTGCCAGGTCGTTTTGCTAATTATACTATGACTATTTTATTCCATTCTTGTTCAAATACTCTGGTCCCAGTTTGTCATGTTTGTATTGTGCATCCATAGCTTATTGCTCATTACTATGTAAGCAATTTGGTTTTGGCATGATATTGGTTCTCACAATTAGCTGTCTTGTGTTTGTTTTTTTCATGTCACGGTCAATTTGTACTGTACCTATACTTATTAATTCGTATAATTCTGACTGAAAAAGTGCGCCAAGAGTTTTTTCCGCCGGTTTTTTTTTGTCTCTTGGTCTACTGTAATATATTATTCAACAACTTGTTAAAACCGAAGTATGTGATGACTGACTTCATCAAGTGTTTTATGAAATTCCTAAGATAAATAATTTTTTATTTTTTTATTTTATGATCGTGGATCGCCGGAGTCATTAAGCGTGAGGCCTCATAAAGCGGTGAGTAGCGTCATCGCAACGGATCGTCATAATGTAAGCCATATCTGCGTTAAATCGACGCATGACGTCGCAACACGAGAGAACAACGCACGTCAATGCAATTTCTCCTTCAGTCTCCACAATGAAATTTGACTCCGTAGCGGTAACAAACTATCTGCTCGTGGTCCGTAGTCACATTGGAGCTCCGGCAACGCAGTCCATCACCCACTCCCCAATACCCTCTCTCGCCATGTCTCGTCCATCGATCAATTAAAATGTCGCATGCGACGAGCCCAACGCTTTGATGTGGCCATGTCATCATTACATAGTACATCATTAGGTACATAGTATAAAACAAAGTCGTTTTCTCTGTCCCTATATCCTTTTGTATGCTTAAATCTTTAAAACTGCGCAACGGATTTTGATGCGGTTTTTTTAATAAACAGAGTGATTGAAGAGGAAGGTGTATATGTATAGTAACATCCATTAAATAGTGGAGAAATACTGATATTTTTGAGTTTTCTAATGTGATGTCGTAAATAATTAATTTTTTTCCGCCTAAATTGCAAACGCAGGCGACGAGATTTATCAAAATAATCTACAAAGTATTGTGCACATTGAAAACGTCTACATAAAACTCCGCGATGGTATATGTCTATCTTTTACGGATATCCCACAATAACATTTATTTGTCATTAATTTTTACGACAAATAATGGCAAATTTTTGAAGCGATTTAACCAATACAGCATTCATCTTTATTCAATTAAATATCTTAAATACATTGTTGATTTAATATAGATCTATATGGCCCTTTACAGCATGATTTAAATGAATATTTTCGAAGATATTACATAGGTATTTAAAAAATGGCGGGACATAACGTTTGTGGCGGTACCGGCCGGCCGGGGCGGCGGGAGCGTGCCTATAGTTATATTTTATTAGGTACCTAGCTGACAAAACATAGATGTTTTTAAGCACACCTGCCAAACGACTGTGAGATATTCTTCAAAGAATAGTGAACTGTAAAAAAAAACTACAGACTTTTTCAACTTTCAATCATGTATTTAGTAATCTCTTGTAGGATTTTGGTTTCTAAGATTATAGAACATCTTAATCTGCATATGAAAAAAAAATAATTAAAAAAAAATGCACCAATTTCGGCAATTTATTTCGTCGATTATGTCGAAAACGGTTAGGTTTGGGGTAGGGTGTTTCATGTTCAAATAAGTTAGAAAAGACGGGTAGGTACTACACGCCCCTAATGGATCTAAGTCGACTTAACCAGTATTCCTGTATACAACGATTACAGTTTTTCTGTAGTGTATTTAGTATCAGCATTGCACCCGTGCGAAGCCGGGGCGGGTTGTTAGTTTAAAATAAATGGAAAAGACGCAGCGCACAACGCACCGCAATAATGGAGTCTCACTCTAACGGATTTTTAAATATGAATACGTATACTTGTAATGGATAGAAAAAACATCTAACTAGGCCAGTAAACTTTTTCTCTGATTCAGACCCATGACAAATGTTTTCAAACCATGCAAACATTTTCTATGCAGGAAGGATCGAATTCGCAAGCCCTTTCATGTCAGCTGAAGGTCGTAAAAGTTATTAACAAACGTATTCACAAAATCAAGCCACTGCTATTTTTTTCAATTTAATGCTATACTCGAATTGGCAACCAGTCGTTCATACTTAAGCCTCTGCATAGTTCTTATTTAAAAAAGGCTTTGACAGTGTTCATCATCATCATCAGCCTGGTTACGACCACTGCTGGACGTACAAACCACTGAATTTTCGATTTTTTAATTCTTCAAAATCTTTCATTGATTACCTATTTAAGCTTTAGGCCCATAATAAAAATCTAATTTTGCCACTTGTGGTTATTTTATAAACGGACGGAAACCTAAAATGCTATGATTGAAATGTCAATGCGTAGTGTCAAATATTGCGCCTGACATTGATAGGAAGGAACAGGTTGATATTATGATAAATTCGGTGTTGTGTTCGGTGTTCGTTTTGTCGATTTGTCGCACTTTACGAAACAGAAAAATATTTATAAAACTGTTCCATTCTAATAATAATGCTACACTGACTTATTTATAAACATCGCTTGTGTTACAGCTGTAACGCTTACAGTAATAGTGAATTATTTTGTGATATTATTGCGTCGTGAGAATTAAACAACTTAAAGCTCCTCAGCAAGATTCAATTATTATTATTTTTTTATCATAATGTTCATTGATGAATGAAATCAATAACTCTTTGATTTCAATTCAATGACTTCATTTTCAATATGTGTACTTAATTGAATATAACTTCACTTTGTTGATAAGATATTTATCGTGTTTTGGTTACCGATTAGAGGTTTCGAGTGTGATAATCTTGTGTGAAAAATGTGGTGAATTTGTTAATAGATTATACTACTTACCAGCAAATTGATGTGAATAAGTTTTGTAAATATTTACAAAAATGCCTGGTAAAATAAAAGTGAAGGTGTTAGCTGGGCGTAATCTGCCGGTGATGGATAGAGCTGGTGACACGACCGATGCCTTTGTGGAGATCAAATTTGGAGGAATTACACACAAGACTGACGTTTGTCGAAAATCATTAAATCCACACTGGAGCAATTCTGAGTGGTACAGATTTGAGGTAAAATTCTATAATTGAAAATTTACTTATTATGTACCTACCTTGCCCTTTCTAATAGGAAAATCTTGTGAATAAAATCAGTTAATCATGGTCAAATATATCCCAAATCTATAAATATTCTATTTTGTTATGAACCTTATAAAAATGGGTCAAGGTTTAGTTTGTAAATAAAGAGCTATTTAATTATTTTTAAAGTTAATTCTTAAAAATTACTCTATGACTGTGTTATGATTGTATGAAGGTTACTACATTCCTCAGTACATAAGCACCATCCTATTGGCTAGTTCACAAAATGCCATATGTTCAGTAGGTATTTTTACCTAAGTGTCTGGCATCCGTCTGAGTATAATTTAGTTTGTTTATGTGTAGTTTTCTGGCAAGATCTGTGGACTTTCTTGTTTACATACAATTCAATTATGAGAATTTGGGTTTATTATTGTTCTTGAAGCATTGTGTTTTAAAAAGCTCTTCTGATGATACATTGTTTGAAAAATAACAGTTTTATTGATATTTGTTATTTATTTATTTATTTATTTATATTTTTATTTATTTATACAGAACCAACAGCACTTTCACATTATAAAATAATCTTAAAAATACAATTCCTACTGCCAATTACAGGTTCACCACTTTCAGATAAGTTACATAATAGAATAATGCTTGAAGTTGACTACAGCACGTTGTTAAAATTATTGATTTTCGAAGTGACAACTAATTTATTGATTGATTTAAATTGACAAAATGGGAATGAAATTTATCAGAATATAGTAAATTACACCAAATTTGAGAGAAAAAAAAAAATAAAAATAAAATAAAAATATGCATAGTACAACCTGCAGTATTAGTGTGTGTGTGTGTGTACGTGTGTGTATGTGTGTGTGAAAAGTAAGAAACTGTGATACGATTATATATTTGATTTATATTTATATCGACAGAATACACTAAAAAATAACCCCTTTATTTAAATGAACTGTTGTACCTTATGTATTTATCGTTTTTAAATGTTTAATTTAAGTTTTAACAAATTCGTAACCTTCTTTTTAAATGAGTGTTTAGATGAATGAAAAAGATCTAGAGTTTCAAATTGTTTATTATAAAGGCTCAACATTCTAGTTAGTACTGAATTTTTGGCGTAATTGCTACGGCTGATTGGAACGTGAAATAAAGGGCAATGCCTCGTACGTCGTGAAGGTGTTCTAAACTGCAAGGTAAGGGCTGTCAAATCCGAGCTGTCAATAGTATTATTGCAGATATCGTGCAAAAATGACATCTGTAGCAATACACGCCGATCTTTTAATGATAGTAAATTATGATTATCACATAATTCATCATATTTACACTTTTTTAAGTGAGTCCGATAGTTCAAAGCTTTTAAGAATTTCAATTGAATGAATTCCAAATCTTGTTCATGCGTAACATAGTGCGGACTCCAGACTACACAGCAGTATTCCAGTATGCTGCGGACGTAAGCGTAGTATAGGAGTTTAACGCATTCTGGATCAGAGAACGGCCTAGTGACCCGCAGAACGAAACCGAGGTTTTTGTAAGCCTTGGTTATGGATGCTGCAATATGCTGAGACATAGACATCTTCGAATCAAAAATTACACCAAGATCCTTAACCGTATCTGTAGATACTAAGGAATTGCCATCTAATGTGTAGTTTGAGGATATTATTTTCTTTTTTTGTGTAAAGGTGATTTTGTAACATTTGGATACATTGATGCCGATGCGATTGGCTTTATAATAATCACAAACTTTATCAAGATCACTCTGAAATTTGGTAGTATCATGGGCAGATTTAATGTTGGCGTAAATTTTGGTGTCATCTGCATACATCAAAAATTTTGAGTAGCTAAAGCATTGACTAATATCATACAGATATGCAGCGTATAAAAGGGGGGCCAATTTAGATCCCTGTGGGACACCTGATGGGACATCTACGAAGTCAGAACGATGACCAGCAACCACAACCGCCTGAGATCGATTGCGTAGATATGACTCCGTCCAACGAAGGAGATTACCACATATACCGAGCTCCATAAGCTTTCGTAACAATATTGAGTGATCCACACGATCAAACGCCTTCTCGAAATCTGTGTACACCGCATCGATCTGAAAGCCTTCGTCCATACCTCTAAGCACATCAGTCGCAAATAAAACGAGGTTTGTTACAGTTGAACGGCCTCGCACGAAACCGTGCTGCTCCGCAGGAATATTCCTTATAATAATTGGGTAAATAAATTGATGGACCACCGCCTCCATTAATTTGCCTAGAACATTAAGTTTTGAAATTGGTCTATAATTCTCAACCGCTGCTCTTGTGCCCTTTTTATGTATTGGTGTGATGTATGCTTTTTTCCATATCTCAGGAACGTAACCTTCTCGGAAACAACGGTTGAAAATCATAGCCACAGGAAATGCAAGTGATTCGGAGCATCTTACGAAAAAGTAGGGTGGTAACTCATCGCATCCAGCACCCTTGGAGCTGTCCAGGTTTTTTAATAAAGTATTTATGTCACGACAACTAACTACAATGTCAGAGATAACGTCATTGTTCAAAGTTGAGATTTCCTGAAATTCAGGATAACTGTTAGCTGGTTGACTAAAGTTAGCGCTAAAGTAACTATTAAAGGCATTACAGATGTCACGCTGATTACAAAATTTCAGGCCACCGTACCACATCTCATTGGGATAGTTTGAACTACCTTTTCTTTTTGACTTTACATAAGACCACAATAATTTGGGGGATGATTTAATTTTCTCTTCAGAAAATTTTATATATTTCGCGTGACAAACAGATTCTAATTTTTTAATCCTGGACCGTAATAACGCAAAAGACGTGTAATCCAGGGGATTATTGTATTTTTTCCAGAACCTATGATATTTTGCTTTTTCTTTAATCATCTTTATCAAGGTATTTGTATACCAGGGAGGGTAAGTGTAAGACTGAGAAATTAATTTTTGAGGTACGTGTTTATTTATTCCTTGTTGCAAAATGTCATAAAATTTTTCTATAGCTATTTCTAAATCCAACGAATTTATGAAAGTCCAGTCAGTATTCAGAAAGTACTTATTTAAAAGTGAGTAGTCAGCTTTATAAAATAATCTAACACTTCTATCTGTGCTTTTTATACACTTTAATAGAATGTCAGTTACGTTTATATAGATAGCTGGGTGGTAAGAATCCTCCGCAACAAGCGGGGAGTTCGACCTCATAATACTCAAAGGTGTATTGGAGAATATCAAGTCGAGTACATTATTATTTGAGTTAGGAACATTATTATATTGCAATAGATTATGATAATTAAATGAGTTAATCAATTCAGCAGCTGCTGATTGAATGTCTAATGAGCCTTTTTTGATGATTAATGGGAATCCCCCAGTCCAATTTATGATGGGCAGATTGAAGTCTCTTGCAACAATGTAATAATCATCGGGTCTAGTAACAAAAACGGATTTTAATAGATGCAAAAAATTATGAATTCGCATGCAGAGGGCTCGATTAGGAGGAATATAGCAACATATAACATTTAAATCTCGCGGTAAAGTGAGCGCGCGCGCAGGTATCGTTACGGCGATACATTCGATGTCAGGATGAGTCACGTCGGGTCGGAGCCTCGCGCCGAGGCGGGAGGCGCAAGCAACCATCACTCCCCCGCCGAGCGAGCCGCGGTCCGCACGGAACGCATCGTATCGGTCGGAGTTGCACAGTTCGGAATTAAGTATGCCGTCACACAGCCAGGTCTCAGTGATGATAGCTATGTCTAAGTCGCTTAGCAGTAGATTGTTGTAGAACATATTTGTTTTAGTGCGCAGACCCCGTACGTTTTGATATAAGATGTTTAAAGTGTTATTACCCATTGGTGTGAATATCTCCGGTCGATTCAAAAATATACTTATAACGGTGGTGTATGACAAGTACGAGTAGCGTAATTAGTTTGCGTGTTGATAGATTTAGAGTTGTGTTAAATATTATTGAAGTGATATTAAATTTAGTAGGTGCTAAACTAAAATAGGTCATAAAAGTTAGGTTATGTAGGTAATTGATATGTGTATTAAAATGTATTGTCAGGGAGCGTGGATTAAATTTGAGTATATATAAAAACGGTCTAGTAGAATATAATTTAGGGATAAAGCAGCTAAGCAGAATATAATTTAGGGTTATAGATCTTAGGTAATTGCATTTAAGTGTGTAAATTATGGTAGTGTAGTGATTGAGTGATAGTCGAGAATTATGTATCGTTATGTGTATAGAAATTTTGGAGTTGTAATGCAGTGAGTATGAGGTGTGTACTATGCAATGGCTATGAAATATGTTTTTTTATTAATCCTTTATACTATACAACTTTATACTATCCTTTATCCTAACAACTTTAACTATGCACTATGCAATAAATTGAAAAGTTATTCTATCAAAAACATAGGGGTGTAATGACAAAAATCTATTTTGAACACAACTCTTGAGTTGTGACATATCAAGTCATACTAATTTAATTATCCCATTCAAAGGGCAGGCAAATTAATTGCCCTTAATATTTCTTATTCTTAAACATGCATAGAGATATTAGTCAATCCAGATAGGAAGAATTTTATTCATAGTTTACTATTGCTGATACTTAAAACTAATTTTCCCTGACACAGCTCTCCCTGCTTACCCTATAGGATATTTAATTTATACATTAACATGAATAATGGTTTGTTGTAATGTGTATGAGTTTGTGTATTATTTAAATTAAGAAAAGCAATTGGTATCTCTATATTCTGCATCTTGACGTTGTTATCACTTGTATGCTCTTATATTGGATTGATTAAAGATTGTGGCCAACGAAAATGATAAAGGCTGTATAGAGTAATAGCAGTGCGTATTTTGTTATTACTTAATATTCTTTGTTAATTTATCATTTAAAACAAATTTAAATCTCATTATGAAGTAGAAATTTGTAAATTTACTGATGAACTTTAAGCTTTATGCAAGTTTTAGAAATCCATAACAGAGAAAATGCTAGAGGAATAGGTATTGGTTGACATTTAGATATGTATCCACTATGAGGTGATGCAAAAGACCATTGAGTAGTACCTATTTATGAGTTTATTCACACCATGGCTATACATTTGTAAACAAACTATTTTTTGCTTGATGGCTCTTATAAGATATTGTTTTTGTAGAACTACATCATGCCTGTTTCTTAAGAAGTTTAATAAGTTCATTTTCACCTAACCAAGGAACTAATGATTTCTCATTTTATTAATTTTGATGTTTCTAATAATTAGTATATTGCATCCTCTTGTTGTTTGTCCATTGTTTGTCATAGATTCTCTCTTGGCATATTTGCTACAGGGCAACATAATTTTTACAATGTCTTTTACTGCGATACACTATACCGTACAGGGCTGCAACTGCATAATGTGACAATAACATGTGTTGCAGTGGTAAGATAATAATAACTGGACAGCGCAAAGTAAACAAGCATATGTCCAACCTGGGTCTCACTGACACAATGCTTTGCAGATACTTTGTAAACTTTCTACAACTTCTGTGCCACTGCCCCGCAGCAAGCGCGCCACATGACAGCAGTAGTGATGCAGTAGAAGCTACTGAACCAATTGTGAGGTCGCGAGTTCGATTCTCACAAGGAACAAAAGAAAAGTTCCATGTCTGGGTGTTTAATAAACACTGTTTATCTATTATGTATTTATTTAAATTCTAGGTTCCCCTTAGTTCGCTACATGGTATCCCATATCACAAGCTATGCTTTCTTTATTTTATTATTATGAATTGGATCCAAAAGAGATCACGAGCATCGCCCTAAGGATTTTTTAAAATTTACTTGACTCTTTTAGAGTCTGCGGGGAGTTGTAGATGTGGACTCCCACATTAGATCTTTTAGACTGCTTAAATAGTCCCGTACCTCCCAAATAATAACGGACGTCACGTACGTCAGATCGCTACATTGTGACACAATATTTGTTACGGTGTTTTAGCCGCCTCGTTGCAGAATTTACGCACCGCCGCCGCACATGTCATTTCGGCTAATTCGGTGCATCTGTTTGTTTAGCTTTGTTGTTAGTTGGTGCTCCAAAAATGATGCGCAGTTGAGTTTTGGTCTCAACCTTTCACAGAAACTCTCATCCTTACTGTTTAATTTACAGAAATCAGCAAAAATAAGTAACATACATACACACATAACGTCACGCCTGTATCCCTTATCGGGTAGGCAGAACACCAGAGGTTACAAGACCATCTGATGTCACTTTTGCTTTTAAAATGCATAAAATATTCTTGTTGCTTTTAAAATGAATAAAATATCATAAAATGTTCTAGAGCTAAGCAAAGTTGTGGCTCGAGTAACCCCATCAGGCTTCGCCTGGCTAGCGACCATCCTTCGTATAAAATGGGCCGCCAAATATCACCGCTAAAGTTTTTCGAAGCGCCAGTAGCTTCATAACCGACCCCATCGCCATTTTCCTGTGATTAGAGAAATTGAGGTCAAAGGCAGGATTAATCGTCGATAAGAAAAAAAAAACAAAAAGTGCATTGACGTCTCTCTACCAATTGCACTACAATCTGCATAGATTACTATAAAACTCTGATAATTATATGGCAATACATCTCAAATAAAGAAAATACGCGTATCGTGGTAGAAGTCTGGGTCAGCGCTTGACCTTGAGACGTAGCGAACATTTTTTTGTAGTTATTCTAGTCGTGTCGATAATAATTTTTGTATCCAGCGTGGCTACGCTTGGCTCAGACGATAACAGTAAACGAGTGGCTGCGACAAACGATATGACGTGTTGTCTTCCCCGAATCGTAACTTCTGTAGTGTTAAGTCAATAACACCTATTGTGAAGTAACTGGAGCGGTTCCGCTTTAACTGAAGAATGGGCAACAGTATCCTTCTAATCATATTCTTATAATATTCTTTCAAACCCTAAATCTGTGTTTGATTTCATTATTTAATTGTGGAAATAACTATAAGACCTAATATTGTCTTCAGTTTTCGCGATTCATACTATTAAATAAAACACTTTTTAACCGGATCTATCGCGTTTATTTACATTTTAAATTTTGACTCGACGTCTCGGTGTCTTTGCAGACCCCGTCGCTCGTGAGCCGCGAGTCGCTCGTGACCACTTCAAAATTTAAAATGTAAATATACGCGATAAATCCGGTTAAAAAGTGTTTTATTTAAAACTATAAGACCTATTTAAAATGCTTGGAGACTTTGTATGAGCGGTTGCCGCTAATCTAGCCGGGGCCCGAAAGGGATCATATTAAAAGCAGGGGTCACTCGGATAGCCACTTTGTGAAGCACACGTTTGACGACCTCCATGGCATACAGGGTTGCCAACTTTTTTTTCTAGAAATAAAGTGTATTTGAGTCTGAAAAGAATATCAAACAGTATTTTGGAAAGATAAACAATATTCAATTTAGTTAATGTTCTAAAGACATATTTTTAGAGCTACTCACTCGAATTGTTAATTTAATTCTAGTATATAAAGTGTTTACCATTTTATGCTGAAAACAGTATTGTGTATACTTTATTTTTGTTCCACAGTAAAAAGTATCATTTGGTGAAAAACAGTATAATATTGATAAAAACAGTACGGTTGGCAAACCTAATGGCATAAGACGGTAGCACGTGAATCGTGAGGTCGTGGGTTCAATTCTCGGGAGCAAGAAAAAATGCTCGAGGTCTGGGTGTTTATCTGTGTATGCACCTATTTATATTCTAGATCCCATTAGTTCGCTACACGGCATCCCATATCACAAGCTTTGCTTAGTTTGAGGCCATGTACTTTTATTTATTTACTTATAATGGCATCATAGCAAGATTGCCAATTCGTAAGCTTATGCAGTATTTCGTTGCGTGCGATAGAACGTCATTCAACGAGTTTAAAAACGTCAACGGTGTGATTTGCGTAGGGAATTGAAGATGGCAGATTGCCATGGGCCGTCGTCATTCAGCTGTAGCGATTATGATGAATGTAAACTTGCAGGTAGACGAATCTGAGCTTCAAGATGAACCGCTCCAACTCCGTCTCATGGACCACGACACATATTCGGCTAATGACGCCATTGGCAAGGTTGTCATCAGTCTTGCTCCACTGCTGGCGAAGGAGGCGAATAATACTAAGACTGTAGCTCATGGTGGTAAGAATACTCTTTTTTTAAATTTAATAATAAGTATGTAACATAGTATGAAAGTCTGTCTACCTGTATGTTGTCAGGGCTAACTCTAAGTTTAACATCATGCCCTATACATTTCTTAGGTACGGGCTAAGTTATCACAGTTATTGTTACAGAAGTCGGTGAAAATATCGATTTCAAAAAGCAACTTCTGAAAATCGTATTTCATCCGAGCGAGATAATGTATAGTTTAGACTTGTAAAGAAGAGAAAAGGCCTTTTCAAAATTTGAAATGAATCAAATAATATTCTGTAACGTATACAAGATATTATCTAGCCAAAAGAGTAATATTCACGGTCCATACCGTCTCTGAACTCTCAAACTACTTTTTGTTAGGTAAGTGAATGTATAAAGATGATATTGCCATTGAAATGCTGCCTGTTTATATCTAAACTATTGGTGCAGACTTGATTTAATTTCTTAGAAACGATATCGGGATTTTCATTTCATGTGGATGATACTAGTAGTCTATTGAGTAACTTGAGAGGGTAAAATATTAAAATCCTTGCTGTGATTTCTAATACAAGTAAATGATTTGGAATTAACCGAACATAAGCTATTATTTCACATGTTGTTTTAATACATTTCATGAGTTGTCGGAAATCTGACAGGTCAGCTCTGAAGATTAGTCCTTAAAGTTATTGAAAACTTTTTTTATTATAATTAGATATTTTTTTTTTTCACTTGAATATTTACCTCTACAAGGATTCGAACCGGGACCTCTGGCATACCTATAAAGCAGCGTGTTTACCTCTATACACAAAGCCTAGAGACCAAGGATACATTCACTTCGTTTGATTTTGTCTTACTGACTGTATTTTGGCTTTTTTGCTGTCTAAGTTCGCGTTTGTCCTTAGTCCTAACTGATGATTAGTAAAAATGAGGTCGAAAAAGATAACAAGCGGACTTCAAATCAAATATACATGTATGTATATTCAACTAGCCACCGCGCGCGGTTTTACCCGCGTAACTTTTGATCCCGTGGGAATTTCGGGATAAAATATAGCCTATAACCTTCCTCAAGAGTTGGGCTATCAAATGCAAAAATAATTTTTCAAATCCCACTTGTAGTTTCTGAGATTAGCGCGTTCAAACAAACAAACAAACAAAAAAAAACAAACTCTTCAGCTTTATATGTATATGTATTAGTATAGATAGATTACCAACAATATTTTAAAGCATTTAACAAAATTGTTCTGACAAAGAAGAAAATATCAATTATCTACAATAAATTAAATCACATCAATATTATAATTTAGTGTATACTAAGTTAATAATCGAAATTAATAAACAAAATTATTAAATAATACACCTAAGGCAAAAGTTACATTTTACTATACACATAAATATTACTTCTTATAACTAATTTATTAAAATTTTAATCACAGGCAAAATCATTAAATAATACAATCACAGTACAGATATCTATAACAGTAATTCAAGTTCATACAAACGGACGAAACGCGAGCTATATCTACGCGGCTCGATCTCGGCATGCGGCCAGTCGCGAGTGTCTGCATTACGTTAATATGCGGATAATTTATACTTTTAATTTTAATACTTTATCTTCTCGTGCTTAGTCGAGGCGCATGTATTTTTCAGTCGCTAATTCATAAGACCGATTTGTTATTCAAACGTAAACATGGTTTTTTGACACAAAACGTATTTTTGTTGAATACTTCCTATTCAATTTTCAAAACTAAATGGAAGTAAACACAAAGTAGGCAAATGTAATTTAAACTCTGAAGGCGGGCAGCCCTATCACATGTGAACGGACCGCGGCACTGCAGGCATTTATTTCAAAGATGCAGCCGAGTTACTGTAGATATCTGTACTGTGATACAATATAACTTAAGGCACAACTATCAAATATTATTATACACATAAATATTATTACTCCTAAATTAGATGACTTAGGAAAGAACTCGCTCTTCATAAAGATTGCCGGAACACATCACGCTGTTGCGTGATATTTTATTTATCGGTACACTTTATATGAATCCCGAATACTCGGATTAATCATTTAGTTGCCTTTTACGAGACGCTTCCAGCAGTGCTATTCTCCTAAACAACAGCGTCGAATTCATGCGTCAGCCACGAGGGACGTCGTGAGTAAGAACTGTTATTCGTCGAACTGTTTGACAATTTTCTTTAGGTTTCTGCTAAATGTAACATCTCAATTCTCAATTCTTTATTGCTTTCATAATATACACAAATCATTAGGATACATTATGACCCTAATGGGTATTGCAATATTAGGAGAGAGGAAGCGTAAAGATGTTATAGTTAAATTAAATTTACTGTTTTCTTTCCATGCTGGACTGGAAGCGAAAGAAAAACATAAAATGTACCAGCTGCTTCTCTTCCTGGGCATACTGTAAAAGTCAGTTAAGTGACGGAGGTTTTATTGCCGCTTTTTTGCGGGCGATAGGCTGACCCCCTGTCACTGCAATGGCTTCTCTCCATCATAATAATACCTCCAAATTTGTCAAACGTGAAACCAGATGGTTGTATAGCCTCTGGTGTTCTGTCTACCCCATGAGGGATATAGGCGTGAAGTTATGTATGTATGTGTGTATTATGTAACATCTGTGAGTTCGACAACGAAATTTTTGCGATCTCGTTATTCGTTAACAGCGTTATTTAGTTACGCGAATTGCCCTGCTGGTGTAAGCTAAGCTAAGCTACGCAGGGTGTATTAAGCACTTACAAAAATATTGACCTAAAAACATGTGGTAGACTATGTATTTAATGGTGTTTTGGACAGGTGCTGTAATGTCAGGCTGGATTCCCGTGTTCGACACGATGCACGGCATCCGGGGAGAGCTGAATGTGATCGTCAAAGTGGAGCTGTTCTCCGACTTCAACAAGTATAAGACGTCCAGCTGTGGAGTCCAGTTCTTCCACTGTAAGTTTATTGATGAGTTAATAGGATTTGTGTTACAGTCACGTGTAGAAGGCAGTAGTATACTGTCGGTAATTTTAAAGTTCTCGGAAAGAAAATGGATAGAAGAAAGGCAAGCAAAAGACTGGTTTTCATATCGCTAAACGAAAATGTTTTACTTGTATAGACCCAAATACCAACTAGTTTATAGAAACACAACTTCCTAAGCTGGAATCGAATAGTCGGTCTCTGACGCCGCCGGCTTTTACTCAACTACTGCAGCGCGCTGTGGCAAAGAGATCAAGATGATATTCAAATATAATATAACTATAAAATATGTCACATTTGAATGACTGTGTGAGTGGACTATATACCTATATGAATATTTCACTGAATTTATCTTTTGTATTCGGATTATACCGCTGTTTTAAGCTATTGCATAGCTTCTATCGCGGGCCTTGAGCGTTGGGACCGAATCCAGAAATTCCGTAACGAAAAAACCTAACACCCCCCATTCCAACCGGCACAGCGGTGATACTTTGATTTCATAACTTTACACGCGGGCTTTAATAAACAATCAGCGCCATCTACTAGGAACTTGTGGAACTTCATATTAGATCAAACATTACTGCATTAATAAAATAAATAAATAATTATAATTGCATAAGTTGATAAAAAATGCTATGCAATAGCTTTACCGCGGCAGTCTCCGAGTGCCACACGTCTTTTTTTCATATACATTTTTTTGAGTGTTTCTGTGGTTCAGAAGTGTTAAGCCTTATAATTATCGGATTCATAGTAATGGTGCACCTTTCACAAGACTGTCAATCGGGTTTTTTTTCAAGTTTTGGACATTACACTCTAATTTTACGTCTCTCTAATGTCAAAATCAAAATGAGTTTGACATTGACCATCACAACTCCTTGTAATGAGCTGCACTGCATGGATACGAGCCTTTCCTCTGGGTGACGAGTAGTTTTGGGATATAATTTACCAAGCTGGCCCAGTGCTGGTTGGTGGATGTCAGAATTTTCAGGGTGTCGAAACGGCTTCTGACAAACCTTAACGACTACTGTATACAAGTACATATACAGCGTCCGGAAACGACTGCTTAACGTGCTCTCCGAAGCACGGATATCGCCTTGAGAAATGAATGGTCGGTGGTCACACATCCAAGTACCAACCGCGCCGAACGTTGCTTAATCTGCGATATAGTATGACATACACAGTATCCACGGCGCCACGACGACTTCCTGGAGTTTGACATTCCCTAATTTGACATTAGAATAACTTCAAATTAGATAATGTTATGTCGAATAGAGCCTATACTAAGGTATACTTAAAAAGCTTTAAAATTTCAGGTAAGCAGATCCCTCCTGGGTACAGAGCTACTGCCATCCATGGATTTGTCGAGGAGTTGGTGGTGAATGATGACCCTGAATACCAGTGGATAGACAAGATCAGGACGCCACGAGCTTCGAACGAGGCTCGGCAGGTTGCCTTTATTAAACTTAGTAATCAGGTATGGTGGCTATTATATTTTTACAAAAGTATATAAAAAGTAAATAAAACTACTTTTTAACCGGATTAATCGCGTATAATTTGGTTACTCTTCGGTTTTTAATGTCAGCTATGTGTTCTTTAACGCGGGTTGATACACTAAAAAAGATGTGTCTGCAGTTTGTGAGCAGGTTTGACTCTGTGAAAGTTCTATCTAGGGAGAAACATTACATACCTAGGATGATCAGAGAAGCCATTGAAATGAAAAAACACCCTAATTTCAACAGAGAAGATGGTTGGAAACTATCACCAGCATAGGACCCTATTCTCAAAGATATTAAATCAAACATCCAACAAACAGCACGACCTGAAACTGTCAGCTTATTTTGTGTTAACCCTGAACGCTTCGCTCGAAGACTGAGAAATAGATGGTGATGATGTATAACTTTTTCCACTATCAATCTGACGCCTGACACCTCAGTCGCTCGTGACCACGGGGTCTGAAAAGACACCGAAACGTCGAGTTAAAATGTAAAATATTTTAACTCGACGTAATTTACAAGCGATTAATCCCGTTAAAAAGTAGTTTTATTTAAATTTTTAACTGTGGAAACTTAAGACAATATTATATAAAAAGTAAGTTAAATTATAAATAAAAGTAACAAAATCCAACGCGTTATACTTACTCGAAAAAATCTTGAACGGATTTGAAAACGGTTTTCATCATTGGACGAGGTGCTCCATTATGGAAATTTATATATTATGTTTTATTTGTGATTAAACCTCAGTTTTATCACTATAAACTATTGCCGACTATAGTCGGAGCGGTGATTTTTGACGGCAAATTTTATATGAAGGTGTATAAATATATATGATTATGGAGTGGAAAAAAACGGATTTGATAGCGTATCTCTTGAGGTAGGTTAAAGCTTGATCGAAAAATTCTCAAGAAACTTAACAGTCACGGGGTCTGTAAATTACACGCGATTGATTCGGTTTCATAGTGTTATTTCAGATTATGCATACATACATAACTTCACGCCTGTATCCCTTACGGGGTAGGCAGAACACTAGAAGCTATGAAACCATCTGAGGTCTCGTTTGACAAATTTAGAGTTATTATAATGATGGACAGAGACTATTGCAGTGACAGGGGGTTAGCCTATCGCCCGAAAAACTGTCAATAAAACCTCTGTCCCTTAACTGACTTTTACCGTATGCCCGGGAAGAGAAGCAGCTGGCACATTCTATGTTTTTCTTTCACGCCCAGTCCAGCATGATTTTCAGATTATGAATCGTGAAAAATTAAGACAATGCACTTATAAAGGTATCACGACTCTGCCAGTAACTTGAAAAAATCTATAAAAATATGCACCTATACAAATTCCATATTGCAATAGATATCTACACTCTTATAGGTAGATTCATATAGTACGAATCCCGATGAAATGCATAGTGATTTACAGCCTGTTTTTTGGCAAAGTCTTCACTGGACCGAATGACGTACATTCCTCATGTTGCAATGAAACTCGGCGACGTTTGATGTGTAGTTATCTATTATTTATGAGGCTTAAATGTATACGCAAGTGGTAATTGAACGTTGAAGATATTTTCGAATTTGAAAGAGTTAATTGCAGAAATAAACGAACTGTTGTATTCCTACTGTTTATGAGGTAATGGGTATGGATAAATTTATTGCAGCACTACGTGTATTCTGCGGTTTTACCCGCGTTTATCCCAATGTGTGAGAATATTAGGATAAAATAAGATGTATCCTCTGTAACATTCCAGGCTATCGTAAATATACCTATAAAGGGTGATTGGTGGGTCACTTTTGAAATTCGAGGACGTGATAGTTTGAGATTATGCATGAAGAGAAAAATATAATAAAAAAAGAAATATAAATTATTTACTGAGTAAACTTAACCGAAATTAAAGAATTGATTACGCAACGCATGGTTACACTAGCGTTGGCAGCGAACCGCGAGCCAGGTCACGTGCCGCGATTGACTGCCGCGATTGACTCATGCGTACATAGTAACAAAACTTTATTTGTTTATAGAAAATTGTAGTAGAAAAATTAAGTAACTATTTTTATTACATAATTATGACCAAAACCGAGTACATGGTGCCCCCTTTAGTATCTAAAATTTGTCACCAGTCACCCTGTATAAGATTACTCCCGAAAACAATATTTTTTAATATGAAAAAGGATTTGATTAATGTTGCGGTCAAAGCAAATACCTATAACTTTTCGCGAAACAATACAGTATTAGGTGATGAGTCGGTTTTAAAATCTATACCGTTGCGAAGATTAAGGAATTTCATTTTTCCTATCACAAACATTTTTTCATACTTGACTTATAATTTCAAAGAAACAAACAAACTCTTCAGCTCTATTATAGTAAAGATTTTTTAAGTATAGTGATGTTATACCCTTAATATTTGTTCTAGGTACAAAGGCTAGTCGGTCTAAAAGCGGCCGAATTAGGGGCGAACGCTGTTGTGGGCTACCAACAAGACTTCGATTTGGAAGGAGAAGCCGGAGTCGTAGCTAGAGCGATTGGTACGTTTTTATTACTACTTCATTAAATTGAAAATTAAAAGAAAAATGAAAGGCTGTCCCTTTTTTTGTAAAAATATACATTAATATGCCATCTAATGATATCACACTCACCATCATCATCACAACTCTCTGTGATGAGCCCACTATAGGGCATGAGTCTCTCCCCTGGGTGACGAGGAGGTATAGGCCATAATCCACTAAGCTGGCCCAGTGCTCGGTGGTGGATGTCAAAATTTTCTGGGCACCTAAGTGGCTTCTGACAAACCCTAACGACTAATGTATACAAGTATACAGCACCCGGGACCGACTGCATAACGTGCCCTCCGAAGCACGGAAGTCGTCGTGAGAAATGAATGGTCGGCGGACACCCATCCAAGCACCGACCGCACCAAATTTTGCTTAATCTGCGATATCATATGATACACACAGTAACCATATCACACTGCTATTTAGTAATTATGACCTTATTTCTTGCTATATGTTGGTAAGTAGTGTTTACCTGTAATCGTTTTTACACAGTCTTCCAATAACACGCCTTACGTACGACATAAACAAATAAAATAAATTATCTCATGTCGCCATACATACCCAATGTGTAGCCGAAAAGCTTGTTTTGTGTACGATGTCGAAATGTTGGTTAACCTTAAAAAATGATTAATTAAAGAATGCTGTACATACATATTAGGCGATATAATTCGCGATGTATGGTAATTATTGTCGTTGCAATGCAGTTTGGATGTAAGCCAAACGATGCGATCGGCAGATTGTTAATAACATATGTCCGGTTGCTTTTAGGAGAATGTTTGAAATATATGTTGAATACAATTTGGAGTTGTTTAGATAAATTGTGCACTAAAAGTCCTACAAAGGACTAAAAGTCCTTTTAGTTTATTTTCATCTAAGTAATTTTACACTAATTTAATAAAAAAACTGTTTAGTCTCAAGTTTAACGATTCATAATTAAAAACAAAATACTTTTTAACCGGATTCGTCGCGTATAATTTATATATTACATTTTAACTTGAGGTTTCGGTGTCTTTGTTGCGAAAAAATTTTTTAAAGCTACTACTGATGGTTAAAAACTGTTTTATTTTTAATCATGTTAGCTTTAGCCCCCTTTTCATATAAAGTGTAGACAAGTTAAAATTAGTAGAATATATCAACAGCCCTAGAAAAAGTGACAAAGCCATTGGACACTTTAGTAATTTTTTTTTGTTTAATATTGTTCAATAGCCTTATCACTTATTGCGACACTTTTTCTATCTACTACTCGTAGATCGCTTCGTGTTATCTTGGAGCAGAACCCTAGATTGATTGATTGCTAGTAGATTTTTATTTCGCCATCATAAAATATTATATACTTTATCTGTTCTTTCAGGTACGGCGGTCAGTATAACTCCACTGCCGACACCAAGTCAGCCTATTAACATACCGCCTTGTACACAACAGTAAGTTTTATAAAAAATATACTGCTAAAAATAATAAAAATGGATTTTTATATATTTTTAAGTCGACCACTTTGGCGATGGGGTAAACTCAGCCTTAGACGCCAGTGGTGCGGGTTCGATTCCCGCACGGAACAAGAAAAAGAATGTTTCGTGCCTGGGTGTTTATTTATTTATGTATTTATATTCTAGGTTCCCCCCTATTTCGCTATATATGGTATCCCATAACACAAGCAATGCTTACTTTGAGGCCATGTAGTTGGTGTGATTGTCTGGGGATTTTATTTATTTATTCAGAATATTCTCATTATAGTGGAATTGATTTCAAAGAATATTCGCGAAAGTTCAAAATTGACAATCTTAGTGACGTTGCCGTAATGAAATTGTTCGATCCTCCATTCGATTGCTTTGACATATCGAATCAGTTGGTGAAAAAATGTATTCAGACTTACGATTACAAGATGGCCGCTGAAATACATCAATTCAATGTCGATTCAGTAGTTTCAATCCCTATCAACTGAACGTTCCGTTTCTTTGAATCTGTCAATTTAAGATGAATATTTTTTATGGCATTTACTTAATTTATTTACAGTTAATAAAAACAATTACAGTTTATTAATAGCCTTATTTATATTTTTTGAATAATCAATTTAATTTTTTTGTCGCCCTAATTAATTTATTAGGTGTAAGTAGTTTGCGCGTAATGGAAAATGAGAACTGTTATGAAAACCATTTGAAAACAATTCAACTATAGTTATGGGGTATATTTTGGCGTGTTTTGTAAAGAAGAGCCATTTCCGTCCTAAACCCTTGTGGTGTTATCTTCGGTCTCATTTTCTCCTATCATCGGCTGAGATTGAGGTCCATCGTGAGTTTATCACGTATCAAAAAATAATTTCTGTCTGCGTTGGTAGAACGGTCCTTATTCCACTGTCATACAGCTTTGCTGTGTTCCGTATAGAAGGGCAGGTTATGCAGTGTTCTTACTGGTACCGAGACTTAATATTAAACTTGCCGTGTAGGGTCGGTTTATAATAGCCCTACCGGCCCTGGATAAACGTATCGTAAAAGGCGACTAATCCGAGTGACACCCGCTTGGTGGTTAAATCCCATCAGGGTCCGACTGGCTGGCGACCACATCATCATCATCTTCATCTCAGCCCGCGCTAGTCCACTGCTGGACGTAGGCCTATATATATTTATATATATTATATTATACCACCCTGCATATAAAATCTGCCGCCGATTATTACCGCTCCGGTTATGTGTTCCGACAATATTTTATGAAGCGCCAGTTCTCTCCTAGGCCCGTGTGCTTTCGTCTTCGACCTCATCTTCACTGAACATCAGTTGAGATTGAGGTCAAACGCGGGCTTAGTCTTCAAAAAAAGAAAAAAAATACCTAAAGCGTTTTGTCCAAAGACTAAGTTACGTTATATTAGGTAAGCCACATTATTGTTGTTCCCTTTAACGTAAATAACGGCTGACTCGTATAAATAGATCCTTAAGTAAAATCACCAAGGTAGGCTTGCTTCTAATATAAAACAGTCGATGTTGCCTTTAGACCTTAAACAAATGTATATAATTAAAATATATTCTAATGAAAATATGTTTGCATGGTTTGTCGTGTTTGCTTTGATCATTTATTTCATCAATTACCAAAAATAGACAGTTAAAAAAGTATTTGGACATTTTGGCGATAGACGGCGAAAGTATTACGGATATGAATGAATATTTTCAAAACCATCAAGCAGAGCTGCAGAAGTTGCTGAATGTTTTGAACCCAAGGGCTTCATCACTCTTTGATGAAGACAACAACGAAGATAATGATGATGAAGGAGGTGATTTCACGAGAACATCTAGTACCAAAACGTATCACGGAAACATGTCTATTTATCAAGACGATTACATGACTCATAAAAGCATGAAGCACTTGAGTAAAGACCAGGGTGATCTGAATAAACTGCTCAGCAAAAACGACGACGATTCAGATTCTTCAGGACCTATGAGCACAATAAAGAAAATTAAAACGAACTTTTTAACAAAAAGATTTTCGAGTATCCGTTCTCGCTCACGATCAGACAAAAGCGACGATCAAATATCAATCAAATCAAATTCGTCGGACACGTCACGTATTTCTTTAATCGAAATAAAAAACGAGTTTAAAAAACTAAGGCGTCTAAAGAAACCTAAAATACGTAAAGCGTTTGTTAATATCGCCGATGAAGGTGTAGGTATGGCGTCGGTTTTAGCAAGATCGGTCATTCATGCCCATACAAGTTTAGCTTGCATCGCTGAAACACAAGATTCAGAGCCTTCACCCAATTCAACTTTAAGGCGTGCTAGCGAATCGGAACCAATGTTAAACATGTCTGACGAGGAAAAACTTAAAAATGAAGCGAAGAAGGAATCTCCGCTAGCTGCCAAAGAATCTAATGTAGACGTTCAAAAGAAAGTCCCTGAAATAAACATCAAATCTACATCAATGAAAAATTTAAATGTTGAAGAAGAATGCGCCCAAAAGATACTACCCGGCTCTTGTCCATCTTCACCCTTACCTTGCAGATCTGATAATTTATTAAAAGCTAGAGACGTTGAATATTTTGGGTCAGTGTCCTCAGCTTTATCTGGTGAAAGTTCAGAAATTTATACAAGTTCGGATGATGACGAGGAAAGCTTAAAAACTGACACAGATCCGATCGAAACGGTCAGCGCTGTTGTTCAGACAGTATTAAGTAATGATGTGAATCCGCAAATTGTTGCTAAAATGGAAAGAAAACTTAGTATATTTGATGGGGGAAATACCAGCAGCAGTAATAGAGAGCATTCGGAAAAAAGTGATGTCAAAGAAAAATCACCTGAGTCAACTAGCACTGAAGAAATTGAACAAGATAGACCCAAAAAAGATAAAATTTCAGCTGTGGGAAAGGAGGTATTCATCCCTACTAAATCTCATCATAGTCTCCATTTTAAATTCCACAATCCATTTTCGCATAAAAAAGTTTCAAAGAGCTTAAGTGCTCCGTCATCTCCAGTTGAAAAGTCTGGCTTTGTGTATCGTTCATCGTGCCGCATCAAAAGGCAACTCTCTAAAATATCCAAAAGTAATATGATGAAAAGTTTGTCCCATTACTCTTTGATACCAAAGAAGAAACATCTTGAGACAAAAAAAGCAGTTTCCGAATCTAATTCTTCTTCCGACGTCCCCTCTAAGGCGCCAAGCCATGAAACTGTGCTAGGAACACCATTTATGTCTTACACGGATTTGCTAAGTCTTGATAAAGAATATGATACGAATAAAATTATTCAGAGACCGGATGATTTAGAGTACTCAGACGTAAAGATGTATATTGGTTCTGAACCGGCTTCAAGAGCTTCCTTTAGTGGCCCTTCCTCGCTTTATGAAGAGAGGCATAGCCAAGAGCGTAAACGTAAGAAAGAAAAGCCTGCTTTAAAACCTACAGGTTTAGTGCACACAGCCATGGAAACTATTTTGATGGATAAAGTACAGTCATTGCTGGTTCCCACAAGTCCGGATGGAACTGGCGCCGCGACAGAAAAAAAGTTTTTCCATGATGTATCAAGAAAATTGGAGAAATTTGAAGAATCTAAATCCAGAATTTGTGAGACTCCAAAAAGTAGTAGCTCTATAAAAACTGAATCCTCTCATGAGGAAACTATGAAGCGTCACGAATCGGAACTGAAATCGAGTGGGTTGATCCAAACAGCGATGAAAACGATTTTACTTGACAAGATGGATTCCATTCTTGCTCCTTTACCTTCGAAGACTGAACCGGAAGAGCAGAAATTGTTTGATGATGTTAGCAAAAAACTCGAAGATGATGTGTCAAGAAAATTGGAAAATTTTGAACAATCTAAATCCAGAATTTGTGAGACTCCGAAAAGTAGTACCTCAATTAAAACTGAAGATTCTCAGGAGAAAAGTATGAAACGTAACGAATCGGAACTAAAACCGAGTGGGTTGATCCAAACAGCGATGAAAACAATTTTACTTGACAAGATGGATTCCATTCTTGCTCCTATACCTGCAAAGACTGAACCGGAAGAGCAGAAATTTTTCGATGATGTTAGCAAAAAACTCGAAGATGACACATCAAGAAAATTGGAAAAATTCGAACAATCTAAATCCAGAATTTGCGAGACTCCAAAAAGTAGTACCTCAATTAAAACTGAAGATTCTCACGAGGAAAGCGTTCAACGTAGCGAATCGGAACTGAAACCGAGTGGGTTAATCCAAACAGCCATGAAAACCATTTTACTTGACAAGATGGATTCCATTCTTGCTCCTTTACCTTCCAGGACTGAACCAGAAGAGCAGAAATTTTTCGATGACGTTAGCAAAAAACTCGAAGATTTGGACGTTAAAAATAAAACTGAAGACTTAAAAGCAAGTAAAGTAAATCTCGATACGAAATATTTAGAAGATATTGACAAACTAGCCAAAGAAGACAGTCCAGTATCGGACGAAGAAACACAGCCAATATCGCGCAAAATGTCCAAAGAGCTTATTAGCACAATCACGCCATGTAAAACACGTAGCACGCCAGTTTTGCAACATTTCCATCCAATACTTAGCGGTCCCAATCTAGAGACTATTCCATCTCTGCCAGAAAGTCACGCCGAGAGTTTGGACATAGATGGCGTTGAGCGTAGTTGTGATCCCGAGTGTGAGCCTAACTTGCCCAGTGTGTGTGATAACTCGCATGCAGCGTGCGATGTTGACAGGAGCGAGAAAGAGAGAAATGACAAGGAGAAGGAGAGAGACAAAGGATCGCCGAGGCATGCGAGGCACGAGTCGTATGGCGCCAAGGATCTGGGCGCCACTCCAGTACAGAATCCGTCCCTGAATTCGTCGTCGACGCCTGTGGGTATTCACAGGAGGTCTTCGGATTCAGATCTTAGTGTTACTCCTAAAGGTTAGTTTTTCTTTGATTGTTTAGTAAAAATACTTTACTTACGGCCGCTTAGGGTCATCACGAATTAGGGTATAAGAATGTATTAAAGGCTACTTATTAAACATGGTGCTTAATACTCCCCTGTAATGATCGTTTTACTACCTTTAACTTCGGACTACGTTTAATATTGTGCTGCCAAATAACACCGCGCTGGCAGTGACGTGTTTCTTTTACGTTTAATGAAGAAATTAAGAAAGTTATCCTTTTTAGAACCATATGCTTCCATCTTTCATCTCATCTTCACTTACCATCAGGATAAGCTGAGGTTAAGTCACTAATATAAATAAAACTTAAATTTACTTCCATGCTGGACTGGAAGCGAAAGAAAAACATATAATGTACCAGCTGCTTCTCTTCCCGGGCAAACTGTAAAAGTCAGTTAAAGGGACAGAGGTTTTATTGCTGTTTGTGTGGGCGATAGGCTGACACCCTGTCACTGCAATAGTAATAGTCTCTACCCATCATTATAATACCTCCAAAGTCAAACGCGACATCAGATGGTTTTATAACATCTAAAATTCTGCCTACCTCATAAGGGATAAAGGCGTGAAGTTATGTATGTATGTACATAATATCGTCGTCTAATTGACATTATATAATTGACACGCCATAGAAACTATTCTTAATAATGTCATTAGTGTTGGTAGTATTTTAGTTTTTTTGCTAAGTCCTTTGTTATTAAATATTTTTCTATAGTGATGTTGTTATTTCAGGAGGATCATTGAATACGTCTATCGGAAACACCGGAAGCGGGGGTGGCGCCATCTTGAGACCGTCCATGAATAGCAACAATTTAGACATGTTGGAGTATCCGTTTTTGACTATGACGGAATATCCACCTGGCTTCATTGTGCATATAGGCGAGTATTATGTAATATTTATGTAAATAATAAGTACGGTGTAACTATTGTAGTGCAGAATTGATGAAATTGTGTTCTTGTAAAATTAATAAAAAAAAAACCCTAGACAATCACACCAACTACATGGCCCCAAAGTAAGCATAGCTTGTGTTATGGGATACCATGTAGCGAACTAGGGGGAACTGGGTGTTTCTCTCTCTGGGTGTTTCTGTGATCTGTTTATGTGATAAATAGATGTGACATAAATAGATCACAGAAACACCCAGAGACGGAAAAAATTTTTTTTTGTTCCGTGCTGGAATCGAACCCGCAACCACTGGCGTCTGAGGCAGACAGGTTTACCCCATCGCCAAAGTGGTCGTCGGTAATATACTTTGCCGCTGCAAAGATAGCGGTGCAGCCCAGGTCTCTATCAAATAATGGGCTTTTTTTAGTCATTAAAAGCAAAACATTTATCCATAAAGGTCATTTTATTAACGTTTTGAAAATATAGCAGCACAAACGCTTAAAATTCCTAGCGGTCATAAAATTGTAGCCATGGGTTTTTTTTTTTTTCTTGCGAACCTCTGCAGGTTATTGCATGATTTCTATTTCCAACAACAACACAACACTCACCCTACAACACTCACCCTATATATATTATTCATATTTATTTAAGTTTATTTTATATTATATTGTAAATTTATATTTTATACTATTAATTATGTAATGTATACGATTAACGTTTTACCGTCTAAATACTCTGCCCAAAGATATCTGTTTATTTTTTCGTTTATGTTATTTCTTTTTTTAAATTTAATTCTAAATTGATTTCTTTTTATTAGTTGCCTGGTAGAAATCGCTTGTAGCGATAAGGCTGCCTCATTGTCAATATCTTTATTATTTATAGTACCTAATTGTAAAAGTGTAATTTATTTGGCAATAAAGAGTATTTATTGTTCTATTTCCATTACTATATTACTATTTTTTTTACATATTTTTCTATCTTTGTTCGAGTAGGTGGCACTGTCTGCGCGCGGTCCGTGAAGCTAGTAGAAAGCGAGGGCGGCGGCGGCGGCGGCGCGGCGTGGTGGGCCGAACTGAGAACTGAACTGAGGGCCCACGCGAGAGCTTTGCGATGTAACGCTGTACTGGCGTATACGGACACCGCGCATATGTGGCCGCAGTGAGTGAACATAGAATAAGGGAAATTTTAATAAAACCTTCATAGTTTTCGGGAAGAAATCGCTTGGAGCGATAAGGCCGCCGCCACATTGTCCAAATAAAGGCAGGCGAATTATGACCTGTCAACTGATTGAAGTGATTGATAGCCGAAAGACGCGTCTTAGTTTCAAATATATCGCAAAAAAACTTAGATTTTTTACTGATTTTAAAGCAATTAAAACTGTGATCAGACAGTCCATGGAAAAAAAGAAAATAAATTTTAAATATTTTCGAGAAATATTGTTTTTGATCGCAGCCAATCTATTGTTTTAAGTTTTACAGAAATCTACCCTATGAAGGGCCGAAACTAAAAATGATATTAGAGCAAAGATCATGTAAAAATAAAAATGTTACTGTGTCAGTAAATACATACTTTTTTCATCGTAATTAAACATTAAAGCTGAACGTAGCTATAAGATATGAGATGCGGGTTCTGTCACTCACATAGATCAATCAGACCTCAACGTCAGATTTGATTGATATGTATTTTCTTGCAGTCCTTTGTGTGCTTTGTTTATTATGTTAATTCTTTTTACATTGCAGTAGGCTTATTATAAAGCAAGGATTGAGCTAATGTCCTGATATTTGATACTATCCAGCTGCGAAACTAACACAATTGTTAGTTTTATAAGTCTGAGTCTGAATTGACGTCTGACATTGACGGGTAGGGTCTATGTATTTATATTATGAAATAAATTTTATTTCAGCATCGAATTCAAAAATATTGATAATATATTTAGATATTTAATACAACGAACAACCGTTTGAAGCACCAACGAATACAAGAAGGGGTCAATAAAAGAATTTAAGTGACAGTTTTTGAATGTATGGACGGTGACCAATATTCTTTGTGTTTTTTTGTTTTATCTTTCATTTAGCTAATTAATTGTTTTGTTGGTAATAAAGCGTAAATAAACAAATTTTAAACGCGATCTTAAGGGTGATATTGATACGTTTTACAAAATCGTTGAAGACCCATACAAGACAATCATGTTATCAAAATAAACTGCAAAATACCTTCTATTTTTTTAAACGCGCCAAAAGGGGCCAATCGCAATGGATTAGCTCTATTCAGCCAGCCGATATCAATACTTTTTTTTTTACGTACGTATTATTCGTTTCTATCCTACTTGTTCCAAATTTAAAAATGACTGCTGCTAACTCTGATTTAAAAATTAAAAAAAAAGTGATTTGGCGGTAACTTTGTTAATTTTGCTTGACAATAAAATAATATTATTCAGTCCCAAGTTAAACAAACAAATATAAAGTTGCCCAACAAAACTCTTAATCTTACGTTTAATAATGGCTCAAGCATAACTTTTAATTTCAATATTTAAACTTCTATTTTAACTGTTTGATATGAGTTTCTTTTATCTACTATTCCTATAGGTAATATTTTATTTATTTTCTTTTATTTTCATCGGACAACAAACGGAGTTACATAGCTAAATACAAAATATGTGTTATAAATAACAGAGCACCATTGAAATGTTGTCGCCTATTACTCTTACATGCTTGTTACAGTTTTAATCTTATTTAACAATTCAGACAGAAAAATGAGAAAAAAAAGAGAAAAAACATTTAAAAAATACAAAAGTACACAAAATCTATTGATTACCTGACGGAATCGAACCAATGCCTTGTTAATATATTTTTTAAAAAGATAGGTTTTGAATGGAATATATCCAAGTCACGAATGTCACCAAGGTTATTAATGAAGTTTGCAGATCTAATAAAATGAGAATTTTTCCTATAGTTTGTAGTGCAAGGCTGCACATGTGAATAAATTGAATATTTGAAAGAAAAGCAAATTATGCACCTCGCCTTAAGTTATTTATATTGCCCTCGTTCGTGCCTGTTAGATTAGAGGCAAATCAGGTACTCGGTGCAATAATAAATTACTTTGTGCTCGATGCAGTAATCTACTATTATGATAATAAAGTATTATTGTATTTTTGTATGGTATGTGTATGTTAACAGAGAAGACGTGTGCATATTGTCGGCGTCGGGCACAGCGGCCGTCATCAACTTAGATTGCGATTTCAGCGCCGATGCGGACGGATTTAGTGGTAAGTAACAATAATAACTTGTGTTTAAAAACCATGACGAATATACAAAAGCATGCTTTCGCTAACGAGTGTAAGACCGTGTTACAGTTATTCGTGGCCACCTCAAAAACTAGACAGGAAAATGTATAAAACAAGAGTCTACATAACCACGTAGTTAAGAAAACATAGTAAATATTTTTAACACTCACACAACGATACCTAGCCCAAATGAAGTTTCTTAAAGAACTTGTGTTATGGATACTAGATAACTGATATACTTAAGAAATATATAAACATAAATATTGAATAAATACATATTTTTTTTAGAATAAACTTAAATAAACATATCAATATCTATGACTTGACGACTAATATCTGTGTTCATCACACAAATATCCGCCGCCGCCGGGATTCGAACCCAGGACCTCTGGCATGGAAGGCAATGTATGTTACCACTACACCAGCCGGTCGTTAATATAATAAATATTTATGTGAGTGGATGTAGTGTGTATGAGAAAGAGAAATGTCTGATACTAATAATAAAAAATACCATTAAAAACATTTTAAAAATTCAGGAAAGTTTTGAGCCAGTGAAAGAAAAAAGCATGGAAGAGTAACTAGTGCTCGATATGGCCCAACGAAAATGATGTTTTATGTTGTTGATTCGGATAATTTTAAGTCAAACACATTTGTGCGCTCTGTTTGCAAAATTAAAAAAAAGCTTAGTATGTTTAAATGCCTGTCAAATGTAGTACAAATTACGCCCACAAAAATACTTAAATTTATTTACTAAAAATTAGTACTTGTGAACCAAAATTTGTCATCCTATTTTACAATATAACATGACCCATATACGGTAAGTAACGTAAGTAAAATAAAAAACTTAATATCACAAATCATATTGTTTTCTCGAAAAAAATGTATTTTAGGGTAGATCCCAAAGATCTTAGGCACGCATATACGTATATGCGTAAGTACCTTTTTGGATGTTATCTATTTTAATTTTCTTAAATATATCAATCTGACAGTACCTATTCGTGCAAAGTTTCACTTAAGTTAATCATTGTATTTTTAAGATACTTTTTAAGTTTGCAAGTTCTGTGATAAACTAGTCATATTACCATCAAGTCATACAAACATCTTAATATCTGTAACTTATCGCTAGCTCTGACCGTTGTATATTTGTTTCTACCTAGGCTCGAAGAACGCAATCGAAGAAGAGAAGCCGCCTTGTTCACCGTGTTCGACGGTACACGTGCCGTACTCGCCGGGAACCGAACCTTACCGCGCCGAGCTCTCCCTTTGTAACACGTGCCGGTAAGTCAAAACTATGGAATAATTTTCATCATAATAATAAATAATTTGAATGTATCTAGACAAAGTTATCTAAACGCCATTCAGCGTAAAATATCAAAATGTCATTCCATATCTTAACGTAATTATTAAGCTGTTTAAATTCTTTGAAAAAAGTTTATTCGTATACTTTTCGTAAACATTTTTTAATAGTTTCGTATTAACGGTAGGCATTTATAGTATACGTGGTTTCATTTACTGCTTCTCGCTTGTATCACCGTTATATAACGCTTTGAAGAATTGTAAACTAGACGCAATTTCATTTTAACTTTTATAACGTTTAATAGGAGCTTATTGCCCTCCAAAGCGTTAGGCCGTATTCAGAAAGAAAGCTGGAAACTTATAAGCGCTTACCAGCGCGGGGAAAATATATGAACGCGCGCCGATAAGCACTGACCGGTGCCGACAAATTCCGACAAGCTTCAACACGCGCTGGCCAGCGCTGGGAAATCATCGTCCGATGAGTCCGACATTTTGCTTGGTCTGCCTCAACCTGCTTCCTTTGTGTAGAACGGACCAGGAAGCGCTGTCAAGCGCCGTAAGCGCTTATAAGTTTCCAGCTTTCTTTCTGTATACGGCCTTAAGATCTTGTAATTCCTTTACTTTTCATGAATATAGTTTTAAGCACGATATTTTGAAAAACATTAAACTTATAATTTGACGACCACTTTGGCGATGTGGTAAACCTATCTGCCTGAGACGCCAGTAATTGCGGGTCCATTTCCCGCACGGAACAAGAAAAAAAAATGTTCCGTCTCTGGGTATCTATCTATTTATGTATTTATATTTTAGGTTCCCCCCTAGTTCGCTACATGGTATCCTATAACACAAGCTATGCTTACTTTGGGACCATGTAGTTGGTGTGATTGTCTGGGGATTTTATTTATTTATTTTTATATTATTATTCAAAGGCTGCCTAGAAAGATCGCCTTGTGTTCATTTAGCAATCAATTTAGCTTTAGACATAGTTATGGAAGAAAAGTCTCTAAAAATAATAACAAATACATATTTAAAAAGTCATTTAGTTCTCAAGCCAATTTCTACTTAATGTTAGCTAAACAACAAAGTATATTTTTGTTACAGGAGAGCGCGGGTTCCAGCAGTATTGCTCGCGACTTGCGCTAAACCACCGTGGCTCGCGTCGTATGGCAAGTCTGTGCTGCTTACTGCTGTTGGTGAGTATTACTTATTGGTGTAGTATGGAGGTAGATTTGTGAATTTTATGTTAAAATAAACGTGGAAAAATGCTAGACATTAACATTGTATTACATCAAAAGTCGTGTAGATCTTTGGGAAGGACGTTTGACTTTTCATTATAATAGTATAACAAATTAAGTTTCTTAAAGAACTTGTATTATTTATAATAGATAGCAGATAAATAAAGAACAGTGGCAGCGGGCCATACATGATTTAAGTTGATGTTATTTTGTGGCGTTTAACAACAAAAACATATTAGACTATTCGGAATTCATTCCTGAGTAACTCAGTGCAAAATATACTCGTAGACGAGCGTTATACGAAAAGATATTTCATTTTGAATATTATATGTTTTGCATGTCTGTGGCACTTACAATTAAATTTTTTGATGAATTTTATTAATTTTAAAAACGTTACACACTTCAAACCAATGTGTTGAACATTCGTAGAAGAATAAGTTATTTAGATAAGCGATGATAAGATTTCTAAACGCTAATTTTTCACGTAACTAAGGATCCTTTTGTTCTTTAATGAACATATAAACATGCATATTGGATATATTTTTAGAAATAAATGTATAAAAATCCATGATATGATTGCTGTTATCAGTATTCAACACACCAAAGTCTAACGCCACCGGGCTTTGAACCCAGGACCTCTGGCATTGGAGGCAATGTTTGTTACAACTTGGTAACAACTAAACCAGCCAGCCGTCAATTGATGACGTGTAGCGGTGGTAAAATTTCGGCGAATGAAGATCATGATAATCCTCCTCTAAAATTAACAAATCCTTCAATTTTGGTTGCCTAGTCTCTTTTTGTGAGAAGGTGCAATAAACATAAATCCGTCCTTACTACAAATAATTTTTTAATACAGTTGCTCAAAAAGTGGCGTATTGCAGGGACGTTTAGCGTTCGGGATGTGGGCTATTACACACTTGTGCTTTTTCTTTACCTTTTCCGCAATCGTGCGTTCTCTTTCCCAAATGTCAAAAAAATGTCTTTTAAAAAGAAAAAATCAACCACGAAGTTTTTACTAAAAAAAAATTCATAGCAGTTTTTACGATTCATGCAAATATTTCTGAAAAGAAGCTACTAATTTGTTTCAATATCAGATATAATGATTTGATGCAATGAGTTAGGTTAGGTTTCATTTCATTTTATCTCATTAAATTCATTTTCATTTCATGTCAATACAAAAAATCTACTAAAGACTTGGCTGTATGGGCATAGTTCCCTTTGCCTACCCAGAATGGGGAAACAAAAAAAATCTCTGTTTATAATCTTTCACGGCTGGCGCCATTTTGTATATTTTATAAAATTGCTTAATTTTTTCGCAACTGTATTAAAAATAGTCGTTCAGTACACGTGCGGAACCGTCATTGCAACTCGTTCCGACTGTCAACCCTCGCCTTCGGCTGCGCCTCGGCTCGTGTAGACATTTGTCGGAACTCTTTGCAATGACAGGCTTTCCGCACTCGTAATGAAATATACTATTATAAACCTAGTAAAAATATAACTAAATTTTGTTTCAATTTTTGTAGCGGGTCGTATGAGACGAGCTCCTCCCACTTCGGAGCCCGGCGCGAGAGACATCTCAGATCAATTACCGTTCTTAGAATACGAGCTACATAAACTATTGCTTGCCAAGTTGAGGATGCAGGTATGTGTCTTTGCCATCCATCACTCAAAAACATAAGTTTTTTTTAAAGTTTTAACTCGTAATAATAAGGCGTTCCGTTAATATTTTATGAAAAGTCAGTTCTACTTCCAAGTTGTGTGATTCACATATCATCATGTAAGAAAGAGGTTAAAAATGATATACTGAAAAGAAATAAATTTATTACACTTTTATATGATACAACGTGACAAATGATTTCAAATGACCTTCTCTTCGTTACTTTAAAAGATTTCGTTCTCAATACCAATAACTGATTAAATGATTATTTAAGTTCTGACATCACGTATGTCAAAAATGTACATTTTAAGGAGAAAAAAATCAAATATAAAAATTTGCTTTTTTGCATTATTTTATTAGTTGCAACTGCCCGATACCTGTTTCGGATAGGCTGAAAACGCGCATCTTTCACTCTTCTATCCAATGACATCAACATGTGCAAACGCAAAAAAAAATGACTTACATGGTGTTAGAACTTAAAGTGAAAATATATCTTTAATAATGTTTACAACTGCTGAAAATAATACATTTATTTTAATAGCCTATTAAAACTAATACTTATTTCTGTTCTCAGGGTGCGAACGCGCTATTCTCCCTACAAACTCAAATAACAGCCGGCGAGCGGTGTGTGATGGCGCTAGCGAGCGGAGCCGCCGTCAGACTTGCGGCCTTGCCTGCTCCCACGCCGCCTACTATTAAGGTATGTGGCGACTGATTCACACAGACACATGACTACAAACTACAAACATGTGTCTACCTTAGACAGAAATTACATTTTGCATGTAATCTCTAATTACTTTTACTGGTGGTCCTGACAAATAAATAAAATAAACATACCTACAACAGTAGGCCAAGCACGAACCACTATAGTTTTGGTTATGGTAATCGTAATCGAATTATTTTCTATGAAAACCATAACAGCGCCGCTACGGTCGTTTAAGGAACTAAAATTCAATAGCACGAACTAACTAATCTCGTAATCGTAATGGTAATGGTATAGTTATCGAAAGCTTAAGTATGAGAATCGGCAGCACGAACTTGCTTTTGACAGATCGTATCGTTTTATTCGACAGCCAGCCCTCGTAACATCACTCACCGAAAAATTTTCAGTGAGAGCATTATCGTTACGGTTGTTGTGGTCAAAAATTGTTTTATTTAAGTGATAATAAGTAACTTTAGTGCCTGAAAAATATGTCTATGTTATCAAGAAATCGTCTGTTACGTAGTTATTACTTTTTTTGGCGTTTAGTAAATAGTCTTAGAGAATATGAAGACGAAATCAGGAGGTAGGTTTCTTGTGTTAAATATAGTTAATTTATGGAAATTCTTACAAAATAATTAACTTTTCTTAACAGCAGAGTTTATTAATTAAAGTATTTTTTTACAGGTTTTGTGCGTTCTCTCTTTTTATGCAACAGGTTCGTATCAACGAATTGTTGGTATGGCTAAATATTTAGGTCAGACCACAGTTAGCAAATATGTCAGAGATGTGACTAATGCTGTCAATGATGGATAGATATTGAGAGAGTTTATAAAATTCCCTACAACAAGAGCCGAAAGAGATCTAATCAGGCAAAAGTAAGATTTTAATTTATATTTAGTCAATGAGTGACGTAAATGTTTTCTGTCTATTAAAAATGTTTCAAATTCTCTCCACAGATTTTATACACAATATGGAATATGCAGTATGGAAGGACCGTGACACCAGTGTGGACACAGGAGGCAGTGGAAGGGACTTACTGATCAGAGGTAGAGCAATGAGGCGTCAGCTGGTTGAAAGACTCAATAGGTTGCATTGAAGGATAATAATATGTTGCTAGCTAAGTTGTAATGCGCCAAAACTCATTAAGTATCAAATTTAATATTTATTACTGTTGAATTGATATTTTACTAAACCTCTTTTCATGTTTTAATAGTTAAATTTGTTTTTTGATTTTTTTATGCTGACACTTGCAATAAAAACATTTTGTTAAGTTTTATTAAATATGTATTAAATATGAGACTAGGTATTATTTTGTTGAATGCTGCATGTACCTATCTTGACAGATGTATAATTTTTAAAGCTGCAAGTGTGTAATTTTGTAAGTACTCAAATAATATAATTGGTGTGGCTATTTTGAAATATAAAATAAATAAACTTACTAAGTTGTAGTTATAGTCATTTATTCAGTGCTTCCGTTACAAAAATATGAAAAAATACAAAAATTTCTTAAAATCTAAGTTAAATACAAGTAATATTATACAATAATTTATTTTTTCTTTACACTAATCCCTGACACATTCCCTTTTATATAAAATAAATCACTTATCTTTACTTATCTCTTCCATAACTTTCCTAAACATAGTCAAAGCTTTATTCATGAATGCAAGCCTTGCAGTTCTTATTAAATAGGAATCAAATATGAGACTAGGTATTATTTTGTTGAATGCTGCATGTACCTATCTTGACATATGTATAATTTTTAAAGCTTGCAGTTCAAGCTCAAAATCTCGCTGCCGTATTCTCTCTTTTTCCAGTGCATAGTACATTTTATACCGATCCCTTTCAACCGTTAAATATCTATCACTTCAATCTTTAATTTTAGTTGCTTTTTCTGTACGAGCCTTCTTGGCTAGTCTTCTTGGCGAGTCCACTTCCTAGCTGGAGCTGGTTTTGGCGATAGTTGCTCCTGGCTAGTGCCTGGAAGGTTCCACTCTTCATCCCCTGTAATGTATGAATAAAATATATTTGATTGCATATAATGTAAGAATATGAATATGTTGTGCATGCAATCTTATAAGTTATTCATATTAGGACATCATAGGACATTTTCTTTACTTATCTCTTATAGCAAATTTATTTGTTATCTACACAACTCAACCTACTTATTTTTTTAAATATTTATAATAAATACTCTTTATTGTCATATAAAGTTTATGATAAAACAAAAACATAAAATACAATGATGATTTAGGCAGAAGAAATTGCTTGGAATGATAAGGATTTAATATAATAAAAAATATATATAAGATAAGTTTATATGAATAATTATTATTATAAATATACAAAAATAACTGATTAGGTCGATTAATTTATATTTTTTATTATGTTTAAGCTCATAATCATACCTCTATCAAGCTGACAAGAGGGGCACCTTCCCCAAATCCGTATATTCTGCTGGGAATTCAATTTGATTTGAGTCAACATCTTGTAAGGCCAACTCCACCTCCTGTTGTGCCTGAGAGCCCTCACATAGGTTCATCTGTGGGTAAAAATAAAACAATATCATACCCAGTTTATTAAAATCTATATGTATCTATCTATTTCACCAAAATTATCGATTATACTTATGGTAACATTTCGATTCTTAGAAGAAAATAGAATACACATATGGATATATTATACGAGTCATATATCGAGAACTTTGTTGTGCTATTCAATTCATACATGTGTAATAAAAATAAGTATTATCAGACAGATAATGAAAAATTTCAGTATTAATTTAAAACTAAGCTTTCACCACTTTTCCCCCGATCGGCATTCCCCTGTGCCATCACTATTCAATTTTTCTGCGAGTTCTCGCCACTTGTTTGTGGCCCACTGCCGGCCTCTTGGACCGCCACCAGGCTTTGATAAATCCCCATTTCTGCGTAAATAACACGAAAAAGTGTTAAATGGTATCACTTCAATACAAAATTTAAAGTATTAACAGAGTAAAATAAAGAAAATCACTCACCTCTGCATGAAATCTACCATCATATTAAACTGCGTTGAACTAGTTCTCATTGTGGTACGGCTTACAACCAAATAAATACGGGACCTCATAATAGACCCTTTTCATCTTCGAGAGTCATTTTAAATTGTTTACACATGCACATTCAAGCAATAAATTTCACTTCAATTCCACTTGACTTCACGTATTTTTTGTTTTCGATAGGTTTTGTTTATATTAGTTGACGTGACAAACTGCGTAGTTACCTACATACCTTCGTTTAAAAATCTTGAAGTGGTTCGATAGGAACAAAAACAACAAACCTAATATTATTATGCCGTAACCATACATTTAAACGGAAGGTTTTATTACGATGAGTGTAAAAGTGAATAAGCTTTCAATATTTTAACAAATATCATAACAATAAAGCAGTTTTTTATTTATTTGTAAATTATTTTGACGCTTTGTGGATTTATGAACGCGCGTGTATAGACTTTTGTGACAATCTATGGACAGCCTAACTTTACCATAGTATAAAATTACTATCGAGCTCACGATCACTTCACGATATTGTTTCATGCTGCCAACTTGGTATCGTAATCGTTATCGAATAGTAAGAAAATACGATTACTATACTATAACGAGAGTGGTTCGTGCTTGGCCTACAGATTGGTGAGATGTTATTTCTGTTAGTTTTTGCGGCCTGATCTACGCGAGAAGTAATAAATGTAATCTATAGGTATACGACCATCGTGTGGCAATTGAATCGCAATAGAAAATCGTGCGAATACCTATAGAACGCCTAAACCATATCAAGTTATTGGATCCGTACGAATGAAAATTACTAAAGTTCAGTTTGAAAAATGCCTCAGACTTGCGGCTTTGCCCGCCGAGGTATGTAGCGACTGATAATGGTGAAACATAAACACATGACCACACAAACTCAAATAACGGCCTACTATTAACACATACAATCACACGATCCATAAGAATGGTGATATATACAGGGTGTCCCGCCAACCCATAACACAAGTTCTTTATGAAACTTAATTTGGGCTAGATAACGTTGTGAGAGTGTCAGGAATATTAAAAAAAAAACCCTATATAATACCTTTACGGAGGTATTCTAGTACCCATAAGGATTGCAGAAAAACTTACGGTAGTTTTTTTAATTTAATTTAGTTCCTTATCTTGTTCTTGGTTATCGTTTTTGCCTCAAGTGACTACGAAGTCAGTTAAAATTTAAAACAAAGGGTACTTACGTTATTAACTGTAGAAATAACTTCCAATAAATACATTTATTTATCTCGTACTTCTTACAAAAATGAAATATCGAATATGACTCATTTTGTAGCAGTGCCATAAATGACAGAGCAGTTGAACAGTCCCTTTCCTTTGATTTTCCTTATATTAATTTATTTTACATATTGTGTTTACTAATAAATAACTTATACCTAGTTACGTCACCGGCCTTGGCACCCACAACCGTTACAGTAAGAGCGTGAGACTGTCTACGCTGCAGTTTTGGGTGGTACGGTTCGGCGAATAAGCAATTAAACATAGGAAGTTGACTAAGTTAAAAAATTGTAATGTTAAGCTTAGACTCTAGGAGAGTCAGTTGCATCCAGCTCTGCGACCATAGGTTACGTCTCTATAAGTCTCTACATTAAGTTCAATTATAAGTAAATTTCAAATAAATCTTTGAATTTAAAATAAAATAAGTGTTTTTAAAAAGTGGTTTCCACTGCTCCCGAACTTGACTGGCGCAGCCGGTAGGATCGTGGTTTGCAGTTATCGACCATTAGTACGTGTTTTGTGAAAAATAGACTGAACTTTTGAAGTGAAAATCTTTCAACGTATTACGTAAAGAAGAACGGACTCTTTTCTCTACACGTCGTGTCGGTGTCGCCCGCGATCCTCGAACCAAACAAATAAGTCATCGGAGGAAAACCTGGAAAATGAACATGAGAGCGGCTGGTTGGTGAGTAAGCCTTTTCACCATTCGTCGTATCGATTGTTCTGTTATCTTGAGATAGGACTTCTTTCATTTTAACTAAAATACTACTCCACCAACCTAAGTTTGCACCTCGCGTCGATGACGTCACACAGACGCTTACGTACGGTCTGCCAAAAAGGTTTCGCTATGACTTTAAAAAAAGTAAACAAGTATTTGTTAGATTCTACTTTGCATTTATTGTTTTTAATATTTTTCTTCCAACTATGCTTTAATTTCATCACAATCACACTAAAAACTGAGTACAAAGCGAGTCTTTAATGCTCTAGAGCAATAAAAATGTATGAAGTTTCATGATTGCACAGTTTTTTTTAATCGCACCAAAAGGTGCCAATCTCAATGGATTAGCTCTATTCAGCCAGCCGATATCGATACTTTTTTTTACGTACGTATAATTCGTTTCTATCCTACTTGTACCAAATTTAAAAAATGATTGCTGCTAACTCTGATTTAAAAATGAAAGAAATTTAAAAAAGTGATTTGGCGGGAACTTTGTTAATTTTACCTACTATTCCTATAGGTAGGTAATAGTTGAAAGAAAAATTAAAATTCAACAGATAGTGAGACGAAAACTGATGAGTGTAAACGTATGACTCGTGTCGGTGACAAAGATGCAAACCGTACTGACGCGACAGGGCGATCGCGGGTAGGTGAGCGGGGAAGCGGGGCGGGGCGCCGCATTCCAGCGAGGTGCAAACTTGGGTTGGTGGAGTAGTACTTAAGTGTATCTAGAATTAAGGTATTAAATTCTAACGTAAATTAATTTTAAGTTATTTAATAAATAAAACTATTATTAAGTTATACTAAATAAATTTAAGAATTTTATTTTTGATTTTTGTGTATTGCTACTATACAACTTACTACTTTATACAGTTTTTATATTTTATACATTAAACTCTTTATTCTATTTTACAATATACTTTTATACATTTTGAAATGGAAGGACAAGCGCGAATAAGTATGATTCCTAGCGAAATGTTAAAAATTATCCCTCTTTACAATGGAGATAAACGACAACTTAATTTATTTATAAGGAAAAGTGAATATATTATTGAAAGGTTTATAGGGAATGATATTCAAAATACTTATGTGTTCGAATCAGGTACGAGTCGCTTGACAGGCGAAGCTGCCTCGCTTATCAGTAAGCGTGACGACATCACGACTTGGTCAGAATTAAAAGCATTGTTAATTCAGCATTTTGGAGATCCGCGTAGTGAGGAATGTGTATTAATAGAACTGGAAACTTTAAAAATTAAGCCTGGTGAATCTTATTTAGATTTTTGTGGTAGGATTCAAACTGTAAAATCAATTTTAATTTCAAAGGTTAATTTAATAAGTGATATAAGTATTCGTCAAAGTAAAATTATAATTTATAATAATAGAACCCTCAAAGTTTTTCTTTATAATTTAACAGAGAATTTTTGAGAGTTCCGGTTTTAGAACACCAGTTCCTAATTATAATTATAATTTTAAATTTGGGAATAACAATTACCAACCCAGATTTAATTATCAATCAAATAATCAAGTGCCTAGATTTAAGTTTGGTATACCTCAAAACCAATAGGCTATAGACCACAAGGTTATAGACCCCAAGGCATTCCGCCTCAACCACCTATGACGGCTCAACAATTTATGCAACATAATCAAAATAGGATGTCGAATAATTCTCAACCCCATAAGTCGACCGACGTATCTATGCGTACCGCCCCGCCTTTTAAACCACAGCAAGGATTTCCTTTAAACGAGTTAGACCTATATGACTATAATAACGCTTACATGGATTATGACTATGACCCAACTTACAACCTTTACTACTGTAATAATGACCTATATTCACCTATGTATGACATGACTCAATACGAAACAACTGTGACTGAAATTGAACCCACAGAATCATTAAACCAGCAGGAATCAGAGAAAACTGCTGAAAATTTTCAAATCCAAGCCTCGTTAAAGCAAGAGAAAAAATAGAATTAAATTGTGACTCTAATACATTACCACTACCGTACATTTACATACCTGAAATTAACGCGAAATTCATGATTGACACTGGTAGCACCAGATCATTTATTGCACCTTCAAAAGCCTATGAATATTTTATACCATTTATGTACCACGAACCATTTGAAGTAATTAGCACGCATGCTTCGAGTAAGCACAACCAAGTTATAGAAGTGCCTTTATTTCCAACTTTTAATAGTAATGAAACTCATAAATTCTACGTCTTTAATGTAGATTCTCGTTATGATGGTTTGATAGGAAATGACCTCTTAAAACAAGTTGAAGCAATTATTGATCTTAAAAAACCTTCAATTAATAACCAGCACCACTAGAATACCTATAGTTCATAATAGTCTCGATTATAAAATTACCTTACCCCCTCGTTGTGAATTAAAAGTTAAATTACCCACGGATATGTTTCAAGGTTATGCTATTTTAAATTTTACTGAATTTCATAAAGGAGTACGAATGCCTGAAGCCATAGTGACCTGTAAAAACGGTTATGCTTATACGGTTATTCAAAACACTACTGACAATTATTTTACTATAACTGTGAATAAACCTTTTAAGACACTGCAATACAAAATAAATGACTGTGAAGTTAATACAACTGACTTACAATACAATAATACAGAACTTGATAACTTATTGTCTGAAAACTTGTCTAAACTTCGACTTGACCACATGAATGACGAAGAACGACAGCATATATTAAATTTATGTACTGAATACAAAGATGACAATGTGATACAAGAATCTTTTTCCCCCTGGAGTGCACCCGTGCACCTAGTGCCCAAGAAGCTTGATGCTTCCGGTGAAGTCAAATATCGCATGGTAATTGACTACAGACGTTTGAATGAAATTACTATTGACGACAAATACCCACTTCCAATTCATGATTTAAATACCCAATTCATGATTTATTTGACAAGTTAGGTAAAAGTACTTACTTCACAACTTTAGATCTTGCGAGTGGTTACCATCAAATTGAAGTAAATAATGCTGACAGACAGAAAACCGCGTTTAGTACACAGTTTGGACACTATGAGTTCAAAAGAATGCCTTTCGGACTTAAAACAGCACCAGCAACCTTTCAAAGAACTATGGATAATGTTCTGCGTGGATTACAAGGTATTCACGCCCTTATTTACTTAGATGATATTTTGATCTTCTCCTCTAGCTTACAGGAACATTTGCAGAAACTTAGAACCATTTTTGACAGACTTAGATCGACAAATTTAAAAATACAACTTGACAAATCCGAATTTTTACGAACTGAAGTACTTTATCTTGGACACACAATAACTAAAGATGGTTTAAAACCCAATGACTACAAGATTAAAGCTGTATTAAATTATCCAATTCCAAAGACGACCACCGAAATAAAAAGCTTTTTAGGATTAGTCGGTTACTATCGACGCTTCATAAAAGATTTTGCCAAAGTAACTCAACCACTAACTAATTGCCTTAAGAAACGAAATAAAATAATAATTAATGAAGCTTACATAAACGCCTTCGAAAAATGTAAAGAATTATTAACCAATGCACCTTTATTACAATATCCTGATCCTCAGAAGCCTTATATACTTACGACAGACGCCTCTAACGTAGCCCTAGGCGCTGTATTGTCTCAGGGATCGATAGGTAATGATAAACCTGTGGCCTATGCAAGTCGCACTCTTAGTGATACTGAATCTCGGTACAGTACCATAGAAAGGGAGTTGCTTGATATAATCTGGGCAGTTAAACATTTCCGTCCTTACCTTTACCGTAGGAAATTTTACATTTATACCGATCACCGACCGCTAGCTTGGTTATATTCACTCAAAGAGCCAAACTCTAAATTAACCCGTTGGCGGCTTAGACTTCAAGAGTATGATTTTGAAATAATGTACAAGAAAGGGAAGCAAAATTCCAATGCTGATGCTCTCTCTCGTATTAAGTTAAACGCCTTAGGTTCAGACGACGATAAATTATCCATGAAAGTAAATGTAGATAGAGAACGAGACATACAACAATATGTAACTGAATTAACTGATGAAATAAGTAGACTTTCACGACAACGGCCCTCTCATCAGAAACTATAACTGTATCAGACACTGAAAAGACAATAACTATATCTTCTGACTCTGACATTATATCTGTTATTGACCCACAAGATAACTTGACTTACCTCGAACCATCGATATCGAGTAGCGAATGCTCTACAGTTCATTCCGCTATAGACCCTGACGCCGCTGTTATACCAATTTTACACGAAGCAGTTGATACAAAGCCAAATCAGATTTTAGTTTTTGAATGGTTTAAAAATGACATGCAAGTTACAGATTTATCAAGGAAAAAGCAAAAAGTATTAGAAGTTTTTCTACCAACTAATAATGAAGGTATTGTTAAAAGATTCTTATTAGAATATATTAAAAATAATTTAAAATACTTCATATATTTTGAGAAAGAATCACACCGTAAAACCTTTTCAAAAGTAGTTAGAGAATTGTTTAAGAAAGGGTCAGTTTGTTTTTATGAGTGCACCGAACGCGTTGTTTATATAGAAAATGAAAATGAACAGCGAGCAGTAGTTTTAAAATATTATGAAGGCAAGACTTGTCATCGCGGTATTAAAGAAACTATGGTTAGAATACGTAGAAGTTATTATTGGGAAAACATGCAAGAAACCGTCTCAGCAATAATTAATAGTTGTGAATTATGCCGTAAAATGAAATATGACAGTAAGCCCTTAAAACCATTTATTCAATTAACACAAACGCAAAGCGCACCTTTTCAGGAAATATATATGGATCTTTTTAGTATAGAAGGGAAGTATTTTCTTACATTAGTTGACGCCTTTAGTAAACTTGGACAGGCAATAGAAATCACTAATCGTTCAACACCCGAGGTAGTAAGAGCCTTAATTAAGTATTTCTCTACCTATGGCATTCCAAGGAAAATATCATGTGACCCAGGATCTGAATTTAATAATGAACTCATTAGGGAATTAATGGATATGTACAAAATAATTTTACATATTAGCACACCAAAGAACCCTAATTCTACAGGCATTGTTGAAAGGTTTCATTCAACGCTCATAGAAATATATTGTTTAGCCAAATATGAACAAAAATGCACAGATGCTGCTACTATAATGACCTATGCAATAATGGCTTATAATAATAGTATACATAGCATGACAGGATTAACCCCATTTGAAGTAGTTTTTGGACACACAGCTAATAATAATAATTTTGAAATTAATTTTGAAAAAGCATAAATACAGCAATTAATGAAAGATCACTCAAAGCGTACAAAGTACTTATATAATTACATTTCAGATAAAATGATTTCGAAAAAGGAAAGAATTGTAGAAAAGAAAGGTGGTGAAATTGGTAGAGAGTTCCAAATAGGTGAAGTAATTTTTGCTAAGGATGTTAATACCCGTAAAAGCAAGGATAAACCCCGCTATGTTAAAGCCATAGTAATAGGCACACCAGAAAGAAACATAGTTCCCATTAGAGTAGGAAATAGAAACACCAAAGTTCCAATTAAAAATATTAAACGTTCTCCACAGGTGGAGCTTGGTCCTGATGAGCTTGGCCAAACTAGTAGCTCAGACCCAATGCCTTCACATTCAAAAGTTAGAACTTAACCCAGGAATTTTACCTGTAAAACAAGGACATGCTTATAGACAAGAGGACAGTTGGACTGTGATTAAAATAATAGACTTGACTAAAATACAAGAAGACTTTATTTTGAATGTCCACAGATATAATAAATTTATTCATATTTTAGATACTGACAAACCTTTTATTCATGAATTTACTAGCATGAAAATACAAACACAATTTATGCTTCACAGGACACTTGACAAAATAAATCAATTGATTCCATCCAGCTTAAGCCGAAATAAAAGAGGCATTCTAAATCCACTAGGATCTTTTATAAAAATAATTACAGGAAATCTAGATAATGAGGATGCTCGTAAATATGATAGACTTATTTCTCAATTTCAAGTTAATCAAAATATCGTTTTTAATAAAATGACTATAATTTCTAAAATGCTGGATTATATGATCAACAGTACGGAAACCTTACATAATGATACACTAAGACTAGACGAGCGATTAAAAAGAATTGAAATTATTGTTAAAAATATCGCAACCAAAGAAAATAATTCAATTTACTCCACTTACATTTAAGGAATGTTCCACACTTTTACAAATAACTTTAATACGATTTATCTACTATAAGTGAAATAGAAACAGCTCTAGCTCTAAGTAAGGTTTCAGTATTACATCAATCTATTATAAATGCTACTGAATTTATGTGTATTTTAAGATCCATAGAAAGGAATAACCATTTAATTTACTCTGTATCTAAAAATAATTCTAAGTCTGTAAAAGCATTTGTTAAGGAACATCAGCTAACGTTTATATTTGAAATCCCTATTATAGATAACTTAACATATAACTATTTTAAATTGTATACTCTACCCATGTATAACACTCATGATAACAGAACATCGGTAATAATACCTAAGTATCCGTATTTAATGGTGAATGGGCTGAACTTCTTACCAGTCGTGTCGCCGTGTGCTGAAATAGATGCTGATGAGTTCCTGTGCACCGAGAATAACGTTATGACGTATCCTGAACCAACCTGTGCAGAAATGCTGATGAAATTTCATGATAACTTGACCATATGCAGATCCTTTAATGCCATTATAGAAGACGTAAAGTTACAGCGCATAGGACTAAATAATTGGGTCCTGTTCCTGAGGAAAGCAGCCATCATAGAAATTAATTGTGATGGTGATATTACCCATGAGTCTCTACAAGGGACCTTTATCCTGGATGTTCCCGAGAGCTGCGAGTATCGTCTTGGCAGATCCAGGCTTGTATATCATAAGCCGTATCTGACATCGTCGTTCCGGTCAACTACCCCACTAGTGAATTTACACTGTTTCACACCAAATAAATCAAAATGACTCAAAAGTGATAGACTTAAAAGGTATAAATTTGGACGAACTAAAGCGTTTATCAATAGTGCTAAAAAGTTAAAAACCACAAAGTGTCAGTGAATCAATTGTGAGCGTTTCCAACATGGTACAATAAAACATATTAATACAATAAAACTATTAAGTATTATAGTTTTATTGTATTAATATTTTATAAATTTAGGATAAAGTTATGTAATTTCTTGCGGAATTATCCCGACTCAAATTCGTCAGATAATTTCGCACTTAACGGGGGAGGAGTTACGTCACCGGCCTTGGCACCCGCAACCGTTACAGTAAGAGCGTGAGACTGTATACGCTGCAGTTTTGGGTGGTACGGTTCGGCGAATAAGCAATTAAACATAGGAAGTTGACTAAGTTAAAAAAATTTAATGTTAAGCTTAGACTCTAGGAGAGTCAGTTGCATCCAGCTCTGCGACCATAGGTTACGTCTCTATAAGTCTCTACATTAAGTTTAATTATAAGTAAATTTCAAATAAATCTTTGAATTTAAAATAAAATAAGTGTTTTTAAAAAGTGGTTTCCACTGCTCCCGAACTTGACTACCTTTAGTATGAAAATTTTAATGGCTTTGTATTTATTTAGTAACAGGCCTTTTTGGCGTCTTATGACCTTGTTTTATGTTAAATTGTTTTTTTAAATGTTGTTAACATTACTTTTGTGTCGATTTTGCGCCGAATAAATGATTTTATTATTATTATTAGTATGAAATTTCCAGGCTTCAGAAAACGACAAAGAAGCTCTTGAAATACAGAAGAAGATTTGGGAAACGTTCACCTTGAACAAATCAGCAAATGGATTCGATATCGGTAATGTATTTTTTATTTTACTGGTTATTTGTTAAGTGTTAGTGTTAATTAACTAAGCGACATACGAAAAGTTAATTTTAAATATATTGACCTCAGACGCCAGTGGTTGCGGGTTCGATTCCCGCACGGAACAAGAAAAAAGGAAAGTTCTGGGTCTAGGTATTTTATCTCAGTATACAGGGTGGAATTTTTGAATGGCCCCTGGAGGAAAAGTACTCTAAATAATAGAGATAGCAAACTTTACCCAAAAGAAACATTACTTTATTTTGGAAAAGAAATAAAACAGCATTCAAAGATTTTCGAAAATTTGCACGCTTCACCCGGTAATCGAACCGACTAAAACCTGTAAAAATTACGCCCTGTAACTTTATTGCATCGATCGTTAGGATCAATCACAAAAATGAAATCTCTCTGACATAGGTACTAGGTTGATTTCATGAAAGAAAAACCACGAAATGTTCATTTTTAGATTTTAGTCGGTTCGATTTCTGGGTGAAGCAAGCAAATTTTCGAAAAATGTTTGAATGCAGTTTTATTTCTTTTCCCCAATAAAGGAATGTCTCTTAGGAGTAAAATTTGCTATCTCTGTTGTTTAGAGTACTTTGAATCCAGGAGGCATTCGAAAATTCCACCCTGTATATCTATTTATATTCTAGGTTCCCCCCTAGTTCGCTACATGGTATCTCATAACACAAGCTTCACTTACTTTGAGGCCATGTAGTTGGTGTGAATGTCTGAAGATTTTATTTATTTATTTATTATTATAAATATCGTAAAATGTTTAATTCAATGGCTTCGACAATTTCCCAGAAACAAGTTCTGTTGTTTATTTTCTAAGAGATTTAACATTTAAATTGTAAATAATAGATGATGTAAGCAGTAGTTTTTGCATTTAATTATTCATTTTTATTCAAAATATCTGATTTTCCAGTGCAAATGGAACAAGCTACGAACGGCACACATTCGGACCTGGAGACTACGGAGGCTCCAGCCTTGGATCTGTGCTCGGATAAGGACGCTTGCTTGTTGGAACTTGACGAGGCCGAAGATGTGAGTACTAGTTATATATTCATACAGGTTTTATTTTAATTAGCCTATCACCTCTTGCAGGTATCTGCTCTACATCAATCCCGTCAACATTTGTTCTACGACTTTTTACATACATACATAACTTCACGCCTGTATCCCTTATGGGGTAGGCAGAACACCAGTGGTTGTAAGACCATGTGATGACACTTTTGACAAATGAGGTATTATAATGAATGAATGAAATGAAAAATATTTATTCACACACAATGTACAAATATAATAAAAATGAAAGTGAGTTTATACAAGTAATTAGGTGTGAACAGGTCCAACTCAGCATATGCCAAGAGAGTCACCTCAAGGCGCTGGTTTTCAGTTGAACCTTATAATGGAGGGTATAGAGTAATAAAAGTAAGGCTTATTAAAATAACACAATAAAACAAAACAAAATAAAAATATGTACACAAGGCATGCAGGAATAAACAAGAACAAACCTTAATGTCATAATAATTATAACTGGAGCTAAATTGATTGCATAATAATCCATTACAAATGTGTGTGTGTGTATGTATAAAGAATATAAAATACGATATATAAAATCAATAGATATAAAAATAAATTAAATAAATAAATGAGTATTAAATATATTAGATAAACGACTCGCTGCAAACAAAGTTTTCATATTGGACTTGTTTTTTAAGAAAGAATTTTTTTAGATTTATTTTAAAACTAGCTAATGTCTTAGATTGTTTTATTGGAGGCGGGATGTTGTTCCAACACTTTGTTGCAGCGTATCGGAAACTGCCCTTGAACGCCATCGTACGATGTGATTGTGTACTTAAAGTCATTTTCTTGTCAACTATGCGGTTAGAGCGTGAAAAAGATAATTTATTGAACAAATATGGTGGATTTTCAGACTGTAGAACACCAAAGAGAATAGTGGCTAAGTGAATTTTACGTCTGGACTTCATTCGTAACATATCATGGTCATTCTGTATAGGAGTTGCATGAGCCCTAAATGGTATGCCAAAACAAAAACGTGCGCATGAATTTTGTACTTTCTGTGTTAATCGTTCAGTTTTAGAAAGAAGCCGAGGTCCATACACTGTGTCTGCATAACTTAACTTGGAAAGAATGAGTGATTCTACCAGTTGAACCCGCAACTCTTCACCGATGTAAGGACGAATTCTATATAAGGTTTTAAGGCGGTAATAACAGTTCCTGACGGCTTCATTGACGTGCTTCTCGTAACGAAGTTCAGAATCCATTACTAATCCTAAGTTACGGGCTTCCCACACTCTCTCAATCGGCTCATTCTTTAACATAACGGGATGGTTACCAACGCATTTTTCCATATGGTTTTTGGATCCTAACAAAAGATATTTAGTTTTTAGTGGGTTTAGAATCAGAGAATGTTCACAAGACCAAGTTTCGACACGCTTAAGATCGCAATTAAGTTTATGGACTGCGTTCATGTAATCCTCTGACCTGAAAGAAATATAAACTTGTATGTCATCAGCGTATATATGAAAATTACAGTGTTCGAAACATTTGATGACGTCCGCACAATATAACACAAAAAGTAGTGGACCCAGAATAGAACCTTGTGGAACACCCCTACCAACCTCAACAACCTCGGAAGTGTATGTTCGGCCGTCATCAAGTGTGTATTTGACAAATTGTTTGCGATTGCTAAGGTAACTGTTAAACCATTGGATTGTAGGAGCATCAAAACCATAATATTTCATTTTAGACAGTAACAAGTCTATATTTATAGCATCGAATGCGCGGGTATAATCTAACAGGACAAGAATAGTACACATGCCGGCATCCTGAGCAACCAGGATGTTATCAGTTACATCTAGTAGCGCTGTAGAAGTACTGTGTCCCTTTCGAAATCCAGATTACATCTCAGGAAGTAAATTATTTTTGGACATGAATTGCTGCAATTGGGTGCTAACTACTTTTTCAGTAGCCTTCGATAAGCATGGCAGGATACTAATCGGTCGCAGATCAGTAACTGTACACGCATCAGATTTCTTAGGAAGAGGACGTATGATGCCAGTTTTCCATGCATCGGGAAAAGTGCTGGTTGATATGGATGCATTAATTATTGTCGAAATAATTTCTAATGTATGTGGAAGAGTTAAATGTAACATCTCGAGGGTTAATTGGTCACATCCTTCCGCATTTGAGTTTATGGAACTTAATATTTTACCTATATAAAAAGAAGATACAGTATTAAGCGAAAAAGTAGCATTATTAAACCTATGATGTTCATAAAATGTCAAAGTTGAAATATTAGTAATTAAATTTCCTGGCACATTTAAGAAATGGTTGTTAATGTCGTTAGGGTTATTAAAATGTGATGGAAGACTAATATCAGATTTTGTGGGTAAAACTGTATTTTTTAGATTCCTCCAAAGTGGCTTAGGGTTTTTGATGTTATTATTTATATTAAATTTAAAAAGTGCCTTTTTTTCAAAATGAATTGATCTATTGACTAACGATTTAAGCTCTTTGTAATAAGTTTTATGCGACTGAGATTTTGATTTGCGAAATCGTTTAAAAGCCTTATCGCGTAAACTGATCATAAATCTTATGTTATAGGTAATCCATGGCTTGGTTTTGTGTTTTAATTTCTTTTTTAAAATAGGTGCATGAATATTAAAAACTGATAGTATGATTCTGTTAAATTCAACTACTGTTCGATTAACATCTCTGTCGAAGGTAATGTCAGTCCAATTTACTTGGTCAATCGTTGAGGTAAACTCTTTTATGTCAATCGTACTCAAACATCTATAAGAAAATAACTGTGGTTTCACCCTTTCCTTTTTAATTTTTATATCACAGGTTATAAATGCATGTTTACTTAAGTCCGGAATGTAATCAACATTAACGTTAGTTAAATTAAAGTTTGAACAAACAACATCTATAAGTGATTCACTAGTTTCGGTAAAGTGTGTAGGAGAAGTTATGTGTTGTTGAATTCCATTAGTATTCAAAAATATATTGAACTTAGCAAATTTAGCATTATCTTTATGGAGACAGTCGATATTAAAGTCACCAAGTAACAAAATTTTGTCCGAGGGTAAACTTACTATAGTATCAGTGAGAGTATCCAGAAACTTATCCACGTCGAACCAAGGTGGACGGTAGGCAGTTCCTATTGCAATGTCGATGCATTTAAATTTTACTAATATCCACATTTGCTCGATGGAGGTATTTACATTGTTTATAATTTGGAAACTCAGGTTTTTCCTCAAATAAAATCCGACGCCTCCTCCACGGCCGTTCAGGACATCAGATGGGCGTGGAACATGTCGTAAGCGGTATTCAAAAGGCATAGGAGCGCGCGCCTCTTCACCGGGTCTGAGCCATGTCTCGCCGATTGCCATTATATCAACATCATGGCGTTCTAATGCGACTAAAAACTCTTCGTGATTGTTTCCGAGGGAGCCAGGGTTCAAAAAACCAACTTTGACGTTTTCATTTTTAACCATTATTGACCATAAAATACACTAGACACGCAACATATTTTAAACTGAGACCAAGACCAAAAACTAATAAGAAGTAGCTAAAAGGGCAATTATGAATAGAATAAAATGTTATATTGTGTAATTTGATAAGGGATAAAAAGTACATATAAATAAATAATATGGGTAAAAATATTGAAGAAAAAAATAATATATATAAAATTGTGTAAATCAATTTAGAATACAAATAAATTTGAACTGATAATTTGTAAAGTGGATCATTACTGTAGATTAGACACAAAAACATAATATTTTTTGAACTTACGTACAAATAAACAATCACAGACTGTGCGGTATGGAATAAAATATACGTAAATGACAATATACAATTACAAAATGGATTTGCTAACAAGAGAACTTTCAAAAAAGGCGATCTAAATCTTCTTCCCTTTTTACGCGAAATACAGGCTGGTTCTCTTCTTTACGAGCGAAAGTGGTGCCATCGCGAGTCCAAACAAATTTCCACTTAGCTTGACGTGCCTTTTCCCTTGTTTTTTGAAAAATCCTTCTATTATTTGAAGTTAATCTTTCATTTATATACACTTTATGTGAATCTCCGGGAACTTCTATATCAGTACTTGTGATGTTCCTCCGAACTCGGGCATTCTTCAGAAATTCTTCTTTCTTTAACCGTCGTGATAATCTGACGATTATATTCCGAGGCCTTAGGTTATCTGAGTTTTGATTACGACGAATACTTCCATTCCGTTGAACGCTGACCACGTCTATAGGATCCAAGGTAATGCCAAGCTTATTCGCAAGCGTACAAACAGTGTGATACGAATTTTCACCTGATCGTTCAGGGATACCTGAAATTTCAATATCGTTAACTAGGTTGTCCTGTTCCCGATTATTTAACTCACACTTCAGGTTCTCTATACTGTTTTGTAGCATATTTATATCATTTTTGTTCTCACAGTTATGTCCATCTGATTCCAGTTTTGTTAATCTAGTTTCAATTACAACAATCTTATCTTGGCATTCGTGTAGACTCTTTTTTAAACTTAATAGTTCATCTCTAAAACCTCGAAGATCTTGTATAGTTTGCTCTAATTCAGTATTAAATATTTTGAAATTGGACATTATCACCTCTAGCGCTTCTTTATTTTCATCGGATACTACGCAAGATGTCGACATACTCGACATAATTTCAGCAGATAATGCCTTGACAGGAGTCTCAGAATTATTAGAAGGGCGCGGGATTTTCAACTTACAAACCGGACATAGCCAATCTTTATTAATATTAGTTGTGGCCTGCAAGTTTACACAACTACGATGGTATGAATTTGCACATTTCGTACATGTAGCGACACCTGCCGCCGCCGACGTAGAAACAAATTTCCCACAAGCTCCACATTTGCTATTCGGAGCCATTTGGAGTATAAATATGGTTTTATACAAGTTTTAATATAATATACATATAATATAATAATGATGGAGAGAGGCTATTGCAGTGACAGGGGGTCAGCCTATCGCCCACAAAAATGCCAATAAAACCCCTGGCTCTTAACTGACTTTTACAGTATGCCCGGGAAGAGAAGCAACTGGTGCATTCTATGGTTTTCTTTCGCTCCCAGTCCAGCATGGAAGCTGACTTTTTACAAATCTTGATAAATAACACAAAAAAAGAAAAACAAACAAATTTTTTAAATAACTCTGTATTTTACTGCGTCACCGCAGTAAATTACCTTAACATATACAATACATATATACTTCCTACAAGTGCAGTCATATTTAGCAGATACTTTATATGAGGTAAATGGTAGCTTAGTCGATTATAAAGGTTTATTACCAAGAAAGATCTACTTTTACTAGATGTCGCCACAAGTAAAATTCAAATACAACTTTAGTTACCAGTCATTATGGTATATTTTTATCTGTTTTCAGGTAGAAACAGCGAAACTATTAGCGGTACGTCGCAATCACATGCAAGTATACAACGGTAGCTTGAAAGCCGCGCCGGCCAATCCGCAAGCTTTTGCTCAGGTAAGACTTGGTTTTGATTTACTTGAACCATTACAGCACGTCATCAATCATTATCCTCCATCCTTTTCTACCGACTTCCAAAAAAGGAGGAGGTTGACATTATAACGTTGATGACATTATAACTCAAAGTTTTGACGTGTAGTCCGTTTTTTTATGCTTTGCATTCGTTGATTATCTGGTACTAGCTGTTGCGCGCGGTTTTATTTCGATTCCCGTGGAATTTTCGGGATAAAAAGTAGCCTATACGGATTCGGAAGAATCCCTCTTAGTAATGGTAAAAGAAATGTTGAAATCGGTCCAGTAGTTTTTGAGCCTATTCAATACAAAAATACAAAGGTTTCCAGTTTATAATATTAGTATAGACTACACACAACACGAGGACAGTTCCGTGTGGCTTAAAAGTGTGAGTGAGAGATCCGATTGTACTTTTTATGACTCAATTGATACTTTAATACTAAAGTATATTAATACCTAAAGTACAAAAACTATAATCCCAACAAATATTTTCACAGCGATAGTAACTCTGCCTGTTTTACACTTTCAAGTCTGAACCACTGAACCGATTTTTTTGAAATTTAGTACAGAAGTAGACTAAACGTTGAGAAACGAAATAAGCTGCAATTGTTTTAGAAAACTTTGGCTTTTGGGATTTCAATAATAAATCTAAAATAAAAATCCTATACATATTTTAAACATTTAAATCTAGATTTTTAAAGATTTTTTTTTGTTTATTTAAAATAAGATTCAATATACAGGTCCGTCGTATTAAGACTTATGTTATAATTATAATTGTATTGCATTTGTAGCTTGAATCATTTAATTTTATAAATTCTATTTGAGAATAATCCTAAACAACATTATTGTGACGTTGAAGTTGTAAATTTAAATTTAATACATTAATTAATGTTTTTTCCCATCTTTGACATTCCAAAATATTATTATTGTATTTTTTTTTGTATTCTGAACTATTTAATATTGACATATTTCATACTAACATTCAATTTGTAATTTGATTGATAATTCTTATGTTCTCATTATTACTAATATTTTTTATCGTACCTATCCTGATAATAACCTGTATGTACCAATAATCTGGTAATTGATGGAAATAAATGATTTGAATTTGAATTTGAATGGATAACCTGTGAACTGCAGTTAGTCCAGATGTGACTGTAAGAAAATCTTATCTTTACGCCGTATCTTTATCGTATCATTGCAACTATATAAAAATGGTGTAGGCTTTGTCACTTTTGATAAGTTTCCCTCCTTTTTTGATTCCTTTATTCATTAACTACGACAGACCCTATAGAAATCCAGCATCAATCAATACGTAGCCTATTGCTTCGGTTTGTTTATTTATTTATTTGGAAACACAACAGCTTATTATATGTTACATCTGTTACTTATCTTAAAGTAAAGATCTAGCCAATTATAGAGTTTCACAGCATAGGTAATTATTTAAAGTATGTGTATAAAAAGTAGTAAAACTAATATAAATTAAAATACAAAGAATACAGATAAACATCATAACTATTATTTTTTGTGGCATGAGTGTGTAGGGGGAGGCTGTTCATAAATATATATACATACATACATACATAACGTCACGCCTGTATCCCTTACGGGGTAGGCAGAACACCAGAGGTTACAAGGCCATCTGATGTCACGTTTGACAAATTTGGAGGAATTATAAAGATGGAGAGAGACTATTGTAGTGACAGGGGGTCAGCCTATCGCCCACAAAAACGCCTTTAAAACCTGTGTCCCTTAACTGACTTTTACAGTATGCCCGGGAAGAGAAGCAGCTGGCACATTCTATGTTTTTCTTTCGCTCTCAGTCCAGCATGGAAGCAATATATATAATTATATAAAATAAAATATATACAGGGTTGATTTTTGGTCACCAGCCAAATTTAAATGTTGGTTTCTTTGATATGATATAAACGTACCTGCATATTTATTTTAGTGTCGCTCAGTACAAACAAGTAGAAATATGGAAACACAAACTTTTATAAAAATAGTCGCTGTTGATGAACATAGCTACTACGACGCGGCATTTTATTGATAAAACTACGACGTAGAACTACGAGATGTTTTATTGTAGCGCGTAGTCGACTTTATTTTAATGGTAATTTAGAGTGACCATGCTTTGCTTAACATGTTAGCGGATATATTAATTTCCTTGTAAAAAATAAATACTTTTTTCTTACAAAAATCGTTTCTATAAATGATACTTATTGTGTAAAAAAATGTAAAAAGATGTCGTCGTGGCGCCGTGGTTACTGTGTGTATCATCGATATCACAGGTTAAGCAACGTTCGGCGCGGTCGGTACTTGGATGGGTTACCGCCGACCATTAATTTCTCACGACGACTTCCGTGCTTCGGAGGGCACGTTAAGCAGTCGGTCCCGGGTGCTGTATAATTGTATACAGTAGTCGTGAGGGTTTGTCAGAAGCCATCTTGGCGCCCTCAAAATTCTGGCATCTACCACCCAGCACTGGGCCAGCTTGGTGGATCATGGCCTATACCTCCTCGTCACCCAGGGGAGAGACTCATGCCCTGCAGTGGGCTCATTACAAAGATTTGTGATGTGTAAAAAAAAATCAACCCTGTATAGTTATAAATTAAATATATACAATTCTCGTGTCACAGTTTTCGTTGCCATACTCCTCCGAAACGGCTTGACCGATTTTGATGAAATTTTTTGTGCTTATCCGGTATCTATGAGAATCGGCCAACATCATTTTTTTTTTTATTTATATGGCAAAACAACGTTTGCCGGTTCAGCTAGTTATAAGATAAATATGTTTGTTGTACGCAGGTGTGGCGTGCCCGGCTGCCGGCGGCCGGCGGCGGCAACAGCTCGGCCGGCGAGAGGCACGTGGCGCGCTGCCTGGACTCCGTGCGGTACAAGCTGCGCACCCTCGCGCCGCTCGCGCTGGCTTGTCCCCGGCTGCAGCTGCAATTACCTGAGGTAAGGAGTAGTGTTTCCACCAAAAGAAAACAATCTTTTTAATACAGTTGCTCAAAAAGTGGCGTATTGCAGGGACGTATAGCGTGCGGAAAGTGGGCTTTTACGCACTCGTGCTTTTTCTTTCCCAAGTGTCAAAATAATGTCTATTAAAAAGAAAAAAACCAACCACGAAGTTTTTACTAAAAAAAATTCATAGAAGTTTTAAAAATTCATGCAAATATTTCTGAAAAGAAGCTACAAATTTGTTTCAATATCAGATTTAATGATTTGATTCAATGTGTTAGGTTAGGTTTCATATCATTACATTTAATTTTCATTACATAGTAATAAAAAAAATCTACTAAATACTTGGCTGTATGGGCATAGTTCCCTTGCCTACCCAGACAGGATGTGTGAAGAAAACAAAAAAAATCTTTGCTTTTATTCTTTTACGGTAGGCGCCATTTTGTTTATTGTTGAGTTTGTTGTGTTTTTATTATTTTATTAAATTGCTTCATTTTTTCGCAACTGTATTAAAAATAGTCGTTCAGTACACGTGCGGAACCGTCATTGCAACTTGTTCCGACTGTCAACCCTCGCCTTCGGCTGCGCCTCGGCTCGTGTAGACATTTGTCGGAACTCTTTGCAATGACAGGCTTTCCGCACTCGTAATGAAATATACTATTCCATTCTAATCAGTGTTCCTCAAAAAAATTACTCATTATAAGAAGAAAAATTTCAGTGGAGATGAGAGCGTTGAGAAGCATGTGTGGAGTTAAATTGAGTGATAGTGAAATAAGAAAGAGATGCGGATTGAAAGAAGATGCAGTGACTAAGATTGAAAAGGGTGTGCTACGGTGGTTTGGACATTTGGAAAGGATGAGTGAAAGTAGATTTACGAAAGAGGTGTACAGAACAAGAATGGATGGTGTTGTCGAAAGGGGCCGCCCTAGGCGAACGTACGCCGATCAAATTGGCAACGTTCTTAAAAAAAGCCTATACCGTATTCACGGAGTGAACCAAGCAAAGCGCTGTCTCTGTCCCACATTTGCTTACAATAGATAAAGATAAAAAACGGTCAAGCCCCGCCCAGGAGAGCATGCGACCCGTTTGAAATCATAGGGTGCATTCATATTGCTAATGCTTTAGTGAGGAATTGTTATACCTATTATTGAAAGGGAATTATAAACCAAAATTTATTAAAATGAAATAAGAGCTACCGTGTTAATTTGTCTTTATTTGTCATAAAATAAAAGCGACATACAAATAAATTAAAATTAAAGTAAAAGCAAAATAAACTGTATTTAAAAGAAAATATAAATTATTCAGTCGCTTTCACTTTCCAACGTATCACTATTATTTCCTACATTAATAATAAATCTTTCATTTAACCCTTCAAAGTTATGATCCATTTCGTTCATTTTTGGTTCTATTACGTTTTCTATGTGCTTCACACATTTTTTCCATTTTTCAGGTGTTATTTTTTGAACAGCTGTATAAAATATATTTTTTAAATAAACCATTTTGAAAGTCGTGTTACGTGAAGCAACGTCTCCTTTTATTAGAGCCCATATTAACTCAATCGGGTTAAGTTCGCAGTGATACGGCAGAAGGCGAAGCACTGTTTTGTTCACACAAAGAGCACAAAACAACAGTCCGAAAAAAAAGCCAGGTCAAAATAATAGATATGATCGCAATGAATCAGGTACGCGGGAGACGTCTGAACGGTACGGTAGACTAATTATGACTTGCACTGTGATCACAGCCTAAGCGCCCTATCCGCAACCAATTACGTGGAAGCGCAAATTCTCAGTGCTTGGTTCATTCGGCGAATATGGTATAGTTAAAAGTACCTGTAAGCGGCGATCATGTATGAAAAGATTAATGAACGTGGAGGAAGCGAAAGAGGTATGTCTGGATCAAAGCAATTGGTGTTCCCTTGTCTCTGCCTACCCCAAAGGGAGACAGGCGTGATGTTGTGTGTGTGTGTGTGTGTATAAATTTCAGAAAATTTGAGAATTAAATTAAAAAACAAACCGAATGAAGTATTTAATAATTTTCAAAATATAAAATAAATATAAATATTTCTGACACTCACACAACATTATCTAGCCCAAATTAAGTTTCTTAAAGAACTTGTGTTATGGATACTAGATAACTGATATACTTAAGAAATGTATTTAAACAAACATATTGAATAAATACATATTTTTATTAGAATAAACTTAAATAAACATATAAACATCCATGGCTTGACAACCAATATTTGTGTTCATCACACAAATATCCGCCGCCGCCGGGATCCGAACCCAGGACCTCTGGCATAGAAGGCAATGTATTTTACCACTACACCAGCCGGTCGTCAGTTCTTCAAGATCAGAAAAAATAGTACTGTCTTGTTATAAAAAAATATTTAAATAATGAAATGAAAAATATTTATTCATCATAAGACCATCGAATGGCCGCTTAATGGCGTCACAATTTTGTACTTCGGCTTTAACAAGGTGTTGATAGTTATTGAATAAGATATTAGACCAAAGGACAAAAAAAGCCGGCGGAAAAAAACTCTTGGCAATCTTTTTCAGTCAGGATTATACGAATTAATACAAATAGGTACAGTACATATTGATCATGACATGAAAAAAAACAAACACAAGACTGTTAATGTCATGCCACAACCAAATTGCTTACATAGTAGGTGCATTGAGCTATGGGTGCACAACACGTGCATGACTAACTGGGACCAGAGTATTTAAACAAGAATGGAATAAAATGGTCATAGTATCATCAGCAAAACGACCTGGCACCGCTAGTAGCACCCGTTCACGAGTATAACGCAAGCACCAGCCATCACCTTCCTCAACCATATTTTAGGGAAAAGGGTGACCCGATACCCGACGCTACCACTAGACATGCCGCCTGAGGGAGACAAGAAAATAAGTGAGTGGAACAGTCACCAGTATGCCACATGTCATACTGCACAGCCCAGTCGTAAACAAAATTAATAAGTAATTAGAAACTTTTTGAAATATTCTGTAGTGTGACTAATCCCATGCCTTTTTATCCTCTAAATAATCTTTAGTTTTATAATAAGCTTTTCGAGGTAGAGTGTCTTTGATGACTGATTTAAATTTATTGAATGGCATGGATTGAATTTACTTCTGAATTTTGTTATATATACGTATTGACATTCCAATAAATGATTTGCTGCTTTTAGTCTTTTAGGCTTTTAGTCAGCCTTAATTTGGGAAACGCTAACTTATGGTCGTTCCTAGTCTTTACAGAGTAATTTTTTATCATGATTATCTTTCTAGTTTTAAATTTATTACTATTTTTATAAATATACAAAATGTTTTCGTAAATATATTGTGATGCAAGGGTCAAGATACCAATTTCTTTAAACTTTTCTCTTACAGATTCTCTATTTCCAAGTTTATACATTCCACGAATAGCCCTTTTCTGCAGTGTAAATATTGTGTCAATATCTGCGGCATTGCCCCAAAGTAGGATGCCGTAGGACATTATACTATGATAATAACTAAAATATACCAGCTTCGCTGTATTAACATCAGTCAATGAGCGAATTTTCTTTACTGCGAACAATGCAGAACTAAGAACTTGAAAAAAAAATCTCCGACCATCTAGCCTAAACTCTTATTATAAAACCTTATTATATGTTTCAGTAATATTTTGTGAAATGCTAATTCTTACAAGTAAAAACTTCGATCTCATTGTACTTGAAATTTTAATTAACTTTGATAAAAATGTAAATAATAAGAATTAAAATATCTATTCTCAAAATTGTAGTATGAAATGTTATTGTAATTAACACACAATCAATTAATATCCAAAAACAAGAAAGTAATAAAAATATACATACATACACACTTCACGCCTGTGTCCCTTATGGGGTAGGCAGAACACCAAAGGCTGTAAAACCATCTGATGTCACATTTTAAAAATTTGGAGGTATTATAATGATGGTGAGAGACTATTGCAGTGACAGGGAGTCATCCTATCGCCCGCAAAAACGCCAATAAAACCTCTGTCTCTTAACTGACTTTTACAGTATGCCCGGAAAGAGAAGCAGCTGGCAATTCTATGTTTTTCTTTCGCTCCCAGTCCAGCATGGAAGCAAAAAATAAAAATATATCATGTTTAATAATTAACTTCCTAAAACCAAATTAAAAACCATAATATTACAGGATGAAATCCAAATCATGGTGTCCGGTACAGTCATCCCATTACTGGACTCTTCCAAAACCGACTCCGGAGGTACGAGCGAACAGGCGAACTCACATAGCAACGGTCAAGGAGACAACGACGATGAAATATTCAGCCTTGATGAAGAGCAGCTGGCGAAGACTGGAGATAGTAAAGAAGAGAAGGTGGTGCTCACTCAGGTATACTCATATTTCAGTTTAGAATAGTTTTTGATATATTCCTTAGAATAGGCTATCTTACTAATATTATAAATGTGAAAGTTTGGATGTATGCATGTTTGATTCTCAATCACGGGAGAACGGCTCAACGGATTTTGATGTAATTTGGCATATTAATAGTGTACAGTCTGGAATAGCACATAGGCTACTTATTATCCCGAAATTCCCGCGGGATTCGAAGCAGGGATGTAAAACCGAGCGCAACAGCTAGTAAATAATATACCTAACGCCCCTGGAAAAGCGTCTCGAAAAGATCGGCTAATTCATGGGTACCCTGATTGGCTGGCCACAAGCCTTCATTTAAAATGTACCGCTAATTATGACTGCTCCGATGGTGATGTGTTCCGGCAATATTTTATGAAGAGCCAGTTCTTTCCTAGGCCCGTGTGCTGTCATCTGCGACCTCATCTTCACTTACCATCAGGTGAGATTGAGGTCAAACGCTGGTATAATCGTCGATAAATAATCGAAAATAATTTTATGCAAGGTTAATTTTAATTAACGCATCACCTCTTGCGGGCAGCCTCTCCACATCAATCCCAACAACATTTGTTCTACGACTTTTTACAAATCTAGATAAATAACACAACTATTAATTTTAAAAAGTCGTAGAACAAATGTTGTTGGGGTTGATGTGGAGAGACTTCCTGCAAGAGGTGATGCGCTAATTAAAATTAACCCTGTATAATCAACGAATGCAGAGCATTTAAAAAACGGCTTCACCGACAAGTCTTTTCCAAAAATTTGTCTGAAAAGAATGCAAATTTCACCTAAAGTGCCTTCACGGTTTTAATAGAATTCTGCCAAATGAAATATGAATCATCAAAATCGATTCAAAATTGACGAAATTATAAACTTAAAAAACATAAATTCCTCCTCTTGGAAGTCCGATGATTATCGTCAAGATCACAACAATAAACGTATCACAATGATACAAATTAAATAATCCTTTTATTAAAAGCTTATATTTTCTATCAGCCCATCTACCAAAGGACGTCTTTTAAAATACTGAAGAATTCTAGATATTAGGTAATCTGCGCTTGGGTTTTAAAAGAGACAAGGTATCTTATTCTTATTTTGGTTTATAATATTTCCCGGAAGAAATTGCTTAAATTGTCTTTTTAGTTTAATATTATTATTTTATATTTATTTTCATGCTGGACTAGGAGTGAAAGAAAAACATAGAATGTACCAGCTGTTTTTATTCCCAGGCATATACTGTAAAAGTCAGTTAAGGGGCAGAGGATTTATTGGCATTTTTGTAGGCGATAGGCTGACCCCCCGTCACTGCAATAGCCTCTCTCCATCATTATAATACCTCATTTGTCAAACGTGACATTAGATGGCCTTATAACCTCTGGTGTTCTGTCCCCCCATAATGGATTCAGGCGTGGCGTTATGTATGTATGTTCAAAATATTTTTAAGTCGGATGAAAATTGACTTGGGTTGGTAACATTGCCCGAAAGAAATGGCTTAAATTGTCTTTAAAATTGGTTTAACTTCATTATTTTTCTGTTTTTTTTTGCGACAATAATTAATATAAACCCCTAAATTCCAGCAACCAACAACAGTATCCCTCACTACACTTCCCGAAGTGAGCGGATCGAAGAACGTGCGAGCGATTTGTGCGCTCAAACTGTTGTTCGTGCGAGAGACGACCGCAGTGCGCGAGTTAGGCGGCTTGAGTGGCTTCCTGCATACGTTCACTTGCGAGGTGAGGCCATTGTATTATAACACACTACGAATTCAGAGCATTAAAATACCGACTTCACGTAAAAACTTTTGCTCAGTAAAGGTCGTCAATGTACTATCGAACCAATTGAACTATGAAACTTTTGCTGATAATTCGTTTGAAACTGTCAAACTTGTAAGCTCTTCTATCGCGTATAATGCACTTATGAAATTTTTCGAATTCAGTACTCAGTAAATGTCAGTGTCGAATGAAATAATAACAAGTTCGTCACCAAGGAAACCTATCTTCAAGCGAATTTCGACCTACGAGCATTTTGACGGTTTGCCATAATGAGCTTATGGTGGGTCATGATTCGATTGGTTCGATAGTAAATATCGTATTCATACATAGTATTTAAAAAAATATTTTTTTCTTGAATTACTTAAACGAATTTTATAAATTTTTGCGTTTCTAAAAATATTTATTTGCTTTTTAAAGGCTAAAATGATCCTTTAAAAAATGTTTTGTAAAAATATTATTAATAAATATAAACTTTGGACGTCATTTTAAATAAGGCAATAGTTTTATGAAAGTTCTTGTATTTTCTGATTGTTTTTTTTTTTATTATTGTTATATCGTCTAATCTTCGTGTATGGAAACTAAATAAATGCTGTAAAATATACAAGGTGTTCCTTTTGATTTCCCACAACTTTGAGGTTTTGTTCCTTACAAAAAAATAATACTTTTTGCCAAAGTACATGTGGTTCGAAAGTGCTTACTTTCCAAGATATCATCAATCTTAATATAATGAGTTCATAAATTATCACCCTTGTAAATTCTCTTTAACATTCATTCCAATAATAAGAAGCCATACAATAAACAACACAAACATAAAAGTTGAGGAAGGTTGCATACAATGTACAACGCAAAACGTTGCGAACTGTACCTGTGCACAGCGATAAAAAATGGATGGAAAATGTCACGTTTTCGTACTTCACATAAAGGTGTTTTACATAAGTTGTTTTGGTTTACTTAAATTATTTTGTATGAAAAATAAAAACAAAATTATTCACATGTTATTTGATTCTATTACATGGTCCCATTAATCCCCTTGAGTTACGGGAAATCAAGCGGAATACCTTGTATTAACCTAAAATAACTCTTCAAACAATGAAATATTTTTACTTATCTAATAAAAAATTGACAATCACAAATCAAAGCTGCAGCACAAATCTCATGTTTAAAATATTGGTAATAAACCAATTATTTTTTCGACAGGTGCTAGCAATAGTAAGAGCGTACACGACAGCGCTCGGCGGTAACGCCTTAACGTCTTTCTACATCAACCAACTTATGTTACAAGACAACGCGCATAAAAATCAGGTAAATTCTTTCTCCTACTAATATAATAAATGAGAATGTTTGTATGCTGGACTGGGAGCGAAAGAAAAACATAGAATGTACCAGCTGCTTCTCTTCCCGGACATACTGTAAAAGTTAAGGGACAGAGGTTTTATTGGCATTTTTATGGGCGATAGGCTGACCCCCTGTCACTGCAATAACCTCACTCCATGATTATAATACCTCATTTGTCAAACGTGACATCAGATGGTCTTATAACCTCTTGTGTTCTGCCTACCCCATAAGGGATACAGGCGTGATATATGTATGTATGTATGTAATGTTTGTACGAATGTATGGGAGGATGTTAATAATTAATTTGAAATTACAGATTTAAACCAAGTAACATTTTTAAGCCCAGATTTTTCCATGGTCAGATAATAGAGAAAGTTATCTAATGAATAAAGTGTTACTCGACAGCTTCAAGCTAGTCACAAGTTTATTTTTTATAAGTATCTTTATATTTACTAGTCTATTCTAGAGGCGGTATAAATAAAACATTAAACTCCATATTAAACTGCACTTTATTCGACGTAACTGTACCACGGCGCGCGAGTGACTACTCGCTGCCCTCAATAATCTAACACAATAATATAACAACCTAAGCAACTCCCACATACACCCCCTTCTAAAAAAAAATCATATTACATTTTTTAAAAACAAAACAAACAAATAATAAGACAAACTGTAAAAAAAAAAATTGTTTAGGTACGCAAATGCAGAAATTTCAAAAAGAATACACCACATTTATCTCTCATATTAAATTGTAATAATTTTATTACGCACAAAATTTTGTAATTTGATCATAACACAAAAAAAAACTAAGTTGGTACAAACAAATAAAGATCTTCTAGATATTTCACATTCACAATTTCACATTTTTCATTTTACACTTGGGGTTGATACACGACTCTAGGAGGTTGGGTTTGTTCAACCTTAATATTCGGGACGGGGCCAGTTTGCAGCTCCGCGACCTGTCCTCGCAACCAACTCTTAATGCCTCGTTTACACCTTCTGCCAACGCCACATATTACCATTCCCAATAATATTATGATGATAATCATTAGTGAAATTCCAAAAATATTTAATTTTGATTCGACTTTCTCCTGATTCTCAAGAGACTGGTTTATTACAACATTCTCTTTACTTTGTCCCCAGCCCATTTTGGACAATTTAATAACAACAGAAAAACTTTCGTAAAATAAAAATAGCAAGTGTCTGAGAGGTTGCTCAAATACAAATAAATTTTATAGATAAAATTTGTTACAAAGTATAATTAACCAAAATGCCTAATTTGCAAAAACAATATTACATTTTATAAAATTAAAGTGATTACTTACAATTATTGCTACTCCGATATTAACCTACTTATTAACACGACCTTTGTAACCTCTTGCCTTGAAGATATAGTTAACTAAAGTTTACGGGTTTACTTGTCATAATTAAAATATTATGAATTTACAAATCTAACTGGTTTTTTAATAATTCTACCCCTACTTGTAACATTTAACGGCATGTTAACGTTTCCCTTGATTTGCTGATTCTGATTTAAATTTATTGGTTCTGGCTTATAACTATCATCCAATATGTATGCAGGCTTTAATCTATCAATTGATACATTAGAAGATTTTCCATTAATACATATTTTAAACACTTTTGCACCCCTTTCTAGGACTTTAAAGGGTCCGCTATAAGGTGGTGTTAACGGTTTCCTCACTGCATCTATTCTAAGAAATACAAAAGGACAAGAATTTAAATCAGCATGAACAAATATATTACCACTATTACTTAAATTTCTAATTTTAGGTCTAATTTTACTTAAACTATCCCTTAAATTTAATATGTACGTTTGTGGATTATCTATCTTAGTTAAGTTACTGTTAAACAACTCACCTGGTAGACGTAAACAATGACCCATGGTGAATTCTGCTGCGCTAACGAAATCGTTATCAGCCTGGCATGCTGCTCTTAAACCTAACATTACGGTAGGTAACTCTGAGTACCATAATGTATTATCCTTTAACCTAGCTATTAATGCTGTTTTTAATGACCTATGCCACCTCTCTATTTTCCCATTACATTGAGGGTGGTAAGGGGTGGTTCTAGTCTTTTTAATACCTAATAATTGCATCATATTCGTAAATAACTCGCTTTCGAATTGTCTACCCTGATCTGTGGTTATTTTACTAGGACTACCAAATCGGCATATCCAGCCCTCGTAGACTGCCCTAGCTACCGTCTCTGCCGTCATATCTATAACCGGATATATTTCTGGCCATCGTGTACGCCGATCTATCATAGTCACGCAATACCGATAACCATGTTCCGTCACAGGCAAAGGTCCTATTAAATCTACATGCAAGTGTTCGAAACGGTCACTATCCTCGAACTTATGAAGTTGTGAAACCGTGTGGCGGGTTATTTTACTTTTTTGGCATTTGATACAAGTTTTTACCCATTTAATCACATCTTTATTCATACCTGGCCAAAAAACTTTTTTACAAATTAAAGCTCGAGAAGCTCTAACTCCTGGATGAGCTAAGCTGTGAAAATTATTAAAAACGATATATCTAAATTGTTCGGGAATGTAGGGTCTTATGTTATTAGTTGAAGTTTCACAATAAATCATATTACTAGAATTATTAATACTCATTTGTTTCAACTGTATTGTGCTACCTACGAAACCTGAACTCAATAATTTTGCTAGTTCAGCGTCTGTCGCCTGCGCGCGTGCAATTTCTGAGTATTCTATCGAGTTTGGACATGTTATTGTCTCGATTCTAGATAATGCATCTGCGACTATATTTTTATCACCCTGTATGTGTTGTATGTTACAAGTAAATTCGCTAATGTATAACAATTGACGTGCCCTTCTAGGTAATTCCTTATTTGAACTTAATTTACTAAATGCGTAAGTAAGCGGTTTATGGTCTGTATAAACCGTAAAATCACGTCCTTCTAATAAATCTCTAAAATAAACTATACTTGAATAGATCGCCAAAAGTTCCTTATCATAAGTACAGTACTTTTTTTGGGGTTCCGTGAGTCTTTTCGAAAAATAACCGAGGGGTTTCCAGGTATTATTTTCCTTTTGATGTAATACTGCGCCTATACTAAAATCGGATGCGTCAGTCATTAAACCTAATTCTGAATCTGGCATCGGATGAGATAACGTAGCTGCATTTTTCAAGTTAATTTTACACTGTTCAAATGCTCTATTAGCTTCGTTTGTCCACTCTATTTTAGTCTTATCACGCTTCTTTGCACCGTGTAAATACCTATCTAAAATTCCTTGAACCTGTGCTGCGTTAGGTATATGGTTACGATAAAAGTTCAACATACCTAAAAACCTACGAAGCTGTTCGACAGTTTGCGGCTTGGGATAAGTTTCAATGATTTTAACCTTATCAGGCAAAGGGCTAATACCATTTTCTGAAACTTCGTATCCTAAAAATTCAATAATCTTTTGTCCAAATACACATTTTGATAAATTAATAGACATTTTATACCTGTCAAGCCGTTCAAATAGTAACTTAGGATGTTCCCTATGAATATTCTCATTTGTCGATCCTAAAATGACGTCATCTAAATATCCGTAAAGGAATGACTGCTCTGCTAAACTATTATGACTCTTATTGACGTCGCTATAAGAAATCTGCTCAATACCTGCCAAAACAGTATTATTAATGAATCTCTGAAATGTTTGAGCTGCGTTTCGCAAGCCAAACGTCATCCTTGGGAATTCATACAAACCAAATGGAGTTATAATGGCCGTTTTCTCGATGTCTTCTGGTCTAATTTTTATAACATGATAGGCTCTACAAATATCAATTTTAGAAAAAATAACTTTGTTGTGCAATCCATAAGTAAAATCCTGAATCCGCGGTATCGGATAACGATCTGGTTTTGTGATCGAATTTAACATCCTATAATCCCCGCAAGGTCGAATTTCACCCCCCTTTTTTGGTACTATATGCAGCGGGCTAGCCCACGGGCTGTTCGAAGGCCTACATATTCCTAATTCTTGCATTAACTTAAATTCTTTTTTAACCAAGTCATACCTGTGGGGTGGTAACCTCCTTGCTCGAGTGTGCACTGGAGGGCCTGTGGTCTCAATGTAATGATACACCGAGTGTTCCGGCGTGTCCTTGAAATTGGGCGGTTTTGTGATTTCCTGAAATGATTCCAGTAAGTCCGCGTACGGATGATCGCTGTTAATAGATTTAATTGACCCATCTAAATTATAAGTTTTTGATCCACAAACGTACAAATTAGTAACTAAATCGATTAACCTATTATTGTATAAATCTACCGTTAACCTAAATTTACGTAAAAAATCTGCCCCTATTATAGGCTGTTTTACGTCACAAACAATAAAAGGCCAATTAAACACTCGTCTAAGACCGAAAGTTAATTCTAAATTACAAATACCATAGGTTTTTATCTCACTATCATTAGCGGCATATAATTTAAATTCACATTTCTCAATTAAACGGTTCTTTACATACTTATTTGGGATCACTGAAATGTTTGCACCGGTATCTATTAAAAAAATTAACTTAGAATGTTTATCCTTAACTAATAAACGGTGGTTTTCCACTAATTGGTCCTGAGTACATCCGCACACCGAGTTCGAACATACCTCTTTCAGTTTTCCGACTCATTTTCTCGCCAAGCACAAGGTTGCTCGCAGCGTGTGGCGTTTTTCTTGTACCTATAATGAAAACGACACAGCCATCCTGGATCGCCGGGAGTCCGTCGCCTCCGGGAACTAGACCTGCCGGCCGAACGACCGGGAGCGCGCAAACCGCGTCGGCCTGCACTTCTTGACCGACCGCGTCCATGCACCTCGCTGCGTAGAGCCGCCACTTCCAGGGTCAGCTTGCTCAGCTGTCCTGCCAGCTCCATCAGTGCCACCTGTGGCACCTGCGCCGTGATGTCCGTTGAAACTGCCGCGACCTCGCACGACCTGGTGTTCTCCACTATTTTGTCGGCTATGACCGCCAGGTTGTCTAGCGACTGGTCAGGGCATACTGTTATAACTGCCCTGACTGAGGAAGGCATCCTAGATAGCCACAAACTTTTCAAGGTCTGCTCGGCTACCTGCGTCGTTCGTCCTAAGTCTCTCATCCGACGCAGTAGCTGTGTAGGCTTCTGAGATCCAAGCTCCAACTCGGAAACCAGCTTCTGGAACTGCCGTTCTGCACTTTCCTCATATACCTGCAGCAATCTCTCCTTCAGGATGTTGTATTTGTTTTCTGCCGGTGGGGACGACAGCAGATCACTGACCTGCTGCAGTGAGTCTCTACCCAGTTTCGATATGACCAAGTTGAATTTGGTCTCTTCGCCTTGTTTTTGTGGTGCCATGACGGATTCGAATTGGCCAAACCACAACCGTGGCATATCGACCCAAAACTCTGGTAGTTTTGATGTGACGTTAATAGCTGCCAAGCTAATTTCCTGTGCCGCGTCGTCCTGCTCTCTTTGTGGCTTGCTCTGCACCGGTTGAGTCCCCGCTGGTCCCGCTTGTACGTGTTGCCCGGAATACATATTTGTTTCAAAAATCAACACAAAAATACGTAAAATGTCTAGTAGGTATATAGTTCACTGTTCATAAGTTTATTCTTAAAATATTGCACTGTTCACTATTAATCGTCGGGGTCACCACTTTGGAGTTTTTATAAGTATCTTTATATTTACTAGTCTATTCTAGAGGCGGTATAAATAAAACATTAAACTCCATATTAAACTGCACTTTATTCGACGTAACTGTACCACGGCGCGCGAGTGACTTACTTGCTGCCCTCAATAATCTAACACAATAATATAACAACCTAAGCAACTCCCACAATTGTTATATCGTTATAAAAAATCGTACAACAACATTATTCCGCCGTGTCATAGTTTATGAGTCAGATAACTTTTATCTGACGATTGAATTTGCGTGTAATCATTCTTTAAATTTTAAATCGATGTTTCGTTGTCTGCATTGATATGCCTTTAACCCCAAGCTATATACGAATATTTGACGACCGGCTGGTGTAGTGGTAAATTACATTGCCTTCTATGCCAGAGGTCCTGGGTTCGAATCCCGGCGGCGGCAGATATCGGTGTGATGTGTTAGCCGTCAAGTCATGGATGTTTATATGTTTATTCTAATAAAAAATATGTATCTATTCAATATGTATGTTTATATATTTCTTAAGGACGCGTTTCCGCAAATCTTCAAAATAGGGTATTTTCTGGTACATATTGTGATAAAATGGCGCAGAGTTTAGTATAATTACAAATACTAATAGATAGATAAGACTTTCATCTCCATTTATTATATAAAAATAGTATAAATAAATTTGTTTTTGTGGCTTAAAAACTAATTTTGCGATGCCTCGTCGCACGAAAATGACGTTTTTAAGCCAATTTACGGTACCACATTTGGTATGAAAACACAAGTATTTATGAATAAAAAAAATACTATTCGGTGGTTAACATGTTCATTTTTGATAATTAGCATTTTTTTCTTTGAAATTAATACTAAAAACCCTTTAAAAAAATATAAAACCAAACACGTAATTTTCTTCATATTTGTATAAATGCGTAAATCTTAACACACTGTGGTAAGGGTTATTATACTTTAGCAAATAATTTCAAACAAAAACTAGATATCTTCAGTCTGCGCTCAGCCGCTGTCGAGAGTGGACCTGTATCGCTTTTGAGTTATTTTTCGTGCTAAGAAACATCGCTGTACATACACAATTTATTACATCAAACAAGTCTCGATACTTGACGCTCTCTGAACTGAGTTGAAAAGGTAATAATATAATTTTATTGAAAAAAAATTTAATTACAAAACCTTTTATGATTAGGATTGAATTTGGAAACTTGGAATCATTATGTTTGTTAGGACTAAACCTTATCTCCAGTTCTGGTAGTGGGGTCTGAAGGTATACCTCGAGGTGCTACTGGTACTCCTAGACGGGTAAAGCTAGGTATATCGAGTTTGGGTTCATTTTGATTCGAAGGAAGAGACCTTACCACCAGTTATGGTAGTATTAGCTGAAGGTATACCTCAAGGTGCTACTGGTACTCGTAGACCGATAGAGCTAGGCATGTTGAGTTTGGGTTCATTTTGATTCTTAGGACGAGACCTTACCACCAGTTCTGATAGTGGGAGCTGAAGGTATACCTCGAGGTGCTACTGGTACTCCTAGACGGGTAAAGCTAGGTATATCGAGTTTGGGTTCATTTTGATTCGTAGGACGAGACCTTACCACCAGTTCTGGTAGTGGGAGCTGAAGGTATACCTCGAGGTGCCACTGGTACTCCTAGACGGGTAAAGCTAGGTATATCGAGTTAGGGTTCATTTTGTTGCGTAGGACGAGACCTTACCACCAGTTCTGGTAGTGGGAGCTGAAGGTACCATATTTTAAAAGAACTGAACAGGACAGAAGGAACTGAAATCTATAGGCGGTCGGATTTGGTGGAATCGGGTTTTCATATTTTAAAAGCAATAATAAAATTTATGGACAAAGGATAATGCAAGTGATTGGGCTCAAAAAAAAAAGTCATTGTGCAGGGATGAGATGAGAGTCAGATTATAGATTAGACACATGTCATTCATATTTGTTAGGACGCCAAAAAAAATTGCCCTGGGAAAAAAAAGATATGACCAAAAATACATTTTGCGTTTAATAGAATAAAAATCGTTTTCTTTTATGATACAGAAACTAGATTTCTACGAGTGTATTCGTATAACCTTTACAACCATTGACTACGAAACTAGTGAATATTGTAAATAAATACGATTATTGGTAAAAAAAGTGCTTGTGTGATCCTTATCAGTACCTAATGGGTTGGCTACACAGTTGTAAACCGCGATTAGTTCGTCTCTTTTCTTAGTATAGCGACTTTCCTTCTTATTATCGTCGAGCGAGACAGCGCACTCACACACAAAAGAGATGTTATTAATCTGTCTCTTTTCTTACTGTGATATCCTCTATCACAGGGTAAGTATTAAGAGATAATTAAAACACAACACTTGGTATTTTACTATAACTGTGATAACACGTGCGCTCGGGGTGGTTGATAATCGAGAAGTGTCAACCCCACCCCGCACGCCGCGCGTCCTCAGTTATATTATTTATTGTCATTACATCACACTTACTATGGCGAACTTTTTGCGCCACTGGTTCGGCGACATTGGAAGCACGGTTTACAACTGTGTAGCCACCCCTTTTGATTTGATTTGTCTTTTTTCTTACTTTAGCGATGTCTCTTATACGGCACTGGTTCGGCGACATTGGAAAAGCAGTTTACAAATGTGTAACCACCCCTTATGAAATAATGGTATGTATGGTTCATCTAATACTGCCATTTAGAATAAGCTAATGTGTTGGTATAAGTGGTTATCGTTAATGAAAGAAGTAAAACTTTTAAACACATGATTTGTTATTTCATTCATTACCATTGGTCAGAGTTCTTAAACATAAAATAGTACTATTTTTGAAGACGTTATTCATTATTTCAGTACAATTAAAAAAACATCATAAATTATAAAAGGAATAGTACTTTTAAACACATGATTCATATTAACAATACAATTAAATATCATAATCATAAAAGAAGTTCGACTTTCGACTCGAACCCTGAAATATTTCGAATGAAATGGACGATGCGCGCTAATAATGTGCTCCGAGAAAGAGATAGAGAGCGTTAATGAAATCTAGTTGTAATAATTATTATAACCACTATTAGACTTTATTAACCACTTATAGCAACATACTACCTTATTCTAAACGGCAGTATTAGATGAACCATATATACCATTATTTCATAAGGGGTGGTTACACATTTGTAAACTGCTTTTCCAATGTCGCCGAACCAGTGCCGTATAAGAGACATCGCTAAAGTAAGAAAAAAGACAAATCAAATCAAAAGGGGTGGCTACACAGTTGTAAACCGTGCTTCCAATGACGCCGAACCAGTGCCGCAAAAAGTTCGCTATAGTAAGAAATGAGACAGATTAATAACATCTCTTTTGTGTGTGATTGCGCTGTCTCGCTCGACGATAATAAGAAGGGAAGTCGCTATACTAAGAAAAGAGACGAACTAATCGCGGTTTAAAACTGTGTAGCCAACCCATTAGGTACTTATAAGGATCACACAAGCCCTTTTTTTTACCAATAATCGTATTTATTTACAATATTCACTAGTTTCGTAGTCAATGGCTGCAAAGGTTATACGAATACACTCGTAGAAATCTACGGGCGTTCAGTTTCTGTATCATAAAAAAAAAACGATTTTTATTCTATTAAACGCAAAATGTATTTTTGGTCATATCTTTTTGTTCCCAGGGCTAATTTTTTTGGCGTCCTAACAAATATGAATGACATGTGTCTAATCTATAATCTGACTCTCATCTCATCCCTGCACAATGACTTTTTTTTTTGAGCCCAATCACTTGCATTATCCTTTGTCCATAAATTTTATTATTTCTTTTAAAATATGAAAACCCGATTCCACCAAATCTGACCGCCTATAGATTTCAGTTCCTTGTGTCCTGTTCAGTTCTTTTAAAATTATGGTACCTTCAGCTCCCACTACCAGAACTGGTGGTAAGGTCTCGTCCTACGCATCAAAATGAACCCAAACTCGATATACCTAGCTTTGCCCGTCTAGGAGTACCAGTGGCACCTCGAGGTATACCTTCAGCTCCCACTACCAGAACTGGTGGTAAGGTCTCGTCCTACGAATCAAAATGAACCCAAACTCGATAAACCTAGCTTTACCCGTCTAGGAGTACCAGTAGCACCTCGAGGTATACCTTCAGCTTCCACTACCAGAACGGGTGGTAAGGTCTCGTCCTAAGAATCAAAATGAACCCAAACTCGACATGCCTAGCTCTACTCGTCTAGGAGTTCCAGTAGTACCTCAAGGCATACCTTCAGCTCCCACTACCAGGACTGATGGTAATGTCTCGTCTTATGAACTCGAACTTGACATGTCTAGGAATAGGAATTCCAGTAGAAGCCCTCGAGTGTACCACCAGCTCATCAGGTTTGATGGTGAGGTTTTATCGTTACGAATAAAACGAGCTCAAACTTTCCGAGCACTTTAATTCATCTTACCCAATTTAATCGTTTTAATAAAAGAATTTGCAAATATTTAAAACTAAAGTATCAAAACTGTTCAAAACCTTTCGTCTTTTTCACGGCACGCTTGTGTGCGTGAATCTTATACATGTAGTAGTAGAATTCGATACCTAGCCTTTTCGGAAACGCATCCTTAAGTATATCAGTTATCTAGTATCCATAACACAAGTTCTTTAAGAAACTTAATTTGGGCTAGATAATGTGTGTGTGTCAGAAATATTTATTTATTTTACGTCTATGGTTGTTCGTAGAGATCGCTTCCTAGCGATAAGGCTGCCAATTGTATATCATTTATTATGTATTTTCATTTTTCGTACTATTTTATGGCATACAATAAAGTGTAAATAAATAAATACCCCGTGGTCACGAGCAGCCGTAACGAAAGGACGAGTTAAAATATAACTATGCTCGATAAATGAGGTGAAAAGAGTTTTATTTAACATAATTAATAGTGCATACTTAGACGATATTATAAAATTTTTGTGTGCGATTAATAAAGTTCGATCGACCGAAGTTCGACGACCACTTTGGCGATGGGACTATCTGCCTCAGACGCTGGTGGTCGCGGGTTCGATTCCCGCACGGAACAAGAAAAAAAAATGTTCCGGGTCTGTATATTATTATATTATCTATATATTATGTATTAATATTCTAGGTCCCCCCCTAGTTCGCTACATGGTATCTCATATCCTAAGCTCTGCTTAGTTTGGGGCCATGTAGTTGGTGTGATTGTCTGGGGTTTTTTTTATTATTATTATATAATGTTTATTTTTATCGTCAATATTTTGAATAAAACACCTTTTAACCGGATTTATATTATAAGTTACATTTTAACTCGACGTTTCGGTGTCTTTGTAGACCCCGTGGTCAGTCGCTCGTAAAATATAAATTAAATGCTTCTATGCTGGACTGGGAGCGAAAGAAAAACATAGAATGTGCCAGCTGCTTCTCTTCCCGGGCATACTGTAAAAGTCAGTTAAGGGACCGAGGTGTTATGGGAGGCTTTTTTGTGGGCGATAGGCTGACCCCCTGTCACTGCAATAGTCTCTCTCCACTATTATAATGCCTCCAAATTCGTCAAGCGTGACATCAGATGGTTTTAATACCTCTGGTGTTCTGCCTACCCCATATGGGATGCAGGCGTGAAGTTATGTATGTATGTATGTAAGTGTTTTATTTAATAGTATGAATGCGAAAACTTAATACAATATTTTGATCAATCGTTGATTTAATATTCCAATTTCTAAACATCACCTTTAATAAATACACAGGGTTAATTTTAATAAGAGTATCACCTCTTGCAGGCTTTTCCACATCAATCCCAACAACATTTGTTCTACGAATTTTTAAAATTTATAGTTTTTAATATTTAAGTTTTCCCATACGAACATTTAAATTTTTGTCTCTAAACTGGCGTAACTCTATATTCTCTGAGCGTAGGTATGCCACGCACCCTGCGTAGGCAAGATATCGCCACGTGATAAAATTTTATTTTTGTTTTTATTTTTTGTGTTATTTATCAAGATTTGTAAAAAGTCGTAGAACAAAGGCGATGCAAGAGGCGATGCGCTTATTAAAGTCATACAAAAATAATTTTCTTTCTTTTACAGGGTCAATGCCTCGTGTCTGTCGGCGGTGATATTGTACACGTTACTTATTAGTTTATTCTACGTATCCATCGATTTAATTTGTATGAAGCAAAATTCATTATTTAATCCAATGATGAATCGATTTTATATCAACACATCTAACTTAAGACGAGCGTTGCCATGACAACGGAAAAACCAGATTGATCAATTAATACTGTCAGTGAATTTTTTAAAAGTAAATCTTATTGTTTCATTCAATATGTATGTTCAATAAAATGTGTGAAAATGATATAAACATTTGAGTGTGGTAATTGCCAATTTGTACTTTATTTGAAGGGATCTAAGATTGAATATTGAAGTTCAGTATAGAAATCGAGTATTAGTAGATTTATATATTGAATCTCAATCCAAAATCCCTGCTTGCAAATAGTTACATGTATGAGCTTCGCTATGACAGCCAACATCCAGATTTGTTTTTGTATGAAAAAAACTTAAATTTAAGTTAAGATTTAATACAGCAAGGCTATTCTCCTAAACAACAGCGTTGAGTTCTCGATGTTACAGCGACGAGTGATATAATTGGCATTCACTTATATCATGAAATCGACACCAGCGCTCGTCGCTGATGACGGCGTTAGTAAGAACTGTTATTCATTAAACTGTTTGACAATTTTCTTTAGGTTTTGGTATTCTGGTAAATGTAACATCTGTGAGCTGGACGACGAAATCCTTCCCATCTCGTCGACGAGGTCGTCGTCGAGCATAGCGCAGCTATTTTAATTGAAATCAACTGTAAATGTAGTTATCTTTTTTTTCAATCAGTTTGAATATTTAAATGTATTACCAGAAAACTTAAAAAGCACATCATGACATATCTAACAAATTACAGGAATTTAGAGACAAAATGTATAATACTGTGTGATATGATTTGTTTTTCATATAAGTTCACTAACATTTATTTTAAGTTATGATATTGAGTAAGTGTCCTTAAATGTATTTCCTTTTTTGATGCAATTGATTTTTTCGTATAACGTTTTTTTTAAGTCAGAATGTCACTAGAAGTAAATAGTATATTATGTAACAAGTGAGCTAAGTTGCTAATTACAGGCGAGGGCTTAATAATGAGCCGAGACTGTAATTAGCTACGCTCACGAGTTACATACTAAGTTTTTCAACACACTTGTGAGTAAAAGACAGACATACGTGGTCATAAAATCTCTTTGTTGTTTCTGAAAATATTTTATAGTTGTCTTTGTTAGTTCCACTTAACGCACTAGATGGCGTTGATTGTCTTTAAATCGCGCATAAACTGAAATAAATAAAATGATGTATACTTGTTTTAAGGTTGTTAAATTGTTCTCAAAGAAAGTGGTTTCCCACTGAGGTACAATTCAACTTTGTAGGAATCATTATATGATGCACTAGGGCCTAGGGTACTAGGGTATAATATATTATGCACACGTGACTTATAGCCCAGTTTATAGTTCTAAATTCAACAGAATAAGGCTGACTTTACGAGCAAGTGTTTTGAAAAATATATTTGATTTATTATTTAAATATAGAACGGGTTAAATTCTGGTCAATTTATAACTATTGATCCTCATTCATAAAGACCGGTTTTAATAGAGGCTTATTGTTTATTTCGTTTTTCTCACTCCTGCCTATGTCAAATGAAAGAGAGAACATATCTTGGCAGTATTTAAAGAAATTACATTCGTTTGTATTCATACATAGTGATTTTAGATAAGTTTACCTACCATTTTGTATAAAACTCAAAAGTCTTCCTTATAGCAATTAAGATATTTTGAGTAATGTAAACATTCATACACGTTTTAATATAAAAAGACCCAATAAAAACTCACAATAACCACCAATTTTTGTTCTAAGAGTGAGTTGTATATTTGTTTTCCAAAGTCAAAGTCAAAATTATGTAAACTGGAAATAATTCACATGATTTATAAATTGTAATGAATTTATCACTACTTTAAAAGCAGTAGCAAGAAACTCAATAGAAATCATGTTCTTGCCTGGGTTATGTATGAAATCCATTCAAACAAATAATTCAATGCAGTAAAATGACAGTTCCAGTTGGGCACACTGGCACTTTTGGCACTTTAGGGAAGAAAAAAATAGTCATGTGGTTTAAGTGAATTAATGAAATTGTTTTCGTATAATAACATCATAATGTTTGGAAATAAAATATTTTCATCCACAAAAAACGGTTACATATTAGAACATCAAAACTTTCTCGAGCTAATTTCAAAGGAACAATGTACAAATCTACAAAGTTTAAAATAACGATGGTCATTTGATCAAAAGTTCAGCTGACCAAAGTCTGGAATATCAATTTTTTAATTATTTAGGTATTACTCTATTGAACAAATCGTTCAAATGTCAAATGGGTTATTGGATAAATAATTAATTATCAAATGGATTAACTGAAACAGGTAAAAATAATATTAACATTACCGATTAGCGCCTTTCTTATACAGAAAGCCTTTGCACAACATTGACTTTTGACCATTTGACCATTCTGAGGGTTGACTATGATAGTTGACCAGGTTTATGGCGCTTCGCCGGCCGCTACCGCGGCACCGCTCGCTTCGCTCGCTCGGTTCGCGCACGTATATACGTACCTATATCAGAATAAGACTCTGTGACGCTCTTGTGTTATCAAGGTTAAACTACTGTATAGCAGTTTATGGTCCCTGTGCGTTACAGAAATCTCAATGCTTATTACAGCGCATCCAGAATGCATGTGCACGATTTTGTTTTAAAATCCCCCCAAGAACACACATAACCCCATACCTCATAAAAGTAAAATTATTGAATATGAAAGTACGGCAAAAACTTTATTTAGCTTCTCCCTTTTTCGACATTATAAAAACACAGAAACCGGCCTATCTATTCAATAAATTAATATGGCGTTCTGAATTTCGTTTAAGATCATGTAGTCACTTTTTTTCTATACCTGAACACAGGACCGCCGCATTCCGCGGGAGTTTTAAGTTTTGTGCCACTGTGTTGAAACGATGTTCCTCCTCCCTTGAGAAAAATTCAAACAAAACTGACTTTTAACTACCATTTAAAATCCTATTTACTAGAAAATGTAAAAACATAATTCATTTAGGGGCATAACTTTCAACTGGTATCATTATTTTTCTATTTGACATTTCGAACTGTCAATTTACTGCATTGAATTATTTGCCAGGGTATAGCTATTATCCATTTTCCTCCACACTGTAGTGCCCATCTCTAGTCTGCCTCTGCACTCCTTTACTTTCTTCCTCAATTCATCCAGTGTGAGGGACAAAGACGTAACAATCTGCGGAATGCTCTTACCTGTGGAGCCTACAGCCAATTTCTTTTCTATGTGGTCGAAGAAACCTTCTCCATAAAATTGAGCACGCTTACCACTGAATGTGGGCATGGAAGATACTTGGCTGTAGACCCCAGATAACAGCCTGCTTTGGTTCGCACACGACATCATCTCTATCTCCTCACGCGTTTTCCAATTTTTGGTATTGGTTATCTCCTCTAGTATGCCCAGGTCCTCTTTATATGTGCCGAATATTGAATGAAAAACTACCTGCCCTGCTGCCTCCTCTGTCATGCTACATGTTAGACGCCAATTGTATTCTATTGCCCTCTTGTACACATAGAATGCTCCAGACCCAGTAGTGTTGTAAAAAGATAAGAAGTTTTCTTTCTTATCCTCTGGAGTAGCAAGTAGCACCTGACAAAACATTGAAAGGGGCAAGAAGACTCTTGTAGCTTGGCGGGTGGTAGTAATTAGACAAATCTCAGCGAGCAGCCCAACCATTGTGCTTACCTCGGAGGAGGCTTTTTGCGTCTTTGTTACCTCTATGATGTCATCTATTATTGCTATATGGTTGAACGCTCGCTTTACTGCAGAAGCCCATTTGTTCCTGTAAATGACCTGCTCTGACCTGAGCATAGGAGAGCGGTCATGGGACCCATACTTTGGGCCAGAGAAGACCTTTTTTCTGGAGGAAACGTACACCCCTCTAACAGTACGTGGTGCGCACCATTAAGACCGTACTTCCTTACGGGGATTTCTAGCATTGTTTCCCCCCTCTTGGTTACTGGCATCTTGTCATGCCCTAGGCGCACCTCCTTCATGCGGAGTCCGAAACCACAAAAGAAATCTATGTATGGCCCAAAAGTACCGTACCAATTATCGTCGTCCTCCGTCCTACTGAAGTTGCGATATTGCAAAACCAAATCCGTCGTTATCTTCACCCATGCTGTGTTGAGGGCATCTCTACTTCTTGATATGTTCTGGCCTTCTAGATTAATGGTGAAGTCAGTTAGATTTGATTTTGTAACAACGTTAGTATCTTTCCTTCCAGCAGCTACTTGGCGATGAAATGTATGGAGTGTGAAAAGGATGTTAGATATCTGTACGCTAACTTGAAGAGTTGCATGTGCCCGTGTTTTTAGCTGTTCTTCGGCTGCTTTGTTTGCTGACTGGGTTATAGGAAAGAAACTCCCTAGAATCATCCAGTAGCCCTTGAAAATCGCCGTGAGTACTCTAGACTTTTTAGTCTTGTCCAAGGTCACTCGAGGTCGTTTGGACTCTTCAAGGGCCACTAGAGTGTCGGGATCTACTGCTATTGATCTTTTTGTCCCCGCAATTTTTTGATCTTCAATCACATCCATAGCAGCTGAGGTTTGAGCCATGATGAATTTAGTATTTTGCCCGTACTTATTCTTTAATTAACCGAATAACGTCAAATGTTGATTTATAGGATCTGTTGGGGGGGGAGTCACACACAGACAGTCAGAGAGAGGGGTCCGGGTTACGTGGCGGCCAGGTGGGGGGACTACACCATAATTGGTGTTTACTTCTCCCCGAATAGGCCGCTACAGGAGTTCCCTATCTCCTCACGCGTTTTACAATTTTTGGTATTGGTTATCTCCTCTAGTATGCCCAGGTCCTCTTTATATGTGCCGAATATTGAATGAAAAACTACCTGCCCTGCTGCTTCCTCTGTCATGCTACATGTTAGACGCCAATTGTATTCTATTGCCCTCTTGTACACATAGAATGCTCCAGACCCAGTAGTGTAGTAAAAAGATAAGAAGTTTTCTTTCTTATCCTCTGGAGTAGCAAGTAGCACCTGACAAAACATTGATAGGGGCAAGAAGACTCTTGTAGCTTGGCGGGTGGTAGTAATTAGACAAATCTCAGCGAGCAGCCCAACCATTGTGCTTACCTCGGAGGAGGCTTTTTGCGTCTTTGTTACCTCTATGATGTCATCTATTATTGCTATATGGTTGAACGCTCGCTTTACGGCAGAAGCCCATTTGTTCCTGTAAATGACCTGGTCTGACCTGAGCATAGGAGAGCGGTCATGGGACCCATACTTTGGGCCATAGAAGACCTTTTTTCTGGAGGAAACGTACACCCCTCTAACAGTACATGGTGCGCACCATTAAGACCGTACTTCCTTACGGGGATTTCTAGCATTGTTTCCCCCCTCTTGGTTACTGGCATCTTGTCATGCCCTAGGCGCAACTCCTTCATGCGGAGTCCGAAACCACAAAAGAAATCTATGTATGGCCCAAAAGTACCGTACCAATTATCGTCGTCCTCCGTCCTACTGAAGTTGCGATATTGCAAACCCAAATCCGTCGTTATCTTCACCCATGCTGTGTTGAGGGCATCTCTACTTCTTGATATGTTCTGGCCTTCTAGAGTAATGGTGAAGTCAGTTAGATTTGATTTTGTAACAACGTTAGTATCTTTCCTTCCAGCAGCTACTTGGCGATGAAATGTATGGAGTGTGAAAAGGATGTTAGATATCTGTACGCTAACTTGAAGAGTTGCATGTGCCCGTGTTTTTAGCTGTTCTTCGGCTGCTTTGTTTGCTGACTGGGTTATAAGAAAGAAACTCCCTAGAATCATCCAGTAGCCCTTGGAAATCGCCGTGAGTACTCTAGACTTTTTACTCTTGTCCAAGGTCACTCGAGGTCGTTTGGACTCTTCAAGGGCCACTAGAGTGTCGGGATCTACTGCTATTGATCTTTTTGTCCCCGCAATTTTTTGATCTTCAATCACATCCATAGCAGCTGAGGTTTGAGCCATGATGAATTTAGTATTTTGCCCGTACTTATTCTTTAATTAACCGAATATTGTCAAATGTTGATTTATAGGATCTGTTGGGGGGGGAGTCAGGGAGTCACACACTGACAGTCAGAGAGAGGGGTCTGGGGTACGTGGCGGCCAGGTGGGGGGACTACACCATAATTGGTGTTTTCTTCTCCCCGAATAGGCCGCTTCAGGAGTACGAGACGTACCTGCACTCCCTTCATGCGGTGGTTGGACGTTTGAGGCCAGACCACCTGCTGCTGATGGGCGACCTTAACTCGAGGTCGCCACAGTGGGGTGACACCCGCACCAATTGCTTTGGCCGGGTTCTATGGGAATGGGCTGTAGAGGCCGGGCTTTCCCTCCTAAATAGAGGGACTGTGCCTACTTGTGTGCGACCGCAGGGGCGGTCCCGGGTGGACATAACGTTCTCCTCCCCTGCGATTGCACAACTGGCGAGTACTGGTGGATCCGGTGACCCTTTCAGACCATCGTTACATAAGGTTCGAGGTCGCCGTCCACCAGCCTCTAGTCGGGCCTCTGTGAAATTTCCCTGCCTTTCCCCGCTGGGCGATTGGCCGCCTTGATCGCGAGTTGGCGGTTGAGGCGGCGATCGTCCAGTCCTGGTGTGCGCCACGCACAACCCAGGCCACGGTTGACGAGGGCGCCAGCCGCTTGCGCACTGCCTTAACGGCGGTGTGTAATGCGGCCATGCCGAGGTCTAGTGCCTATCGTGGTCGGAAGGCCGTATACTGGTGGTCACGAGAGATAGTCGATCTGCGGGATGGCCATGGACGGGCCTGGCGGGAGTGCTCCCACTAGCTCCCACAACCGCGATGAAGCGGAGGAGGCTCGGCGGGTGGCTGCATGCAAGGCCACTAAGAAGGCATTGCAGGCGGCGATCTGCGCCGCTAAGGAGCGGGCCAGGGAGGAACTCCTGGAGGGTCTCAACAGGGACCCCTGGGGGCGTCCCTATAAGATGGCTCGGAATAAACTTCGGGCCATGGGACGGCCCCTTACTGAGACTCTCCAGCCTGAGTTCCTGGGGGTGGTGGTGGGCGAGCTTTTCCCCAATAGCTCCGACCATTCCTTGCCTCCCCCGTCGGGGTATAGCTATTAAGTTAGTATCCGACAAGATATAGGCGTCCTCATTATGTTCCTAACTTTGTATGTAAAAAAAACGGAATGCTCAGCCTTGAGTATTCTCTGGACAAGAAACATTAACATTAGGCATTAGATAAGTCCTGGTGCCAGTAATTGAACTTCTGTACGGAGCGCAGCAAAGTTGTTTGTCGGTAAAGTGAGCAGGAGCCTAGTCATTACCTATGCAGACGGCAAAGCCTATAAAATATGCATATTTTGTGCGTTGTATTGTAAATTATGAAATCAATTGTTATTATGATATGCTTATATGAAATATGTATCGTTATTCTAAATATTAAAATATACTCCAGCGGCGTTTTAGTGCAATGTTTTTTAAATATTTTATTTGTATGTAGTTATAGTAAACTCGTAAATATAATAACAACATTTTGACAATATCGTTTTTAAATATATAATAATAGTTACTTTTATATTATATATGAACTATACGCCATACTTACATACTCCAGGATGGTAAATATTTTGTATGACTTCAAGCACTCAACATCACTAAAATAATCGTTTGTTATACTCTTTTTTAAATAAACTAGTCATCAACTGTTCTTGCCACAAAATAAGATATTTTTTCGAAAAATATATCTACTTTTTGTATCCTCTCTACCTAGAATTGTAAAACTGTATTTTGTTACTTAAACTTTTAAAATATATACATATAATAAAATATATAAACAAAATCTTTTTCTGACTGTCTTTTGTCCAATGTATATGTATTTCCATTCACGCTTTTCGCTTTAATTAAATCTCCATAGCGTTGTTTGAATATGAATAATGTCCAATAATTTAATATTTACATTTTTAAACTGGCTTCATTAGTAATATTTTTCATAGTAATTCGTAAGGCTGTATAACCGCTGAAATGTTTTGATTTAAAAGTGTTTATGTATTTTACGGTAGTCGTGCTAAAGTATGAGTATCATATAAAAAAACACAACTTAGAAGACTGTGGGCTATTTTAGCGGCAAATAGAATAACAGTTTCATTTCACGCATAAAACAATACATTGCTAAACTCACACCCTGTATTAAGTAATAGATTGAAAATTAATGTAAGTGAACTTACAACGTACCTTGTACAGAATAAGATTGAAAGCCTTAGTTTCACCTTAGTTCCCCATACTTACATATGTAGTAGCAGAGCCTTTAATATAAATAGTAATATAAAACAAAAGGTATAAGTTTGTTGTGTTGCAATATTGCATCTTAATTGGCTCCTAATTTTGCACCTTTCTAAAAAAACGAATGAACAATGGTGTATAGTTATTGTTGTTTGTTTTGTTATTGTATCGCTGTATTTTGATATGTACGAAATATATCTTTACCGCTTTTCAGTAAATGTTTTACATAGTTCATACATTCATACAGTCCCGCATAAGTATAGCTCTTATTTTGACTTATTCTTGAGAATTTTGTAATGTGAAATTTGGGTAGAGAATAAAATTATCTACCATTATTTTGGTCAAAGTTAAGGCCGACATAAGTCAGTTTATTAGGCTCATGACATATAACGTTTTAAATTAATTTAAGTCAATTTAAATAAGGCATATGTGGATCGGTATGTATTTTACATTGAAAACGACGCTTGGTTTTTATATATTTTGAGACGATTGATTTATATACTTTGCTATGTATAAGTCTGTAGGTAGATGTACGCCATTATTATATAAACTAACTAACCTGGCATTCGTACTTATGGTTTTTTGATATGCTAAAGTGTGTAAATTAACTGGGGACTTGTTAAAAAGCTTTTGAATATATTTATTTAGGAAAAAACAGTTACAAAAAGTTCTTTTTTACATATCAATTGTATTTTCTCTAGATTTGATGGCATAACCCCAGTTAAATAAATAGCTCTATATTACAAGTTCTACACATCAAAAAAGTGTTCATTCTGTATATAGAAACCAAAGCATAGTCAACTCTAATACCTACTGATATTTCTGTTAAATGTAACATTATGTGTTCCTTTAGAAACTGTATAAGATTTATTAAAAATATACTTATCTGAAAATGTTAATAAATAAAGAAAAAAAAAACGAAAAGCTTGTCATAAATGTGTATTTATTTCAAACATAATAATAATACTCTTATACAACTATTGAATGCGATCAAAATGTAGACAACAAGATCTTTAATTACATATCTTAACACTATTAATACTTCAGCAATTAAGTACATTACAGTCTAAAACTACGTATTTAAATTTGGAGAGAGAGAGAGAGAGAGTTTACAACGTCCGTTGTTTACAGTGTCGCGCATTAGAATGGTATTTTTCTTGCACTGTAATTCAACTTTTGTCTATTGACCAATCAAAACTATGAAAATTCAATCGTTCTGATTGGTCGATAAAAAATAACTTTTCTCTATTCACATTAACCTCGGATACCTTTATAATATTTGAAAAAACTTAAATTTAATGCAAGGAACTCGTTTAAGAATACAATGATAATAAATTCAACTAACTTAATTAGTAATCGTAGGAGAATATACAATGTTTTGGACGAAGTACTAAATCGAAAGGTGCTTAAATTGGTAGTCGTTAGTGATTGGTTTGGTCATCTCTGCAATTTACGATCTTCAAAATCGATTAAACTAATTATAATTTAAAAGTAACATCTTTCAAAGAAAAAAATCTAAATAATCCGAATAAATAAATACGAAAAGTGTTGCCAAAATTGAAAATAAACTCAGTATTGCCAGTGCTAAAAACTTTTAAACAAAATGTGTTTAAAAATTACTTTTTAATCGTAAATTAGCAGAGATAGTAACCCCGTGATTCAGGCCACATGAAAGCGTCGTCGTAGCGGTGTCGCGAGCGGTCGCTTGGACAGTCAGCGGCGGCGACCGAATCGTAGGAAAGAGTGGACAACATCTTGCCGTTTCATGCCACTGTCGAGCAGTTGAGGGTAGTCGCGAACGAGGGCTGGAGAGAGAAAACAATTGTTTAGAGATCATTTTATGTGGTACTTGTGGTTTGCTCGGTGGTTTGGTCGGTGACGATAAAGTCCTGCAAGGGGCATGCGGAAGAAATTTATGTTTAAGAAAATACTGCTGGAACTCATCGTCCTCATTACACTCGCTTGCGCCCCTGCGTTTACTGGCTTAGGATCCAACAAGTTCCACCGCCCCTGTATTAGTTTGTAGTAAAAGGTGACTGAAGTCGCTGTGGTGCCGAGGTTACTGTGCATATCAAACGATATCGCAGTTTAAGCACGCTCGGCGCGGTCGGTATTAGGATGGGTCACCGCCGATCATTTATTTCTCACGATACTTGTATACAGTAGTCGTTAGGGTTTGTCAGAGGCCATTTCGGCACCCAATCAGCACTGGGCTAGTTTGGTGGATTACGGCCTAAACCTCCTCGTCACTCAGAGGAGAGACTCATAGCCCTGAAGTGGCGCATTACACGGAGTTGTGACGATGATGATGATGAAAAGGTGACTAATCCGAGTGCCCTTGGCTTGGTTGCACTTAGGACACCTTGATGGTTCACCTAGATATCGACCACCCTTCATAAAATGTCTGCCATAAAATTTCTCCACACATTAATGTGTTCTGGCAATATTCAATGAGGTGTCAGTTTCTTCCACCCGTGTGCTGCCTTCGATTTCACCTTCACGTAGCATTAGGTGAGATTTTATTTTACTATCATAAATAATACATCAATCATCAATGCAAGCGGGGTCGAACCTGCTGCCTCTACTGTCTGGTGCAGAGTGATAAGTCTTCGCGACGTCGACGGTCGCCAATCACATCTCCATAGTTAACTAAAATCCATCATGGTAGTAGACTTTTATGTCCACTTTAATCCACTCAATAGATTTATACGAGGAATGGATCATTAGGACCACCAGCGGGTAGAACCATCGCTACTTAATTAAGATGAGTGTTGGCTGCGGCGTGAGAGGTTCTTGGCCAGTCGAAAACATAAACTGGCTCTAGTTTGGCGGTATACTAGGATACACCCTAGTTCCACTGGAGACCACCTCCATAACAAAAGCTTTAGCCCGTGTAGGGTTGGCTTCGAATAGCCTTAACGCCCTGGAAAAGCGTGTCGTGAGACCACCCTTCATATAAAATCTGCCGCCAAATATAAAAGCGGTGATGTGTTCCGGCAATTACTTTATGAAGAGCCAGTTCTTTCCTAAGCCCGTGTGCTTTCATCTTTGGCCTCATCTGCACTAACCAGCAGGTGAGAATCAAGCCCGGGTAATCCCATAGACTATGATAGAAGATAAAAGAAAGTTTGCTTTGGCGCCACATGGTTGGTATGTCTTCTGAGTAATTCAGTTACAATTTACCTTGGTACTCCGGCACTTGTTCCCCTGCGGCCTCCGCGTAAAGCTCCAAGAACGTATTCAGAGCCTGGCAGAACCGTGCCGCGCGTGGGTCATCGTCCGCGGCCCCGGCACACAGCTGCGCGGGAGCGGCCATCACGCACGCGGCTAGCAGGCAGAGAACTGCCACGCGGTACCATTCACTTCTGTAATAGATAGAATAAATATTTTTAAAATAGAATCCCTGGATAATCACAACTTAATGCCACCAAACCAAGTGAAGTTGTGATATAGGATACCTTGTAGCGAACTAGGGGGAAACTATAATAAAAACACGTTATTTAGTAGATAAACGCCCAACCGGAGCCACGACTCATGTTATAATTACGCCGCCTCGGATGTCTTCGCCATAAATGCTCCAATTAAGTTAAAAAACAATGAAGATAATTAATTTTGGCCGCGTACGGTTGGCTTAGAATAGCTATATCGCCCCTGGGAAGCGTGTCGTAAAAAGAGATTTTAATCCAAGTGAAATCCGATTGATTGGACATCTTCAGGTTCAAGCGACCCAATCGTCGTTTAAATATCCCTATCGCGCTCCACAATATGTCCCAGTAGTCCCATCTAGCAATCTAAGAGGTGGCAACTGGGATAGGTTTTATGATCATGACCCAGTAGCCCCCAATAGGAATTGCAAGAGTGGGCTACTTGGGCACCGCTCCAGTGGTGATGTGTTCCAGCAATATTTTTTAAAGAGCCCGTTCCTTCCGATGTCCATCTTTGAGCTTATCTCCACTATCCATTCAGGAGAGATTGTGGTCAAACGCAACCTTAGTCAACGATAAAAATGTAAGTAACAGTTTAAAAGTTCTTTGCATTTTATATTGCTTAAATACAGGGTGACTGGTGACAAATTTTAGATACTGAAGAAGAATGGTCGATCGATTGGTGTGGTAATATGCTCGTATTACAGAACGAGACTTAATACTCGTTTCACGTAAGCGTGGTTCACCAGCTTTTCTTGACTTGAGCTTTAGTCTTATTACAAAACAATTATCAAAACCAGATTACCTGAAACTAGTTTCAAATATCTGACCCAGTTGATACTGGGTTTTCTTTTAAAAAAAATTGTTTCCCATTACATTTAATAACAAAAACTAATGATCTGTTACGTTAGACGCAACGTTTAGATTACAATGTCTTATAAATTGCGTTAAATTCTATATGATATATGACTAAATTGCCAATGTTTTGAATTATTTATCTGTTTTTCGATAGAAGCAGTACGGTTAAATTATAACTGTCGCTTCTTTTTACTATGAAAATATATTTATGTTTATCACTCAAAAATAAAACGAAACGTAAAAGCTAATTGTAATGTTGCCAACTACTAAGCAAAGTCACTTAAAATTATGAATTCCAATATAGTTTTTATTTACGAAAAGCATGTTCAAACTTTTCAAAGCCATCAAAGGCACCATAATATAATTCAAACATAATTTACTACTAATTCCTCATTTTATAATAACTCCATAGCTATATAAGATAACAACATGTGATAAATATCTTTATATGATTTGGCGAAAAACACTGTATCAATCTGCAACACTGCTTGCGACGAAAAAATCACATCTTTTACTGTAGATTGTGTAAACCTATATCTTTTTTTAAAGTTTAGTTCGTCCATGGCGAAGGGATCCTGTACATCTCGTAATAATTGTCGTGGAATACGCACTTCGTGTATAAAAATATTATCGTAATGGTCAATATCACTGAAAGGATCCATTGTAGTTAATACAGATCACTATTAAACAAGGCACGAATCGCGAACCTATCTAGTTTTTCTGTAAGCCACAGTTCACAACAACACAAACTTAATTTGAAGTACGCTCAAGTATGGTAGAAAGCACACTCAAGTGAATACAGTTGTGAAACTAGTTTCAATCATTGGCATATGCATAAGTAAAGTTCTATAATAAGCGTGAACACAGTTCAAATCATTTAGTACTCAAGTGATATCTGGTCATTGAATCTAGTATTAGGCAACGTTTTGTAATAAAGAAAGTCGTTGATACTAGTTTCAAAACTAGTATCAATACATGAGTACTATTCTGTAATACGACCATAAGATAGTCACTTACCAAGCTATGTTTAACATGTACGCTAGTGTAAATTTTAGTATATCGTAATCCTAAAACCGCGAGTATCATCCGTAGGCTACTCATTAAAATTTATCGAAAATTGATTGAAGCTTTTCATCCAGCCCTACGTATGAATCACAAAACCTACCTGTTGGCAGTTATTATCAGCACGTATTAATGTCAACCACATATTCATGAGGAGCTTAGTACCTACCAGTATAATACTCGAGCCTTTAGATTATCTCTCTATTGTTCATTGTAGCGAAGTACTGCAGTTGATTAAATAATTAATATAATGCCTTTATTAGATAAGCTAAGACAGAGTTAATTAAGACCTATGTTCTTACAACTTATGGATGTGAACAACTAAATTGAAATGTAGAGTTTGATTATACATGGTAAAATCCTCTTAAAACCGACTTAAGTGTACATGAAAATCGTGACAAGTTACATAAAGTACGGACATTGTGAAATACGATTTCATAGTTATTATGGCTATATTAGAAACAGGAACCACTATTCACTGGCGTCTGATGCTGAGGCCACACTACCGTGATATGCCAATAATTATTGCCATAACTTAAACAACACCTAGGTGTGACCGCGATTTATGGCCATAATTTTACAATGCCAATCAATATGGCAAATGGTGGTAGGCAATAGCTCCGGCGGCGGTCTTTTTTCGCACATCAATAAGATTACCGCAGTCATTATTGCGTTTGTGGTCACACTACCGTTTGTCCGTCTAGTGTGCAATATGGAGTGGTCAAATGAAAAAGCGCTCGAGTTTTTAGAATTATATTTGTCATCCACCATCTTCTTTTTTTTGTCTTCTTTTAGCTTTGTTGAAATTTAAAAGATTCATGTAAAAATAATTGGCACTCATGAAACACAACTCCGCTGCAGCTTCAACCTCTATCTTGAAAAAGTGATATTTTCCGCCTAATTTATTATTGACATATCTAGGTAAACTCTAGTGTTACCACACCAGTTCATGCAGTAATTTAAACGGTGATTTAATGTCATAATTATTGCGGTAACAGCCCGGTGACGGTAAGGTAGTGTGGCCTCAGTATGAGGCAGTGTTATCCCATCGCTACAGCAATGATATCATTGGCCGCCGATCGATAAGAAAAAAAAATAACGAAATGATAACATTAATTACATTTCAACATTGGCGCCAAAAGTGCTGTTAACCGATCACATGGCGTCAAACTTGTCGTCATGTTGGCAACGAAAGTTTTCCATATTTTGCTGTTTACCGAAACAATACTTCTTTAATTTAAAAGAAAATTTGAAATCGAGATTAGCCAACTTCTAAGTCTTCTTAATAAAGCACTTCTATGACTTCTATACCAATTTCCAATTCCAAAGCAATTTCGCAATTTAAGACAATTATTGAAGCGGCTTGCATGAACTGTGCAGACAATGACATGACTTTCGTCTACTTCTGTTGTAGGTAAGTTTATCTTTAACCAATTCAATTTAAAATTAATCGAGTGAAAATTACAGTGCTTGAGATTTTTATTGGTGACCTCAAAGATTTAAGTCTCTGGGTGACACAACATTCGGCGTTTGAACATGTCTTAGAATTTAATTGACGTGGACTTAAGACAGACGTTGGCTACAGAAGGCTGCGGAGAAAGCATTCCAAACCTGTTAAAAAATTGTAATTGACACTGAACTCTATGCCCTTGTCAGTAAGTTAAAAATTGGTTGAAGAAATTGGTCGGGTTTGTAACTCTTGATCTTTTGCCTTCTGCACATTATACCAAATCATCGCCCGATGCAGGCCTTAGATGGTTATGTAAGTAGTCGCTAGCTATGTGAATCTTGAAGGGGTCTTACCTTTTTTTTTTTTTTACTGGGAAGGGGTCTTACCTATAAATGACTATAGACTCTTTAATGACTTTTCTAATGACTATAGTCTCTGATGACTCTTTCACTAAAGTTTGTCACATTATTCTGAATATGCATGATTTTGACGTCCTCTTAGTGTAACGGTAAAAACATTATATGACTCCTGGGTTCGAATACCGTTGGGGTAGTTATTTGTGTGCTAAATACGGTGTTCTGAATGTAAGTAATTAAAAAGGAAAATTCTTTCTCACGTTCGCAATTTAAATTTTCTACTAAGAAATATGTACCTTTATCTAAGTGTGAATATTTTTAGTCCGAATCACGCCTAAATCTCTCTACAGATTTATCAAAATTTCCGAATTCCAAAAAATCATACCTTTGACGATCACACTCCTACTTTTCACCTCAAAGTTACAACCTTAGACTAACAGCCAGTCTTTATACAACACATATTTTTGCATTTAAAAGAAATGGAATCACATTGTAACAATGATAAACAGAGCATCTTGAATCTCCATCGCTGCATCTAAACACTGCACAGCATCCGCCGAGACAACTGATATGGACCAGGCGACAGGCCTTTGTACTTGCACTTCTTTACAAACGATACGCCTGTGTTACGTTAAGGGTGTTGGAATTTAATATCGTTTTAAAAATCTAATTCGATACTGGTGGCTTTTTATAAAGTTCAAAAAAGGAAGAGATTTTTTCAAGTACCTATCTATCATTTATTTTACATATTAACCTGACATTTCAGCGTCTCTACAAGTACAATTCACAAGTTTTTGTTTTTGCATTGTATTCTTTTATCAAGTTATTCCTACGGGACAAAAGTTACGGGTTAAAATTTGTGCGAGGCTGCATGTTGTATAAATTACCAAATAAATAGAAGCTTTCGTTATAAAGACAATACAGTGGAACCAGAGGGTACTACGTGTGGAGTGGGCCCTACTCTCGCGGAATAAATCAAAGCATATTTTGACGACCTCTTTGGCGATAGGGTAACACTGTCTGTCCAGTGGTTGCGGGTTGATTCACACTCGGAACACGAAAAAAAAATGTTCCGGGTCTAGGCGTTATCTACATGTATTTGTTTTTTATATTCTAGATTCCTCCCTAGTCCGCTACATGATATCTCATAACACAAGCTTTGCTTACTTTGAGGCCATGAAGTTGGGGTGATTGTCTGGGTTTTTTCATTTATTATTTTAAACTTCAATTTTATGCTTGATCCAAACAAGCGTTTTGTTACTCTTACCGGATGGTAAGTGACGGTGAGGTGGAAGATAAAAGCAGAAAGCAACAGGTCTTCATGAAATAGATCCACAACACATCTCTGCCGAAGCGAAGATATTTCATGGCAGACTTATTATGAAAGGTGGTCTCCAGCCAGGCATACCCTTGCACCCTTGCACACATACACTTACGCATACCTTATAATTACAATAAAAAATAATAATATAAATACATTATCTAGCACAAATTAAGTTTCTTAAAGAACTTGTGTTGTGGATACTAGATAACTGATATTCTTAAGAAATATATAAACATACATATTGAATAAACATTTTTTTTTTATCAGGATATAAACTTAAATAAACATCCATGATTTGGCGGCTAATATCTGTGTTCATATTTCCAGGACCTCTAGCATAGAAAGCAATGTCGACGACGACCACTTTGGCAATGGGATAAACCGATCTGCCTCAGACGCCAGTGGTTGCGGGTTCGATCCCCGCACGGAACAAGAAAAAAAAATGTTCCGTGTCTGGGTGTTTATCTATTTGTGTATTTATATTCTAGGTTCCCCCCTAGTTCGCTATATGGTATCCCATAACACAAGCTATGCTTACTTTGGGGCCATGTAAGTAGTTGGTGTGATTGTCTGGGGATTAAAAATAAAAAAATGTATGTTACCTCTACACCAGCCGGTCGTCATTGTCATTCAATTGTCCTAAAACCACGCTTATCAGTTCAGGCTCAGTTATTTGGTGGCGTACCTATAAATAACTGGCCTGTATCAAACAATAACCGAGGGAGTATCAAATTTCGTAATTGTACAAACGCAAAGTCTCAGTAGGTAAGTACGCGAAAAAATACCGGAACATTACAAAAACCCCAACCAGAATAGGATTTATCGAAAAACCTTGTAAATTTGTCGCGTCGTAAAAAGCAATATTCGTTTGTATATTAAAGTAAAGTGGCCTTTGTCACTCCGCGTGCCAGCCCTCACATTCCGGAGTCAAGTTACTAAGGGCTGGAAGGTCAGAAAACCTTAGCCTATTCGGTTCTCAAATTATTTTTATTCGACTCTATTTCAGTATATGCTAAAGTTTTGTTAAAAATTCTTTCAGACTTGATTATTTACCTGTCAAAATCTATACATATAATAAAATGGTAGGAAAGTCAAAACTGTACATTGAATATTTTTTTAAAAGAATACTTGGGGTATGATCTACAATCGAAACAGAAACAAAAAATATAGTTTTTAGAATTTTTGTCTGTTTGTCTTTCCGGGATAAACTCAAAAAGTACTGCATGGATTTACTTCAAATTTGGCATGAAGATAGTTAAGAAGTCGGGTCAACATATAGGCTACATATTATCACGCTAGCAGTGTTATAATCGTAGGTGCGTTTGGTGCTGCATAGCGTTCACGCAGACGACGTCGCGGGCAGCAGCTAGTAGGTACTAAAATGACTTTTAATGGACACATATCTACTAAGAAAACTGTATTATTTAGAAGGAATAAAAGCTGTTCTAAATGTAATGACATGAAACCATAAGGACATGAGATTTCTTTTTTGATATTAGCTACATAATAAATTGCGCAAAAGATCGAAGCTCAGCATTCTATCAACAGCCTAGAGTGCAACGCTGAGTTTCAGCTGTTACCATCACATCACAGGATCTAAAACTCAACACAGATGAAATATCGCGAATCTGTATCAATTAACACATAGCAAATGATTCGTACTTTCAACACGTTGATTGCCACTGCACACGGTACCGTGTGGTGGTTATCTTGCAGTAGTGGCCAAACACACGGTACCGTGTGATGGCTGTCCTACAAAAGTAGCCGCATACACGGTAGGGTTTTTCTAATCCATATTTACACATACCAATTTTTTTTTTTGAAATCGGCCTTTTCATTTTTAATTATATTTTAAAGTGGCCCTCTTGAGCAGTCGTTAATTATTTCGATCACAAATAAAACACATAAAACAAAAAATCGGCCCCAAGCAGTATCCTATAAAAATATCAAGGCCCTTGTGGTAAAACATTACTGTGATTCTATGAACGTGTTAAACTCAGAATTCCCGTGGATAAAAGCACACAAATAAACTCGATTTAGCTTTTATAAAGTACCTATAGCATTTTTTACATTATCCGTAAAATCAACGAAAAATTAACTGTTATCTGTGCTGTTATCTAGGTATAGGTACATTGTACAATTACGTTTCAATAAAAAAATAAAACAAAACAAGAGCCAGATTAAACAAAATGAAAAAATCTAGTAACTACTTACTAAATCGCTTATTCAAAGAAAAAAGTATATTAACTTGAACACACATAATTAATGACAAAAAATTGCGTCTCTATTAAGGATCATCCTTTCAACCAACATTAAAAACATCTCACTACTGAGGAAGTACCTCCAAATTGTTTATACAGGCTGCTTAATGCGCATTTATTTATGTTTAACATCGGATCATCCTGTTGCCTCTTTGATGTAATTAAAAGGGATTGTGGAAAAAAGTTGTTTATAAACTTTGGCGTCCTTGGCAGTGCTTTTATTTTTATTATTAAATTTATATTCTTATATAATATTTTTAACCGACTTCAAAACAAAGAAGGAGGTACTCAATTCGTATGTATGTTTTTTTTTATATGTTTGTTACTTCATAACTTTTGACTGAACCGATTTTGCTGATTCTTGTTTCACATGAGAATACTTCCCATGATTTTTTTTTTTCAAATAATAGGTTGGGGAAAAAGTTATAAAAGACATATCAGTAGTTACGACGTAGCTGAAGAACTGGGAATTGACCACAAAACAGTTTTGGCGCATTTGAAAAAAGCTGGGTACACAAAAAAGCTCGATATTTGGGTACCTCACGAGCTCACTGAAAGAAACCTAATGAACCGTGTACTCATTTGTGATTCTTTATTACGACGTAACGAAACCAAATCATTTTTGAAGAAGCTGATAACTGGTGGTGAAAAGTTGATCACGTACGACAAGAACGTGCGAAAAAGGTCGTGGTCAAAGGCCGGTCAGGCTTCACAGACTGTGGCGAAACCCGGGTTAACTCGCAATAAGGTGATGTTGTGTGTGTGGTGGGATTGGAAGGGCATTATTCATTATGAGCTGTTACCACCAAGCAGGACTATCGATTCTGAACTCTACTGCGAACAACTTATGAGATTAAAACAAGAAGTTGAGAGAAAGCGGCCGGAATTGATCAACAGAAGGGTTGTGGTGTTTCATCATGATAACGCTAGACCTCACACATCTATAGCCACCCAGCAAAAATTAAGAGAGTTTGGCTGGGAGGTGTTCAATCCGGACGGTGCAATCCTGACCTTGCACCGTCAGATTTCCACCTGTTTCGGTCTCTTCAGAATTCTTTAGGCAGTGTTAGGTTAACATCACGAGAGGACTGCCAAATCCACTTGTCGCGGTATTTTGATGAGAGGTCCCAAAATTTTTATAGCAATGGGATCATGTCCCTACCTACAAGATGGCAAAAGGTTATCGAACAAAATGGTACATACATACTTTAGTTAAATGTCAATAAACTGTATTAAAAAATGTTTTGAATTTTCTTAAAAAATGCGAAGAAACTTTTTCCCCAACCCAATATGGTATAAATTCGGAGATTGTTTACATTGACGAACTTATACTTCAGCCAAAGTTTTGACGTGAAGTCGGTTTTTAATGCTCTGCATTCGTTGATTATACATATATTCTCTTTAGATATTTCAACTGTCTAACTATTAAGGTTCTTGAGGTACAGCCTGTTGTCAGATGAATTACATAAGGACAGTGTAGTTATCGGTGCTTTGGGTATGAAACTGCAGTGTGAGCACAGAAGTTTGTCGACTCGTATGTTTACGAATGTTCGTATAGTATGGAGTCGGTTGCAAAAGTTAATTTATCTATTTTACATTTATTTAACAATACAACATGTTCAAAAACATATTAAATTAGCAAGGCATTTATTTATTTAAACTAGTCATGGGGCAGTGGCTAGTTTTCAATTGTTGCTTACAAACCTACTCCATACTATAAGAACTTTCGTGAAAACACGAATCGATAAAGTTCTGTGCTCGCACTGCTGGTACGGAACAATAAAAAAGAGAAAATAACAAATTTTTTAACATACACACCCCAACTATTGGTTTTTGGAGTAGATTTTTAAGCCGTGGAGTCCGCATTATCATAGGTTATTAAGGTGATCGGATCAACAAGGTCGATTAAGATGTTAAGGGAGTGCCTATGTCATACAAGATTGGCTACATGTTTGTCAACTAAGAACAACTCTAGAATAGTATATTATGTAACAAGTGAGCTAAGTTGCTAATTACAGTCGAGGCTGTGATTTGAGACTGAGACTGTGAGACTGTAATTAGCAACGCTCACGAGTTACATACGACGTTTTTCAACACACTTGTGAGTAAAAGACAGACATACGTGGTCATAAAATTTATTTGGAGCCCTGTCCCATTACACGTACACACGCTATTGTTGCTTTGAGGCGCTGTGCGGGCCGCTGCTGCTGTACGTGCGCCGCCTGTCCGCGCGCCGCCTGGACGCGCGCGCTCATATATTTAATGTATAAGCCGGATCAATAAAATATGCTCTGTTTACTCGCATGTAATTTGAACTAAGGTACGATTCAACTTTGTAGGATTCATTATATTATGCACTAGGGTATAATATATTATGCACGTGTGACTTATAGCCCAGTTTATAGTTTTAAATTCAATAGAATAAGGCTCACTTTACGAGCAAGTGTGTTGAAAAATTCCTTAAAAGCCTTTTCTCACATAAATAATACATAACTACCTTGCAAGAAGCATTAAAGCCACATTCCATTTTTTAAATTAACTGAAACGAGGAAATATATATTCAGAGAGCGAAATTAATACTTCGAGGGTTAACTTGCTTCTGGTTTAGACAATCTAATATTCGGTTCGAGAGGTTGTTTATTCCTTTGATAATATCATACATTATGGTTTTATTTTTATCTTTTTGATATAAACAAACATTGAATTTTAGAAGGCCTTATAATGTTGTAAACAAACAAAATTTATGGTCATCGTGGTGATTAGTGTTTGTGAAGCCACGAAAACATCTACTTTAAATCAATTATAATGTTAATCAATTCTATTTAGTAATCCTTACAAAGAAACTTACCCTAAAAATATAAGATACCAAAAATGAACCTAGTAAATTATTCAACACATTATTTGATCTCATTATTTGAAAATCGAACTAAACAACTTTTTCATAATTTTTAAAGTGATGTTCTCGCTTTTATAAAAAAATATCTGTTTAAAATGGGTTAACGTTTGTGTTCATGATAGAGAGGCATTCTCCAAAAATGTAATGAAGGCACCTAGTGACATAATTTTATTTTTATTATCTTTTAATGTTTCAGATCATTTTTCCTTTACGGTTTACCTGTGGGTACCTCTTCGTTATGGGGTCTACATGACACAAGTTTATTAAATTACATAATCAGTTTGTTTGAAGTTCTCCGATCATAGTCGCGTAGGGTTGGCCTACTGCCCCTGTAAAAGCATGTCATGAAATGTCATGAAATGCAACTTGCTTGTAGGAAGCTTTGCTTGGCTAGTGACCTTCCAACCTTCAAAAAAAAACGTCCATCAAGCATCTCGGCTCGTGATGTGTGCTTAATCCGTTTTTTGTCATAATCGTCCTTATTTTTAGGAGATATAGAGATCAAACACAAAAAAATTAATGCTTAAGTTCCAAACATTATTTCGCTTTACATCTGATATAGAGCTGGCCTTCCTACAACCGGTCACTCTACCTTCAGCCTAAACTATCTAATAACATAAGCTAACATTGCTACCAAATATAGGTTGAGTTGTCTTCACTTTATTAAATTAGTTATCTTTTTACCTATGAAGGCATTTATCATTGAAATTAATGTTGACACCAGATAAAGGAAAAACAGTTAAAGGTTACTTTAGACTTCCATGCTACTTCCATGCTGGGCTGGGAGCGAAAGAAAAACATAGAATGTACCAGCTGCTTCTCTTCTCGGGCATACTGTAAAAGTCAGTTAAGGGACAGAGGTGTAATTGGCATTTTTGTGGGCGATAGGCTGACCCTGCCTCTCTCCATCATTATAATACCTCATTTGTCAAACGTGAAATCAGACGGTCTTATAACAATTGGTGTTCTGCCTACCCCATAAGGGATACAGGCGTGAAGTTATGTATGTTTGTATGTTACTTTAGAATATTACTTTATTTACTTATCATATCATGTAATTGGGAGAGAAACATGCTTTTCCTAAGATTTTTATTAGACCATTCTGAAACGCAAAATTTTCTTGACCATCGTTCTCTTTAATATTGCTTTAGCAAAGTGTGTTTATGAATTAGGTTTATTTACAGAAATACTGCCGTGGAACTTCGACAGTGCAACTTATTAGTGCTAAATATCCACTAATAATTACCGCGAATTTTCCGAAACAAAATCGTCGTGCACCGCTCTGTGTTTTAGAAGAAGAAAGCAGAGAAAGAAACAGAGAGAGGCAAAATATTTAGAAATGCATTGATGATTGTTAATTTAATTTTACACTGTGTAAATCTCACTACGAGTTACCTCGCGTTTTTTAAGGTTTTATAAAGAAGATTGTGCCATTTATTTCCGGTCGAAAATAAAAAATGTATAGATATCTTTTAACCGCGGCCTTACTAAAATATCGGTCGCTTTGCTCCGGTATTAATTGTTTGAATAATTTTGCGTATATTATACACACACATACATACAATGTTGTAGGTGTAAATGAATAAAACTAAAAAGTCTTTCTATCAATGTTCTTAATTCAAATCAACAGAAACAATAATGCGATGATGGTTTTAGAATAAGGTCTAAACAAATCAATAGATTAAACAAATCAAAAGACTAAAGATGCCTATGGACCTGGATTTCATGAACCATCAGATATACCTAGTGCTCTTTAACATACTTTTTTAACATAATAAACCAAATAAAGTTGTTTCCAACAACAAAATGAAATTCTATAAATTGGACATCATACCTTATAACGTACTTAATAAAAACGGTACGTCATGAAAATTATGAACTCAAAATAAATAAAAACTTGGAAAATAATGTCTAAAGTTATTTCAAATGACCATTATCGTTTGAAAACTTATATTCATCCGTTCAGTAGGTGATTTTAACATAAAATAGAGCCATTTCATAGAAAAGTTGTTAGTACTGAATAAAATAATACTCGTCGTAATACTTACAAGTTAGGTCCAAAAATAACAACACACATAGTATACCCTTTAAAAATCCCTTATTTATTCACATTTTATCTTATTTTTATTCATTTCACTTACACAATTGATAACGCATCATTTAAATTTATCTCACTTTAAATATGTCACGATATGAAATAGTGTTGTGCGTGTTCTATTTTCGAGTTATCGATGGGTGAGTGACATGACCGCGGGGATCACGAGCTGCGCACGAGTGCTTTTTATCAACGCACCAAGAATACTTGCGTCTCGGCGGCGAATGCGCCAATTATCTTAATAAGCCCTTGGAATTTTGTTAAGGGCTTGAAATGTATCGATACACGGTTAACGTTTTTGATCGGGATGTTATAACATCGACAGTAAGCTATACAAATAAAATATATCTGAAATGTTTGTGTGTGATTGAACTCGAAATTTCGGTCCGATTTAAATTTAATTTTTGCATTTGATTTTGTGAAAGTTAACATTTAGTAAAATACTATACCAGATCGTATTTAACTCGGGTAAGACCGGATTAGTAAACCATGTAAATATTTAAATATAAAAGTCCAAATCGTCAATTCTTATGTGTTAAGTTTTAGGCAATCATAATATAAGGTTTTCAAGCACGTCAGAAAGAGTCGTGCTTTAATGTGTATTTGTGTTATTGCTTAGAACTTTTTAATCCTGCTCATGTTATCATAGGTAAATTATTTTAAACATGTTACCAGCGTTGATTATTCTCTAGAGTCCACAGAATTCCACGTTTTTTTACATTTATTATTACTAAATTTTCATTTTAAAAACTGAAGCAATAAAATATATTATTATGCTAGATGATATGCTGGTATAAAAGATTTTATGAAACTTATTTTTTCGATACAATTTTGGTAACGTTCCTCGAAGTACCCACAAAATAAAATAAAATTATCAAAGTGCAAGCAAGAATTTCTTAATTTAACATACAATTTAAAATACTATTGTGAGATACATTACACAAAAAATTAACTGGTACCTACGATAAATTAGTACATAGGGTACAGCTTATAACTTGAGACATTTCCTCCAGCAGACCCCCAAGACTGGAGAGTATGCACGGATTTTTAACTTGAAGTCTTATTTTTTACAGTACCTACAAAAAATGTAGCTATTTTATATAATAAAAGAACCTAATTAGCTTAATTAAACACAATAATGCCATCGCCGTTGCAATGGTGATTTTCAGTAACCTGTATATAATAAATAATTTTAAGCGGATACCACAAGGATTATTCACAAAGAACAATACGCTTTTAAAGGACTGGTAAAACACTAAGCATCTAAGCCAACAAACTAAAAAAAGGTCTTAAATATGCCAAACAGACTTCTAAACTACAATAATTAGATCGCAATTATGGCTTCCACGTAAAAAACCTGTCTTCCAAAGAACCCTGAAGTTATTCGCAACGTAATACGTTCCTAAACAGCATTTCAAAGCAAACAATTATCGGCACCAGTAAATTTACCCGTTAAATACCGTTCGGACTGTACTCGGTAATTGTTAAATGACACTGTAGGAAATTGTCCAAGATTCTGTTTCCCTCTATTCCTACTGCTCAAAGCATGTCTAATTTGGTACATATAGATTGGATTACTCTTGGCAAAAATGCATTACAACAGGAAGTTTTGCATATATAAAGAAAGAGTGTTTGAAAAAGAAATTGTTTAATCTCCAATGGCGATACCGTGGCGGATGAAGTACCATCAAACCATCTGAATCATGATCCATTTCGCAGAAAATTCGTTTGAAACTAATACTAATAATATAATTCTTTATTGTACACCAACAGAAAAAGTATAATTACAAAATTACAATATATTTTCATATTTGCACAAAGGCGGCCTTATCGCTGTAGAGCGGTTTCTGCCAGGCAACCATGTTGTGACAGGATTATAAAGTGGAAATTACGATGGGCGTTGGGACAAAGTTTAGAAATAATATGTTTATAAATAATATATTACTTAAATGCATATCAAAAATTACATACACATACCTCGGTAAATATAATAAATACATACAAATACATATGAATAATACATACACAGACATAAACAATGATAGCGTTAAGATGAACAATGTTTCCCGAGGTAATGTTGTTTAAGCATTCGTTTAAAAGTGTAAGGATTGCGAGCTAGGCGGATCTCCATCGGTAACGCGTTCCATAATGACACAGATCGGATGAAAAATGATTTGCCCATAAATGTGGATGTGTGTGATGGTGTCGCTAAGAGGAGATTTGAGGAAGAGCGCAAGTTGCGGTCGTTATTGCTAAACCGATAAGTAATGCGATTTTTCAAATAAACAGGTACAGCTTTATCATACAAAATACGGTAAAATACAGATAGGATGTGAGTATTCCAGCGAAGGCGAATGGGAAGCCACTTGAGGTTACTTCGGAATTCAGAAATGTGGTCGTATTTGCGTAATCCAAATACGAACCTTATGCAGAGGTTCTGGAGCCGCTCAAGTTTATTAAGGAGTTCTTCAGTTAGGTCAAGATAGCTGGCATCAGCATAGTCGAGAATAGGAAGTAAGAGAGATTGTGCTAGCGCAATTTTAGTGGCAACAGGGAGGAAATTGCGAAGTCGCTTGAGCGAATTCACCGCGGCAAACCTCTCACCGCTGCAAACAACTGTCAAACTTGTAAGGTCTATCGCGTACGACTTTTTAGATACTGTACGAATTCTGTACTCATTAAATGTCACTGTCGAATAAAATGATAACAAGATCGGAAACCCATCTTCAAGCGAATTTCGACCTACTGGCATTTAGACGGTTTGCCAAAATGAGCTTGTTGTGGGTCATGATTGAGTTGGTTCGATAGTACATTATTTGATGAGGCTATCGGGGACATGACTTAATCTAGATAATTGACCGCAACAAAATGTATCAAAATTTAGGGGTCGTCTGTGATAAACACCATTTATTCTTAAGCTCTTCACTCTTTGTCAGTCCTTCAATGACGTCAAGGTCCAAAAATCCCAAGTAAAATTTAATTTGTTTATTTGCACGATTAGGTATAGATCCTATAAATTACAAAGTGTGGTTAATAGAAAATAACGAAAATTAAAATTTTACAGATTTTCCGTAATGTTTAAATACCCGATAACCTGACTTTATTAATAAAAATGCAGTATGGGTAATTCAGTTATTTGGAAGTAGGTGCTTTTATTCACCCCTAACCGAAAAAGCCTTCTTGACAGCACTATGTAATTTTATCATAATAGTAATTTGTTAATTGAAAAGATAATTAAAGCCTTTCAGGCTTATTTTGTACTCAAATCATCGTTCCTGATAACAACAAAGACTTAATAATAATAAGCTGATATTAAATTATTAAGAATTTCGTGGCTTAGCGAATTTTATTTTAATCTATAAAACTATATCGATAGTCGATATAAAATTTTAACCCACCTTGGTACGTTGGGTGTCTGTAAAGCCAAACTTTTTTTTCGGATTACATAACAGCCGGAGCGGAGATATTCTGCGACTGCGAATAACGGTTAGGTATATGAAGGATGAAGGTCGCAAGTGGTGGTCGCGTCACCACCATTACATTATTACAAATGTTGCGGGACGTCAATCACTCAACTCCTAGCCTCATAAAATATGAGAATCAGATCAAGGATATAATACTTTAATACTTTTAAAACAAAGAAAAGTACCCATGAAAACATCTAAACATTTGGCATGTAATGCGGATCGAACCTGAAAAACATTGAAAGTTATATTTTTGTTAATTTGATACTAACAGAGACACATCCAAGAAGAAAGCTGTCTTCTTAAAAAAAAGATGATGATGAAAGATGCCAGAGATCCAGTTTACGAATTCTGACATCCTTTACCTAGCAAACGTTTTCAAACATAAAAAAACTTTTTCTGGTCAGGAGTCTAGAATGGTTAGATATCTAGCAAAAATAGCCTAGGAGTCCAGAATTATCATTAACACACTTCTGTACATAAGATACAGGTTTTACTCGTTACGTTACCAAAAAAACTCAGGTATTTCTATTACCCTACACCCCATCACATTTGGTCACGTAGCTACACATCATACCACCGTAAACCCGCATATATAACACGTAGATGTATAAGACGCACCTCGGTAGTCACGCTCCTCATACGAATTCGCATCGCATCCTGTCCAAAATTTAATGAAGCTTTTTGTATGTAAACCTTTGATTTTTTCCTGGGTATTTCTTATTTTTTTGTGAAAAATTAAGGGATTTTAGTTCATGTTCTAGATTTTATTGAAAACACTTTAACATTATTTTCAAATATAAAGAGTATACATACAACTATTGCAGCCAACTGACAGTTATGTTCTATCGAACCAACTAAAGCACGGCCTATTTGGCTGATAATTTGTTTGAAAGTGTCAAACTTGTAAAGTCTATCACGTAAAATGCATTTAGGCATTTTAGATACTGAACGAATTCTGTAGTCAGTAAATGTCAGTGTCGGATGAAATGATAACAAGGTCGTCATCAAGGGAACCTATCTTCGAGCTAATTTCGACTTACTAGCATTTAAATGGTTTGCTGAAATGAGTTTATAGTGGGTCATGATTCAATTGGCTCGATAATACTAGGACACCTGACATAAACATTTGTTTTATAGTTTTTACTTTTTATAACCTAAAATAATAAACCTTATTATATGAGGACACACAGTAGTATAAAAATATATCCTGGTTTATAACCAGACGTGAGCTAGTTTAGAATAGTTTGATTCCAAAATTAGCCATTGAGCGTTTGAACCCAGGTCCTATTATACCGCAGGGTAAGTGGTAACATTTAATAAATATTTGACCATAGTATTCTTAAATTATTTGATGGGGAGGAATTTCATTAACCTCAGATTTTGATTTATAACTACGGATTGGAATTCTGAATAGTGGAAACGCTAACCTAACCTATAGTCTAACATGGTTATATTTCCAAGTTTATTATTTATTTCCGTTCTTGTCAATAGCAAGATATTTTCATAAATATACCTATTGTAATGCTGCAGGGCTAGCATGCACACATCGACTACGATAAATCGGGCCTTTTATCGATATTTACTTAGAATTTGGCACTTTGTGTGTATTTTTTTAAATACATCTTTAGTTCTGTGGGCTTCATCATGGTATCAAATCGAGTAATTCTATCTATCATGGTGCGCATGTAAGCTAACAAAATAGGATAAAATAACATAATAATATTTATCTTGTCGATTCGACTGTTTATCGATGGTTGCATGCTAGCCCTGCTGGGCAGAGATCCTCTATTTCCAAGTTTATAAATTTATAAATTCTATGACTATTCTCACAATAAGCACTTATAAGCAGGGGTGTAGCCGCGAGTTCAGCTTGTGCTAGATCTAGATAATAAAAAATCCGAAACATATTCCCACAAGTAACTAAGCTGCTAGTCGCAGACATTGTACTTATAAATGTTTTGCTGAACCAATAAAATTATTTTGTTCATTTCCTACTCAGATTTCTCATTAAACTAAACTAAACAAAACATAATACAACTAAACGAGTAATCAAAAACAAATATTAAAAAAAAAACTAGTCTATATCATAAAATCTAAGGTACTCAATCTAAAACGATGACAGGCAAAGATTCAAAAACATCGTTTGTTTTTCCCCAAAATCTCACATCTCTCGTTTCACGTGACTACGTACTTTTGATCAAGTGCAAAAAATAGGAACACTTACAAGCATTCGTTGTCTATAATTACACCAAAACCATAATAGAAACAAATTGGTCCTTTCCCTGCCTAATTTACATTAATTAACTTGTTTATCCTCCAACCCTAGCCTATATCAGGTTCATTACTCCGCCTTCATATGTCGGTTAGGCAAGTCAGCCATCGAGTATTGCTGCTCCTGGACGGACGATTTACAAATGTCTCTCCCGATGCAAATAAAGGTCTCTAATGAGGACATATTTGGCCAATATCCCAGCTTGGTCACGTACCTGTACAGGAACAAATAAAGAGCGAGAGTGATAGATCACAGATTTAGAATGGCTTAACTTTCCGTTCAGGTTGTTTTACCCCGCGTGGGACTGGATGGGTTAGGAAATCAATTATTCTTTTTTAAGTTAAAGAAGCAGTGGCCTACGTCTTCGGGGAAATCGTTTTTATAGGTTTTGTGGACATTTGATTGGGTTTGATGAAAGGGAATGTTAAGAAAGTTATTTTTTTCAAATTGTTTTGCTATGAGATTTATATTTTGATACCGTAGAGTCTTTTCACTATGGTATGTTTCGTAACAACAAAATATGTACAAAATTTCTCTAACCGTATTTAAAAAAATGAAGTAGTCTTTTTTTCTTTTGTCAAAAACAAAATATAATATTTTTTATAACATTTTTAATGTTTTGGCCTGTCTGTCGCACACTCGTGAGCTAACGTCTTTATTGAATTTATCTCTTAATTTAGGAAACCTATATATTTTACTTACTCGTATAAAAAAAGATGAAGGACAGAGGTATTTTTACCTTACCGAGTTTAAGTTAAACCTTTAAGAAAACTACTTACATATAAGTACTCCAGTTTTTCCTTATGAGGCTGTTTAGTACCTAAATAATCGAGGAATGTCTTTTAACGAATCTTGCCACTTGAAAATGTTTGTTTTTAACGCCGCAATCTTGTTCACCTATTAATTTTTAACACCATATTTTTAACATAAATCTGTAGAGAGGTCAATTCCGTACATGAAATATATTTTCAAAATAACTATCAGGGGGTGATTAGTGATCGATACTGATGCCAAAAATGCAATCAGTAAAATTTTTGTCTGTCTGTCTGTCTGTATGTTCCTTATAGAAACAAAAACTACTCGACGGATTTTAACGAAACTTTGTAAAATTATTCTTCATACCCCTGGGCAGGTTAAAGTATACTTATTATCACGCTACAATCAATAGGAGCAGAGCAGTGAAGGGAAATGTTGGGAAAACGGGAGAAATTACTTCATTTTTTAAGCTTCCGTCGCGTGTGCTGCCTTAATGGTTAAAGCTACATAGAAATCATGTATGACAGAAATATTCTTCATAAAATTATATAAAAAATATCCCACAATAGTATATGGCTATATTTTATGGTTTGCTCACAATGACACGTGTAAATCCCTATAGCTTATCAGTTCGGAACTTTCTGATTATATTTGTTTACTCTTACGTTTATAATACTCTCACTCATCCCTAATTAAAAAAAATTAACATTATTACCTATTCAAAAAATAAAGAATCATAGAAATCGGTATAGAAACACCAAACTTATACATGGAATACGCTTATAACCCATCGCGCGTGAATACTGAATGATATAAGGATTATTTTTGCGTAACGGTTGCCGCGCTCGACGTGGCTCGCGGCGGTAGGGTATAAAAAGGCGGGAGGCGAGCGCAAGCTTTATAATTCATTCAATATTTGGCTGTTGATGCATTCAGAGCGTTCGACTTTATTGACAGACAATAATTGATATTATAAACCGTGCTTATCAGCGCGACTTTTAGTCTTTAAATAGTTTATTTGAATTTCTTTCGTTGTTATTTTATAAAATAGGTATTAGTTATTTGGTAGGTAGTGTTTAAATATTCGGTCAAATTCCAAATTTTGGCTAATTTACGTTCAGTTTTTTTTTTGTATTTTTAGGTAAAAGCGTAGGTACTTTTATTAATTATTGTAGTTATAAGTATTTATTTTTAAGTGAAATAGGTAGATAGCATTGCACAGGCGTTTCAGCTTTATTTTCATTTCTTTTTCTGTTGTAAGTTGTACATATTTCTGGGTATAATTCTATTTGGATATCTCAAATTTTAACAGGTTGCGGTGCAGGAGAAACCGTCTTTATTCCCAGAATTCCCATAATACCAAATAATTTTCCATTCCAATTTAAAAGAACGCAATTCCCAGTATCGGTGTGTTTTACAATGACAATTAATAAGGCTCAAGGGCAGGCTTCTCGTGTTGCTGGAGTAGATCTCGGTGTCAGTTGTTTCTCGCATGGTCAGTTATACGTCGCTCTTTCCCGGATTTGCAGTTCTAGAAATCTTCATGTTCACGTGCCGGACGGGTCAACTTTCAATATAGTTTACTCGGAAGCTTTGTGCTGAAGTATTTTCGTTCCACAGATACTTAAGCCTCATGTGAAAGTGATCTAAACAATTAATTGTGAAATATTATAAAATGTCAATCCTTAACCTTACTAATATTATAAAAGCGTGGATATTTGTTCAGCTTTCACGCAAAAACTACTCGACGACTCATGAAAGGTACTAGAAGTAACATAGGGTACTTTTTATCCCGAAATTATCGCGAGCGGAGCCGCGGGCACAGCTAGTATATAATAAGATCTCAAAATACTGATCAACAAATAGGAATAGTAAAGAAGGAAGCCGAAACATAATATTCACAAATTCTTATTTGTCATTAATGATGTTAATTACTGCACCTAAGGACTATAAAAAACTATTGGTATAATCTTGGTGTAAAGTTACCATTTTGCCACAATTGCCAGTGTGTAACGACACCGTCACGACATGTAATTTAGCACGTAACTACTTATCTGACAGCTTCTATTTGTCACAATCACGGGAACACAGAGCGGGACTTTTGAAAAAGGAACTGAAATCAAAACTTTTTTTTTTTCGTTCTTTTTTTTCAGACAGTCGTTGTGGTCTATACAGTGAATTGATATATTGCGATCACATCTCGGAATACAAAGATTTTTCAGGTCAAAGGAAACTAATTTCGCTCAGAACTAGTTTTCTAATCTAACTCATATAATTTGTGAGATATTCAACAAATATATTAAATCGATAAATAAGAAGATGGAAAGAGCAAACGGGCTGAATAGCGGCAGATTTAATATGAAGGATGATCGATAGCCAGGTGGATGCTGTCTGGATTTTACCACTAATCGAAAATCACGCATATCCCGGGGTAGTAGGGCTTCGTATAATCTTTTATGTCGAATGACCAAACAATTGAAATATTAATTTAAAAAAAACAGCTGTCTAGTCTATGGCATTTGAAGAAATATTTTAGGCAACTAAGTACTTCAGATATTACTTGTATATAAAATTCTCGTGTCACAGTTTTCATTGCCATACTCCTCCGAAACGGCTTGACCGATTTTGATGAAATTTTTCTATGAGAATCGGCCAAAATCTATTTTTTTTATTTATATGGCAAAACAACGTTTGCCGGGTCAGCTAGTTACTTGTATAAAAAGATTTTTTTGGAACGTAACTCGAGTGCCTAATATTAGATTCATTGGCCAATTTATATGTATAGTAATTGCGTTGTAAAGAGTTACAATAACAAGCCTAAATGAAAAGGTTTTATTTATTCACGATGCGTTATTAGGTTGTTTCCTATTTTATTTTAAAGATTGTAAGAATTCCCTTTATTTTAGGTAAGAATAAAATACTTTTTATATTATTCAAAACATATGTTTTTCAGTTCAAGTACCTATACCTAAGTGCACATAATTGGGACTTATCAGACGTTTTCTAATTTAGATTTCATAAATGTGAAAATGAGAGACCTAAATATTGAATTGGAACTAATAATATTGTCTTAAGTTTTCGCGATTCATACTATTAAATAAAACACTTTTTAGCCGGATTTATCGCGTATATTTACATTTTAAAATTTGACTCGACGTTTCGGTGTCTTTTCAGACCCCGTGGTCACGAGCGACTGAGGTGTCAAGCGTCGGATTGATAGATTGAAGACACCGAAACGTCGAGTCAAAATTTAAAATGTAAATATACGCGATAAATCCGGCTAATAAAAAACAAAATAAAAATTTTGAAAAACCCACGACGTGACGGTTAAAAAGTAATTGAAAAAGAATAAAATAATTTAGAATCCCCCGACTGAAATGATTTATGTGACGAGAGATAATTAACGTGAAAAGCTTTTTTAAAAGTTCACTTGATCTCACACAGAGTCGGTCATATTATGAACAACATACTATTCGTTTTCATAGCACTTCCCTACGCTTACCTATTCGGTTCTCGAAGATGTAGATGTCGCACTAACATAGGTATTCAACTCCCTATGAACTTTATAAGAAGAGCAAGAAAATCCGTCTGGGGCTGCCATTGAATTAATTCGTTTTGTAGTTTTATATTGAAATTTAGAATATTGATGGCAGCCCTCGACGGATTTTCTTGCTCTTCTTATAAAGTTCATAGGGAGTTGAATACCTATGTTAGTGCGACATCTACATCTTCGAGAACCGAATAGGTAAACGTAGGGAAGTGCTATGAAAACGAATAGTATGTTGTTCATAATATGACCGACTCTGTGTGAGATCAAGTGAACTTTTAAAAAAGCTTTTCACGTTAATTATCTCTCGTCACATAAATCATTTCAGTCGGGGGATTCTAAATTATTTTATTCTTTTTCAATTACTTTTTAACCGTCACGTCGTGGGTTTTTCAAAATTTTTATTTTGTTTTTTATTTCAAACTTTTTAAAGAGCATAATATAGGTACCATACATTACATTACACAACACCTCGTTCCTCATCAGCCCTCTAATGTCCCCACCACCGCTGGAAAACCCATGTAGTTTATTTTAATACATAGTGAAATGGTTGTTATTACAAACAAATGTTTACTGCAGCGCCCCCTGATGAGTTGTTACGGTTAAACCTATTTAAGAACATTATACCAATCCAATCCAAAGCGATAATTGAAAACAGCATTCAAATCGGACCAATGGTTTGCAAACAAATATTTACTGCAGCGCCCCCTGGTGAGTTTTTACCGTAACACCTATCTCAAAACATGCGCTAATCAAATCTTAAGCGATCACTGAAAACAGCATTTAAATCGGACCAATGGTTTTGCAGATAAACGGTAATATTGGCTTTTACAAACAAATGTTTACTACAGCGCCCCCTGGTGAGTTGTTACCACTACACCTATCTAAGAACATGCAACAATCAAATCCAAAACGATCAATGAAAACAGCATTTAAATCGGACTAATGGTTTTGCAGATAAACGGTAACATTGGCTTTTACAAACAAATGTTTACTGCAGCGCCCCCTGGTGAGTTGTTACCGCTACACTAAGAACATGCACCAGTCAAATCCAAATCGATTACTGAAAACCGCATTAAAATCGGACCAGTGGTTCTGGAGATAAATGGTAACATTGGTTTGCACAAACACCCTCTCACCCCAAACGCATATACCGTCTCCGTTCCGTCGTGGGTAAAAAGTGTTTTATTTAATTGAATTGGAACTCTTTTTGATTATAACTCAAAATCTTGGATCATCTTTATATCATTATCTTTACATATTTTACATGGTACTAACAATTTTATGGATATAAATCTGATCTCTGACAACCACTTTGGTTGGGGGTTCGATTCCCGCACGGAATAAGAAAAAAAAAATGTTCCGGGTTTGACTTTTATCTATATGTATATGTATTTCTATACATGGTATCCTATATCACAAGCTCTGCTTAGTTTGGGGCCATGTAGTTGGTGTGATTGTATGGGGATTTTATTATTTTTTATTTTAAATAAAGAATTTTTATTTTTATATTTGCTGTTAATCCTACAAAACCTATAAGTTAACTTCTCATTCCGTCAAATAAACTTGTCTTTTTTCTTACAAATTTTTTGCTTAAGTATTTAATTTAGCTTTGAGATATATTACGAGTATAACGTACGTAGAGGTTTTTTTAGTTAGAATCTATAAATTTTAAAACCTAAATTATCAAAACAACAATGTTTGAGTTTACAACAAACAATAAAATAAATTAAATGGATCCGATCAAAGATATCATACAATGAAAAGATATCAGCAGATGAACATTTGAATTGAGAACCAAATTTTTAAATCGTTCTTAATTTGAACTTAGTAATTCTTATCAAAATGCAAATAACCAGTTATTACTTATCATTCCCGAGACTACTGCCAACATGGCGTCCTTTCAAATCTGTAAACTTCATAAAGACCGTAATCTTGTCCTAATTTATATGTTAATGAGTGGTCTTTGGCCATTATTCATTTTGTTAGACCCCTACAGGTTATGATTGCATGGGCCTAAAGTATTATGGAATCTACGATTAACATTTCAAAGGGCTTATATTCAAAATGTTGTTGGAATTTTCTTTCAAAGTGACTAATTTGAAAGTATAGTTTAAGAAGTACTTTTACATTGTTTTGAGACAATTCTGAACGTAAGATATGAAAAGAGTCAGCTATAACTCGTGAACACGGTGTGTCTGTTAAGAAGCCAAAACGATGAGTTAAAATGTGAGGTAAAAGGCGGTAGAATCCGATTTAACTGCATTTGTTTTCGAGATGTATAGAACAAGGTATATGCACGAAGTACCTAATTCACGAAGTACCTAATTCTATATGGTATATAGAATTAGGTACTTATGGTACTTATGGTATATATGGTATATAGAATTAGGTACTTCGTGATGCGTGAATGTCATTTATTTAAGATTTATGATACTTAATTTTATTTGAGAAATACATTTAGAATAACTTGTTAATTTCCAAAATTAAATTATTGTGCAGGGGTAGAACCTGCGACAGCTTGCGTCTGAGGCCAGTAGTTTGTCAACTTTTTTTTTTTAGAAATAAAGTATATTTGAGTCTGAAAAGAATATCAAACAGTATTATGGAATAATAAACAGTATTCAATTTATTTAATGTTTTAAACACATATTTTTATAGCTTCTTGCACAAGTTATTAATTACAGTCTAGCATATTTAAAGTTTTTATGCTGGGATCGAAAGAAAAAGAAAAACGTAGAATGTGCCAGCTGCTTCTCTTCCCGGGCATACTGTAAAAGTCAGTTAAGGGACAGAGGTTTTAAAGGCGTTTTTGTGGGCGATAGGCTGACAATAGTCTCTTTCCATCTTTATAATACCTCCAAATTTGTCAAACGTGACATCAGATGGTCTTGTAACCTCTGGTGTTCTGCCTACCCCATAAGGAATACAGGCGTGACGTTATATATGTATGTGTATGTAAGTATTTTTGTTCAACAGTAAACAGTATAATGTAGTAAAAAACAGTATAATACTGTTAAAAACAGTATGGTTGACAACCCTACCAGTAGTGTGACTCTTATTCCACGATGACTGTCGAATTTTGTCACTTGAACAGTTCTTCTTAGTAGGTTAATACCTATAGACACTTAACAGATCAAAAGCAGCTCTCTCGAGAACATGCATACAGATCACTGCTACATGATACAGGTATGTAAGTAACATCAACAAATATCTTTAATAAGGCATCTGGGAGTCTACACATCTAAAAAAAGTATCAAAGTACCATTCTATAACCCTCATATCAGAGTAGTTTTAACGAAAATCGTAAAGTTAAAAATGAAATTCATTTAAACTCAACTGGGACAGTAGATACACTTTACTGCACAAGCACAGTCCTAAATAAGCTTTCAACCCACTCTATTTCACCTTGCATAATTAAATATTACATTCTAATTAGCAATGCGCCCTAAAACATTAAACTTAGTTTCCCGCCTGATTTGCATTCTGCGCGGGTATTCCAAAAAGTGACATTGACGTTTGAGCGTTGGCCGCCATGACGGATAGTTCGCGCTACAAATTATGCTAGGACACGGCCGCCACAGGACTTGTTAATTGCATTTTGTTGCTAATTACTTACACTGAATTAATGTCCTTGGTATGTTGGATATTTCGACTTTTAAATGCGGGATTGTTAAGGTTTGCGATGTTTAACTTTAAATGAAACCATACTAAATAACTGGATTTCATCACATATTTAACATTTGAATTCGACTTTTTTATGTAACTATAGACATCGCGTTCACGAGGCATTTAAATTTAACCTTTGAGTGTCTATTAAATCCAGAATAAATTGTTATCCAGATAACAATTTTTTTTGCATATAATATGAATAAATCGCGAAAATTCTGGAAAATTCGTGTTGGCGTAAATATGAAAAAAAAAAATTCACATCACACATCAAAAAAAGTTTGAGATTACTAGCAAAAGATGGAATATTTTTTCTCCAGACACGAAGACGTCGGTTGTCTGGATTTTTTTTGGATTTTTTGGATTTTTGGCGGAGTCTAGTCCACTGCAATCTGCAACGCTGTAATTGCAGTGAGTTCAGGGTGCTCGCCAGAATCTTCTCGCTCGTAATCCAACTTGGTGTAAGCAATTTCTGATGGTCTGAGTGGTAATTTGCCACTGCGATGTCGATCAGCAAAGTTATCCACGTCGCGATACTTCCATATCTTGTTCACGAAACAGGATTGGGACACAGCCACTCTGCGTGAAATGTCGAATGTCCTTCTTCCCTCAATGTAAAAATTCTTGCTCGTTAAACTTCTGATAATCCTCTCGGCATCTTTTTGAATGAACTACTTCTTCGAAAAGTCAGAATAAACGCTTTAATCAAGTTGGTCAGATTTCTGAATGAGTGTAAACAAGGATTTAATCTCTTTATACAGAAGAACAATTGATATTTTAAATTCTTTTCTTATTAAAAGTTTTATTTTTAAGAAAAAACATTTTATGCTAACGTGACAAAAACGAGGTCGTATTATCAAAGTGATCTTTTTTTGATGTGTGTATATCAAATCGTGCAATATCCTTATTGTCTTGAATATTTTTTATTCATTCTTCATATATTTTGGGCCTTCAGGCCTTTTCAATTTTACCGGGTTCGGTGGCTCAGCGAGTGCTTGTAAGCTACAATTAACATACTTCCACACATAATCGCCTACGGGCACCCAATATGGCATGAGCCTCGGTTTCAACTGACTTCCCAAGGAGAAGATTCTCAATTCTCGTGTTTAGTTTGTTTGTTATGCGATTATTTGTTCACTTGTGAATCGATTTTGAAAATTAGTGGATAGAGGTGGTCCCATTAAGTTTTGTCTAAAACGATAAAGTACTTACTTTTTGAAAAATTGGCAATATTCGAGAAAATATTCATGAAAACTGAAATCGTACGGAGATGAAATTTCACTTCAGCCAAAGTCTCACTTTCGACGACCACTTTGGCGATGGGGTAAACCTCAGAGTGCCAGTGATTGCGGGTTCGATTCCCGCACGGAACAAGAAAAAAATGTTCCGTGTCTCGGTGTTTAGGTATCTATTTTTGTATTTATATTCTAGGTTCCCCCCTAGTTCGCTACTTGGTATCCCATAACACTAGCTATGCTTACTTTGGAGCCATGTACAGTCCGACAAGGCTTTTTTGGCACTTGGATGATGACTTCAGAGGGGCGTTAGGGTGAAATAAGGGTTACCATTAAGTACAATTTCCCTATTCTCAGGGGATATTTGAATGCATAAACGTTTAGTTTTTTTCAAGTTTCTAGTCAAAAATTATTTCATTTTATGTAGGTACTACAAAAGGTTTGTCGCGTAAACTTTCAGAAAAACGTTAGTTGTACAAAAACACAGGGTTGAAGATATAAATATATGATTCAGCAAGAAAATATATTATAACATAAAGTGACATGAAATTAAAATCATGTTTTTATGATAAATTGTTTTCCTCGTCATCCTCGTCACCACTACTTTCTTTATAAGGGACCTACTCGTATCTAGAAATGCTTGTAATTTTAAAGGCTTATACAACATCTACTTATCTTTCTTCACTTTTCATACAGTCTTTCTAAAGAAACAATTCTCCTGAAATTTATTTTTTGTTGAGACTTAAAAAATGATATAAATTATGTTCTAAAGTGTATTTTTCAAAGTATGGCAATATGTAAACATTGCAGAGGCAACTTGCTTCTTTACTCTTAAAAAGGGATTTATTGAGACGTATAATTGTTTTTATTTCTGAAAACAACTTCTTCAATTTTATAACTACAATAAGTAAGCCCAAATTTTGTAAATTTTGGCGTATTTCATATCTTAATATTGAAATTAAAAGTACTAATAATAAGTATAATATAAGCGGTAAAGTCATGAAGTGACATTTCCCAAGAAGGTGGTTAGTTCCAATTTTCACCAAGCGCCAAAAGATCCTTGTCGGACTATATAATAGTTGATGTGATCGTCTGGGAATTTTTTTTTAAAGTATTGACAAAAACTTTGCTTAGTTAGGGGCCATGTAGTTGGTGTGATTGTCTGTGTCATTTTATTATTATTAAAATTTAATGAATGCGGAAAACAACTTTAATCCATGCACTCCATCTTTGAGTGCAGATTTCTACAAGAGTAGAATACTTTTCAAAACCACTAGAAAAACTTATCAATAAACTAGTTCGTCTAAAATAAAACAGTCCAATAAGTGGAACAATTATTTACTTGGCAAGACGGAGGTGAGTGCGTCCCTTAGGAAATATACCTTCTTAGATTGGTTGGGTTTTAATTTATAAATGCGTGCTTTATATCAATTTTGAATCAACTTTGTGTTTCTTGGCAGTTTTACGACCGAACATATTGCCTATATTTTGTGTGTTGTGCGTCGTTAGAAACTTTCCTAATAAATCCCTTGGAGGGATGGAAAATATGTTTATAAAGGGTGTTACGGAAAGGGATGAATGAAACAGTTTGTATAAAGGGTGATATGAAAAGGTATAAATGCAAAAGGATGATGAGGTTATTTGTAAAAATCGAGATTGAGAATGAGAAACGGTCTCATCTGAAATTATAGAGTAGCTATCTGCACCGGTGCAATGATCAACTCTTATATGATAACATAAAGATACTCTCAATGTTTGACGCACCTACATTTCATTTTGTTAGCCTTCAATTCGCATTCTCCTCTTATTATAAATATTGTTTTATTTTACAAACTGATATCACCACTCCAGTTTTATTATCATTAACCAGATAATTACTGGCCCAAATTTCACTTTATCACTTAATGACAAGACCATCTGTTAATTTAGAGAGGGTTGTCAAAATTCAACCTAGTGGAACACAATTAATGGTATTTTCGCATCTAGGTGATAAGCTCATAATTTTGAAGTGTACAAAGTTTTAAACTTTTTAACATATTTTTTTTACTTTCAATACCTACATGAATGAATACAAATTATTGTAAATATTAAATTATAAAGTTTGGATTGATAAAGCATCATTTAGTGCGTTGTCAACGTTATTTATTTAATAACACTTCATAAAACTAAGACATTTAATAGAAAATTCACTCAATTAAATATAGAAAAGAGTACAGTGACGTTCTCAACAATTGAATAAGACCTCTTTGATTTTTTACTTTTATCTTTTTCCTGTACATATGTACAGCTAAATCAAAATCTCAAAAACCAAACTTGTATATTATATTTTAATTACGCTTAAATTGAACGACGTATATAGAAGTAATGTTTCACATAAAAAAATATTTAATAAAAAAAAGTGTCGCTAGTCTAAGTCACAAAAATAAAAAAGATCATATCGATGTTATGCTATTGCAGTTTTTTTTTCGTTTCATAAAGTTTTGGGCCCTGACACCCAAGTTATTTCTCCAGCTTTACTATCGTATATGCCTATACCGGTGGAAGATCAGTATCAAAACATCCTGTATTATTCCAGTGCAACAGACGTCAATTGTTGATAGCTTCTTTTATGTTTTATTAATCTTAACGTACATAATAAGAATCTAAGGATGACTAAATCCATGGTTTATTTCACAATAGTCCCAAAGTAATGTCACCAAAGTTTCTATTTGACATTTTTTTTTGTGATTTTCTTTTTATAAACCCTTTATGTTTTGTTTTTTTTTTTTCGAAAATTCTACGAAAAAAGCTTCCAAACAGATAACCTTTGTGGATAATAAAATTATGAATCTGCAAGTTAGAACAAAGGGATCTGAAATTGGTAATATTTATAATATTTAATTTAAATATTTAAAGTTAATCGAGAGGGCGAATATTTCAAGGTGTTTTATTACCTTTGAAATTGTTTTATAGGGCGGTTCGTTTGCTGCGTAATTTTACAAGTGAATGGTTCAAAATTGTGTACAGTCACCTGTAATAAGATGTATACACTTCGAACTTATTCGCTTGTCATAGGGTTCAAGTTCCAATGAAAGCATATACATCTTATTAGACGTGGCTGTACAATATTAGATTTGACGTCTATTTTATGGATGAATTTAATGATAGTAAGTAATAGTTGTTTGCAATCGAGAGGAATAAATATATTTCTAATAATTATATAGCTTGAAGTAAAGAATTGTTTTAATAATGTTTTTAAGTTTTTGCATTTAAAATGCTCAATTATATTTCGTCGCTTCATTCTTCAGATATTATATAACAGGTAGTCCTTTTTAGGTACTAGGTAACTTCGCACAATTTAAAGTATCATAAAAAAAAACACTGTGGTGGGGCGCCGCGTGGCATGATCCACCCGGTTCGCGCCAAGCCCTCATTCTTTTTTCGTGCGTGGTAACAAGCATACGTCATTTACTTTAATCATTTACTTAAGTTTTTACAAAATGTTAAACGTACAGCAGAAGAACAGCTTCAACATTATAATATAAAGATAAAAAAGTTGGAACAAAAAAGAAATAAAAAACGGAAACAGCGAATTATTTCTACCGATGAAGAAGAAATCTTACAAGGCAAGACCTACTTATTCAGTGTAAAAATGTTATTTAAAAAATCAGAGCAGAAAATGCGTGTAATCTATAATAGATATATCACGTTAACTGCTCAATATCGTTGTGATGTAAACTTTAATAAATTTTATCTGATCTTATCGATCACCTTTTGTTTTCAATACGACTACAGAAAATGCGGGTAATCTCAAGGAGATTTATCTCGTTGTCTGTAATACGTTATGGGCGTTATATTAATATGAATTAGACATAAACATGTCGCCTCCAAGGTTATTTAAAAAATCAGAGCAGAAAATGCGTGTAATCTATAATAGATATATCACGTTATCCGCTCAATATCGTAATGATGTAAAATTTAATAAATTTTATTTGATCTTATCGATCACCTTTTGTTTTCAATACGATTACAGAAAATGCGGGTAATCTCAAGGAGATTTATCTCGTTGTCTGTAATACGTTATGAGCGTTATATTAATATGAATTATATGTTTGTTAAAACATAAACATGTCGCCTCCAAGGTATGAGTTACCGCTACCACTGGATGATGTAAACCTGGATAACCAGAAGACTACCGCGTCATTCACTGTGGATCAAAAGCTATCTGCAAAGACGCTCCCTAATCCGGAGCCGTCAATATCACAAGACGCACCAGGTATATCGGGAGAACCTAATCCCGATCTGGATCCAGAGCTGCTTACTGCACTTGGAGCTGCAAATTCCGATACACCCGAATTTGGCGCTAAAATACACGATACGCTCTCAAATTTATGGACACCTTTACTAAGAAAAGGACTGTCCAAAGAAGACAAAGATAAATTAACCATAGAAAATACGGTACCCGAAAACTGCAAAAACTTGCAAGCCCCAAAATTAAATGCGGAAATCTTGGCAGCCATAACTGACATAGCACGAGCACGTGACAAAAAAAAAAAAAAAATCCGAAACTTTCAGCAACAGCTGGGGTACGGTATTACCGCCATAAATCGAGGGATTGACGTCCTCCTTGGGAAGGAAGAAAACAAATGAAGGCCCTCCGTCACGTAAGTGATGGATGCCGCCTATTATCAGACCTCCACTTTATGTTAACCAAAGATAAAACTGTAAAACTGATTTAACCTAATTTGGATACAAACTTTAAACATGTTATAAAAGACTCCGAAGTTCAGTGCCGGAAAAAATAAAGGCAAGTAAAGCCATTGAAAAGCAGGGAGCCCTAATTAAAAAAGGCCCAGCCAAAACAGCCGCCTCTCAAATATCAACGGTCAACCGGTCGTCTCAGCAGGGAAACTGGACAGGACCTCCTCGTTACCCGTCGTTCGGGGGGGGCGGGGAGGTCAGAGGAAACCGATAGCAGCTCAAACACAGCAGCGCCCACAATCGAACTCTGCGTTCAACGCCAAGTTCCAGCCGCAGACTTCATCCAGGATGCGTGCTCCGACCCAACATTAATCAAGGTACATGCAGGTCGAATTAATTTATTTTATGATTGTTGGACAAAAATAACTAAAAATGAAGTTATATTGAAGTGGCTAAAGTATTTATTTAGAATACCATTCGATACTCAAATTTGTCAGTATTCTATTCCTAAAAATAATTTGTCATCATGTGAAAAACGAGACATGAAAATAGCTATAAATAAATTATTAGACTTAGGGGCTATAAAACCTTGTTCTCCTTCAAATGATCAATGTATTTCAAATATATTTTTAGCTCCGAAACCTAACGGAGAAAAAAGGTTTATACTAAATTTAAAATCTTTAAACAAGTTCGTAACAAAAGTACATTTTAAAATGGAATCTTATAAAACAGCCTCGAAATTAATTCCTCGTAATGGATACTTACCCAATATAGATATGAAAGAATCATATCTACTTATACAGATTTTTGTTAGTGACAGAAAGTACCTACGATTCGAATTCCAAGAAAATGATTCGTCTGAGCCGATCACTTACGAGTTCACAGCAATGCCGTATGGATTATTGATAGCTCCGTGGGTATTTACAAAAATTATGCGTGAAGTAATGAGTCATTTGAGAAAACAAGGTTTTAAGTCTACTACCTATTAAGACGATCTTCTTATTGGAGATACATATGAAGAATGCATGATTAATGTAAGAGAAACTTTGAAGTTATTACATTGTCTAGGTTTTATTGTAAATTTCGATAAAAGTCACATTGTACCAAAAAAGTCAATCAAATTCATAGGTTTTATGTTCAACACAGAACAGATGTCTATTACGTTACCTGGCGATGAGCGGAATAACATTGCACAGTTAATAAATAGGTACATTAATCTTAAAACTTGTTCAATACGAAATTTCGCTAAACTTATAGGTGTATTGATCGCAGCCTGTCCAGCCACAAAATATGGATTCTTATATACAAAAATATTAGAGAGACAAAATTTTTTAGCCTTAAATAAGTTCGGAGGAAACTATGAGGCAAAAATGAATCTCAATAAGATATTACTAAAAGATTTATGGTGGTGGAAAAATAATATTAATATTATTTCTTGTCCAATCATTACTCAAAATTATAAGTTAGAAATTTACACCGACGCATCTAGGACAGGCTGGGGAGCAGTATGCAAAAATAATAAATATAGTGGTTCATGGACGAACAGTGAAAAAGAAAATAATATTAACTTTTTAGAATTACTCGCGGTTTTGTTAGGTCTCAAAAGTATAGCTAGTGAAGAAAAAGAAAAGAAAGAAAGAAAGAGTCCAGAAAACTTAACCCTGATACTGAATGGGCCCTCTCGGATAGCGCTTTCCAACTTATTGTAAATAGTTTCGGGCCCATTAAGATCGACTTGTTCTCAAGTCGAGCCAAATGTAAATTATTTGTCACCTAGAAGCCTGAACCTGATGCAGTCGCAGTTGATGCATTTACAATAAGCTGGGCTGACTTGGATTTTTATGCATTTCCTCCCTTTTCTCTTGTATTAAAAGGTTTACGAAAAAATCATTGATGATAAAGCCGAAGGGGTACTTGTATTCCCCTTCTGGCCTTCTCAGCCATGGAGTCAGCACCCACTGCACTCCAGCCTTACCCTGGGTGCCGCGAGGCTCTCCGGGCGTCGTTCAACCGGCGCGGCTGCCCACCAGAGGCTCTCACGTTGATGCTCGCCTCGCTCGCTACTGTTCGCTAGTACAACGTCTCATTGAAGTTATGGTTTCAAGAAGTGTGGTTATGAATTAATAGTTTCGAAAAATCCATTCCATTAGTTCTTTGATTCTTAAACGAGCAATTTAATAAGGGATGTTCTTACGGTTCATTAAATACGCATCGATCTGCATTATCTCTTTTATTAGGAGAAGAGATAAGTGATAATAGTTGTGTTAAACGCCTCTTAAAAGGAGCCTATAAAACTAAACCTATTAAGCCTAAATATTGATTTACTTGGGATCCAAATTTAGTACTAAATCAACTGTCTTCTTGGTATCCAAATATTAATTTATCATTAGAAAATATTACAAAAAAAAAAAAAAACTCGTTACATTATTAGCTTTATGTACCGGTCAAAGAGTACAGACATTGTCTTTAATTAAATTAGAAAATATTGTTTTTCAATCTGATAAAGTAAATATTATTATAACAGATATAATCAAGACTTCCGCTCCAAATCGTGAACAGCCCTTATTATCTCTCCCTCTTCTCAAACTTTCAAAGCAATATCAACATATGCCCAGTATCAACTTTAAAAGAATATATTTTTATTACAAAAAATATCTGAGGTTCAAACTCCGGGAATCTCTTCGTCAGTATTCGTTCAACGCTTGTCTGAGTAGCACGTACCGCGTCACGTCCGCGACCTTAACGTGTTCTTATATATATTTCTTATATTCCCTCTTTTACTTATTCTTCGGCTGATCTTAAAAATGAACTGTGCCGCGTGTGGTGAGAAATTCAATGACGGAGTGCAGTGCAGTAGCTGTAAAAACCAATATGATTTCGGGTGTGCAAATATAACCGAATCTGGCTACCGCCGGCTTGGAGCCGAGCGCCGCGCAAGCTGGAAGTGTTCTACATGCCGTTTGCGGTCACCGTCTCCACTGGTCACAGTCACACCAGCCCTCAGCCCAGAAGTCTCTTTGGAAAGTATAATGATGAAGTTAAATGCCATGGCTCTTAACCTCGAGTCTCTTCCGAAATTAATACACGACGTGAAGGAGATCAAAGCTGATATATCTTCATTGCAGGAGTCATCCAAAGGAATACATAAAAAAATTCAGGAGTTTGACACCAAAGTTCATAAACTAGACTCACGAATAACTTCCCTGGAAACGACATCGAACCAAGTTAAAGATTTGAAGGCTCAAATGGGCACATTCCAGCATAACGAAATATTACGCGACCAATGGTCACGTCTCAATAATGTGGAGATAAAAGGAGTGCCTCTAAAAAAATCTGAAAACCTATACACTATTGTTGAGAGCATCGGTAGTCATATAAAGTATAAAATTACCAAAAACCATATAAACTACGTAAGCAGAGTACCCTCATATTCGAATAATGAGAAATCAATAGTCGTTAGTTTCCTGAATAGGTATGTGAAAGAAGACTTCATAGCATCTGCACGACTGGTCAAGTCAATCAATTTAACGGACTTGGGATTTTCTGGTGATAGTAACCGCCGCATCTACGTAAATGATCACTTAGCTCCGGAGTATAAAAAACTACTGAATAAAACAAAACAGTTGGCTAAAGAAAAAGACTTTGCATACGTGTGGGTGAAATTTTCGAAAATCCATATTCGTAAAAATGATACATCTCATGTTATTGTTGTTAATTCAGATAATGATTTAAACAAGCTTGCTTAACCTGTATTCTATGTGTCATAATATTACTATCCTGTTATAATGCTTCACTCAAACTTACCTTACCTCTTCATATTAAATTAATTAGTTTGAAAATACCACTTGCTCTGTCAATCTATGCTATAAATATTTTATCAAATTTATGTTCTATTCTTATTATTATATTCAATTTAAATATTTTCATATTGTTTTCACCAAATCACTACCTATTCATACAAACAGTAACCGATAACACTTTAAGCTATTTTTTCATTAACTTATTACCTTTTTATGTACTTTTGAACATTAAATTCAAACATAACTTAGTTACAATGGTGTTTACCTACTACAAAACCTACAACCCGTACCATACGCTTATACTTAAATACCTATTATTGTCTCATTATTTAATTATTGATTATATGCCCAGTTCCATAGATATTTGGATAACTAGATATTTACTTTTAAAGTCGAACGATCATTTCAAAATTATTAATAGGTCAGTTGATACTTTTATAATATTTAAACTCATATTATCATTACTTATATTGTTTATAGTATGCATTAAAAATGGCAGATAACTTAACTTGTTATTACCAGAACGTTCGAGGGTTGCGAACAAAAACGTCAGTTTTTTTCAGAAACCTAAACCTAGTAAATTATGACCTAATAGGCTTAACAGAGACCTGGCTTAACGATAACATCTCAGATTCTGAGATATTTGACGATAGGTACTGTGTATGGAGACGCGACCGTAGGTATGCAATCACGGAACAGCGTAAAGGCGGGGGAGTGTTGCTAGCCGTGCGGAGTGACCTTTGCACTTTCGTGCGTCCGGAGTGGCACTCCTCAGCGGAGGACCTATGGATTACGATACAGGTAGGTAAAGATAAGCTACATGTTTGCGTTATTTACTTGTGCAATGAAAATATGGGTCTTAACTTCTCTCGACAACTATCTAATTTCCTTTTTAAACTACAGGATATTTTATTATTAAACCCAAATGATAAGTTTCTCATACTTGGCGATTTTAATATGAGTTCTATTTGTTGGAGCCTGTCAAGCGTGAGTTCTTATCTGAAACCGAGTAATTTAATGACGTTAGGTAAAAATGAAACAGAATTTATTGATCAACTAAACCTCGTTAATTTAAGTCAGTACAATCACATAACTAACCAATTTGGTAGGATTTTGGACTTGGTACTTTGCAACAATGATGTCTGTGTCGATAGCATTTCAAACCCACTAGTTCCACTGGATCCGCATCATATGGCACTTCAAATTTACATTCCTTCTGCTTGCCCTACCGAAAGTCTAAAACCTGCACCTAGAACAAAGTTTTGTTACCATAGGGCGGATTTCAGCATGTTTAGGGACGATTTGGCAAAAATTGATTGGCACAAGGAGCTACTTACGATGAACATTGAAGAGTCGGTTCGTTTTTTCAACGAAGTACTTTATAAGTTGCGAGATAAATATGTTCCCAAAAAACAGATTCCTAAAAGACAATATCCACCATGGTACTCCTCAGCGCTTATTAAAGTACTTAAAGAAAAGTTTAGGTATTATCGTAAGTTTAAAAAATATGCTATGTTAAGTGATAAACACTCTATGGATATTCTGCGGAATCGGGCTGCGGTACTGGAAAAGGATTGTTACAGATCTTATATCCAAAACGTGGAAAACGCTATAAAATCAAACCCTAAATATTTTTGGAGTTTTTATAAATCCAAACATAACGCTATTCCTAATCTTATGACGTACAATGGTATAAGTGCCAGTCTAGGTAGTGATATTTGTAATTTATTTTCCGATTTCTTTCAATCTCAATTTTTAACTCCAGATTCGACACCATCATTGCCACCTGACATAACTGAATACAAAACGACTATTGATTGCGACATTTCAACATTCTTTATCACGCGGACCTCTATTGAATCCAAACTACTGAAATTAGATAAATTCAAATCAGCCGGGCCCGATTCTTTACCACCTATTTTATTTATTGAATGTGCGGATCTGTTATCATTGCCATTGGAAATTATTTTTAATAGATCTATCAAACAAGGCTATGTACCGTCAATATGGAAGAAGGCGTTTATTTCACCTATCTATAAAAAAGGCGACAAAAGTGCTATTGACAACTACCGTCCCATTTCGAAATTATGTGTCGTTGCTAAAACATTTGAAAAATCAGTATATGAACACTTGTACTCTTCACTGAGTGCTTCTCTTCCACTGTCGCAACATGGATTTGTGAAAGGAAGATCTACCATCAGCAACCTGGTACTCTTGAATGAAGCTGTTTCTGAATCCATGCACAACGGTAACCAAGCAGATGTTGTTTATACCGACTATACCAAATGTTTCGATAGAATTGACCATCGTATCCTTATCGAGAAACTACAGAAGGCTGGTATCAGGGGTGATTTGTTGAGGTGGTTAACTTCCTATATCTCTAACCGCTCACAAGCAGTAGTATTGCAAAACTATATGTCCAAATGGGTAACAGTCCCCAGCGGAGTTCCACAAGGATCACTACTGGGACCACTTCTCTTCTTAATATTCGTGTCGGATATAGATTCATGTTTTCGAAATTCCACGCTCATTAGTTTTGCAGATGATATGAAAATTTTTAAATCTATTTCAAGTATTAATGACTGCTTCCTATTGCAAGAAGACCTTAACAGATTGGATACTTATTGTACTAAATTCAAGCTAGACCTCAACGTAGACAAATGTGCTGTTATAACTTTTAGTCGCAAGAACAATTTAATTTCATATAACTACAAACTAAAAAGTCATCTTCTTCAACGTGTCTCTGAGGTAAAAGACTTGGGCGTTCTGCATGACTCCAAGCTTACATTTCAGAGTCACATAACACTCATTGTAAAGAAAGCTCTTAAATCTTTAGGTTTCATCTTGCGTACTGGTAAAGACTTTAAAAACGTGAAAACCTTTAAAATACTTTATTGTGCGTATGTTCGATCTCACCTTGAATACGCTTCCCAGATTTGGAACCCGAGATACGAAGTCTACATTGAAAGAATCGAACGAGTACAACGTAAATTTTTTCGCTTTCTCAATTATCGTTGCAAATTAAGGGAAAGAGATTACTTTAAACAGTGTTTGAAGTACCACTTTTTGCCGTTGGAGTTGAGACGCAAGTGCGCAGACATAATTTTCTATAAAAAAATTGCTAATTCACTTGTGGATTGTCCTAAACTAGTTGAGAAACTTCTTTTTTATACACCCACTAGAACCTTTCGTCATAGTCCCTTATTTCATCTTCCACCAGCTAGTACAAACTACCGACAAAATACCTATCTTCACCGCGCTCCGCAGACCTTTAACAACCTGAATAAAATAAATAACGCCGATATTGACTTCTTTTTCACCAATATTCAAAAAACAAAACATCAATTAAATCAAGTATTTTTCACAAAATTAACCAACTTATAACTTGTAAACGCATCAATTCTATATTTTATTTATTATTTTACTTACTGATTCGGTTAAGCCAGTCGGTAAACTGTCACAAAGCCAAATATCATACAAATTCGTTGAACCGTTCTGCCATGATTGAGGAACAAACATCCATACATACATCCATCATCCACCCAAACTTTCACATATAATGTTTATTATTATTTCATTTGTATTTATGCGCTATACTTTCTGATGTGTAGGTATTTGTATTTATTGTATTATAATTATTATTTGTATAAATTATATTTCTTTTAAGATGTAGGTAATCTAATATGTTAGTAATCTAGTTATAAGTAATCTAATCTATTATATCATGCAGTAATTGGTATTTTCATCACATTCTTCAACATATAATTTTAAGAGTGGGTATTGGCAGGATACTAATATGTATATATTTCTTTTCTGTTTTTAGTTTGGTTCTATCTAATATGTAGTTAACCTAATTTATAGTCTCACGCATTAAGTAATTGTTATTTTCAACAAATTGATCATGTAGTATATTTTTTGTTTTTCTCAGTTTGTATAATTTTTCGATTATGAACTTTCATGATATGAAAATTAACGAATGTTATTTATATCTTTATTTTGGTTCTATCAGTGGAGACTTTTTAATGATTGTAAAAGTGCTATTGTCCTTTATTTATTATAAACTATAAAATCGATAGTCTTCCTAAAATGTAAAAATAAAATAAAATAAAATAAAATAAGTAACATTCAAAGCTCCCCACAGAACTGCATCAAGTCAGACGCTAAGTCGATGGATTAAGCAAACGCTCGCCACGAGTGGCATTGACATGAGCGTTTTAGTGCGCACAGCACACGACACGCGTCAACCTCAGCCGCGCGCGCGGCCGGTATCAGTGTCGATGTCATTCGAAAAACGGCCGGGTGGACACAAAACTCACAGGTGTTCGCAAAGTTTTACCATCGGCCTTTAGATGATCAACAAAATAACTTTGCTTTGTCGATACTTAATCGAGACATGAACAATACTTAACCTAATATTAAAAATAGTTATTGAATATTACGTATTTTGATATTAAGTAAATTACTACATTAAAAATTATGTGTCTATAAATAGACTATCACTAAGTTTCATTAATTTAAGCTGATTATAATTTCTAGCAACTCAAATAAAGTAAGATTATTTGAAGCTCATTATGCAATAATACTAATTATTAAGTACTATAATAATAAAATATGTAATTACATATTTATATCTTTACTTATTTCAATTCCAAGTATATACCTAAACAAAACTTTCTATCTCTGAAAATCTACCTGTTATATAATATCTGAAGAATGAAGCGACGAAATATAATAGATGATTAAACGAACTTCTAAGTGAAGTTCTATCGCTATTATATGAGTCGCTTCATTCGAAGATATGACGTACCCACCCACCCCAGAACCCATTTAAAAGTTTCGTTTAGGGTCTCTAAAGAATGAGGGCTTGGCGCGAACCGGGTGGATCATGCCACGCGGCGCCCCACCACAGTGTTTTTTTTTATGATACTTTAAATTGTGCGAAGTTACCTAGTACCTAAAAAGGACTACCTGTTATATAATATCTTCGAATGAAGCGACTCATATAATAGCGATAGAACTTCACTTAGAAGTTCGTTTAATCATCTATTATTCTTAATAAATGAAAAATGTGATAAATTAAAATCACCCGACCACCATTCGAACCTGGGACCTCTCGTTTGCCGAACGAGTGCTCTTCCACTGAGCTACCGGGGCCTGGCGGTACGCCTCGAAATTACTTACCACATTTTTGTTTTTACGTTATATTGATAACGAAGCTCCTATTATATACTTTAATTAGTACCATTATAAAATAGTAATGCCATGTTTACGTTTCTTTTTAATTTATTTTAAAATAAGGTTGCCTGGAAGAGATCACTTTGAAGTGATAAGGCCGCCCAAATTGTACATTTAATGTTTATACTGTATTTTTATAAGTATCCCATTCTATGCAAATGGCAATAAAGTGTTTGAATTTGAATTTGAAGCTCCATCTTATGGTATAGCTTTGCTATATTGCTATTATGGTATTTTTCATTTATTTAAGAGTTGTTCAGAAATATACAAAAATCACCTGTTTTAAAGGCACATTAATTACGGTAGGTAAACAGTAAGTTGAGAATAGGTCATGAATTATGATATACCTACTCATATTTATAACTTGTCATCACTGTGACAGTTATGAAACATCAAACTACTTTTATCTTTATCTAGTTAATTAATAATGTATTTCAATATTCAATCTCAATTTCCAGTACATGTTATTATCATAATATTGTCTTAAGTTTTCGCGATTCATACTATTAAATAAAACACTTTTTAACCGGTTATATCGCGTAGGTATATTTACATTTTAAATTTTGACTCGACGTTTCGGTGTCTTTGCAGACCCCGTGGTCACGAGCGACTGAGGTGTCAAGCGTCGGATTGATAGATTGAAAAAGTATCATCATCTCCATCTGTTTCGCAGTCTCCGAGCGTGGCGTTCTGGATTGACACAAAACGAGCTGACAGTATCATGTTTTATTTAACATGTTATTATCGTTAACTTATTTCAAGATGTTATTATAAAGTCTTGAATAGAAATCAAGACTTTTAGATGTAATGGCAACATTTGTTTAACAACAACTTATTAAGTATAATGTAATTAACTTCTGAAACAGATCGGTTTTCTAATTAATATTAAACTTGAGGCTATCCACATCCGCTTTTCATAGGCGTGTCTTCCAAAATTATGTAAGTAATCTAGAAGGAAGTGTTACGGATACATCTTCACACAATAACAATGTTGCCACGCGTAAAAATAATAATATTTTTATTATTATATTGTCAAAAATAAACAAATTAATGTTTGTGTCACTCACACCCCATTAAGTTTTATGGATATAGGTATTCGATAACGGATAAATAAAGTCAGTAAATATATAAAATAAAGATATTTTTAATAGAAAATAAACTTAAATAAACAGAAAATATCCTTGACTTGACGGGTAATATCTGTGTTCATCAAACAAAATTACACGACCACCGGAATTCGAACCCTGAGTAGAAGGCATGTATGTTACCGCTACATCACTTTGACGACCACTTTGGCGATGGGATAATCCTATCGGCCTCAGACGCCAGTGGTTGCAGGTTCGATTCCCACACGGAACAAGAAAAAAAAGTTTCGTGTCTGGATGTTTATCTATTTATATTCTAGGTTCACCCCTAGTTCGCTACATGGTATCTCATAACACAAGCATTGCTTACTTTGAGGCCATGTAGTATGTAGGTGTGATCGTCTGGTGATTTTATTTTTTTATTATTATTATTTTACACCAGCCGGCCGATTAAATCAATATTCCCGGTTTAACCTTTTATTCTTACTAGACTTACAAAAGCGCGTATAAGAGAGTTATCTACATAAATTAGACATGTATGAAAAATCCCGTATATTGAGAGAATAGTGAAATAGAATATCAATCACGTCTAAGTTTTAAGCTTTTTTCGGAGTTCATGTCATTAAATAATAAACAAAATAAATAAATATTTCAGACACTCACACAATATTATCTAGCCCAAATTAAGTTTCTTAAAGAACTTGTGTTATGGATACTAGATAACTGATATACTTAAGAAATATATAAACATACATATTGAATAAATACATATTTTTATTACAATAAACTTAAATAAACATATAAACATCCATTACTTGACGACTAATATCTGAGTTCATCACACAGATATCTGCCGCCGCTGGGATTCGAACCCAGGACCTCTGGCATAGAAGGTAATGTATGTCACCACTACACCAGCCGGTCATCGAATGTCATTGATGCTTTAAAACGTCGTGTTATAAAAATCTAGTTAAAACGAAGACCTACTTTAATGTACCTAAAACATCATACATACATCTTGTAAATAAACATTATAAGATCGCAATTTTATGGCCTATTATACATTCACATTACTTATAGGTATACTTTTTATCACGTAATAAAATGAATCTGAGAATTTTTCACTGCTATTAAAGAACTTTTTCAAGTTTAAATTCCCTTATAAATAAGGCGTGAAAGGTACAAAGGTTTCAATTTGTAATAAACATTTTTCTACTAATAAAGTGTTTCGGAAAACAAGTTAAGGCGGAGTGTTCTCGAATCTCAAAATAATAAAAGATTGCTTACAACAGATCCATGAATGAAGAGATTATTCTCTGAATTCTATTTTTAAGGTCACTAGTTCATAATTGTTGGTTATTAACCACCGACATAAAAGTGAGCTGGAAAATATCATGACTACGGCGTTGCTACGTCCTAAATATATCTTATGCTAATGCCAATACATCCTTTTCTTTTGGAAAATGCTGCCGATGAGGCATACTGCTGAGATACCAAGCCTGAAAAAATTTAAAAGGACTAAAAAGGACATAAATAAAGAATTTTGAAAAATAACAATACAGGGAAAATACAAGGACGCCGAAGGTCAGATAGTCGCAAAACATCATGGCTTAAAAACCTCCGAGCACTCGATCGTTGTTTAGAGCGGCCGTCGACAAAGTTAGAGTCGTCATGATGATCGCTGACCTCCGGTAGGAGATGGCAACGAAAGAAGAAAGATTGAAAAAAAAGGCCTATGTTGTGCGTTGGTTAACAGTTGCGGCATAAGTGGTTCTAGGTTCGAGTCGCTTTCCTGAATGGGCTCGGGTTCGAGTGTACCCCCAATTTCAGCTATGTGGTGCCAATAACATAAGGTTATATAAGAGATTAGTTTCGGGCCACAGTCAGTCAGTTGTGTGTGTCAGTTTGGGAAATTTGTTTATTTAGGGAATTAAATTAGGATAGCCTAGAATTCCAAGTAGAATTTCAATCCGACAATATCATGGAATCGAGATTTACGCGGATTAACCACTTATTTAATTTACATAAGTTGCATCATTGAAGTAAAGGTTTAGATCCACAAATTACAATTTATAAAAGCTGTAATAACACGATTTATAAAAGCGCAATTAAACTACGACTAAAATAACTAAGTACGAACAAACAAAAATATTTTACTTTTATCTAAACGTTTAATACAAAATCCATTATAGCTCAGATAAAAAATTAAACAAAATCTGTCCCGCGCAAAACCACATACTCGTATTTCACATTCACAAAGAATATACCCAGCAGCGCTTTTAACTCAACAGGTAGCGCTACAGAACGGGTTGCCGCAACAATGATTTATCCAAAAGCAACAGGTGCAAAGAACACGTCACGACATAAACAGCGCTTTATGTTCGCGACGAGTTATGAACCTTTTGTGGCGGAGACATTTAGCATTTGTTTTTAATTTCTGTTTTTATCTTTTGCGTTTGCGGCCAGTCCTTTTAAAAAAATGGTTCTTTATTTGAAATGTGTTCATGTAGGATAAAAAAAATGAATTGAAAATCATTTAATTTTTCTTTTTATAAATTGATCGTATTACTCATACAATAATAGTTTACTGAAGACCTTCCTTATATGGAACACTATGCACTTTGAAGTTAGAGTCAAAATAATGCAATAAAATAGGCTACTATTTCCAGAGTTTGCAATTGAAGCACGTGTTTTAAATATCGAATTAGATTTTTTCAAATGTTACTTCTTTAAGTCTTACAGCTTACATATTTCCACGGTAATCTATTGTGAAGAATCAAATAAACTCCCTCTAAGTCTCGTCGAGTGAGCGACCCTTGTAACTGTCAGTCACTCATGACTAATATGGATGATATCAACCACCTACAGAATAAGTGGGCCGTTTAAAAGAAAAAAATACAGACAATAAATTTTTAGTATTACAGAATTATTTCACTTTGTAACCCAATCAGAATGTTCAATAGGCATCTCGTAAATACAAAGATGGTCTTATCAATTTAGTAATTACCTTTAGGCAGCCTGCTAAGTGACAGAGATTTTCATAATTTTTCCAAAGCTTTAGTTAGCATACAAAGTAAGCGAATTGATTTTCTATATTTAGAAATAAATAAAAGTTTAAAATATTAATGAACTTACAAATGAATTATTACAAAAACATAACTAGTTATACTTTTTCCAGAAATACCAAATTCGAATTTGTAATCGAACCAATTTAAAAGTTAGTTAGTTAACTGAAAAGTCTTCGAACTTACTGTTTTTGTTAGGTTAAAAATAAGTTCATTATTAATTTTACAGTACACAATGGAGCTCGAACTGTCTGTTTGTTTACACAGATTGTTTATCTATGTAAAGGTTCGCCAGTTAATGTGCAAAGTTAAATGCCAAAAAATATTTAAGGCACATTTGCGTAATATGAGATCTGCTGGAAGAAATTTCTTTACAAATAAGCAATACCTATCTTTTTTATTCTTGTCTGTAAACAGTTTTATTTTTAAATATCGAATATTATATTAAAAAATAAAGTTATGTAAAATATTTTAATATAATATTTTACATAACTTCAAGCCTTCATCCCTTATGGGGTAGGCAGACTGAACACAAAAGGCTCTAAAAGCATTTGACATCATGTTTGACTTTGGAAGTATTATAATGATGAAGAGAAACTATTGCAGTGACAGGAGGTCAGCCCATCGCCCGCAAAAACGCTCATAAAACTTCTGTCCCTTAACTGACTTTTACAATAGGGGAGAACGGGTATGGTGGTCTCACGGGTTGGTTGTCAAAACTGTCATAAAACAAAACTTTACGAATGAATATTTCAATAACTAGCGCCGAAGAAGCGCATGAGCTCGTCACCTCAGATGCTAAGGTGAAGTGGAGAGGGAGATGTTGCTCTTGCGCTCCTTCGGCGCTTGTTTTATGACCTTTGTGACTAGTTGACTCGTGTGACAACTATACCCGTTCTCCCCTATGCCCGCGAAGAGAAGCAGCTGGCACATTCTATGTTCTTCTTTCGCTCCCAGTCGAACATGGAAAATTTGCTTTTTTCTATGATGGATTTTTTTGCTTTTGTCTGTGCATGAATTGTTTAATAAAGAAAATAAATATACATGATTTATGATTGATTTTAGCATAAAGACGTACGAACATTGCTGTAGAGGACCTATTCTCAATACTGGTAGGTAAGGTGCGTAAAAGAAAGTGTAGGATTATCTCGAATTAAAACATTACATTAACATACATTAATTTTCATGATATACTACGTCAGGCGGACCGTTTTTCAAACTACCTACCCTTCGCGTCGCCAACAACTGCTAAATAAAATAAAAACAACATTTCTAATATTCATACCATAGGAACCAACTAAAATTAAGTTTTATTAGAAATTGCATATTAGGAAACTACTAATAATAATAATAGAGTGTTCATCACACAAACAAACGCGCCTACCAGGAACCCGGGACCTCTGGTATATAGCGTTATCACCTCTACACCAGGAGTCGTACAATCAACATCATCTCAACTTTAATTAATACAACCACTGTGAACTCGTGGGTCTATTCTGTAGGTGACGAAAAAGTTTGTCTATGAAAACTACGACAGCAGGGCTAGCATGCGACCATCGATAAAGACACGAATCGCCTAGATAAATTTTACTGAACTATTTTATCCTATAATGGAAGCTAACATGCGCACGGTGCAAGCATGGTAGGTAAGTTGCCGGTAACTAAGGTGCCATTCGTGTCGTCTTAATATGATATCTGACCGAACTTTGCATAACTTATCATTTTGAGCGGTACAAACAATACAGAGTTCTCTCTTATTGTGTTTATAAAGTACAAACTAGAAACAACAAAAATTATGAGAACTTTTTCCTATATTAAATCTTCTGAACTAAATATAAATTTATGTTTTTTTGTAAAGTTGTTTCACCAAAAAATACGCACTTTAAACTAATATCACTCATATTAAATGTTTATAAACTTTAAGTCACATTACTAATAATAAATTAACAAAATAAGTCGAAACGTTGGAAGCACGTTGATACCTAAATATCACGCTACGAACGAGTCTCTGTGATCAGTTGTGATGGCGTCGTGGCAATAAAATCCAGAGTGGGGACGGAGTGTGAGAGTAAAAGATAGATAAAAAGTGAGAGAGAAGTAGAAACGCGGAGAGGAAAAACAGAGAGGGTATCACCCAGCTGAACGCATTAAACTTTATCAACGATTTTTTATTATTTCGGCTTGCGAAAATCGTCAGATTATATATTTTTCGTTATCCTTGAATTATTTCCTTCAAAATAAAATAAAAATTGGCTACGCTCAAGAATGTCAAGATGACGTTTTTTTTACAACTTTGCTGCCCTCCCCTTTCTTTACGTCACTCTCAAATTGTCAGGTTAGTGGAATATACACTTTTCAGCATGTAATTAACTCACCCTACCTTAATCTGACGCGCTCGAGAATTTCTAATGATCAATTTTTTTTACTAATCTGATCCCTTATCCTTCACGGGTGGCCTTATATATGGGGCTCATATTTGGTGGAGGTACTTAACCGGATACAAGGTATCGCCCTGTATATTAATCTGCCGCGCTTTAGTAAATCCCGAAATCCCCGCTTGGGCTCCCCTACTATAGTATACCAAAAAGACACAGGCAGGTATTTGAACCGATGCAGCGATGACCTCTCATACCGCAAACGGACACTGAACTCCAGGATTTATTTTGTAAGCATATGCTTCCATACTGGACTGAGAGCGAACGAAAAACATAGAATGTACCAGCTGCTTCCCTTCCCGGGCATACTGTAAAAGTCAGTTAAGGGAGAGAGGTTTTATTGGCATTTTTGTGGGCATAACCTCTCCATCATTATAATACCTCATTTGTCAAACGTGACATCAGATGGTCTTATAACCACTGGTGTTCTGCCTACCCCATAAGGGATACAGGCGTGAAGTTATGTATGTATGTAGACAAGATAAAATCTGGTAAAAAAGAAATTTATTCAATCATAATAAAACTTCTCGTTTCGTCAAATTCGTTAAACCTTTGCCTAACAGCAACTCGTTTATTAATGAAACAGCGCCAACAATATCCTTACGACACTAATTACAATAAAACTAATGATTCCTTTACAAAATGCAGGTGACACTGCAGTGCTTGATCTTGTTAAAAGTTTTCTAACAACTAGGTCACGAATGTCACGATCAATCTACTAATACATATACATACATACATAACCTCACGCCTGTCTCCCTTTGGTGTAGGCAAAGGCAAGGGAACACCAATTGCTGCGATCCAGACATACCTCTTTCGCTTCTTCCACGTTCATCAATATTTTCATACATGATCGCCGGTTACGGGTACTTTTGACTAGACCCTTTTTCAAAATGTCGCCAATTTGATCGGCATACGTTCTCCCTATTATAATCATATCCGCTTAGATTTGTCTCACCGACCCTGGATACCTTGCAGTTAAAAGTGCCTAATCTAGAGTGGACAGGAGTAGTGAGCGCTGTAGATCTATTTCGCCTCGCAAAAGACAGGAAGACAGGACTCGGTATGCAGAGCTCCCTGCCAACCTCCGATAGTCGGAGAAGCACATTAAGAAGAACAAGAATCCTGCTTGATGGCCTGACTAGCGACAGCTATTGATATGAATTCTTCCACTATATCACCAATTGGTGGTGTGTTCGGGTAATTTTCTATTAGATGACCACGTTGGCAGTGGTGTAAGACTACGCGTGCTACGACGTAGTTCGTGACGTTGCGGGTTCCCCGGACGGAGTAAGATAAAAAGAAATTTGTTCAGGTTCTGGGTATTTATTATTTAGCTATGTTTTTATGGTATCCCATATCACAAACTTTGCTTGGTTAACTTTGCTTTACTTTGCTTAGGCTATGTAGTTGGTGTGATTGTCTGGGGGGGTTTTATTTTATTTATTTTTATTTTATTAAGTCCTAATGTCCGTGTGCTGTCATATTCGACCTCATTTTTACTTATCATCAGGAGAAATCGAGTTCATAGATTTTTTTTACGGTTGCTCACCGTTAAAGAAACTGTTGAATTTCTCGAACTGAACATAAAGGCCTGTTGCGATAGTTTAGTAAGTTCAATTCCTAGCTTCATCATCATCATCATCTCAGCCCGCGCTAGTCCACTGCTGGACGTAGGCCTCTCCCAATTCCTAGCTTGTCTGAAAGTAATACTGTGGCTGAGGAAGTTCTAAAGTGGGTTTATGTTTCCCTAGTAAACACTTAAGTTATTTTTGTGACGCCCGATTTTTCAATCGTCGGATTAAAGATACCAGACGAATAAAATATTACTCGGTGGAATAACGTTGTTTTGCGATTTTTTATAATTGTATGTCAATGACGAAGAATGAAAATATATTTACTAGAGACGAGCTTGAAGCTGTCGAGTAATACTTTATTCATTAGATAACTTTTATCTGACCATTGAACAATAGGGACTAATTTTTTTATTCTAAATATCAATAAAAGTAAAAAAAAACTCCTGTCAAATAAAGGCTGAATGTATATGTGGCATAATGTGAAATACCCATCTAAGCAAAGACGATTTTCAATTTAATTATTTTATTTTATTTATTCATAATAGAAACAAACAGTTTCTTATAAATTATAAAAATCACTATAAATAAATAAATCAATATATATACACTATATATATTATATATTATATATATAAAAATGTTCCGTTACTGACTGAGTGACTGAGGTACTGAGTGACTGACAGACAACGTACAGCCGTAACTACTGGGCGTAGAGAGCTGAAATTTGGAACATACATTCTTTAGGGGATGTAGGGGTGCACTAAGGAAGGGATTCCCGAAATTCCCACGGGAACGGGAAATATAGGACTTTTTAGTTTGTATGAAAAATCTTATTCCTTGAGTGCACCGATGTGAAACTTGGCGTAAAGGTTTTTCAATGTGTGTCTGGTTGTGTTATGAAAGGAATTCCCGAAATTCCTACGGGAACGGGAAATATATGATGTTTTAGTTTGTATGAAAAAATCCCATCCCTTGAGTGCACGGATGTGATACTTGATATAAAGGTTCATTGGTCTTTATGATTTTTCAGAAGCTATTTTGGAGGTTTTAGGCTGCATTTCCACTGACGCGGAGCTTAGCGGCGCCTGAATAGACCAATCACTATGCTCGTTCTGTTTCTATTGAAGCGCAGCGGAGATTTCGAGCACAGTGATTGGCCTGAATAGGCGCCGCTAGGCGCCGCTAGGCTCCGCTCTGCTCAGGTCCGCGTCAATGGAAGCGTAGCCTTAGGGTGCCATACACTAAACAGTGCTCGGCCATCTTTGTTGTACAGCCCAAACTTCACCACCCAGAGATGCTGATTGCTCAGCCAGCCAGCAGTAAGCCCATTGAAAAGGCATAAGTATCTTTAATTTAGATTACAATACTTTCGTAACTTTCAAATCTGACCTATTTATTATGTAAAATATATAATTTATTTTTGGAGACTTCATTTTTTGAACGAGCTTATCCATAAAACTGACAGTTGGATTTAACAAAAACTATTGGAAAATGTTTTGCATTTTCTAACCTAACTTATAAGGAAAGTAAGCTATATCACATCAAGAAGCTCTTCTGGGATCAGTAGTTCTGCGGCTTAAAGCTGCTAGTTAATAAATAAAGTTGGCGTGGAGAATATTGATAATGAAAATCTCATTAAAGTGTTTTCTTTTTATTAAAAATCTTTTATTAATAAAATGGCATTTAAATATTAAAAAAAGAAGAACAAGAATGACGTGTTATTTAAATTGCGGTCAAAATATATAAAGGTATTGAAAAATATAAGTATATAAGTACGTCTTGCACAAATTACAATGTTAGTTCATAAAATTATGGTATTTTAGATGTACAAGCATGTGGTATGTAATTTAATAACAGTTTTATATTAATATATATAGAAAAACATAGAATGTGCCAGCTGCTTCTCTTCCCGGGCATACTGTAAAAGTCAGTTAAGGGACAGAGGTTTTATTGGCATTTTTTGCGGGCGATAGGCTGACTCCCTGTCACTGAAATAGTCTCTGTCCATCATCATAATACCTCTATATTTGTCAAATGTGACATCAGATGGTTTGATGGCCTCTTTTGTTCTGCCTACCCCATAAGGGATACAGGCGTGAAGTTATGTATGTACGTATGTAAAAAACGCCAATAAAACCCTTGTCCCTTAACTGACTTTAACAGTATGCCCGGGAAGAGAAGCAGCTGGCACATTCTATGTTTTTCTTTCGCTCCCAGTCCAGCATGGAAGCATGTATGTATTTTATATTAATGTTTCTTGCCAACATAAACACATTTATCAGGTCATATGTTATAATCGCTTTATGATGTGTACGTGCTACATTATATTTGTCCTACTAACTTATCTTCGTTAAGTCATACGCAAGTTATTATACTTTCTGTTTGTTGCCACTGTACTTATAGTGTTAGGTTGATATAATACTTAATGGTACTTAAATAAACGTCTTTTTTACAGGCTTCTAGTCACTCATGACCATGGCGGTTTATGTAAAGATACCATCGTCATCATCATTTCAAAGACACCTTAATGTTGATGTAAAATGTAAAACGACCACTTTGTCGATGGGGTAAACATATATGCCTCAGACGCCAGAGTTTGCGGGTTCGATTCCCGCATGGAACCAGGTCTGGGCTTTTTTATCTATACAGGGTTGATTTTTCATCACCAGCCAAATTTAAATGTTAGTTTCTTTGATACGATATAAGCGTACCTGCACATTTATTTTAGCGCCAATACAAAAAGTAGAAAAATGGAACAATTAACTTTTCAAAAAATAGTCGCTGTTCATGAACATAGCTACTACGACGCGGCATTTCTTTGATAATACTTCAATGTAGTACTACTAGATGTGTTGTAGTAGCGCGTAGTAATCTTTATTTTAATGATAATTTAGAGTGACCATGCTTTGCTTAATATGTTAGCGGATATATTAAGTTCCTTGTTATTAATACTTGTTTTTTGCAAAAATCGCTGGTGTCTACAAATGAACCATGTATATGTATTTATATTCTAGATTCCCCCCTAGTTCGCTACATACCTTATAACACAAGCTCAGCTTACTTTGAGGTCACGTAGTTGGTGTGATTGTGAGTGTGATTGTGACTGGGGATTTTATTGTTTTCTATTTATAAAATATAGTTATTTATACGCAAAAATATTCAGTATCGTAAAAACTTAATTTATGATAAGTGACAATGAGGTTAAAAGTTAGTAAACGGGTTAATACTGGCTCTTAATAAAATATTTTCGAAACAAATCATCGTCATAGCGGTGGTATTTGTAGACCAGCGTCGTGAATCTCCTAGGGTTCCGTCCGACTATATGCTGAGTTGGTTACCATTTTTTATAATATTCATCGTTGGTATTTGTCACAATTTCTTATAAAGTATTCTCATGTTTATGAGTTTAAGTTTTAGTTTTAAATATTATAGTACAAATTTAAGTGGTGATTGTTTTAACAACAATTTATTTCAACACTCTCTTGATGGTAATAGCGGCAAGGACGGACGATTCTTTTACTGAACATTGGATGTCAGTACATGTGCAGCCAAATGAACATTTAAAATTTTACTAACATAGTTGTTTAAGTTGTGTTTTTTACTAATATTAAGTATATAGATAATCTTTGTCTGAAATAAACTTTTTTCATTTCATTTAAGAATAAAATATTTTCTTTCTTTCTGTATTAAAGGTGGTCGCTAGCTAGGCGAACACTGAAGAGATTTCACCACCCAGACACGGAGACACGACAAAACTAATTCTTTTTCGAAAGGAAAGAAGTCTGTGAATTAAAATGAAACGCAAAAAAAGTTATTTTTGCGTTTTTCATTAAATTTCAGCTTATCTAAATATCTCATTCTTTGGAAGTAGGACGTACTCATCCAGCTTATTTATAATTAAAGGTTTCAGGGCGTGATTGTATCCAAAAAATCTCGTTGTCTTAGATAATTTTTTTTTGTATTTTTTTTTTGTTTCGATGTACCTCTCCAGTCACAGGTGAGCTGGTAGAAATTTCTCTCAGAAATAAGCTATACCTTTGTGCATTTGTCTTTAAGTAACTAACATTGTATCTTTTAAACTGTGTGTACATGAATAATTAAATAAAAAAAAATGTGTTTGTTCTATTTGTTTTTTTTTTTATTTTAAATCAATGATGTGTATTTTTTTATTTACAAATCTTTTAACTTCATCAACGCAATATCTGTTCTCTACAACGATTTGCTGTAAACATTCGTACCTGTGCAAAATAAATAATTAAATCAATCTCAAGTGAAATTATGCTCTTTTTTCAAGTCAAATAAGTCTTATTATAATATCAGTATCAAAGTACAGTAAGAAAATCTAAATTGAATGTGAATATTAGTTTACCTATTTCCTCTTAATTTATAAACAGGTACTTGTAATTCAAGGAAATTTCATATTCAAAACGCAGTGATAATTATTTCGAGAAATTGCGATGAAGCTCACAAAGAACAATCTTTTATAAACTGTATTAAAGCCAGAGAAATTCAAATGATATTCATAAGTTTATTTAACAGCGGTTTTCCATTTTGCTATAATCATAAAATAAAATCTTATGTACACGTCAGTCTCCGTATTTGCTGTGTCTACAAACAGAAGTTTACAAATATTTATACTGAGTTAGCTTATATTAAATTCGAGAAAATATATACCGATCTTTCTGTACAATATCAGAGAAATATTGAAGATTTTTAAGATCATGATTCAAAGAACACTTCGTGCTTCAACTAATCTAATCTTAAGAGATGATCACATTTGAATTTTATTAAAATCGATAAAGAACTTTCCAAAAATTCGCGTTGATCGAAAAAAATAATGTAACCAAAAAATATATACGGGCCGATTTGGTATGGACTTTATATAACTTTATATCATTTATTTTATTTCACTTTGGTTTGAGCATATATCTTTTATCGCCCTTGAATTTAAATTTAATTTTTGGCTTGATGGCTCAGCGTGGCCAATTAAAAATATTACATCGTTAGTATACTCGCTTCAAAATGACCTATAAATATTTAAGACTGAGAGGTATTATATTTTTACACTATCATTTATTTTCAACTGACTTTGAAATGGTGAACTCGAATTTGTTATGCTAATATTTTGTGAATTATTAATCGATTTTTATGATTTCTGTTTCGTTTGTTAGATCACGCTCCAGTAATGGTCCCTTTTAAAAATTATCGAGATGGCTTAAGTGTTTTTTGGTCCTCCAGCAAAATTTTTTACCAGGCCTCGAAAATATGGTAGAATTGGTTTTTTAATGCTTTGCATTCTATATTATACTGCCTTATATTTCACCGGGAAGTCTCTAAATCTAGAATAACTTTCGGTTGTTGCTGATATTAGTAGATGTGATGGGAAACCCTGGTTCCAGTAACGATACTGCCTACTGCCTTTCTATAAAGAACACAGGATGTTGTGTGACTTAGGTAGGTACCTACACACAGATCTCCAAACTTATAATATAATTTAGCACCACTTTTTAAAGAGATGAATAAGTAACTTATTAAATGTGATTGATCATTACGTATGTAACCTATTTCTTAATTCATTTAATTTTTCTTGTATAATTAAAAAATATTCAGAAATATGCACGCTGACTTTGGTTCTTTTGAATTCGATTTAATAATTATTGTTCAAAACGTATCCGTAAATTTAAAAAACCTGTTATTAATTGGCAGTTGTATTTATTTGTTACAAATTGCATAAATAATACCTAATTTCTTTTAAAATTACACAATAAAGAATCTTTTCATGTTTTCGTAAAATCCAGTTTCCTTAATACCAGCTAATTTGTTTTTCAAAGTCACAACTAAGCCCGAGAGATATAAAGTTCACAAGATATTAAGAGCAGCTTTAGCTGAAGTTTTTCTTCATATTAGGTATTAAATTCTTTGATACCTACGTCGTTTTTCGTTTTATATTTATGTTTGATAAATCATATTATAATTATTAACTTTCTTTATATTTTTCCTATGTAAAAAAGTTTCATATATATTTTTAAAATATAATTCATAAAAAATAAAAACAGAATAAAGTAAAATAAAATGTATAAAAAACTTACCCAATTGCCATTTTCGTATATCTTGCTACGGCTGGTCTACGCTAAGCTACGGTTTGCTACGCGAATGCCGTCGTAGCGCCGTAGACCGGCTTATATGAAGAGTCAAGCTCCGCCTTCTTTGAATGCAACCTACAATGGGCTAAGGCAAATTGACCAAACACAAAACAATATAGACCTTATTGCGTATGTAGTAAGATGTAATTGAACATAAAAAAGACATAGTTCGCTTTTAGTTAATAGTTTTTAAATAAATGTGTGGGTTGGTACTTCATTTGTTTATGTCTAAAATCCTGATCTTGTATTACGCATAGTTAAAGTTTAAATCTTTTTTTAATGCAATGAAATATATGGGAACTTTAACAGATCGCATTATTTTTGATATATGATTAAGCTTTTATTTCCAAACGTAAAATTCTATCTTGCTTTTAGTTGAGAAATAATATTTGACAGATAAGCCGAGATGAGTAATAAATACCTATATTTCCTCCGTGCTAATAACAATAGATTTTCGGGTCCTTTCCGACTGAAAAGATAGTTTTAAATATATAATGTTCTTGTCTATGAAATGAAGAAAACAATATATTTGTCAAAGGTTCACGCTGTTTAAGATTTTATTAGCTTTTTTTCTATTTTTGTATTTAAATACATACATAACTTCACGCCTGTGTCCCGTATGGGGTTGGCGGAACACCAGAGATAGTAAAACCATCTGATGTCACGTTTGACAAATTTGGAGGCATTATAATAGTGGAGAGACACTATTGCAGTGACAGGGGGTCAGCCTATCGCTCACAAAAAAGCCTCCCATAATACCTCGGTCGCTTAACTGACTTTTACAGTATGCCCGTGAAGAGAAGCAACTGGCACATTCTATGTTTTTCTTTCGCTCTCAGTCCAGCATAGAAGCAATTTTTTGTATTTAAATGTCTGCGAGTAGATACATTGTTCTATAAATAAAAAAAACGTGAACTTTGTTATGTTTGTAAGTACACTTTTGAACACTTTTTAAACCGGATTCTGTCATATTTTATTGCACATTACATTGTAACTTGACGAATCAGTGTCTTGACTTTTTTTTTACCTGTATACATACATATCTTCACGCCTTTATCATTTATGGATAGTATTTAGGTCGGTTATGTAAAAAGGTTAAGAAAAAAGTTTGAATGTCATTATTATTAAATAATATGAAATCGACGCAATGGTTCCTACGAACAGCTATCGCTATCTCTCATATTTTCTAACTTCTCCATATTAACCCATTTAGATTGTACACGCGGTATAATGCAATACTATACATTTTGTACTACTCAAAACAAAATACCTTATTGTATGACACTTTAAACTTAATTTTAAGCTAGTTTATGTGTCTTTGCATAAAATTGATATGTTTATGTATTCTTAACATGATTCTGAACAACGTTTTTTAATCTTTACCGTCAAGTGGAAAGACATAAACAAGTCAAGTTAAAATTACCCTATTCACAATTTCTTATTCACTTGTGTTAAGACTATCGTTACGAACGTTTCTCGATTACAATACCAATTTTAAAAAAGAATTGTAACTTCGTTATTAAATTACCTAATAAAGTCAGTGATCATGGCCGGCTACTTTATATTTATTCAGCACCATTGACGAAATGAAACAAAACTCATTTAACATACAAGTTAAATTTATTAATAAACGAAAGAGCAATACTGTCCTCAAAACAAAAAGATGTGCGTATGAACTGAGAGCCCAAACTGGAATTTCCAATAATAAAAACAGTAGAATCCAGTAGTAGACGTAAGACGACTGTAGCACAAAAATATGCGCCCTGATCTGGATTCGAATACGAGAGCTCAGTCATCTCAGAGTTCAGCGTTATTTTTACACCAAAAGACCGTCAATATATGCGTAGCTAGCACAAAGGTGTGTACTTAATGCAAGGTTTACAATAGCTAAAAGAGAGCTACTGCCTTCTAATTAAACACGCTCTGAACTATTCAAACATTTTTGTCTTTCATCTAATCCACATGTGAACCTCTTTGCTGTTGGGTGAAAAGCTAGCGGCGTGAAGTTTTTTATTCCGGGTGGAGAATAAATCTCACCAATAAAATAGTCTTAACGTACAGTTTTTTCATTGAGATTTTATACGAGTATTTGTAAGGGTGTTACCACAACATTTGATCGATCGTCAATCGATGGTAGAATGGATTAGTCGATGTTTATCGATAGTTTTTACTAGACCAAAAAACCGTTCGACCTTATTATAGCCAAGTTCAAGAGGTAATATTTGTTTTTTAAAGGTGACTTTACCCGAGGCTAACCTCACTCCTAGCTGATGGTATGTTACAATGAGGTCATAGATGAGCTCATGGGATCAGGGAGGAACTGGTTTATATGATTATCTTAATTTTTTAACGATTCAATGGGCTCGATTCAACATTAGATTCGCAAATTTTAAGTGTCTCTAATGTCAGATTAAGAGACTCCAAATTCAAAAGCTGCTAACAATAATCAACGAATGCGGAACATTAAAAAACCGACTTCACGTCAAAACTTTGGCTGAAGTATGAGATCGTCAAGGTAAACGATCTCTGTACTCAGTAAGTGTCAGTGCCGCATGAAATTATAACAAGTTCATTACCAAGGAAACCTATCTGCAAACAAATTTCGACCTAGCATTTAGACGGTTTGCCAAAATGAGCTTATGTGGGTCATGATTCAATTGGTTCGAAAGTTAGTGTACGTTAATACTGTGAGCCTAGCGCGGTGACGACGACGGAAGCGAAACATCAAACATATGTTACCATACTGTAGTGTCCATACTGAAGTGACTAAGGCGGAAGCCTAGCGCGACCGGACTGAGCGAGTTAGCGTGCGTAAGTTTCAAACGTTCTTGTCCGCGCTTTCTGGCCACACTACGGGCCTTAGCAACAAGCGAACCAAAGCGCGGGTGGCGGGGGTAACAAACCAGTTTGGTAATAACTGAAAAATGTACTAAATAAAAAAATATACATATAAGCTAAACTAAAATAAAAAAGCTACTTTTACAAAAGTTTGTACCGATCTTATGAGTTTAGCAGATATTTTACTTAAAATGTAGTTAAATATTGACACGGATATAGGAGTGAATTAAAAAAAATTGGGCTACGTCTCAATTCTTCATACAAATTAAAAAAATCTTTACATTTTTTTTCAAACAGAAATAAAGAAATACCAAATCGTCGTCCATAGCTTTCAAAACCTGATTAAGTCAAACCGCTGCAAGAGCTCGCTCGTCACTGTGGCCAACGCACGCTGCAGGCCGGAGCACCTGCGTTAGGCCCCAGTCACCGCGCATTCAGTGTGGCCGCACACTAGGTGTCAAGATGAAGGGCAAAATATAACTCCATAAAATCTGGTTTAAAACGTTTTTAATGTACATACAACTAGATCTTATTAAAAGTTACATACATAACTTCACGCCTGTATCCCTTGTGGGGTAGACAGAACACCAGCATCTGATGTCACGTTTGACTTTGGAAGTATTATAATGATGGAGAGAGACTATTGCAGTGACAGGGGGTCAACCTAGCAAAACATCTGTCCCTTAACTGACTTTTACAGTATGCTCTGGAAGAGAAAAAGCTGGCACACTATGTTTTTCTTTCGCTCCCAGTCCAGCATGGAAGTTTTTCGGAACATATGTCATACGGCACGAATAACGAAGTTAATATTCATAACATGTTTGCATGATCTTGATGATTTCACCATTAACGAGATAAGTTATCAATAACTTACCATTTTGTTCTCTTAATCCGGTTAATGTAAAATTGACACCATTTATGATGAGTACAGATAAATCCTCACTTTGTCAGTTCTGCTGATAAGATTAGATTGACAGGAATGACGTAATTTAGACAAATATTTATATCGATGCAAATAATGTGACTCAAAAATTATTAACTAATGAATCAACGACTGAGCAAGTTTGGTAATTAATATACATTGAAAAAGGTCCATTTTTCTCATTTAGCGGTTGTAACTAAATTGTATTTTAATATAAAGTTGAAGAATTTGTTTGAACTCGCAAATCTTTAAAATTCAGATTCGAATAATCCTTTTTGCGATCAATAGCCTATCTTTTGAGATAGGTATAGAACATCTTTATATACCTACCTAGTATATAGGCTATATTTTTAAAAGAAATGCCCATAAAGTCCCGAGTTACTCACGCTTTTCATTAACAACAATTTAATAAATAACTATGCTGCCCATTTCATCACATTCAGTGTCTGTTTGTTTGAAACATTTTTTTTAAAGGCAATTAAAAGTATATTCAAGCATTGCGTCCGAATAATCAAAGCTACAGCGCCCATCCTGAAAAATCTTGTCTTATGTGTATATTTTATTATGATGAAAGATAAAAATCAATTAACTACAAGGCTTTCTGAAGTAAACAAAGACACTTTATCATATTCATATTACTATATGATTAAGACACGAGAAATTATTATTCAGAACACATCACAAAATAGCCTTATGGAGTTTTTAATATAGCATGTAGTTGTGTGATATTTAATATCCTACACATTTAATATCCTGAAAAATTCTTTATAAGCAGCCAATCTGTAATACCACCCCGTGCATCACATGAACTTGCTATGCATCGGAAACGGAGATATATCCTTCAAAAATAATAAAATTAAATATTCTTCGATATTACATCATTCTTGAAAGTTAAAAGTACCCGCTATGGATGATATTGAAAGTGATGAAAATTTCAATTTGAAAATTCGAATTTAATATTAAAATACAAAAATAAAAATATTTATTGCTTTATAGTATGGCATAAACTATAAATGGATTTTGATGATAGATTGTGTTAATATGTGTATTCAAATCAAATCATTTATTTCAGCCAGAGCCATATCAAAATTTACATCATCACATACATAAATATTAAATTAATGTAGGCACATACAATTCAATACAATGGTAGATAATTACAATAAAAACAGTAGACCTATGTCGTAGTGAGGATGGGTAATAAACTTTAAAATCTACTTTATGTGATTTCGTGATTCGATGTGATCGAGTGGCTTCTGTTCTATTCGATATAGCAGGCAATGTTCGGCGCGGTCGGCACAATTTGGTGCTTCGAAGGGGGCGTTAAGTACTACTACAGAAGGCTCCATAACCGCTTCTGGCCATCGAGTACAATAGGTATTAAGATCCAGAGTTGGATTAGTCAAAAATAAACAAAGCTCACAAAAACGTGCTTAACCTAATTATATATTTTTCCTATAGTATTTATAAAACTATACTATTAAGCTTTCTAATTTTGTACTTCCTTCCGAAGTATTCACACAATTATACTTTAAAGTCTTGGAGTGTCGGTTTTGAGTGTTCTCTCGCCCTGGGGTGGTGATTATTTTAATCCATTCTTGTTGAAATACTCTGGTCCAAGTTTGTCATGTTCGTATTGTGCATCCATAGCTCATTGCACCTACTATGTAAAAAATTTGTTGACTCTCACAATTAGCTGTCTTGTGTTTGTTTTTTTCATGCCACGGTCAATTTATACTGTACCTATTTGTATTAATTTGATAATTGTAACTGAGAAAGAGTGCCAAGAGAAGATGAATAAAACTTTTTGAATTTTTTAGACCCCTGACTAAAACACCCTTCATATGAAGTCTGCCGCCAAATTCTACGAAGAGCCAGTTTCTACCTAAACCAGTGTGTCATTTACCACCAGGTCAAACTCTTCAGTGACTGATAAAAACCAAATATCCATGTTTTTTTTTTACTTTGCTTCGACAAAAAAATATATTTGACCCAACAAAAGCAATTTGCGTGTCACTTGCTAACTTAGAAGGTACTTTACACCACTCCGCGTAACTTGGAGATTGTTATGCATAAGATTCGCTACTTAAAATGATTTCGTGTTTAAATTCATACTTTCTTTAGTTATAACTAACTAACTTGTAATTAGTTTCACAGTTTTGGATAAAAAGTGCTATGAACTCTGTTCTTGGGATTGTTATAAAAATGTTTGCTTATATTAATTAATGTCGAAAGTTTGAAGTTAGATACCTAACATTAGTTATTAAAAATATTTTTGAATTCTCTCGTTGTTAAAGATAAAAAATCAAAGTTTGTTTCTTTGAACGTGCTAATCTCTCAAACTAAAAGTCAGATTTGAAAAATCGTTTCGTGTTTGATAGCCCATTTACTGCAGCGAAGCTGTCGTGGCGCCGTGGTTGCTGTGTGTATCAAACGAAATCAGAGGTGAAGCAATGTTCCGCGCGGTCGGTACTTGGATGGGTGACCGCCCACCATTAATTTCTCACGACGACTTCCGTGTTTCGGACGGCACGTTGAAGTCGATCCCGGGTGCTGTATAATCGTATACAGTAATCCTTAGGGTTCTTCAAAAGCCATCTCGGCGCCCTGAAAATTCAGGCGTCCATCACCCAACACTGGGCTAGCTTGGTGGATTATGGCCTATACTTTTTCTTTACCCAGGGGAGAGACTCATGCCCTGCAGTGGGCTCATTACAAAAAGTTGTGATGATTATGAATCTCTGAAACTAAAAGTTGTATTTGAAAAATTTTCTTTGTATTTGATAGCCCATTTATTGAGGAAGCTCATATTGATAGGCTATATATAAACTGCGCGAAACTGCAAGTCTCAACATCTTATAATAACGTAAGCTCGGGCTAATTGTGAAATGACCGCGATTTTTTTTTGTGGCAACAAAGACGATGAAAATCTTCAACTGTTTAAATATCAACCGGCGCCGTGTACTTTATAATAGTATAATAGGTAGGTACCTATGATTTGCAATTTATAAAAGTGCAACTTTGTTAAAAAAAATAAAGCAAGTTAAACCAACTACTTGACGACTTTTTTGAACTTGAAAGCAAGTTGAACTTGACGACCGGCTGGTGTAGCGGTAACATACATTGCCTTCTATGCCAGAGGTCCTTGGTTCGAATCCCGGTAGCGCGGCGGCGGATATTTGTGAGATGAACACAGATATTAGTCGTCAAGACATGGATGATTATATGTTTATTTAAGAAAAAAATATGTATTTATTCAATATGTATGTTTTTATATTTTTTAAGTATATCAGTTATCCATAACACAAGTTCCTTAAGAAACTTAACTTGGGCTAGATAATGTTGTGTGAGTGTCAGAAATATTTATTTATTTATAAATCCTTTTTACCACAGGACTACAAAGTACCAACCGGATAGTGGATTTACGTACTTTTTGGTACGCATGTCCAATGTATGGAACGATCTGCCTACATCTGTTTTTCCTGACCACTGGGTATTTCTCCAAAATTTCATTCTTTGACTGATTCATCTGGCCAAAACTATATTTCAGTTTTATGACCATTGCACATGTTTATATGAAAATAGCATTAAGTTATATTTGATAAAGGTCAATGGAAAATAGATATACCACATAACATATATTTTATTTAGGGACTCGTTTTGCTATGGTAGTGTTTGAGATATCGATGTTTAAAGATTCTCTATGTCCAGATGAATCAAAATTTGTTGATTTAGTTAGATTTTTGTGTGGTTCATTATGTAATTTTGATCTTTTATCATAATTTTTTAGCGTTTTTACTTGCTCCGGCAGTTTTTGTGACTCTTTTCAGATCTTGAATCCAATTGCTGAGTCTTTATGGCAAATTTACTGAAACCTACGTAAAATATGTTTTAAGACAATTTCTTTTAATAATGTTTCTCGTGCAGCATAATAAAGTAATATAAGCGTTTTTTTCTTGATGGAAAGGCAATAATCTTTTTTTTATCAATATGGTGGTTTGATCATCTTTATCAGGCACAGATGAATCAGAAATTTACGTACAATCATGCATAACTAATCATATATACAGACTTCACTGTTATTGTTTTTTTACATGAATTTATAACCCAAAAACGTCATATGAAATACAAGTTGAAGTTTTAATATAATAAAATAAATTTTATAAAGTAGGCATTTTAATCAGAATGCTACCTAAACCAAGTACAGATGAATCAGTAATTTGCCTTCATAACTATCTAAGCCACCTAGCTGTACATCCGCTTTCTAGCTCGTTCGCAAGACTTGCTTCTCCCTGCACAGGTAGGAATATTCCTATTCTAACCAACTACGGTCGAGCGCTGCGCTGCTTGTTACCGTCAGAATGGCAAGTCACTAGTCTCCAATCAGGCTCCAATCGCCGGACACTTCTTCTTTACTTAATATTAAAAATACAAATGTAGTTGTAGTCACAAAAATTTTATTTTGTAAGAGGTCAATTTATTACCTTTCCATATAATTATAATTTATATTCATTCATCGAATGGAAATTGATTTATGTTCCCGAAAATAACAAACGGACGCACCATATTATACCATAATATATACATATTTATACCATAATTAGTACTATAATATGGTCATGTATTATGAATCAGAAGAACCAACTTATTTTTTTTTAATTTTATACCTAGAATTCAATTTTTATAAAAATATAAAATGCACTAGTAAGGGATAAAGCTAACTGTACCAAAATACAGGCATTTATCTTGGTTAGTTACATAAATAAACCCAAAGACATAAAAATTTTTGTTTTTGAAGAAATACCCCAGTACTGTCCCGGTACATAATCTTAATGCGCAATTTCCATTTTCATTAGGTTGCATGGAATACAATCGTCCTATCCTTTTAATTTAAAAAAAGAATCCAACAATAAAGACCCATTTCCTTCCCACTAGGTTAACAAAACAAAACAGTTCTGTGACACACATAATGTATAATTAATTGGCTAAAAATGTCTGTTTGATTGATGCATACTGTGTTATGGCGGCTTTTAACGTAAAATCGATATTTTCGATAATAACAATAATAAAATGCCGAAATTAACACATCAAACATGTGGGAGAAAATTAACTACACTAATTAAATAAAGCTAACTACCCAGTGCTCAAGTAAGCATGACAAAAATAGGTTTTTCTATGATTTGATTTTAACTTATTTATTGCAACTGTAGGCAAAAAAGGACCAGAAAGAGAACATTGCTTTAAAAAAAATCACAAAGGTGGCAATATCTCGAAAACCAGAAAACTTTTACTAAACCTTTTTTGATGTTATCTGATAGGCCTTGAGTCCATCTATATCCAGTGTCACGGAAACATGTCGTTTTTGAAATTCGTTGTCGTGACAGTTTGAGATCATGCAAGAAGAGGAAAAATATAATAAAAAATTAATATTAATTATTTACTGAGTAAACTTAACAGAAAGTTAAAGAATTGATAGTAAACGCTAGTGCAACCATGCGTTGCGTAGCATGGCTACTCTAGCGTTGGCAGCGATCCGCGTGCCAGGTCACATGCCGCGGTTGACTCAGGCGTAGGTAAATTAAATAGTAACAATACTTTATTTTTTTATAGGGAGTTCTAGTGAAAAATTCAGTAGGTACCTACTTTTATTACATAATGATGACCAGAGTCGAGAAGGGAGTGCTCTCCTTACATACATACATAATACATAACCTTCACGCCTGTATCCCTAATGGGGTAGGCAGAACACCAGAGGCTATAAAAGCCATCTGATGTCACCCCCTGTCACTATGGCAGTGACAGGGGGTCAGCCTGTCGCCCGCAAAATGCCAATAAATCCTCCGTCCCTTACAGTTTGCCCGGGAAGAGAAGCAGCTGGCACATTCTATGTTTTTCTTTCGCTCCCAGTCCAGCATGGAATCAAGTGCTTAAGTATCTAAAATTTGTCGTCACCCTGTATTGAAAATTACACATTTAGCACTATTGTATTGTTTGTATCAGCCCTATATTTGGTATTCTGCTTCTATTTCTGTATTTCTACGATTTGTAATATGGAAGACTTCCAATCAAATAAATAAATAAATATATTATGACATACTCTACATAGCAAAGATCTCGTCGTCGAGCTCACAGATGTTACATTTAGCAGAATACCGAAACCTAAAGAAAATTGTCAAACAGTTCGACGAATGGCAGCTCTTACTCATGCCATCATCAGCGACGAGCGCTAGGGTCTTGTTATGATATAGGTAAGTGAAGTGAAGCGTCGAGTTCATCGATGCAACAGCGACGAGTGAAATAATTGGTGTTACTTATGTCATAAAACGACACCAGCGCTGTAACGAATGTAACATCTATGAGCTCGACGACGAAATCTTTGCCATCTCGTCGACGAGCACAGCGCTGCTATTTTAGGTACGCGAATAACTCTGCTGAACGCAACGCACAGTGTCGGCGGTTTATACGTCCGACTCTACAATGACTAATGACTCCACAGAAAACAGAAAAATCTATGTTCATGCTAAAGCTGAGTTTCCATGATACGAGTCTAAGAATGCGGGGAATGTGATTTTTTTGTATATTTAAGCTTCCTCTTGGAGCCCAAGGCTCCGTTACTTTTCAAGTGACTTCAAAAAAGAAGGAGGTTCTCATTTCGTCTTGTATGTTTTTTATGTTTGTTACCTCATAACTTTTGACTGGGTGAACTGATTTTGATGATTCTTGTTTCATATGATAGAAGATGCATCACAGTTAGTCCCATATAAATTTAATCGATTGAGTCCTTCATGAACAGTTCGCTATCTTCGTTCGCGCGCAGTGGTCGTGTTTATCGTGTGTTCAGTGCTCCCCGTCTCTATCGATAAGGGACTTGTCGACTTGGCAGGACCCTTATCGTTATCGTTCCGTTTTACCGCTTATCGACTCCGAGGCTCTCCGGTCGGTATTGCCGCGTATTAGTACCGTTTTGCGACAGTGGCGCCACTTGCGTGCTAACGACGCATTCGCGAACTTCGCTATCATACAACTGGGAAGTTTGAGTGATTTCCGTGCTGAAAAGGACGAACTTTAAACAAACTTCCGAGTTCCGCGTTTGAACGAGTTGATACCTTACGGTGACAACGAAGATCGTTAGCGTGGCCCCAGAACGCTATTAGCTCTCCAGGGCTATCAATCCGGCAGACCCGAACCCATTGCACTGGGCCTTTCCCAGGGGGACGGTTAGGTGCCTGCTCGAATTAGGAGCACGCACCCCCTCTTTTTCAGCTTCCGCCGCCGTTCACCGGCATAGGTTTTCGTTAGGCTAGGTTCTTTCGCCGTTCATCGGCACGGTCAACCCTTTCAAGGGCTGCTCCGCCATGGAGCCCCTTCCACCACTTCCACCATTCGTAATCGATCCGAATATCGGAGCTAAGTTCGGTGCAATTTTTGAGGAGCGCATAGCCGCTCGTGTTGAGGCGGCTACGGCCGCTCTTACTGCCCAATTTCACGTGCAAGAAGCACGCCTTCAAGCCACAATTCAGCAGCTTCATAGCTCGCTGGTGGCCGCCCAGGCCCAAGCCGCTCAGGCTCAAGCCGCTCAGACCCTTCAGGTCCCCACGGGTTTCGATGCCCAGTCCCAACGCTCTACGGTGTCTCCTGGCCCCTCAGAGTACATGGACGGCATCTCTGAATCGGAATCTTCCGAATCTGAGTCTGCCCAGTCCTCCGCCCAATCCGCTGCGTCTAAACGCAAGGTTTCGCCCGTCAGTGCGTCCCACTCGGATGACACTGTTACGGATAATACTCCATTCACCCCAGTCCGGGGTAAAAAGTCCTCTAATAGGAAAAAGAAGAATACCGCTTCTTCCGCTCCTCCCACGCCCTCTCCAGCGGCGGCTCCTGAGGCGGTAGCGGCCCCTAAGGCGGCTGAAGCCCCTAAGGTGGCAATGCGCCCCAAGGTTGCCCCGCGTTCCAAGCCCGAGGATCCTCCCCCGAGCTCTAAGCCCCCTCCCCCTGTCTTCCTTCGGGATAAACATCTTTGGGGACAGGTCTCGGCCCTCTGTTCGGGGGGTCTGACTGCCCCCAAGATCAATTACAAGAAGGCAACCAACACCGGTGCCTTCATTAAGATCGAGCCATGTACTCTGATCGACTTCAGGAATCTGACTTCCCTACTAACTCAAAGGCAATTCGCCTATCATACTTACGCTCTCCCGGAAGAGCGTAAAGCCCGCGTTATCCTAAGGGGCGTACCGTTCGAGCTATCGAACGAGCTTATCGCCGAGGATCTTAAATCCCAAGGTTTCCCCGTTACACAAGTTGCACAGCAAACGAGGCAAACAGTTTCCCCTTGCGCTTGTTATTCTCACGAATAACACAGCTGGGAACTCCCTAATTCGCAATGGGGTCCGCACTGTATGCATCCTCTCGCAAATCCGAGTTGAAAAACCTCACAACAGAGGTCACCCCGGTCAATGTCACCGCTGCCAACTCTATGGTCATGCGGCACATAATTGCTTCGCTAAACCTAGGTGCGTTAAGTGCCTAGAGGACCACTCTACCAAGGAGTGCTCCCGCACCCTTGAGTCCCCGACAGATCCGTCTTGCGTCCTGTGCAGCCAGTCCGGCCATACGGCGAACTATCGTGGGTGCCCTAAGGCGCCCCGCTCAGTCCGTTCCAAAGCGGCGGCCGATCCCCTTAATTGGAGACACCGCCCCCAGCCCCCTAAGGGCTCCCCTCAAGCTAAGGCCCCTCAGGCCGTGGAATGCGCATCGAAACCCGTTTCGAACGTCACTCCTACCGCGGTACAGAACGCAAAGGTCAGCTTTGATCGCTTGGCGTTCTGGGTCACCGTCGCTCCTATCGACGAGATTCTTGAGCTCGGCATTGCACTAAACACCGGCCAGGACTCTCTCGCCGATGCTCTCCCCATCCTATCCAAGCACGCCTCCCTCGTGAGGAAGCTTCAACAAGCCAAACGGTTCTAGGTTGTTCTTAACACTTAATTCACACAACATGTGTTTATAACTCTCACGTCGTTGTTTTTCAAATTTATTGTTACAGATTCGGTCCTGCGATAAGCTTTCGTGACGGGTTGTCTCTTGGGACGCCCGGTACGCAGCCTCTGACTCCAATTGGCTGTCGTTCAGATGATGAGATTAACCCAACTCGGGACAACTCAGCAAAGGGGGTGTTTAGCGGGTAACACTGGGTTCGGTGAGTCCCGCACTGTTAGGGATTGGCTGGCGGGGTAGTCCCCCAAAGGTTCCCTCTTCGTGCATCAAGCATTCACCTCCTCTCCTTCTGTGGCTTCCTTCGGAGGGTCAAGTCGGTAGTAAAGCTTTCTGTGGCGGAAAAAAAAAAATCCTTCATGAAAAAAAAATATATATATAAGAATTCGGAGATCGGTTTTCGTTTTCAAATAACAAAGTTCAGCCAAAGTTTGACGCAAAGTCGGCTTTTTAATGCTCTGCATTCGTTGATTATTGTGTAAAGTGAAGCTTATTGCACCTCATAATCTATGGATATGATTAGTATTATTATTTTTTTATTTAAATCAAATTGACACGACCTTACATTTGACACGTTTTTTGGTATAATTTATTAATTAATTAATAATGGTTAGTGACTTGAGCTAAATTCGAAAGAGTATTTTTATACTGTTGGTATACTTGTGATAAGCCCTTGCGAGTCTATAAACCATTGCTAGGCTATTTGGCTAGCCGGCTATTTGAGATCTTTTTCAAATCTGTAAGCAATTGAAACCATTTCTGTGTGTCTATTATTATATAATATTAAAATAATACAGACAGAATATGAAGATTTAAAAAACAAATCTCAAAGTTTAACGCCTTTTTTTATCGTTTATTGTGAACACTCTTCCCACCGTAACATGTTTAAATATTTATAAGATACTTAATCAAAGTGTAATCTAACCATGCCGATAGCAGTTTTATGTGACTATCGTCCCTTCACTCGCAGCTATTATAGCGTAGGAATATGAAATGAAATTTACCTAGTCGTAATTATTTGGGAATTTCAAACAAAACAAAAAGGATAAAATACAAAAATAAATGAAAGTGCCAAATGGCTATAGCGCACCATAATATCACAAAGACTGTCAGTTGATTTTTAGTTACAACTTACAACCATGCTAAAGTGCCATAGGTTGATGTTATAAATATTAATGTAGAGCCTACTTTTCAGCATGTGCGAAGTACAAAATAATTAGGTAAATAGCTTTTAAAATCACAAATACAGAAAGCAAAAATTATAACCCAAAATCTATAATTACCACAAAATAATGTTTAAAAATCACATGAATCTTGTAATAAATTCAAAAAGTTTTATTCATCTAAGGAATTTCACAAAACACTTGATTAAGTCAGTCATCACATACTTCGGCTTTAACAAGTTATTGATAGTTGTTAAATAAGATATTACAGTAGACCAAGAGACAAAAAAAAGCCGGCGGAAAAAAACTCTTCGCACTCTTTTTCAGTCAGAATATTATGAAATTAATACAAATAGGTAGGTACAGTACAAATTGAGCGTGACATGAAAAAAAAAAACAAACCAATGTCATGTGAGAGCCGTGAGAGCCAATGTCATGCCACAACCAAATTGCTCACATGAATCTTGTAATAATTGAGGTATATCAGAACGAAGACTGTTTCAGGCTATGTTTCCTATGTGTTATATGTTACAGGGGTGTAAGGGTGTTAACTCACCAATCGACCGACCATCGATCGACGGACGAATAGAATAGACTCCGTCTGTGCGAATTTTTTGCTGAAAGTTTTAAAGAGCAACTACCATTCTGGCAAACTTTCAAGTCTTATCGGTTTTAGTTAAAACCTGTTCAATAAAAAGTGCACAGTTCACACAAAGCTGTCTCTGGTCCTTATGTCCTGAGGTTCCTGTAGGACCGTAAACAGTTATTTTATAAACACAGATGAAATTCTTCAGCTAGGTTTACATGTTCAATATGTGCATATTAGTTTATTTCTTATATTAATTTCATTCCTAGGCCTGTTTGCTAACATTTGATTAATTATTCTTGCATTTTTTTTATTTTTGGTAAATACTTATTTAGTAAAAAGTGGATTGATGGTAAACAGTTCACATAAAGCTACCTGACTTATGCTCAAAGGTTCCAGTTTCAAATCCTGTAGAGCGGATATTTGTTCGATAAACACAGATGTTTTTTTTCAGCTATGTATACATGTTCAAAATGTGCATATATAACCGTGTTTGCTATCATTTGATAAATCAATTGAGGTTTTAATAACCAAAAAATATGTATCAAAATATTTGAGGAATATTTATTATTTTTTTATATTAAAACGTAATAAATATATGTCTGGGGATTTTATTTATTTACAAAAAAAAACGAGGATCACCAATGAAAGAAACAGGGGTAAGAATACTTTGAATACAGAATAATTTCTTTAAAAACCTACGTATAGGTATATCATTTCTTTCGTCGAAAAAAAGAAAAGTAAAAAAATACTACAAAAACCTGGTGCCTATTTTACATACTATAATTATGAGTCTTTTGCCCCTTTGCCGTTTAAATTAAGTATAATTTTCGAATTCACATCAAAGGGTCGGTGGTTAGTTATAATTTTTGGGTGAGTTTCAGAAGTAGAATACAAAGTTTTCTTTCGTGACATTTACCTAAGTCACCTTTTTCTCAGAAAAGAGGTAGGTAATGTATTTCTGCACGTCTACGTTTTTAGCCGTAACAAATCAATAGCTTTGAATGTAGGAGGTGAGTATGAAACGCATAAGTGGTGGGATTGACATACTGTATAAAATAATAAGGAATGTTAATTTTAATGAGGAGTTCATAAATACATAGAAATATCCTAAATGAATATTTAATTTTATGTAAGTATGTGATGTGAGTATTGATACCCGCGTTGGCCATCTCGGCTATACGTGTTATAGGTACACAGAGAGTGGGAAATTTTTATTATTAAGAAATTTTCGGAAGTGAGTTACGCGGACATAACGCGCGTAGTCAGCAGGTTCCCACACTCGCAGCGGACAGAAGCATTCTATTACTGCTGCATTATCATTTTTAGTTGATATCATGTTTTTATATTTGTAATACTTAATTCAGTCTTGTTCATGTCTTTGAATTGTAACTATATTAAAGTTTTAATAAGTAAATTGTTTTTTAAAAGCCTTACTCCGACGGCCTGAATATAACTCGCGCAGTCGGTAGGATCGTGGCATTTCGGGTATCGTTGAATTAAACTCTTCGCGAATCATCGAAGTAAACGGTTTTTATCGTTTCTAACCGCGATCCGTATAAGAAGAATCTACGCAGGCGTCGGAGAAGAACGGAAATCCGGAATAAAGGAGATCCGTGACTGACAAGACCCGGTGGGAGAAGCAAAGGATATCCCGGTAAGCTCTTTGAAACTTCCGAGTTCCCGTGCTATATTTCCTTCCGATAATTAGTTATATACGTATTATTTGTGTTAAGTGTGTGTTTCGGTCTATTCGCTATTATCGCTATATAGTCTACGCGTTTCTTTTTCTAGTATATCTACGTAGAAAAGTGGTATATTTTTTTTAAGATGGCGTTATCAGATTGCGGATCTAATTTTAAAATAGTTGCGGATTTAATGCCAAGATATGATGGCAATCCGAAAACCCTTAATTTTTATATAAGAGAAGTGGATAGTATTATCTCATTAATGACCCCTGCGGATGCTAATCACCCAGCATTAGTGTGTTTAATTAAGAGCCGGTTAAGTGGCCCGGCTATCGATAGTATTGCGTACGAGGAGTGTTTAGACAATAGGGTGTCTATCAAAACCGCACTACTTAGGCGGCTAGGCGAACCCCGTAACGAGATACAATTGATGCAGGAGCTCACTAGGATGCGTAGGAATAAGAGTGAAGATGCGGATGCGTTCGGAAAACGCATTCGAGAGATGCTCGATACGCTTCACTCAGTCGGTGGTCATTCAGATAAAATGTATTATGAGAGTATTGCTATCGAGCAATATATACACCAATTAGAGTTTAATATTTCGATTGGCGTCAGAATCACTCAACCTAGTACATTAGAGTTAGCTATAGTTGCCGCTCGCCAAGAAGAAGCTAGGCTTGCACATAACCGTATAATACCTTCTAATAATCTACTTCAAATGACGTCACACGTTAGACCCAAGGAGCCACAAAAGCCCACCAGTAATTTTAATCCCAATTTTAGACCGATATACCCCATGATGCAGCGGCCTGTACTATATCATGTGCAGCAGCAGACGGTAACACCTTTCCAGAATCCTCCAGTACCAGAGCAAATACGCGAGTGGATTAGACCTGCAGCACCATGGCAGCATAATTTTACTCAACCTAGGAACTCAGGTAATTTTAGGAACAGCAGAAATTACAGGCAGCAGAACGTACCGCAACACAACCCTCCGCAGAAAACATCTGACGTCACCATGAGATCGGTAAACAAACCTGCAACCCCACAGTTTCAGGAACTGTATTACACGCCTGACGAACAGTTTATACCAAATAATAATCAACCCTATTTTTACAGTGAACCGGACTACTACACTACACTGAATAATAATTGCGAACCGTACCAGCTAGAGAATGTTGCTGAGCAGAGTAGCAGTAACGAGGTAAGTAATAGTATTAATCAGGATTTTTCATTGACCGAGGACACCGAAGGCCAAACTTAGTAAAATTAAACCACCAGGATAAAGATCACCTACCCTATGTTGAAATAAAAGAATTTAATGGTAAATTTTTGATAGACACAGGGGCCTCTCGATCAATGATTTCTCCCGAAGCAATTAAGAATTCTATTTTTAAAATTATGTTGAAGTGGAACCTTTTGAAGTTAAAACTGCACATGCAATTACTCGCCATAATCACGTAGTAAACCTACCCCTACCACCCATTTTCAACACTAACATTACACACAAATTTTTAATTTTTGATTTTGACACTAAATATAAGGGGTTAATTGGTTTAGACTTATTAAAAATTTTAGATAGTAACATTGACTTGAAACATAAGACTTTACATACATCCACAGCCGCCATACCTCTTTATTTCGATTATCCAGTTAGAAAAATAAGTGTTGATCCAAAGTGTTCTAAAATAATTACAGTTAAAACAAACTATACTAACGGACAATACTTACATGATGAATTTTATTGGTCTGATGAACTTAAATCTCCTTTAGCTGTAGTGACAGTAAAAAATGGATCGTTCAAAACTTCTGTAATAAATTATAGCGATAAAAAGAAAATCATTTCAAATAAAACTCACATTGACTTAGAACGGTATGACTTAGATCTACAAAATTTTTCACAAACTAATTTAAATTCAATGACTATGGACGTAGAATCAGATTTAGAGAGAGAACTTGTCGATAATTTGAATAAAATAAAGACAAGCCATCTCAATGACGAAGAGAAAAGGGAAATTACCAGACTCTGTTACCAGTATAGGGACTTGTTTTATTCTGAAAACATACCATTGACTTTCACACATGCAGTTAAACACGAACTCAGACTTAAAGATGAAACTCCAGTTTTTGTTAGGAGCCATAGACAAGCACCACAGCAAAGAAAAGAGATTAAAAATCAGGTTGACAAATTACTTAAGCAGGGACTAATTAGAGAAAGCATATCACCTTGGTCTTGTCCTGTACACATTGTACCCAAAAGGCCTGATGCATCCGGACAGGTGAAATGGAGACTTGTCATCGATTACAGGCGACTGAATGATAGGATTATTGAAGACAAATACCCTCTTCCTAACATTCACGACATTTTAGACAGGCTAGGGCGGGCGCAGTATTTCACCACGCTAGATTTAGCTAGCGGGTACCATCAGGTTGAAATGCACCCGAACGATATAGAGAAAACTGCATTCACCACCGAACGAGGCCATTATGAATTCCTTCGAATGCCCTTTGGTTTGAAAAACGCGCCTAGTACATTTCAAAGACTAATGGACCATATCCTAAGAGGCTTAAGTAACGTTTTTACCTATTTAGATGACGTAATAATAGTATCCACATCCCTACAGGAACACATTCAAAAAATCAAAGATGTGTTTGACAGGTTTCGAACCCATAACCTCAAAATTCAATTAGATAAATCGGAATTCTTAGCAAAACAAGTCAACTTCTTAGGGCACAAATTAACAGATGAGGGTTTAAAACCTAACAAAGATAAAATAAGAGCAGTATTAGACTTCCCCCTCCCCAGCAACCAAAAAGAAATAAAGTCTTTCCTAGGGCTAGTTGGTTACTATAGGAAATTCATAAAGGACTTCGCTAAAGTAACTAAACATATGACAGTTTGCCTAAAGAAAAATAGTAAAGTCATTCATTCCCCAGAGTTTCTCGACTCCTTTTGCAAATGTAAAGAGATTCTCACTAACGCACCCATTTTACAGTTCCCCGATTTTGACCAGCCTTTTGTACTCACGACTGACGCTTCAGACATAGCTTTAGGAGCAGTATTATCGCAAGGTAATATTGGATCCGATAAACCAATAGCATACGCCTCTAGGACGTTATCTGACACCGAATCTAGGTACTCTACCATCGAAAAGGAGTTACTAGCAATTATTTGGGCCGTAAAATACTTCCGACCTTACCTGTATGGTCGAAAGTTTACCATTTACACCGACCATCGCCCTCTAATGTGGCTAATGTCTTTAAAAGATCCGAATTCGAAGCTCACCCGATGGCGCTTAAAGCTAGCCGAGTACGACTATACAATAGTGTACAAAAAAGGCCGACAAAATACCAACGCAGATGCCCTCTCACGTGCAAAAATTTTTCACAATAGTACAGAGTCACTTGCTGTTAACGTTGACAATGAACATCAAATAATTGACGATATACTTGACATGATTGACGAGCGTGCCCAAAATGAAAATCAACCAATTGAAAATCCTGTTTCTAATAACCCACCTAGCATAAAATAGTGACCTTACTCACCCACCTCCTTCAGTAGACAACGAATCCGACTCCATGAGTGTTGTAACTGACACAAACGAATTAGTATCTACCAACCACACACAACCTGACAATGACAATAGAGGTATTCCAATAGTAACTGATGCCATTGACCGACAATTCAAACAATTTCATATTCGTTCAACACCAGGTTCTGAATACAGAGTAGAGAATAGGTCAACCAATTCCCGAACTGTAATCAAAGACGTTTTCATACCTATTAATAATACTGAGAAACAAATAATAAAAATTTTAAAGGAGCACACTATAGCAGATAGAGTTTTTCATTGTTATTTTTATGACGAACAACTTTACTATGTATTTTCCCGAGTATATACTACCATATTTAATGACAGAGGTCCTAAATTAATCAAATGTTCAACTCGTGTTACTCTTGTCGAAAATAAATCTGAACAAGAGGCCCTTATAAAGAAGTACCATGAGGGCAAAACAACACACCGTGGTATTCAAGAGACGTACAAACATCTTCATCGCAATTATCACTGGCCTAATATGCTCCTTTCTATCCAAAGATACGTCAATCAATGTGACACTTGCTAAAAGGCTAAATATGAACGCAACCCTTTAAGACCTCTCTTAGCCATAACTGAAACCCCAACTAAACCGTGGCAGCATCTTTTTATGGATCTTTATTCCACAGGCGGAGCTACTTTTCTAACTATAATTGATTGCTTTTCCAAATATGCTCAGGCCATTGCACTAACAGCTTGCAGTAGTGTCCATATCGCGGAAGCTCTGATTCAAATATTGTCTGTATTTGGCCTACCACTTAAAATTACTACAGATTCAGATACCAAATTTGAGAACGATGTTATTAAAGAATTGTGTGCACTCCATAACATAGAAATACACTTCACAACACCATATAATCCTAATTCTAACTCCCCCATAGAAAGGCTTCATTCCACAATTGGCGAAATAATTAGAATCAAAAGAATGACTAACAAAGAAGACCCCATTCAAAATATAATGAAATATTCAGTAATAGCCTACAATAGCTCCATCCACTCTGCTACAAATTACACTCCACACGAATTACTTTTCGGTCATATTTCATCCAGAAATCCACTTGAACTATATTACCCAAAAGAATTCTACCAAGACTACATTATTAAGCATAAGATGAACGCGGAAGCCGTACAGGAATGCATTTCAGCGCATTTATCTAAAAACAAAGATCAGGTCATTTCTAGGAGAACCAGCATGCAGAAGAAATCACCTTCAAGGAAGGTGAAACTGTTTATAAGCAGGTTGCCAAAACGGCGCGAAATGATAAAACTAAGCCGGTATTTAAAGGTCCGTATAAAATTATACACTTACACCCCAACAGCGTCGCTGAAATTATAGGTACTCATCCTAATTCTAAATCGATTCGAGAACACTTCAAATTGCTACGGAGACCTCACCTTGTTCCAGATTTGTCATCTCAGGAGCCATCCTGCTCTGCGCCAAGGCAGCCCTAATCCTAGACCCTATCGACAACACCAACGGTATAGTACTACTTAAACAAGGCGAAATACGTAGACATGTGGACTCCTTTAGCCTAGCATGTGTCTATAATATAACTTATCTCCGAGATACAACTTTTAGTATCACTAATTTATATGCAAGCACTAAACGAGCAGAGGCAAATACACCATCCGATAATATACACAAAACTTATAAAGACCAAATTGAACATAACTTAAGTTTAATAAATAAAAAGTTATCTTTCCTTGCGCCGCCAACTAGACGTAAACGTGGTTTAATTAACGGTTTAGGTTCAACAGTAAAATCAATAACAGGAAATTTAGATAACGAGGACGCCCTAAAAATAGAAAGTGAAATTAATACTTTAAAATCTAGCTTACAAAACCTACAAACGCCATTAACGCCATTAATGATAATCAGAGAAAACTATTATTTAACCTTTTAAGAGCTACAAATTCGTCAAATTTAGTTAGTAATAATTTACAGTTTTTAGATATTTACGTACAAATAGATTTTAGTTTACAAATTATTTTAGATAAGCTCTCACTATTAGAAGATGCTATTAGTTTTTCTAGATTAGGGACTATGCATCCAAGTATAATAAGTCTAAATTCTAAATTTAATTTTAGAAATGTTAAATATTAGTAGTAAGTTACAATATAAACCAGTAGCGGAAATAGACATTAGAAATATACATAAGATTGAACGGTCGATAGAGGTAAAAGCGTATAGTACTGAGCACTCACTTACCTTTATTTTAGAGATCCCTGTAGTCACCCCTAATATTTATGATTTTATTCACCTCTACTCCATCCCTAATAAGCAAAACAAATCTATAATTCCCAAATCCTAATACCTTGCACTCGGAAGCGAAGAGTTCGCTTACCTGGAAGAGGACTGTCGCAGCATCTCCGATGATACACGTCTCTGTAAACTACCAAATCTAAGAAGAAGCCATCTCACCGAAGATTGCATCATCTCGCTCATCCAACACAGGCCCACCAACTGTACCCACGCGAAATTAGACTTACAAAACGGAAAAATACAGAAAATCAAAGAAAACACCTGGATAATAATTACTAAAGAAGATGAAATTTTAAGAAAACAGTGTGAACAAAAAGTAGAATACAAGCGGTTATCTGGTACTTACCTACTGAAACTCACAGATGATTGCCAAATAACCATCATGAACAGAACCTTACAGACACACACCAAAACATTATGTATAAATGATATCATACCTCTCCCGAAAACTAACTATATCAACAATGAAATAACGAAGTACGAGATCAAAATTGAAGATATTCGACTCGACAGCATCCATGAGCTGATAAATCAAGCCAAAGAAATACAGACGGAAGAACAGGACTTCAGTTTCCCCATAGCAGTTGCAATACCAAGTCTATCGAGTGTGACCATATACATTGCTGCTGCGGTCGCCTTCATCGCCTGGAAGCTGCGGTCAAAGAAGAAGATACCATCCCAACCTGATGTCAACGAGGACGTTGAAAGAAGCTGCGGGTCGCGCTTCTCTCTTAAGGACGGAGGAGTTACGCGGACATAACGCGCGTAGTCAGCAGGTTCCCACACTCGCAGTGGACAGAAGCATTCTATTACTGCTGCATTGTCATTTTTAGTTGATATCATGTTTTTATATTTGTAATACTTAATTCAGTCTTGTTCATGTCTTTGAATTGTAACTATATTAAAGTTTTAATAAGTAAATTTTTTTTTAAAAGCCTTACTCCGACGGCCTGAATATAACTCGCGCAGTCGGTAGGATCGTGGCATTTCGGGTATCGTTGAATTAAACTCTTCGCGAATCATCGAAGTAAACGGTTTTTATCGTTTCTAACCGCGATCCGTATAAGAAGAATCTACGCAGGCGTCGGAGAAGAACGGAAATCCGGAATAAAGGAGATCCGTGACTGACAAGACCCGGTGGGAGAAGCAAAGGATATCCCGGTAAGCTCTTTGAAACTTCCGAGTTCCCGTGCTATATTTCCTTCCGATAATTAGTTATATACGTATTATTTGTGTTAAGTGTGTGTTTCGGTCTATTCGCTATTATCGCTATATAGTCTACGCGTTTCTTTTTCTAGTATATCTACGTAGAAAAGTGGTATATTTTTTTTAAGATGGCGTTATCAGATTGCGGATCTAATTTTAAAATAGTTGCGGATTTAATGCCAAGATATGATGGCAATCCGAAAACCCTTAATTTTTATATAAGAGAAGTGGATAGTATTATCTCATTAATGACCCCTGCGGATGCTAATCACCCAGCATTAGTGTGTTTAATTAAGAGCCGGTTAAGTGGCCCGGCTATCGATAGTATTGCGTACGAGGAGTGTTTAGACGATAGGGTGTCTATCAAAACACCCTGCTGCTGCACAGTGTGGGTACCTCGCGTTACTCCATTAAGTTGATAGTAAATCTTTGTCCTACTCAAGTTGAAATCTTCAAGTATATTCCGATTGTGCAGTAACAATTGTTGTTTTGTTGTGATCTCGCACTGGTGCTTCAAGGAAGAAGATAATAATTTCGAGCGTTCAAGACCGTAACACTGCTTAATTACATAGTTTCAAGCTGCATTTACAAATCTTATAATCACAAAACGAGGGTGTTTGTTTATATTTGGATACCAGTTCGACAAGTAAGTGACAACTCATATTTGACAGAGGGCGACCAGCAAATGTCATATATCATCTGACGTTTGCAATACCTGTTGCGTTCACTTCAATCAATTGTCTGGTCCACTATAGAGGCTATTGTGATATACTTATTTTAAGCAATAGTTTTACCGATATGGTCATTTGCGGTAGATGTGGCGATGAGGTTTCGGAGGCCCTGAAATGTACTGCCTGCTTCAAGCATTTTGACTATCCATGCTCGGGGATAACTGAAATAGGTTACAGAAAGCTTGGCGACCGTCAAACAACCTGGAGATGTCCTTCATGCAGAAACTCTGGGACTCCAAGCCGCCATACAGTGTCACCAACGCCTTCTTCTACGGTCAGCCTAGATAATGTCATGATGGAATTGGCCCAAATAAATCTCAAATTAGCACCTTTGGCCAATCTGGTTGCCGATATGCAGGAAGTAAAGAAAGACCTCGCTAATCTCAAGGCTTCTACTAGTGAATTTTCTGGCCGGGTAAGCAAATTGGAAGTTAGACTCGAGCAATTCGACAAAGTTATTGAAGCCACTAAGCCATTGCATAAACAACTAAGTGCACTACAAGCGGAGATTCACGATAAAGAGCAGTGGCTCCGGGCAAACAACGCCGAGATAAAGGGTGTCCCAGAGAAAGACAGAGAAAATCTCTTCGATGTAATCTCCAAAATTGGTAATAAAATTTCTTATCCTACTGCGAAGAATCAGATTAACTTTGTACATAGAGTTCCCACGAAAGGAAATGGATGTAAAAACATAATAGTGTCTTTTATGAACCGTTACATGAAGGAAGATTTTGTAGCCGCAGCAAGAGCTAGCAGCGATAAGTTAACTCCGAAGGATCTTGGTTTGACAGCAACGAATAAAATTTTCATCAACGATCATCTTACGATGCATAATAAAATTCTTTTATCTAAAACCAAATCATTTGCAGTCGAGAATCATTTTCAGTTTGTTTGGGTGAAGCACTCCAAAATTTTCATCAGGAGGGATGCAACATCGAAGATTGCGAATATCAGGTCGGAAACCGACTTGCTAAAACTTTGTCAGTAAACCAGTTTTTCTACTGCCACTATTATAATTGTTATCTTTTAGTTGAAACATATTCTACAACAATTATATACCTGTTAATTCTAATTTTACTCTGTAAGACTGTATACATTGAGGTGAGCTTCAAAATTTACTTAGTGTTTTCGGATTCTTTCTGTAGTTTATTGCAAACGAAGTGTGGAATTTATATTTTAATTCAAAATCATTTAGAAGTTGTGTTCCGTTTTCCAAATGGTTAGTCTCAAAGTTTATCACCAAAACGTGCGTGGTTTACGAACCAAAACCGAAGAGTTTTTTGGGAATCTATGCTTGAGTGAGTTTGACGTAATTACATTAACTGAAACTTGGCTTTTGGAGGGTATAGGTAATAGCGAATTATTCGATAATCGTTACATGGTTTGGAGACGTGATCGTGACTACGATGCTACCTCACAGTCACGTGGGGGAGGAGTTTTAATAGCAGTGCGTCATGAGCTGGTCACAGTAGCCAATGCAGAATGGATCTCCAGTGCTGAAGACATGTGGATAACAATTAACCTTATAAATAAACAACAGAAACCTATTAAGTTGCACATTTGTTGTATTTATCTGTGTGAACAAAATTTTGGTAATACTTTCTCAATGCAGCTTAACAATTTTCTTTACAAGTTAACTAATATAATTAACACGCGACCCTTAGATAAGTTTTTAATTTTAGGGGATTTTAACATGAGTTCCATCACTTGGGTACCTACTAACGGTGAAGCTTGTCCCTCCACATTATCCAATAGTAACTATACTGATTTTATTGATACCCTTGATGTTTGTAATTTAAAACAATTCAATGTGATTAAGAACTCACACGGGAAAATTCTCGATTTGATATTATGCAACGACTCCGTCACTGTAACTGAATGTTTGTTTCCACTTGTCTCAGAAGATCCTTACCACAAATCGCTTATAGTCGATGTTTTGTTTGCTGATTATAAAGTGCTTCCTGCAACTGTAAGAACTGTATACAATTATGATAGAGCTGACTTTCCTGCTATTTGTTCAGAACTAGATAATACGGATTGGATACTCCTCCTTACTGAATGTTCAATTGATGAAGCCTTGACCAACTTTTATTCTGTTATCAACAAATTGAGTGAAAAATACATTCCAAAACGTCAATTGCAACATGAAAAGTATCCACCTTGGTACAGCTCTGCACTCAAAAAAGTAATTAAGGAAAAAATGAAGTATCACAAAAAATACAAAACCTATGGCAATATTTCTGATAAATTATCATTTCATCTATTAAGAGAGAGAGCTAAAAATTGTGAACAAGCTTGCTATAAAAATTTCATCTCGAAAATTGAAGCCTCAATTAAGCACAATCCGAAGGCCTTTTGGGCTTTTGTGAAGTCCAAACGTCTGAACAACACATATCCTTCTAAAATGTATTACAATGATTGTAGCAGTGATTCAGGTTCTGATATTTGCAACCTTTTTTCTGATTATTTCAAATCTAGCTTCGCGGCTCCAAATACAGGTAATATTGATCCATCCACATCAAACCAAGAGTCGCCGGTGCATATCGAATCGATAGAAATATCCACTGAATGTGTATACAGACACTTGAAATCTCTGGACTCAAGTAAATCAGCTGGACCAGATACCATTCCTGCTAGATTTTTGATTGCCTGTGCTAAAGAACTCTCTCATCCCGTCTCTTTATTATTTGCAAGATCTCTTAAAGAAGGGATAATGCCCGGGGTGTGGAAATCTGCGTTTATTTCACCTATTTACAAAAAAGGACCTAAGGATAACATTGTCAATTATAGACCTATCTCCAAACTCTGTCTCTTGGCGAAGGTATTGGAGCGGGTTGTCTACAATGAATTATACCAGACCTTGCAAAATACGTTTCTTCCTCAACAACACGGATTTTTGAAAGGAAGATCTACAACAACGAATCTGTTAGTCTACACTGACTTCGTTACTGAGAGTATGGATCAGGGTCACCAAGTTGATACGATATACACCGACTATAGCAAAGCCTTTGATCGTTTGGATCACAAAATACTACTCAAAAAACTTTATCTCTCAGGTATCAGGGGTAACCTTTATAGGTGGTTTTCTTCGTACGTGCTAAATAGAACTCAAGCAGTCGTTCTTAAGGGATATACTTCTTACTGGACTACTATTTCATCTGGAGTACCGCAAGGGTCCCTGCTAGGTCCTTTGCTATTTATAATTTTTATAAACGACATTGATGAATGCTTCAAACACAGCAATTTTTTAATGTTTGCCGACGATCTCAAGGTTTTCAAAGTAGTTAATAGCGTATACGATGCTACTCTCCTGCAGGAAGACCTTGCTCGGCTGTCTCGCTATTGTCAGAAAAATAACCTTGACTTAAATACATCTAAGTGCTGTATAATAAGCAGTTCTCGAAAGGACAAATTTAAATTTTCTTACTCTTTGTGTAACGAACCTCTTGCTCGGGTAAAGGTAATTAGAGATTTGGGAGTTATTCTTGACGATAAGTTTTTGTTTGACGCTCATATAGATAATGCAGTCAAAAAGGCATCAATGGCACTTGGTTTCATAATGCGTACGGCAAACTCCTTTAAGAATATGAAAACACTGAAGATTCTGTTTTGTTCCTACGTCAGGAGTCATTTGGAATACGCTAGTCAGGTCTGGAACCCTTGCTACGCTAAATATTCCATGAGAATCGAGCGTATCCAGAGAAGATTCAGTAGATTTCTCTCTTTTAAGTTTAAACTTCCGAAAATGGACTACCATGCACGTTGTTCCAAGTATCACTTGGTACCGCTTTATTTGAGACGAAATATAAACGATGTTGCTTTGTTAACGAAGATAGCTCAGTCAAAAGTTGACTGTTCATATCTGCTTGGAAAACTAGCATTAAATATTCCCAACAGACCCACCCGTAAAAGAAAATTACTCCACGCTCCGTTTGCTCGTACTAATTATCGAAAGAATTCATTCATATCACGATCCATTTCGACATTTAACACCCACCACGACGATGACATTGACTTATTTGATACCACACCTGTAGTATTGAAAAAAGTATTAACAAATAAACTATTTAAGTGAGGCTCGCCTCAATGGCTACCTATGTAGAATTTGGATTTTTCTTTTCTTTAATTTGTATTTTTTTTTTTCTCGTTTTTGTTATTTAGTAACCTAGTTGCGGTGGTCTTTAAGTGGCTCAGTGTATACTTATTGTAAAATCTATTATTATAATGTAAGCTGTCGACCTCCCAAATAAAATAAAATAAAATAAAATAAAATAAAACCGCACTACTTAGGCGGCTAGGCGAACCCCGTAACGAGATACAATTGATGCAGGAGCTCACTAGGATGCGTAGGAATAAGAGTGAAGATGCGGATGCGTTCGGAAAACGCATTCGAGAGATGCTCGATACGCTTCACTCAGTCGGTGGTCATTCAGATAAAATGTATTATGAGAGTATTGCTATCGAGCAATATATACACCAATTAGAGTTTAATATTTCGATTGGCGTCAGAATCACTCAACCTAGTACATTAGAGTTAGCTATAGTTGCCGCTCGCCAAGAAGAAGCTAGGCTTGCACATAACCGTATAATACCTTCTAATAATCTACTTCAAATGACGTCACACGTTAGACCCAAGGAGCCACAAAAGCCCACCAGTAATTTTAATCCCAATTTTAGACCGATATACCCCATGATGCAGCGGCCTGTACTATATCATGTGCAGCAGCAGACGGTAACACCTTTCCAGAATCCTCCAGTACCAGAGCAAATACGCGAGTGGATTAGACCTGCAGCACCATGGCAGCATAATTTTACTCAACCTAGGAACTCAGGTAATTTTAGGAACAGCAGAAATTACAGGCAGCAGAACGTACCGCAACACAACCCTCCGCAGAAAACATCTGACGTCACCATGAGATCGGTAAACAAACCTGCAACCCCACAGTTTCAGGAACTGTATTACACGCCTGACGAACAGTTTATACCAAATAATAATCAACCCTATTTTTACAGTGAACCGGACTACTACACTACACTGAATAATAATTGCGAACCGTACCAGCTAGAGAATGTTGCTGAGCAGAGTAGCAGTAACGAGGTAAGTAATAGTATTAATCAGGATTTTTCATTGACCGAGGACACCGAAGGCCAAACTTAGTAAAATTAAACCACCAGGATAAAGATCACCTACCCTATGTTGAAATAAAAGAATTTAATGGTAAATTTTTGATAGACACAGGGGCCTCTCGATCAATGATTTCTCCCGAAGCAATTAAGAATTCTATTTTTAAAATTATGTTGAAGTGGAACCTTTTGAAGTTAAAACTGCACATGCAATTACTCGCCATAATCACGTAGTAAACCTACCCCTACCACCCATTTTCAACACTAACATTACACACAAATTTTTAATTTTTGATTTTGACACTAAATATAAGGGGTTAATTGGTTTAGACTTATTAAAAATTTTAGATAGTAACATTGACTTGAAACATAAGACTTTACATACATCCACAGCCGCCATACCTCTTTATTTCGATTATCCAGTTAGAAAAATAAGTGTTGATCCAAAGTGTTCTAAAATAATTACAGTTAAAACAAACTATACTAACGGACAATACTTACATGATGAATTTTATTGGTCTGATGAACTTAAATCTCCTTTAGCTGTAGTGACAGTAAAAAATGGATCGTTCAAAACTTCTGTAATAAATTATAGCGATAAAAAGAAAATCATTTCAAATAAAACTCACATTGACTTAGAACGGTATGACTTAGATCTACAAAATTTTTCACAAACTAATTTAAATTCAATGACTATGGACGTAGAATCAGATTTAGAGAGAGAACTTGTCGATAATTTGAATAAAATAAAGACAAGCCATCTCAATGACGAAGAGAAAAGGGAAATTACCAGACTCTGTTACCAGTATAGGGACTTGTTTTATTCTGAAAACATACCATTGACTTTCACACATGCAGTTAAACACGAACTCAGACTTAAAGATGAAACTCCAGTTTTTGTTAGGAGCCATAGACAAGCACCACAGCAAAGAAAAGAGATTAAAAATCAGGTTGACAAATTACTTAAGCAGGGACTAATTAGAGAAAGCATATCACCTTGGTCTTGTCCTGTACACATTGTACCCAAAAGGCCTGATGCATCCGGACAGGTGAAATGGAGACTTGTCATCGATTACAGGCGACTGAATGATAGGATTATTGAAGACAAATACCCTCTTCCTAACATTCACGACATTTTAGACAGGCTAGGGCGGGCGCAGTATTTCACCACGCTAGATTTAGCTAGCGGGTACCATCAGGTTGAAATGCACCCGAACGATATAGAGAAAACTGCATTCACCACCGAACGAGGCCATTATGAATTCCTTCGAATGCCCTTTGGTTTGAAAAACGCGCCTAGTACATTTCAAAGACTAATGGACCATATCCTAAGAGGCTTAAGTAACGTTTTTACCTATTTAGATGACGTAATAATAGTATCCACATCCCTACAGGAACACATTCAAAAAATCAAAGATGTGTTTGACAGGTTTCGAACCCATAACCTCAAAATTCAATTAGATAAATCGGAATTCTTAGCAAAACAAGTCAACTTCTTAGGGCACAAATTAACAGATGAGGGTTTAAAACCTAACAAAGATAAAATAAGAGCAGTATTAGACTTCCCCCTCCCCAGCAACCAAAAAGAAATAAAGTCTTTCCTAGGGCTAGTTGGTTACTATAGGAAATTCATAAAGGACTTCGCTAAAGTAACTAAACATATGACAGTTTGCCTAAAGAAAAATAGTAAAGTCATTCATTCCCCAGAGTTTCTCGACTCCTTTTGCAAATGTAAAGAGATTCTCACTAACGCACCCATTTTACAGTTCCCCGATTTTGACCAGCCTTTTGTACTCACGACTGACGCTTCAGACATAGCTTTAGGAGCAGTATTATCGCAAGATAATATTGGATCTGATAAACCAATAGCATACGCCTCTAGGACGTTATCTGACACCGAATCTAGGTACTCTACCATCGAAAAGGAGTTACTAGCAATTATTTGGGCCGTAAAATACTTCCGACCTTACCTGTATGGTCGAAAGTTTACCATTTACACCGACCATCGCCCTCTAATGTGGCTAATGTCTTTAAAAGATCCGAATTCGAAGCTCACCCGATGGCGCTTAAAGCTAGCCGAGTACGACTATACAATAGTGTACAAAAAAGGCCGACAAAATACCAACGCAGATGCCCTCTCACGTGCAAAAATTTTTCACAATAGTACAGAGTCACTTGCTGTTAACGTTGACAATGAACATCAAATAATTGACGATATACTTGACATGATTGACGAACGTGCCCAAAATGAAAATCAACCAATTGAAAATCCTGTTTCTAATAACCCACCTAGCATAAAATAGTGACCTTACTCACCCACCTCCTTCAGTAGACAACGAATCCGACTCCATGAGTGTTGTAACTGACACAAACGAATTAGTATCTACCAACCACACACAACCTGACAATGACAATAGAGGTATTCCAATAGTAACTGATGCCATTGACCGACAATTCAAACAATTTCATATTCGTTCAACACCAGATTCTGAATACAGAGTAGAGAATAGGTCAACCAATTCCCGAACTGTAATCAAAGACGTTTTCATACCTATTAATAATACTGAGAAACAAATAATAAAAATTTTAAAGGAGCACACTATAGCAGATAGAGTTTTTCATTGTTATTTTTATGACGAACAACTTTACTATGTATTTTCCCGAGTATATACTACCATATTTAATGACAGAGGTCCTAAATTAATCAAATGTTCAACTCGTGTTACTCTTGTCGAAAATAAATCTGAACAAGAGGCCCTTATAAAGAAGTACCATGAGGGCAAAACAACACACCCTGGTATTCAAGAGACGTACAAACATCTTCATCGCAATTATCACTGGCCTAATATGCTCCTTTCTATCCAAAGATACGTCAATCAATGTGACACTTGCTAAAAGGCTAAATATGAACGCAACCCTTTAAGACCTCTCTTAGCCATAACTGAAACCCCAACTAAACCGTGGCAGCATCTTTTTATGGATCTTTATTCCACAGGCGGAGCTACTTTCCTAACTATAATTGATTGCTTTTCCAAATATGCTCAGGCCATTGCACTAACAGCTTGCAGTAGTGTCCATATCGCGGAAGCTCTGATTCAAATATTGTCTGTATTTGGCCTACCACTTAAAATTACCACAGATTCAGATACCAAATTTGAGAACGATGTTATTAAAGAATTGTGTGCACTCCATAACATAGAAATACACTTCACAACACCATATAATCCTAATTCTAACTCCCCCATAGAAAGGCTTCATTCCACAATTGGCGAAATAATTAGAATCAAAAGAATGACTAACAAAGAAGACCCCATTCAAAATATAATGAAATATTCAGTAATAGCCTACAATAACTCCATCCACTCTGCTACAAATTACACTCCACACGAATTACTTTTCGGTCATATTTCATCCAGAAATCCACTTGAACTATATTACCCAAAAGAATTCTACCAAGACTACATTATTAAGCATAAGATGAACGCGGAAGCCGTACAGGAATGCATTTCAGCGCATTTATCTAAAAACAAAGATCAGGTCATTTCTAGGAGAAACCAGCATGCAGAAGAAATCACCTTCAAGGAAGGTGAAACTGTTTATAAGCAGGTTGCCAAAACGGCGCGAAATGATAAAACTAAGCCGGTATTTAAAGGTCCGTATAAAATTATACACTTACACCCCAACAGCGTCGCTGAAATTATAGGTACTCATCCTAATTCTAAATCGATTCGAGAACACTTCAAATTGCTACGGAGACCTCACCTTGTTCCAGATTTGTCATCTCAGGAGCCATCCTGCTCTGCGCCAAGGCAGCCCTAATCCTAGACCCTATCGACAACACCAACGGTATAGTACTACTTAAACAAGGCGAAATACGTAGACATGTGGACTCCTTTAGCCTAGCATGTGTCTATAATATAACTTATCTCCGAGATACAACTTTTAGTATCACTAATTTATATGCAAGCACTAAACGAGCAGAGGCAAATACACCATCCGATGATATACACAAAACTTATAAAGACCAAATTGAACATAACTTAAGTTTAATAAATAAAAAGTTATCTTTCCTTGCGCCGCCAACCAGACGTAAACGTGGTTTAATTAACGGTTTAGGTTCAATAGTAAAATCAATAACAGGAAATTTAGATAACGAGGACGCCCTAAAAATAGAAAGTGAAATTAATACTTTAAAATCTAGCTTACAAAACCTACAAACGCCATTAACGCCATTAATGATAATCAGAGAAAACTATTATTTAACCTTTTAAGAGCTACAAATTCGTCAAATTTAGTTAGTAATAATTTACAGTTTTTAGATATTTACGTACAAATAGATTTTAGTTTACAAATTATTTTAGATAAGCTCTCACTATTAGAAGATGCTATTAGTTTTTCTAGATTAGGGACTATGCATCCAAGTATAATAAGTCTAAATTCTAAATTTAATTTTAGAAATGTTAAATATTAGTAGTAAGTTACAATATAAACCAGTAGCGGAAATAGACATTAGAAATATACATAAGATTGAACGGTCGATAGAGGTAAAAGCGTATAGTACTGAGCACTCACTTACCTTTATTTTAGAGATCCCTGTAGTCACCCCTAATATTTATGATTTTATTCACCTCTACTCCATCCCTAATAAGCAAAACAAATCTATAATTCCCAAATCCTAATACCTTGCACTCGGAAGCGAAGAGTTCGCTTACCTGGAAGAGGACTGTCGCAGCATCTCCGATGATACACGTCTCTGTAAACTACCAAATCTAAGAAGAAGCCATCTCACCGAAGATTGCATCATCTCGCTCATCCAACACAGGCCCACCAACTGTACCCACGCGAAATTAGACTTACAAAACGGAAAAATACAGAAAATCAAAGAAAACACCTGGATAATAATTACTAAAGAAGATGAAATTTTAAGAAAACAGTGTGAACAAAAAGTAGAATACAAGCGGTTATCTGGTACTTACCTACTGAAACTCACAGATGATTGCCAAATAACCATCATGAACAGAACCTTACAGACACACACCAAAACATTATGTATAAATGATATCATACCTCTCCCGAAAACTAACTATATCAACAATGAAATAACGAAGTACGAGATCAAAATTGAAGATATTCGACTCGACAGCATCCATGAGCTGATAAATCAAGCCAAAGAAATACAGACGGAAGAACAGGACTTCAGTTTCCCCATAGCAGTTGCAATACCAAGTCTATCGAGTGTGACCATATACATTGCTGCTGCGGTCGCCTTCATCGCCTGGAAGCTGCGGTCAAAGAAGAAGATACCATCCCAACCTGATGTCAACGAGGACGTTGAAAGAAGCTGCGGGTCGCGCTTCTCTCTTAAGGACGGAGGAGTTACGCGGACATAACGCGCGTAGTCAGCAGGTTCCCACACTCGCAGTGGACAGAAGCATTCTATTACTGCTGCATTGTCATTTTTAGTTGATATCATGTTTTTATATTTGTAATACTTAATTCAGTCTTGTTCATGTCTTTGAATTGTAACTATATTAAAGTTTTAATAAGTAAATTTTTTTTTAAAAGCCTTACTCCGACGGCCTGAATATAACTAGTGTTTAGTCAAAATTACCTATGCGCAAATGAGTAGTAGAAGAACTCATCACAGATTTATGGCTATCGGAGAAATGTTAAATAGATACAGAAAAATAATTAGTACAGATAAAAATTGGTTGTAAAGTGGCTAGTGGTACATACCTATATTTATTACAAATTATTATCTATTATCTCCATAACCCACTTATAGAATTTGACCCTCTAATCATAATATCAATTTGGTCGATAATTATATGTTATCGCGTCGTAATGCCTGTTTATGGTATTTTTATTGAACCTTTGAAAATAGAATCTAGATATTTTTTATAAGTCACTTATGGCGGGTTTCAATATTGTATCTTTATCCAATATACTTCTTTGTAAACACATAAAAGTATGTATTAAAAAAATTAGATTTTAAATTAAGATACGATATTGAACCCATTGTTAATTTACATAATGAACTAGCTGTAGGTATTACTTGGTTTCGCTCAGGTGCAGAGTCGCAATAAGTTCCTGCTGTGTAATAAGTAGAGTACGGCTTGTTCTAAACGCCAAGATAATTTGGAGTCCCTAAAACAATCCATAAGATTGGGAGTGAAGAGCTTTCCTATGAAAAGAGTGCGTGCTTCTATCGATAACTGGCCTCAAATTTTTGAGACCACTTCGAATAACATTTTTATGTTTAAATTGTTTTATATTTATGTATTGAACTCTGTAAAACTAATCAGTGTAATTTGCAATAGAATAAAATATATTTTTCTTTGTTAACAATATTTATATTAATTTCCTAGTAAAAAAATACATATTCTTTTTGCAAAATTCGTTTCTATAAGTAAAAAATACTTATTGTGAAAAAAACAAATGGTCGGTAACTAAAAAACAACCCTATATGTACAAGCGTAATAAAAATATTTTCACCGGTCTTAAAAATCTGTAATAACTTGGCTCATGGTAATAAAAATCATGATGTTTAAGAATACCGATCAAATTGGCGTATCGCCGATGAATATGCAATAAATAATAACTACAAAAACGCAACTTTTCAGGGGGCGAAAAAAAACGTACCACGTCTGTTTCAATGGTTTTCTCTTATATATTACTAGCTGCTGCCCGCGACGTCGTCTGCGTGAACGCTATGCAGCACCAAACGCACCTACGATTATAACACTGCTAGCGTGATAATATGTAGCCTATATGTTGACCCGACTTCTTAACTATCTTCATGCCAAATTTGAAGTAAATCCATGCAGTACTTTTGCAATAGAATAAAATATATTTTTCTTTGTTAACAATATTTATATTAATTTCCTAGTAAAAAAATACATATTCTTTTTGCAAAATTCGTTTCTATAAGTAAAAAATACTTATTGTGAAAAAAACAAATGGTCGGTAACTAAAAAACAACCCTATATGTACAAGCGTAATAAAAATATTTTCACCGGTCTTAAAAATCTGTAATAACTTGGCTCATGGTAATAAAAATCATGATGTTTAAGAATACCGATCAAATTGGCGTATCGCCGATGAATATGCAATAAATAATAACTACAAAAACGCAACTTTTCAGGGGGCGAAAAAAAACGTACCACGTCTGTTTCAATGGTTTTCTCTTATATATTACTAGCTGCTGCCCGCGACGTCGTCTGCGTGAACGCTATGCAGCACCAAACGCACCTACGATTATAACACTGCTAGCGTGATAATATGTAGCCTATATGTTGACCCGACTTCTTAACTATCTTCATGCCAAATTTGAAGTAAATCCATGCAGTACTTTTTGAGTTTATCCCGGAAAGACAAACAGACAAACAGACAAAAATTCTAAAAACTATATTTTTTGTTTCTGTTTCGATTGTAGATCATACCCCAAGTATTCTTTTAAAAAAATATTCAATGTACAGTTTTGACTTTCCTACCATTTTATTATATGTATAGATTCTTTAAAATGTTAATTTAAGCCAACTACCGTATAACGACATTAAAATTTTTATTAAATTATTACTGGTTTTTAAATAAATTGCAGATAGATATTGTTTTCTCGAATGAAATATAATGTTGGAATTTGAAGATATTCGGTATTGCTAGTGCAGATAGAAGAAATAATGTTTCTAAATTTACACAAAAATATTAAAATAAGTACCAGGAAGATAACACAAATGCCGATTTTTACGTATGCCAATCAAATTGGCGACGTTCTTAAAAAGGGCCTACTTAAAAATACCCGTAACCGGCGGTCATGAATGAAAAGATTAATGAACGTGGAGGAAGCGAAAGAGGTATGTCTGGATCGAAGCAATTGGTGTTCCCTTGTCTCTGACTACCCCAAAGGGAGACAGGCGTGAGGTTATGTATACATATGTATGTTTAATGCCTGGAATGAGCTCAGAAACAAATTCTTAGAGTGGTCCAAACCAGACTAAAATCTCTTTGTCGTTGCAAAGTTTACCTGAAACATACAGACGGATAGAGCAGTTTGTTAGATGTATAGAAGACAAGTACCCAGATTTACTATAGAAAGTTACTCTGTCTGCTATTGGACTTAAAATTTTTGACCCATTTTTTCATAGAATGCGTGAAAATGCTATTAATGTAAGTATAACTTGTAATTTATTTTTCTAAATTAGGTATTTATAATTTTATATTATTTAAAAGTACCTATAAACTATTTATCAGTACGTACTTTTAGGAGACTTTGTCCTGCACATTCCGTTACAGTTCTATTTATTATGTGTTTATATGCTTTCATCTGCATGAACTTATTTCAGAAATGAAATTAAGTATACAGATTCATTTATTTACAAATACACTAGAAACAACTCTTTTTAGTCTGCCGCCAAAAATAGTCAATAGAGCTTAAATGCATTAAAAGTTATTTATGTTATAACACTTAAAATAGCATCTGTCCATAAAACGTTTTTCCCTTACCATCCCATCATTGTGTTTCACCTTAATGGTATAATTACTTTTCGTAATTTATTCGGTATTTGACTCCTTAAAGCTCATTCCCTTAAATAAATAGCAAATATTTGTCAAGCCCTTTTTATTTATATCGTCCTTCATTTGCGCTTCTTTGAATATATTCTGCCTTTAGTGCCAACGCTGCGTTACGCGTTCGAACGCGCGTACCGTACGTCCGTATCATACGCGTAACGCAGCGTTGCTAGTACAATTTCATAAGTGTGCATGCACAGTCGTGTCAATGGAATACTTAATTTGGCGCATTTCGAACGTCCGTTCGAACGGACGTTGCAGTTTTGTATGAAACGCGCGTTCGAACGCTGATGACGACAAGACGCGAAGATGACGACACACGGACTTATGGTGGGTTTCAAAAGTCATTTTATCTAGCCAACGACGTAACTGTTTTTTCATTTAACGAAATATCCTCAGCAGAACAGACATATGGAAGCGAATTAAAAAATCTATTTGATATAGGACGAGAAAATAGTTATGTCTCTTTCTCGCACGAATATTCTTGCGTATGAAAATCTGTGTTTTCGGATAAACACTCTGTTTGTCAGTGCCGTCGTCAATATTTTCAATGTACTTTTGCTGCCGAATGACGCCATTTTATTATTCCGTGTTGTTTACTTGTGGAAGTGCCGTCGAGAGATTTTTGTTATCGATATCGATTACGATCAAGGTCATGATGCGCGTGGTGTTATTTGGTCACCGGTTAGCCTGTATATGGATATATGAATCGAATGTTATGTCAATAATTAGTTGTTTAGTTCAGTCGTTATCAGTAAAATTTCAGCCTAGTACATTTGATAATTAATGAGATAATACGATTAAAGTCATTCGGAAGTGAATGACTATGTTAACCCGACCAAGTTAAGGTTGTTACAAAACAGCGAAAACTTTTATTGGTTTCTCCGGCAGGTTTAAGAAACAACTTATAGATAATTATCGACATTAAAAAAATATCGACACATCCATCCCTAATCCGCCATGTTTGTTACCCGATTTGTTTACGTAGGTATACAACAAAAGTACATGCTTAGGGCAGTTCCATAGGTTTGTTCTTCAGAGGAAATATCCCATCAACATATCAATAATCCAGTTTACTCTTTCTAACTTATCTATAACTGCTTTTGGAAAAAAAGGACGAATATTATTGAAAAACATTATTTTTCTTTTAAATATTTTACTTTGATGTCATAAAAATGTGATTTAACCAATGGCAAAATTATTCAAAGGATTGGCGTTTCGTTTTACTTCAGCAATTCAACGCAATTATTAACAAAAAGCTCTAAAAACATACTATAATATATTCATCGAATACAAAAACATAGCAAACATAAATTGAATAAGTTTATATATTTCTTTAGTTCAAATATCATACAAATAATTTGCGAATGCGTGATATTCTATAAATCACATATCACCTATTTTCTTGGAAGAACGTCACGTAAGGAGGGCCCATGCCAAATTGGAGAACTTACAGCCCGTAGCTAATAGATACTGTAAAACGCAACTTTTTTCTACCAGTTTTGTACCTGTATCCGTTACACATACCAGTCAGTTGAATATTGAAACCCGCCATTAGGGTATTATCTATCAATGGTAGAATGGATTAGTCGACGTCGATCAATAGTTTTTACTCGGCCAATCCGATCACAAAAAATCCAATCGATTGGTGTAGTAACAGCCTTAGGAAAGAAGTGGCTTTTAAAAATATGGCTGAAACTTATCACCGCCGCCGGAGCGGGAATTTTGGTGGCAGCTTTTGTATAAAAGGTGATCGCTAGCTAGTCGGACCCTGACGGGATCCTATCACTCGGATTAGTCGCCTTTTACGACACGCTTATCCAACCAAGGGCAAATTAAGGCTATTCGAAGCCGACCGAATAAAGTGGAGGGTGCATTTAACATTTTTTTTATCATAGGTATTTACAGTAATCCGTTTATAATGACATCGAAGGGAAATAAGAAACAAGTCATACTAAACGGACGTCATACAAAGCATAGGTACTGCAAGAATAAATAACTGTTTAAGTTAGTATGTGATTTATTTTAATAGAGAGGAATAAAATAGAGACAAATCAAAGTAAGTAGATATTAATAAGTAGACTCAATAAGTAAATCTACGCTCTGAGGCTCAAATAAAAAAAGCCTTTCACGCGCTGAAAGTCTTTGAGTATAACGTGACTCTCCCGAACACTGCCAAAGATGTCACTATGGGCGAAGTCATAGAATTTATATGAAAACCAAACTTCACTGTGTAAACACGTCATAATGAGCGTTTAGTCAATATAAGCGGAGTCATAATAATCGAATTCGACTGTAGTTCATTTCGATCATACAAAAATGGTTTTGCGTTGACATTTTCTCTAATGTTTTCTTTCAGAATGGGGAAATTTTCTTTAAAGTAAACCAATATACATCCAAAAAGTAAACTTTATTTTAATATATTTTAACAATGCCATGTCAGCGAATCAACAACTCAACGTTGCCCTAGTAACCACAGCACAGACCGGATGGAATAGTAACGATGTTACATTCATCCTAACGTCCACTCTTCTGTTTAGGAACGTTAGTTGAGGCCAACTTGCTTGCAGAGATCTTGGAGTCTTGGCTTATAAACTGGCTTGGTGAGGAAGTCTGCAACTTGATTCTCAGTTTTCACTTGCTTGACTTCAATAATACCATCGCTAACACATTCTCTAATAAAGAAATGGCTCAGTCTGATGTGTTTAGTCCTCTGGTGTGATTCATACGGCGGGTCATTGGCTAATTTAATAGCAGACTCATTGACAATGAACAGATCGGGAACTATCTTTGAACCACTTTGAATGAAGTTCACTATTTGCTCAAGCCAGATTAGTTCTCTTGCAGCCTCGCTGGCAGCCACAATTTCTGCTTCCGTTGACGATATTGCAACCAATGACTGCCTTTTGCTCTGCCAGGCAATAGCTCCATGCGAGTATAGGCAGACGATTCCGCTTGTGGATCGTCCTGTTGCACCATCACCTCCATGGTCTGCGTCACTATAACATAATATGCACGAAGTGGAAGCTTTATATGTTATTCCAAAATCCAACGTTCCTTTTAAGTAGCGCAGTATCCGTTTTACTTTTAGAACATCTTCAGGTTTTGGATTGTCTAAAGTTCGCGATACAACCCCAACAGCATATGCTATGTCTGCCCTCGTACCGACCATGAGGTAAGATAGTGCGCCAACTGCTTGTCTACAAGGAAATGCTCCTTCTCCGTCTTCTTCATCCCCCTCTCTTTTCTTGGAAGGTACGGTGTCTTTTAGTATAGGGGTTTCGGACAAACAGGCATGGGTCACTCTTGCTTTGCTTGAAACCAATTTGCAGGATATATTCTGTGATGTAATGGTTCCAACACCTTGGCGCTTGTTTGAGTCCATAAAGGCTTCGTTTCAGCTTACAAACCCGTTTGTCATTTTCGTTGGTAAAGCCTTCAGGAGGTTTCATGTAAATGTCTTCCTTTAACGATCCATATAAAAATGCTGTGGATACATCAAATTGTTTCAAATGAAGGTTCTCTTTTGCTGCGATACTAATAACAGCTCGGATTGTATTAACCCTCACTACAGGACTGAAAGTGGCGTGATAATCAAGATCCTTCTTTTGGGAATATCCTTTAATCACTAGTCGAGCTTTGTATTTTTCGATTGAACCATCAGGATTCATTTTGATTTTGTATTGGGAAGAGCTTTTCTATTGGGAGGTAGATCTACCAACTCCCATGTTTGGTTTTCTTCAAGAGATTTCAACTCACTTTCCATAGCTGCACGCCATTTCTCAGAATCTTTACATGCCATAGCTTCTCTATACGAGTTAGAGGATCAGCTGTAACATTGTGCATACAAGTACATATGTAATCATCGTATCGACTAGAAGGTTTGATATTAGTCCGGTTTCTGAGCGTCATTCTTCTCTCAGTTTCAATTTCAGCAGCAGAAAGAGGCGCTTCATCTCTTTCTGGATCTTGAAACTCTTCCTCTTCTGAAACTGGTCTTTCAAACATCTCTCTTGAATTGATCTCATCTGCCACGACATCAGCATTTGTGTGAGATTCAGCCAATCTGTCTATGTCATCATCAGCAGAGAGCGGCCTCTCCTCTTCAGGAACATCGTTCTCTTCTGCAATTAAGCTGCTTGATTGGCTTATAGATGGTGCGTCAGTGATCTCTTCTCTGTCATTGTGCAATCTCGGTAAAGCAAAGTTGAAGCAGCTAGTTCGGTTGTCATCTTTGTAGGTCTCTGAATGTACATTTCTTATTTCACTCATTACTGGCGTTTCATTAAACGTGACATCTCGAGAACGTATGAGCCGGAAATTTTCGCTATCCCAAATGCGGTAGCCTTCATCACCGTCATATCCTACGAGGGCTCGAGGCTTTTTCTTGTGCCATGCTTCATACGGTGACATTTTATTTACGCTTGGACCAGTGCGGTTAAGGATGTAAGCCGATGCATTCACAATTTCTGACCATAGTGCATTTGGAATTTCTGTTCGCGTGTGCATTAGACTTCTTGCCATTTACACAACGGTCCTATTATCCCGTTCAGTAGGATTTTGTTGAGGTGTGTAAGGCATTGTAAGTCTTTGCTTAATCCCTTCTTGAAGTAAGATTTTTCTGACTACTGCATTATCAAATTCGCCGCCATTATCACTCAGTAATTCCTTGATTACTATTCCGTTTGCTTTTGCTTCGGAAATCATGAGCAATAGTTTTGATTGGACTTCATTTTTGTTTCGCAGGAAGTATATAAATCTGTATCGTGTATAATCTCATCTTTAAAAAGAACAAAATATCTGAGTTTGCTTATTGAGTAAGGAAAGGGTACAAATATCAGCATAAATCAATTCACCTGGACGAGTGGATTTCTCTCTAGTGCCAAACTTAAGACGATGTGATTTACCATAAACGCAACCTTCACACAGTTCTTTGGTTACATTTGTTTTTAAGTTGAACTCCTTTTCAATCAACTCTTTTACATGTGATTTTGACTGGTGGCCGAACCTTTCTGGGTACAATTGTAGTGTTCCATCAGGACTGCTAATCAATGTATTCACTTCGGCAGGTTTAGTACACCTAAGTCTCAACTTGTAAAGGCCTCCTTTTCTTTCTCTGATTCTGATGATTTTACTTTGAATATTGATTTTAAATATACATTGTAAAGGTGTTGACTCAAAAATGCTATTTGTTGATCGGTCGTGAGCAGCTAGGACCGAAAACAAATTTCTGCTTATACTTGGAACATACCAGACATTTTTCTTACTACCATTGACTTTAGCTTCTGCACGTATGTCACCAATACCGATAGCATCAATGCTTTGGCCATTGGCTCCAGTGACAGTATGTCTGCTTTTGAAGAGAGTAAAGTTTTCAAAAAAATCTGATCTGTTTGTGACGTGGCTAGTTGCACCATTATCTACATACCATAATTCTTTATCTTGTCTTTTCATTAAATCAACTGTTAAAACTGTTAAGTTCATGTTGACAGCTGCATCCTTTGGAGGTCTCCCATCAGCGTACAAAGCCTGGGCAACCGCTCGCAGAAGCAAAGCCGTGGATTCGCATGAACACAAGAAGAGGTACAATGCTGCCGCCAAGTCCTGCAAAAAGGTGATCAAAAGAGCTCGTTTCGCCCACATAGGCTGTATCGGAGACAGAATAGCGTCATACCCCTCGGGAAGCAAAGCTTTCTGGTCCCTCGCCAAGTCGGTCGAAACGAACTTTTGTCGCCCGTCGCTGCCGCCTCTGCGGAAACCTGATGGTTCTCTGGCCCACACCGCTAAGGAAAAGGCGGATTTATTTGCCAGTATCTTTGCGGAAAATTCTCGTCTAGATAGCCAAGGAAAAATCCCACCCCAATTACCTCAGTTCGGTCCTACAATGGGTACCGTTCATATTCACCAAAAGGAGGTTCTTAAGTGCTTGCTGCACCTAGACGAGAATAAGGCTAGCGGTCCAGACGGTATTCCTGCAGTGGTGTTGAAACGCTGCGCAGCTGAGTTGTCTCCCGTTTTGACGCGTCTGTATAGACTCTCTTTGGAATCTGGTAAAGTCCCCAAATCCTGGAAGCTGGCTAACGTACAACCAGTACCGAAGAAGGGAAGCCGTGCTGATCCTGTCAACTATCGACCAATTTCAATCACCTCCATACTTTGTAAAGTCATGGAACGTGTATTGAACAATCGACTCCTGGCATACCTTGAGACCAACGAGCTCCTAAGCGATAGCCAATATGGTTTCCGCAGTGGACGCTCGACCGGCGATCTTCTCGTGTATGCCACACACTTATGGAGTGAGGCCTTGGAGGGTCATGGTGAAGCAATAGCTGTATCCTTAGACATCTCCAAGGCCTTTGACAGGGTCTGGCATGATGGTCTCTTAAGCAAGCTTCCAGCATATGGCATACCGACCGGGCTCTGCGACTGGATATCTGATTTTCTGAGGGAACGGTCGATTCGAGTAGTCTTAGATGGCTACTCCTCTGACCTAATGGCAATTAATGCCGGGGTACCTCAGGGATCTGTTCTCTCTGCAACTTTATTCTTGCTGCACATTAATGACCTCCTAACACCAGGCATTATTGGATATGCTGATGACAGCACTGTTGTTGAGAGATATATATCCAATGCGCGAACGAGCGCTCATGAAATCCAGATTTTGAGAGAGTCTATGATTGAGCACGTTGATTCGACCTTGCGGAATGTGTCCGATTGGGGCGAATCTAACCTGGTCAAATTCAACGCCTCCAAAACACAAGCGTGTCTATTCTCCGCAAAAAAGAGCACCTTTACTCTTACGCCCACTTTCCAGAATGTATCTGTTCCCATCACCGACCAACTAGGGCTTTTGGGCGTCACTATAACGTCCAAATTAAACTTCGGACAACAAATTGAGACTATGGCAAAAACGGCTTCCAAAAAATTGGGTATCATCTCGAAGGTCCGGCGGTACTTCAGCCCTGAACGGCTCCTCAACTTATACACAGCCCAAGTGAGGTCTTGCATGGAGTACTGTAGTCACCTTTGGGATGGTTCTGCCAAATACCAGCTCGAAGCGCTAGACTCTGTTGACCGAAGAGCCCGAAAAATCATAAATAACAACAATCTTACAAATAAAAAATTGCAGACGCTAGAGCATCGTCGTAAGGTTGCTTGTTTGACAGTATTTTATCGGCTACATTTTGGTGAGTGTGCGAGTGCTCTTTTTGACCAAATTGAACCCACCCCTTGTTACCACCGGACTACCAGACGCAGACAGAACTTCCATCCGTATATAGTGGATATACCAAGAAGTCGAACAAAACGCTTCGATAGTTCCTTTTTGGTACGGATTGCCAAGGTGTGGAACAATCTGCCTGCGTCTGTTTTTCCTGACCACTACAGTCCTGGAACTTTTAAGTGTCGAGTGAATAGGTTTCTCGTGGATGGACGTGTAACACCATAGTCTTCATGCGCACTTTCCATCAGCATGGAATGGCATGGAAGACAAACGTCGTATCCTTACAACATAAAAAAAAAAAAAAAAAAAAAAAAAACAGACATTGACACATTTGGCGGAAAAAAAACCTACGCGCATGCGCGAGGTTCGGCGCCATTTTTCAATCACAATTCACAGCTTTGTTATCAAATGTGTTTGTTATTTTATGACCACGTATGTCTGTCTTTTACTCACAAGTGTGTTGAAAAACGTCGTATGTAACTCGTGAGCGTTGCTAATTACAGTCTCGGCTCATTATTAAGCCTCGACTGTAATTAGCAACTTCGCTCACTTGTTACATAATATACTATTAACAATGCCATGTCAGCGAGTCAACAACTCAACGTTGCCCTAGTAACCACAGCACAGACCGGATGGAATAGTAACGATGTTACATTCATCCTAACAATTTTACTGCTGTTGATCCTAATTTCACCGCCCCCTACAACGTGATCAAAGCACCAAAACGATGACGATGCACAAATTTTTATTTGATTTTTTATTTAGGATCTTCATGCTAAAAAAAATAGAAAGAGAAACACTCCGTGCATGTAACCTTTCGCTCGGACCGTTTTTGGCCTAGTGCGCCATTTGTTTAAAGTCTTTGGATGGGTGGCTTTTTCCTTTTATTCCTTTCAGTCTAAAGTGTCAAAACATGAGTCAAACTTGCGTATCTAAATTTCGTATCGTATTTTCGTATCAAAATTTTCTACAAGAATTAAAATATAGCTTCAGCTAAAGCACATTGACTTGTTGCCAAATTATTGTGTTAAAAGTCCCAATAGATGACATGAATGTTTCTTTGTCGATTTATATATTTCGTTATAATGCTACTAAACGCAATAGTTGTTGCCAACCCATGGAAGGTTGTAAAAGACACAACGGAAGCCACCGCGACAACCACATTACCAGTTATAAATGCCAACCGAACACAGGAAGGGGACGTGCCCTATTTTGTGTCTGTGAAAGAGATTTTTAGCTACGGTGGCGATGGCATTCACATATGGGTGCACATCTGCAGTGGATGCATCATCTCCGAATGGAAGTTCATTACAGCAGCTCACTGTTTCACCACAAAGAGTGCGAAGGCTCTCCGGGCCGTGACCGGGAGCCAATACAAATACATCCACCACACAGGAACCACCGATTCTACTATAGATTACCAGTGGAGACAACTCATAAAAGTAGCCATTTCCGACTACTTCTTTTTCCCCTACCATGACGTGGCAGTCGCATTCGTCGACGAAATGTGGAAGTTCGGCTTCAACGTGAACTCACTACCGATGGCTCAGATGGACTACCAGTATGCGAAACCTTGTCACACATTAGGGTTTTCCAAAGTGGATAAAAAAGAGAAACCGCTAAATGAGTCTGAAGTTCTGGTTATGACGACAATTAATGTTCTCAGCAAAACTAAATGCCCCACATTTACTAAGGGAGTGTCCAATAAATTCGTATGCGCGCCTACAGTAAATGAAGCTACAGTTGATTATGAATCTGGTAGTCCTCTTGTGTGCAAACAGACAGTAAACAGCGATGAAGAGTACAGCAGGAAAGGTTTGCTTGTTGGTCTCATGAGCTTCAAGGAAGACGACATGACCTTGTATACGCGTATTTCGTATGTTTATAACTGGATTAACAGTGTGTCAAATAACCGGTCGTTGAGCGTGCAATCTCGAAAGGCCGGTTCTAGAAGTGATGAGGAAAAAGCGACTTCGGATAGTCATCGGTTCAATTTAGAACATATTGTTTTATTTATCCTAATCACTTCAGTTTTTTTAATAAAGTAATGAACACGTTTAATTTTGTATATAATAAAATAATGATTTCCTCGAAACTATTTTTAATTTCATTAGGAGTCCTAAAAGCATTTTATTAGGAGGACTAAAACCCGTACGACTCATCTTGATGAAATAGTGCGCGTCCATACTGCGAGCCTAGCGCGGTGGCGACGACGGAAGCGAAATATCAAACATATGTAAACATACTGTACTGTCCACACTGATGTGGCTAAGGTGGAAGCCTAGGGCGATCGGACTGAGCGAGTTAGCGTGCGTAAGTTTCAAACGTTCTTGTCCGCGCTTTCTGGCCACACTACGGACCTAAGCAACAAGCGACCCAATACGCGGGTAGCGGGGTTAACAAACCAGTTCGGTAATAACTAATGAAAAATGTGCTTAAAAAAATAAATTTTATAAGCTAAATAAAAATTTTCAGTTATTAAAGAATAGTTGAACATTATTAAAAGCAAACACTGAAAAAAATATTATTTGTCAAGTCAACCAATGACCAGTTTGGTCTTTGGTTGACTTGACGCGACACTGGCCTCTGGTGGGAGATTCACACACGGTAGCACCCATTCTTTGTTTGTTACTCATAATTCAATATGTACATTGCACATATAAAAATAATAAAAATAAATTCACCCTGTTAAAAGAAGACTCTGTAGAGGAATAAAATAACTATAATAAAAATAATAAAATGGGCAGCAAATGGTAGAACCAAAATAAGGCTACCCAAATGTAAATGATTAATCCAAATATTACAACATTTTGTGCACGTATGAAGCTAAATTTAAAACAATGTGGTGTATTTATGATTTTAATTTTGCCTTAAAAGAGAAACTATATGTACAAACGCACGCATTGATATACATGTTGTGTTAACCTGATATAAATATCATACTAAGAACCGTTTCTTACATATCCTGTGGTATATGAACTTGATAGATGTACAATTTTTCATCGACTCAATCGAATTTTGTCAATTTAGGACTAAGAAAAATTTACTCGATTTCGGACTAAAATATTTTTGGCGAAATTTTGTACTGAACTACTGTAGAGGACTTAGAAATATCAAATATTTACTCGTTATTGGACTTTGAAATTTTTGGAAAAAGTGCAGATTTGATTTTGTGGAACTAACTATTGGGTGATCTTGAATTCAAGAATATCTGACTTTTCGTTAAATACATTATTGGAACTTTGATTATCAACATGGCAACGAATTTAGTTAATTAAAAGCCAATATGAATTAAAGAAGATGCAAACCAATTCTAAGAAGAGCCCGAAAGACACATTGAAACCAGAATAACAAATTGACAAATGATTTATAACTTTACATGCTCGGTTTAAAAAACAATCAGCGCCATCTACTGGAAACTTGCGGAACTTACAACTTAATATAACATCAAACATTTACACATAAGAAAAAGAAAAAAACTATTATTAATACCCTAAACTTTTAGAATATGTAACTGAAATTTACTATACTTTTTATGTGTGCATAAATAACGTTGTCAGTAAAAAGAAAAAAGCCTATGTTTAATAATTAAGAACCTATTTATGGACAAAATATAAATACGTCCACGCAACTAATAATCGAAAAGTATAAATTCAAATTCAAAAGCTGCTTTGAAGTAAAGAGCCACGCAAATCATAGATTCCAGCAGGGCTAGCATGCAACCATCGATAAATGGACGAATCGACAAGATACATATTATTTTGTTATTTTATCTTCTTATGTAAGCTAATATTAGATAGAATTACTCGATTTGATACCATGATTAAGACCACAGAACCAAATATGCCGTAATCTTAATAAATTATATATAGTGTATATAATACCATGTTTTAAGAAAATAAATAAATAAATATTTCTGACACTCACACAACATTATCTAGCCCAAATTAAGTTTCTTAAAGAACTTGTGTTATGGATACTAGATAACTGATATACTTAAGAAATATATAAACATACATGTATATTGAATAAATACATATTTTTTATTAAAATAAACTTAAATAAACATATTATGACTTGATTGACTTGACGACTAATATCTGTGTTCATCACACAAATATCCGCCGCCGCCGGGATTCGAACCCAGGACCTCTGGCATAGAAGGCAATTTATGTTACCGCTACACCAGCCGGTCGTCAAATAACGATAAAAGGCCCGATTTATCGTTGTCGACGGAAGCATGCTAGCCCTGCTAGGCTATGCTGCTGTGCAGTGAAAAGCCATGCAAATTAAAGACTCCGTGGTTCAGTAGTCTAGACGCTACTACGCCAATCGAGAGGTCGCAGGTTCAATTCCCGCACGGAGGCACACAAGAGATGTCGACATAATAATAAATTAATTTATTGCAGGTGGCATAGACCAATAGTAATAATAAAATGTAACACAGTCATTAAATTATAAGATATTGAAGTTAATTGAATAATTAAATAAATATAAACACATTTGACTTAATTTTAAGTAACTAAGTTTTTTTCTAAGTTTATTAAATGTATTTTATTTATAAGTGTGTACATAAATTGTAAAATAAATAAATATATTACAAATCACAGAATTCAAATAAAAAGTAAAATTAAAATTGAAAGAGAAACGATAAGTACATATTAACATAGAAACGATAAGTATGGGAAATTTGACAAGTAATGTAACGCTTGATCTGCTGGCTGCTGTACAATATAACAATCAATAGTGTTTTACGCGCGAAAGTATTTTTTTTCTATTTTTTTCCTATGTGCAAGCAAGTTCGAAATTTAAATTAAACCTTTATTAACCTAGGTACTTTATTTATTTACCTGTACAGCAAATTCGATTTATCTCGGAGAAGGTTGTCAAAGTAATGCTCAAAGAACATTGGGCGTTTTTTACCCGCTTTTTTTAAATAAAACCAAAACACTTTTAAATCATAGTGTTTTCAATCATATTTAATATTGTGTAGTTATTTGAATTCATAACAACGGGAAAATGGAAATGATTAGTAAAATTAAAATCATATTTTAAGTTGACTATTTTTCGTAGTTACTAAATATGACCGCTCAGGATGTTAAAATATCACTCCGTGATATTTTCGTAAAGCCAACATGACTAAATCCGACAAGTTGGTGTTCACGCTCTCGCCCACTGTCATAAAACTTGGTAATGTTACACTCGCGCAGATAGCTAGCTGCGCAGCTACATCGCGCAGTTAAGGCAGTTTAAGTTCCATAGTTTACACACGGCGCTGCTGTCGTTTGTTAGTTTTGTTGTCACTGTCAACTAGTTGACATCCAACAAATCAATCAGTCAATCTGGTCAGCAACGGTCAGTCGCTCGCTGTTTGCTTCTCATGTTTAGTTGTAGTACACCAGATTATGTTTACTCCTCGGTTATTACTTTGAGTCAAGATATTAATAATCCATTTGCTAGCTTTCTACGAATTACAGTGACTAACTTAGACGATGCCTCAATTGTGTAAGTGTTGTGTTCCAACTTGCAATTCGGATAGTGAAAGTTATCGCCTATTTCCTTTTCAAGGAACTTAATTCTTTCATAATTCTTGTGAATATCGAACTTAGTGGGGTTTCGACCAAACTATTTTAGATTTGGATGCGGCGGAATAAAAGTAAAAAGAAAAAACATGTTTTTTAATTTTTTATTCCTTTTATCCTTTTAATTATGGCACAAAACAGTAAAAAAACCAAACATTTCATTTTTTTTTCGTAAATATCCATTATCTCCTTATTACCAAGACCCACAGATATAGGACCTATACCATAGTAAACTAGATTTAATTGCCTATTCACCAGACCTAATTTTATTTTAGTTCGCCGTAGGTAAGTGTCCCATACAAAGATGCCCAATGTCCTTTCCAAGCATGTTTGAGAAAAATAACCATACCGCCACAGTGTAAATTTAACGCGACTAAGCAGAGCGGCCCCCACTTTGGTAGGACCAACTTGGCTATCAACCAACCTTCATTTAAAGTCTGCCGGCGCATATCCGATATATATAGAGTCAGAAACTGAGCCTTAATCTATTTACCGTTATCTTCAACCACATCTTCGCTTGTCATCAGGTGATCACATTACGTTGTGGTTATAAAAAAAAATCTCACATTTTGGAATTCTGCTAGGTTTCGTACTTCTATGATAAATCATCATCATCATCACACTTTGGCGTTGGGGTAAACCTATCTCCCTCAGACGCCAGTGGTTGCGGGTTCGATCCCCGCACGGAACAAGGAAAAAAAAATGATCCGCGTCTGGGTGTTTATCTATTTATGTATTTATATTCTAGGTTCCCCCCTAGTTCGCTATATGGTATCCCATAACACAAGCTATGCTTACTTTGGGGCCATGTAGTTGGTGTGATTGTCTGGGGAGTTTATTTATTTATTATTTATTAATTCATTCTAATGAGCCCACTGCAGGACATGAGTCTCTCCACTGGGTGACGAGGAGGTATAGGCCGTAATCCACCAAGCTGGCCCAGTGCTAAGTGGTGGATGCCAGAATTTTCAAGGCGCAAAAATGGCTTCTGACAAGCCCTAACGAATACTGTATACAAGTATACAGCACCCGGGACCGACTGCTTAACGTGCCCTCCGAAGCACGGAATTCGTCGTGAGAAATGTATAGTCGGCGGTCACCCATCCAAGCGCCGAACGTTGCTTAACCTGTGATATCGTATGATACACACAGTAACCACGGCGCCACGACGACTTTCCTATGATAAATTAAGACGTGTAATAAATAGTTTTAGTGTCCAGTGCCTTTCTCATGAATGGACGTGTCTTAGGTTGTTACTTCGATCGATCGATGAATGGTAGAATGGATTGGTCGACGTCAATCAATAGTTTCAACCAGACCAGTGATGCTGATGGAATATAGTCCGGGGTTACTCTATCAACACTTTTGTATTTAAAACAAAAACAAAATATATAAAATAATCATTTTATTAGTAAACAATATATCTAAATACATTTACATTGGCATTTCATACCAAATGCGATATAGTTATGTCATTTAACAGTCGTAGTAAATTCACTACCTACTTACTTATTCGAAATATTTCGAAATGTATGCAAATATTTTAACAATAATTACTGTTTGCTATTTGTAGTTCATAATCCCAGTTAATAAATATCTGATTTTAAAATACTGTGATAAAAATAAGAATAATGTATGAAATAAGAATCAGTCGCTTTTAATATTAACTATTAAATCTTTGTTATGAGTTGAAAAATTACATGATAGGTATGCAGTACCTAACCTTACATATAATGTATAATCGAACTACTTTATTAGTACCAATTTACTTGGTATTTTCCCTGATTTTGATCATTACATTTAAAAAGAAACTGCTCTACTCAATGGTGACATGTAAATCATTCCAACAAGCATATGTTACAAAATCGTTGCCAAAATATTTACCAACTGGTTGATCTAATGGCAAGTTTTGATTCGGTTATTACAGTTCAGTTATAAATTAAGAGGTAAAACTTCACAATGCAGTGTTCAACATGAAGTAAGCATCCATCTTGCTCTTTTTATATGATTTTGAAAAAGACAAATGTAAAGCTCTCTTAATGTCCAAGAGAAAGAGGATTCTCATTGCTCAGACCGAAATATAACCTTATCGAAATGAATTAACGTCAAAAATCTAATAAAACTAAGTAAAAATCATATTATTTACGAGATCGTATATAATGAAAAACGTTTTAATAGATTTTAATAAAATAATACTATAAACTAAATACACATCTTAAAAATAAGCTGTTTTATTAATTATTATGGAAGATTTTCGTTACAGCTATAATAAATGATACACAAATAAGTGAATATTAAAATACATTTCAATTACAAATGAATATTTTTGATATTGTGAAACCAGGTGATTTATAATCAGATAAACAGTTTTATAAAGGGCACCTCCGGGTGACGAGGAGGTTTCGGCCATAAATTACCAAGCTAGCCCAGTGCTGGTTAGTTTATAAAGCCTATACATGTAAAACAATAGCTTACAACTCATTAGAAATCTCTTTTAATTTCAATAGGTTCACAGTTAATATTTCACTTTTATAACAAAAAAAAAACAGCCCGTAAAGAATACTATAAAATTCCACCCATAACTTCGTTTCATTGTAAACCACCTGGTTTAAAATACTCTGCATTACACCCTTATAAATAAGCCCACAATTTATTCCTTATTCAAAAGATTATTCCATTTCTTTAAATACTAAACTTAATATTATACACTTGATGTACTTAACAATATATTATTAAAATACAATGTAGTTTTTATTTTCAAAATTGAGGTCTTGATTCATAATATTTGTTTCATTTAACATCATATATTGTGCAGGGTTTCTGGTAATTCGAGGTATATATGTATTTGTCCAACATTTGTCCAGCAGTGGACATGTGCGTATCCATTGTTTGTTAAATGTTATTAAATATTTTATTCTTGGTTCCAATAAAGTCAATCAAGAATATTTTCAATTAAGAGCCTTCATAAAGACAATTAGTTCTAAGTGATAAGGAAAAGTGTACTATTGTTATAACAAAAATCTTAAAATTTATTTTTCTAATTAAATAAATAATATAGCATCATAAAGATTATATAAGCAAGTATTTAAGAAGAAAGGTGTGTATTGCACAGTTACGAATCACAAAAACATTTTGAGATTTTGCTAAGAAATGTATGCAGGCAATTTTACTTTATTATTTACTTAACTTTACCAATTTTAATCTACTCAAATACCTCACTTTACCAGATACCACTCACGTATAAAATACAACTTAGAATAGTATACCGAAACATCATTCGTAGATAGAACTTCTTACCAAAAAAGGCATGACTAACAAAACATCAGTAATGACGTTGAGGTAATCGTGTCACATGACTTTTTGAAATCATTCCGTAGGACTTAGAATAAAGTGTTATACTTTTACTCACATTTAATACTGCTTATTTTTTTTTATCTCCAAATCTTTATTAGTTTGTGTCTACATTATATTTTGTTTTTTAGCAAAACGTATCACCGACGAAAGGTGTAGCGATATACAATTCTGAACTTTATAAAAGTTGAACAACTACTCAACTAGATATTATAACTGAGTCATTACAAATGTTCGAAATAAATCATGTAACATCTTATCGGATCTTTCATTCACACTTCAGGGCTTACACTGCTGCCTTAGTCAGGCGCAGTCGCCGGATGAATTGTTTGAGATATCTTCATTAACACAAAAATGTGTTGAGTAAATTGGATTTTACTGCACAATGTTCACATTTATTACACAAAGTTGACATATTATTATAGGTTTTATACATACATACAAACGTAACTAACGCCTGTATCCCTAACGGGGTAGGCAGAACACCAGAGGTTATAAAACCATCTGATGTCACGTTTGACCAATTTGAAGGCATTATAATAGTGGAAAGAGACTATTTCAGTGAGGGGGGGTCAGCCTGTCGTCCACAAAAAACCTCCAATAAAATCTCTGTTCCTTAATTTTACTGTATGCCCGGGAAGCGAAGCAGCTGGCACATTCTGTTTTTCCTTTGCTCCCAGTCCAGCTTGGAAGAATATAGGTTTTATACGATCCTTAATCTCCTATACTTAGATGCTTCATATCCATTGAAGGATAATGGAATCTAAGGTTTTATTTCTAGTCTCTACTCTTTTTTTATCCTTTTTGTATTTTTAAATTATAGATGTATGGTTTGAGGGGGCGTAGCGTCCCCTGTGAGCCTTGCCTTGAGACCGCGCCTAAACCTTGTGTTGTGATGGATTATAGAAAATTATTTATGACTTAGTTCACCCATTTGTAATTACTCAAGTCTAGTAATAAACGTTAAATAACTATAAAATCTACAAATTTTGAAGATAGGATTAATTTTAAAAGGCTTGCTTTCCGCTTGTTGATAAACTAACTAAAATAGCTATCTAATAGGATATATAGGAAAGTTTTCAATTTAAAATTAACCTTTAAAGTGAAATATAAGGACTTTATAACATTTTTAAAAATATAAAGCCGAAAAAAATAGCTTTTGTTACATATTTTCAATTATTACATCGCAAAATGATAACGTTTAAATGTGTGCGCATAAATATATCATTTTCAAAACTCCCGATGGCAAAGTCTGGTAATTTAAATAAACCTTTATGAGCGTAAATTTTAAAATATTCAAGGCATTTAAAAATTAAACCCACAAAAGAACTTTTCTGCTAAAATTTCTTTAAAATCATTAAGACACTTAGATATACAATTAGATAGATATAGTATTGATTCAAAAATGCAGTTTTACCTATAAAAGTGAACTCATAGCAAACTGAATGCTTATAAAAACGTTGTAATGCACAATAATGTAATGAAATTATTTTTAGTTCAATAATTTAGGTACCCAATAATTCCTACTTCATTCGGTAGTTGATGCGTGAAAGAGCAATAGTATTTCTTTCTCATTTATACCATAAGTATGGGTGGATGAAAGCCTATAATACGTACTTCATTTTGGTTCAATTATAGCAAAACATTATTTTTATTTAAATACATATGAAAAAAGAACTTCATAGATTTTAAAGATTTCAACATGTTATTATTGGAATTCATGATATTTGTATAACATAAGTTCAAATTAAATGCAAAAACTTTTCCCTAAATAGAAAAAAAATGAAACATACATAATGTATGAAATCTGTAAAGCCAACTATGTAAAACAAATGCAAATAAACCAAAGAAACCTACCTCTTTCTATCTCAAACGTCGGAAAGGGACAGAAGACTTAGCTAAGATTAGTACGTAGTCTGTAGAAGCGTATGGCGGTGGTTATCTTATTTATCTATCAGCTGCACGTAGTTAGCTGGAAACAGTCCATAGGCGCCCTTGCAAAGCCCTTGCCACCAGCCCTCGTCGATCTGAAATAGGGGAATAGGGAATTATAATAGAGGAACATATATTCACACATGTTTAGTAATTTATTTACATTTGTCGGAAAAAAAAACCAAAATCAATCAGGGATCGCAAACCTTAAGACTAAAAACTCAGTCTAGCCGAAGATAAATATGATACGACGACCGGCTGGTGTAGTGGTAACATACATTGCTATGTCTGGCATAGGTATGGTCCTGGGTTCGAATCCCGGCGGCGGCGGATATTTGTGTGATGAACACAGATATAAGCCGTCAAGTCATGGATGTTTATATGTTTATTTAAGTTTATTCCAATAAAAAATATGTATTTATTCAATATGTATGTGTATATATTTCTTAAGTATATCAGTTATCTAGTATCCATAACACAAGTTCTTTAAGAAACTTAATTTGGGCTAGATAATGTTGTGTGAGTGTCAGAAATATTTATTTATTTATTTATCTATTTAAGCGACCGTGTGTTCCTGCGCATATTTGAAGTCGCTGTATTGAAGGCTAAACCTAGTTGTAACTTCAGATAAGCAGAATACATCTAGGTTAAGCCTCATGTGCCCAGAAACACCTATATCCAGCCTAACATATTCCTATGCATGTCAAAGAGATCCCGCCAATGACGGCTACCATTCCTACCATTCTATAGAACTACATGCTTTTTTGTCCAGAATAGGAGGGCCCGAAAACATAAACTAAAAATTATTATTCGTTTTATCAAAATTATTCTGTAAATAAGTTTGTACAATTCGTAATATCGAATAATAAAGCTATTTAACTGAATTTATTTTATTTGTTTCGTCATGTCCGACAAGACATTTTTGGCACTTGACGTTGTTAGCATAAGGGTGAAATAAGGGTTCCCATTCTGTAAAATCACCATATTCTCAGGGAAAAACATAAATGCATGAACATGTTTGAAAATAGAAATAATTTATTACAAGAAAAAAGTTAGATCTGAAAAGTTAAAACTGATGATCAAACATTAAAAATATTTTTTTAATAAATATTAAATAAAAGTATCAAAGTCTTTTACTGTAATTGGGTCCGGCAAATATAATTTAAATAGATAACGAGATAAAAATATCAATTTTTAATTTCGTCAACTTGGTCATCACTACTTTCTTCGATCTTTGAAAATTGTTCAATGATTTTTTTTTTATAAGTGACTAAACCCGCGTTTGACCTCAATCTCACCTGATGGTAAATGACGATGAGGTCGAAGATGAAAGCACACGGGCTTAGGAAGGAACTGGCTCTTTATACAATATTGCCGGATAACACATTACCGCCGGAGCGGTAACATTTGGCGGCAGACTTTATATAAAGGGTGGTCGCTAGCCAGGCGGGATCCTACCACCAAGCGAATATGATGAAAGGTGAAAGGCTTTTGATGAAAGGCTTTTCTAAATATCTGCCTTTCTTGCAAAATCCTTCATGTGATTTCTTCACATGTGAACAATGACTGCGCTTTCAATAGCTCCTATGGCATTTAATGCATTTTCAAACATTATTGGGATTTCACAGGGTTGCTTTTCAAGTTTGACTTCCGTTACTTTTCGTTTCATGGAAACTCTAATCATTTCGAACATGTTTTGATCACACTGATATGGCGGTAAACACAATATCTGTACAGTTAGCTGAATTAAACTAAGATGCAAAACAAAGAACCCGGGAGAAACATCAGAAATAGAGTTTCCTAGTGATTTTTAATTCCATAAAAAATGTATATTGTATATAACCGTCAGATTTTTTTACAATAATTGACTACCTAATTACAATAATTAAATATAATTGACTAATATATCAAGTGCCGTATCAAAAAAAAAATTCTATTATTCTTAATCATCGTTACCATTTCTTTCTTCAGAATAAAATAATACACTTTAAATATCAGCTGAGTTTAATGCACTTTTCATAAACAGTGGCTCATCTCCTGCAATCGCAGTTTCATTTAAGCATAAGAAAAAAAAATTACGTTTCAAAAATACAACGTTCAAATTATGGCAATATGTAAACACTGCAAAGGCAACTTTCTTGTTTACTGGTTTTATGGATTTATAGGGACTTCATATTGCTTTTCTTTCTTTAAACAACTTCTTCACTTTTACCACCACCATAAGTAAGCCCACATTTTACATATTTTCGTGTATTTTTAATTTTTTTTTTGAATTTAATGTACAGCAATAAATATGAGACGGCAAAAGTCATGAAGTGACACTTTATAAGACCGCGGTTAATCAATTTTTTTGCCACACGCCAATAGACCCTTGTCGCTCTATACATTCATAGATATATACGGCATATTATTAAGGTAAGGTGTGTGAGTATAATGTGTCGTTTTTGTTAAATATATTGGGTGTCACCTTGCGCGATCTATCCCTTGAATCTTGATCTTAAGTATAAACCTATTAATTAGCTTGTATTACGTATTAACAAAGCTCCTATTCAAAAATGTTCTATAAGGTAGGTATTTACTTGGTGGTAGGCAGATGTTCTTTTTCATGCAACATGACTTATTTTTGTACAAAAGCATGTTATAGGCTGGTTATAACCTTATTTCAATATTACCATAACTTTATTTTCAGGGGTGTAGCTAACTGTACACTTGGTAGCCGGCAGATATATAAAATATGGCGGAAAGCCTTTGAATTAAGAGATCGCTTTTACTAATATGGCCCCCAACTGTGTTCTGGCTTCATATTTTTTGAGTTTTCAAATAAAATGCATATTTTTTGTATTCGAGTCATGATAGACTCGAGTTCACCGTAACTATATAATTTTATTAGTTTTCATTTGATAAGTACAAAAAGACTATTTAAATATTAATATCTGTTATGTTCTTATATTTTTCTTTCGCAATTTCATATAGGTTCAAAAAACGCGGGGACCTTTAATTGGCTCTCCATAGTTTATATTGGCTGGTTCTACTGTGGCGGAGATGGAGTGACACTATCACATCAGAGGCATGATGTCTTTGTGAAAATAAATGTAGGACAATAATATTCATATACCCGACTTCACAGCTTTACTCAATTATAAACCTATTTCAATTTCAGAATCGTCGTGTGTCTTCAAATATATAAAATTCTCGTGTCACAGTTTTCGTTGCCATACTCCTCCGAAACGGCTTGACCGATTTTGATGAAATTTTTTGTGCTTATCCGGTACCTATGAGAATCGGCCAACATCTATTTTTTTTTATTCATATGGCAAAACAACGTTTGCCGGGTCAGCTAGTAATGATATAAGACGATATCAAGAGCAAGAGAGAAGACAGAGGGAAAAAAGAAGACGGCATGAAGCCGTTGGTTCTCCGAAAACATAAATAAATAAATAAAACTGAGTTTAGTATTGTATCTACTTACCATAACAATATTAGTGATGAGATCATCCGGGTCGAAGGATATTTCGTCCGGGGCCGCGGCTTGGTAGTCGTAAAGCGCCCTCGCGGTGTAGTCGTCTTCTTCGTCGTCCTGAGCCTCGCTGTCGGCCTCCCAGCCGACCGGGGAGACCACTATTGTCGGTTGACGAGTCTGGGGATTTTTTTTTATTTATTTTACATCTCTCATGTTCTGTAACTAGGTTCTTATTACCTCTAAATGGGGCTTGTAGGTGACAGGTAGGGAAAAGTATGAATGCATAAACTTTTAGTTTTTTCATGTTTGAAAACAGAAATTATTTCATATTATGTACTAAAAAAAGGCAAGTCGCGTAGACTTTGAGAAAAACGTTAGTGGTTGGAGATATAAATAGAAGATTAAGCAAGAAAATATAAGTATTAAAAATAGAGTAACATGAAAATAATATCATGGTTTTATGATAAATTGTTTTCCTCGTCATCCTCGACGCCACTACTTTCTTTATTAGGTATCTAGAAATGCTCGTATTTTTAAAGGTTTGTAAAAAATCTGCTTATCTTTTTTCACTTTTCATACAGTCTTTCTAAAGAGACAATTCTCCTGAAATCGAAATTTTTATTGAGAAAAAATGAAATAATAGTATATTATGTAACAAGTGAGCGAAGTTGCTAATTACAGTCGAGGCTGTGATTTGAGCCCGAGCCGCAGGCGAGGGCTTAATAATGAGCCGAGACTGTAATTAGCAACACTCACGAGTTACATACGACGTTTTTCAACACACTTGTGAGTAAAAGACAGACATACGTGATCATAAAATAACAAACACACTTGATAACAAAGCTGTGAATTGTGATTGAAAAATGGCGCCGAACCTCGCGCATGCGCGTAGGTTTTTTTTCCGTCAAATGTGTCAATGTCTGTATAGCATATACAGCCTATTTTAAGTGAAAATGTTTAATTTGGAGTGGTAAATGCAAATATTTTAATATTTTATGACAAATGATTGTAAATTGTGAATAATTTGTTTAATATACAAATTTATTTTACTAATATAAGGCGCAAACATTTAAAAATGTATATGGATTTGAAGTGGTATAAAACCTCTTTGTTGTTTCTGAAAATATTTAGTGTATAACCCGGACCAATAAAATATGCTCTGTTTTCTCGCATGTTATTTGCACAAAGTTACAATTCAACTTTGTAGGATTCATTATATTATGCACTAGGGTATAATATATTAATGCACGCGTGACTTATAGCCCAGTTTATAGTTCTAAACTCAATAGAATAACGCTCACTTTACGAGCAAGTGTGTTGAAAATTATGTTCTAAACTCAAAATACAAATAAACCAGAATCCGTGTTGCCTCTACAATAAGCAACAAAACATACTTATAAATTGAGTAAGTTGACGTTTCGACGATTAGTCACTCTTTGGCAACCGTCGTTTATTGTTTTGAGTATTTTAATTAAAAAATGCTGTCTAGTGTTGTTTCTACCTGTTAAAATACTGCTGAAACTACAAAGAAACATCATGAGATCACATTTCACCTGTATTTTGCACATTCCAAAATATATTTCTTTCATTATTGAATTTATTTGACAAAATTACGATTTTCTTATAAATTAACGCATCGAATTTTTTAGTGTTGACATTTTGAAAAGTGAAAAATTTTCCCTTGATTTCTCGACAAACTCTAAGAGACCATTTTGTCGAAAGATCTCATTTAAACATTTAATATTCTCATTGCCTAATGTCCGGCACGGTAATACTGCCCGTGCAGGGTTGGCTGTACGTTATTTGTCAGTCACTCAGTAACTCAGTACCTCAATCAGTAACGGAACAGTTTTATATATACAGGGTTGATTTGTAGTCCCCGGCCAAATTTTTACACAATAAGTATCATTTATAGAATCGACTTTTGCAAAAACAAAGTATTTATTTTTTTACAAGGAAATTAATATATCCGCTAACATATTAACCAAGCCATGGTCACTCTAAATTACCATTAAAATAAATGACTACGGGCTACTACAAGACATCTTGCAGTACTACGTCGTAGTATTATCAATGAAATGCCGCGTCGTATGAGCTATGTTCATCAACAGCGACTATTTTTTAAGAAGTTTGTGGTTCCATATTTCTACTTTTTTGTACTGAGCGACGCATAAATAAATATCTAGATACAAATCAACCCTGTATACATATAGATATTTGAAAATAAATAAAATAGGATTACAACATAAGTTTACTACTTACAAATATCCCTTCATATTTTTTTATAATAAATACCTCTATTTAGCTTTAAAAATTTAAATTTCCCGAAAATTTGGGATGCGTTCCCGAGCTTGTAACATCACGCGGAAGGGAAGTGACGTAGATGTGGAGATGCGCGATTGTTTCTGGACACAGAACTAGGCATGTGATTGATTATTACTGAACGCGAAATCTGGATGTTTTGTAATCTGAGGTTCTAAAGTGTTTTTTCAAAGTATGGCAGGCAACAGGCAATATGTAAACATTGCAGAGGCAACTTGCTTCTTTACGGGATTTATTGAGACGTTAAATTGTTTTTCTTTCTGAAAACAACTTCTTAAATTTTATAATTACAATAAGTAAGCCCAGATTTTGTAAATTTTGGCGTATTTCATATCTTAATATTGAATTTAAAAATACATTTAAAAATATGAGCAGTAAAAGTCATGAAGTGACATTTCCCAAGACGATGGTTTGTTCCAATTTTTGCCACGCGCCAAAAGATCCTTATTTTTTAGATTTTTAGACAAGAACTTATTTTTTAATAGAATAAGAATTTGTTTTATTTGTGCCTTGTCCAAAGTTCAGTATTGATCGAAACTGTAAATGCAGTTATATTCAATGATTTGCAGAGTGTTATAGTCCACGGAGTGTACCTTGTACGAAAAGTGGCGACTTGTAAAGACATTCTTTGGACTGCGTTGCTATTGGTCTACGTGCTCTAGCTATTAACAATTTCCAAACTAGAACTAGGCTTTAGGCGACGTACCCCTAATAATGACCATTCTCACCAGAATTCGTTTGTTTAAAAAAAATGGACTTTACATAAATATTTTCGCATGTGAAATCTCAGATGCATTATTTGCTTCAAGGTATACAAAATATAACACGCCCTTAATTCAAAAATTAAACACAATATAAGCAAATTAATGGAATATCGAACTATGAAATACTCATTCAAAACAAGGCAATATTATAATATAAATTATAGAAACTAATGCAACCACTGATTGTCCTGTTTACGGAAAAAAATGAGAATTTCGGTTAAGAATACATGAAAAGAAACGTCTAACATACAAAACAGTAATAGCCTTTTTGTACAAAAAATATTTTTATAAATTAAAGGTTCCGTTGCATTCCTGGCCGCAACCTGTGCCAAATTTTAGGTACGTGGAAATTATTCACAAATTAATAAAAATGTTGTATTATGAGAAATTTAAAGTTGAATCAGTAATTTAGGTGTACAAACGAAAAAACAAAACGACGTTATTGCCATACATCTCCACAGTTATCCAAAATGGCCGAAAGTACTTACTGTATGTACGTACTCAATCTATCAAGAAATGTGTTCTAAGCTTATAGAGATTTGTCTTTTGTTCTTAGAATGTATAAAATAATAACAAAATATTTAAAAAATATATTATTACTTCGAAGCATACGAGTTTTAAAACAAAAAGTTAGAAAACGGTTAATGAAAGATGATCTTGAAAGGTCAACATACTTAATGTACGGAAGTGACATTTCACCACTACTAATATCTATCAAAAATACACAATATTTTAAAAATTCAGTTCCTTTTTCTAGTTTTTTTTATTGAAATCATATTTTACGTCCAGGCAGAAATCAAAAATATAGGAATGTCAGTAAAAATATGACTTCAATATGGCGTCGTCAGTCACCTGTGGTCATTTTCGATTCAAGTAGTTTTTATTAATGTACGCGAAAAGTAAATAACAATTTAATTAACAGTTATTTTAAGTGTTTTCATAATGGTATTCCACAACTATTTTATTTGGCACAGGTTTTGGCTGTTTTGGCTGGCCAGACGTCCGTACTAAAATGAAACGTGTTATTTATTTTATTTGGTAGCCGCATTTAGGGTCCACTTAGATTATCCTTACAGCCCCTGGATAAGGATGTCGCAAAGGACGACCAATACGAGCTCTCGTTTTGGACTATAGAAAAAAAAACAGTAAAAAGTATAATACCTAGAGACACTTTAAAAGTCTATTATAGTTTTAAGCATACCTCCTCTTTTTCCTCCTTCTGCCCCACCATCGTAACATCAGGCAGATTGGCTTGCTTCTCAACAGGTGGCTCCACATTCGCCGCTACTTCAGTCACTACATTTTGAACCGTCTCTACTGGCACATTAGGTTCCTTTTCTACTGTCGGGGCAATTTCCGCGGGTACTGAGACGGTTGGTGCTGGTGTTGGGGCGGTCGGTGCGGATACAGGGGCGGTTGGTACGTGTGTTGGGGCGATTGGTGCGGGTGTTGGGGCTACTGGGGCAGGTTGAGGGGAGATCGCTTCTTCTGGTGCTTTGTCTTTTTCCTGTAAGTAAACAGAGGATAAGTTAAGGATTGCAAACGAAATTGTATACAAAAATTTATAAGAAACGCACATGTTCACTGCTAGACAAATATTGTCATAATTATTCATAGCTAATTATAATATTTATATTTGTGTTGCCGAACATCATAATATTAATGAATTTTAAATTAACTTCGGTTTCGCTCAATATATTTTTAATGGTGACCCAAGCTTCTTCCATGCTAGACTGGGAGCGAAAGAAAAACATAGAATGTGCCAGCTGCTTCTCTTCCCGGGCATACCGTCAAAGTCAGTTAAGGGACAGAGGTTTTATTGACAGTTTTGCGGGCGATAGGCTGAGCCCCTGTCACTGCAATAGTCTCTCTCCATCATTATAATACCTCTAAATTTGTCAAACGAGACCTCAGATGGTTTCATAGCCTCTGGTGTTCTGCCTACCCCGTAAGGGATATAGGCGTGAAGTTATGTATATATGTATGGTGACCCAAGTTTTACTCGATTATACCTGAATCTGTAAAAAAGGCAACCCTCTTAAAATTACTTACATTTCCGCTAGTAAATAAAAATAAAACTCGTTACAAACCGTTAAATTTATTTAATAGTAGTTTTAAAGGAATTGTTTATTTTACTAGCGAGGTCAGGCCCAGAGTGAACATTATTTTTGCGATTACAGTCGTTCGTACCATTAGTTAACTTATTATAATAGTTAAGTTGCAGTAAGTTGCAATTATCTGGGTATCCTACTATGTAATAGCTGCCACTCAAGAATTAAAACAAAATCATATTTAACTAACAAGTAGCTCTTTATTTGTTGAATTACTATCTTTATGATTTTATTTTTTGAAATCTTAAAAACCTTACCTAACCTAATTTGTTAAAATTGAAAAAGTGGTTTTTTATTTTTATAGTTGTAATATTTTCATGCTGAGCAAGCATTTCTGCAATACAAGAAGTTATTAAAAAGAGTTCTGCATATAAATGTGCTCAGAATATGGTGTAAATATTACGATGTATTTCCATACACACATACATACATAACTGCACGCTGTATCCCTTATGGGGTAGGCAGAACACCAGGGGTTATAAAACCATCTGATGTCACGTTTGACATATTTGGAGACATTATAATAGTGCAGAGAGACTATTGCAGTGACAGGGGGTCAGCCTATCGCCCACAAAAATAGCCTCCCAGAACACCTCGGTCCCTTAACTGACTTTTACAGTATGCCCGGGAAGAAAAGCAGCTGGCACATTCTATGTTTTTCTTTCGCTCCCAGTCCAGCATAGGAGACTAAGTAGGTATTACTAGGTATTTCCAATAAATATACAAACAAAAGGTGACTCCTAGTGTCAGATAAAATGGGCTTTCGGCTTTTAGATGCAATAATTAAATAATCAATTAGTATAACATACCTTCTGTGACAGTTCTTTATCTGTTTTCTGTCGCTGTTGCCTTATCCTCTGTACGGACTGTTGTGCTTCCTGACAAATAAAAAATACATTAACTACAATTAAGTAATTAACATTTAAGTAATACACCCATATACAGGGTTGATTTTTGGTCACCAACCAAATTTAAATGTTAGTTTCTTTGATACAATACAAATATACCTGCATATTTATTTTAGCGTCGCTCAGTACAAAAAAGTAGAAATATGGAACCACAAACTTTTTTGGAAATAGTCGCTGTTGATGAACATATCTACCTACTACGACGCGGCATTTCATTGACAATACTACGACGTAGTACTACAAGATGTTTTGTAGTAGCGCGTAGTCATCATTATTTTAATGGAAATTTAGAGTGACCATGCCTTGGTTCATACGTTAGCGGATATATTAATTTCCTTGCAAAAAAATAAACACTTTTTTTTGCAAAAACCGTTTCTATAAATGATACTTATCGTGTAAAAAAAATTTGGCCGGTGACTACAACTCAATCCTGTATAACTTCACGCCTGTATCTTTTATGGGATAGGCAAAACACCAGAGGGTATAAAACCGTTTGTAGGGTTAGGATCTTTAAGACCACATCTCAATATGACTAGGTAGTGTTTATGACTAAATCGCCATTAGACTAGGTCTCAGTTGGACTAGATCGTGATGGGACAATATAGCGAATAGACCAGATCTCTATTGAACTATTAATCAGTATGACCACATATCGATAAGACATACAGTTGGGTGGAATCATAGTAATCGTAGTACAACTACGCACAACCTCATTTTTACCTCATACTTCATAGATAGTACTGGCCACTCGCTTTGAACATTGATAAAAACATAACATTGTCAATATTTTGCATGTGTCACAATTGATTGTGATTTATTGTCAATAAATATATTCATATTATTTGTTCTTAGTGCGATTTTATACATAATTAAAAAATGCAAAATTTCGAACAATTACATTTCATAAAAAATAAAAAAAATAAAAAGGCTCTCCTTTATGATGGATATAGATACAATTTTGTCGAGAACAATGCAAGCGGAACGTCTTTCTGGCGGTGCTGTAAAAGACAGGAATGTAGTGCTTCTTTAACATTGAACAAGGAAGAAACAAATGTAATAAGACAGAGTTTGCACAAATGTGAGCAAGACTACGATAAGATTAAAGAAGATCTTTTATTGGATACAGCAAAGCAGAATGTGTGCAAAGATATGTCATCTGTAAAGAAAATTTATGAACAAACACTGCAGACACTGCCATCTAGTTCCACTTCAAGTAATATAGGGAGACCCTATAATTCAGTTAAAGATGTCCTCTATAGACAACGTAAAAGATTTCTGCAAGTAGAAAAAACAGAATTCCATAAATGTTCCGAAGTAATGGTACCAGATATTATAAAAAAAGACTTCTTAGTAGCCGAGTTCGAATTATCCGAAAGTGATAAAATACTTATATTCTCATCTTCTTTTGCTAAAAGAAACTTAAAAAATTATGCAGATCGAAACAAGGTTTTCTTCGGCGATGGGACCTTCAAACGTGTTCCTAAGCCATTTTATCAATTATTCTCCGTGCACGTTGACGTAGATAGTACCGATGACTCTACGAATGTGTTTCCAGTATTATACTCTCTGTTACCAAATAAACAAGAAACCTCTTATGTGGCACTGTTTACCATAATACGTGACGTGCTTGGAGTACAAATTAAATCATTTAAGTGCGATTACGAATTGGCACTTATCAATGCATTTCGGTCTGTATATAAAAAGGCCAAAATAACAAGATGCTATTACCACTACAATAGAGCAGTGTGGAAAAAGGCTTCTGATATTGGTTTGACGAAAACTGAAGGCGGGCGTGACATTACCAGAATGACTGCAAATTTGCCTCTTCTGGGTCCTTCTTTTATACACGACGCTTGGTTGGCTATTATTGAGGTTTCTCAGAAATCGCCTGTAATGGATACTTTTATAAAGTATTTTTCTAGACAATGGATACAGAACACAACTTTGATTTCATGCGCGAACGAAAAGCACAGAACCAATAATAAATTAGAGGCATGGCATCGTCGCCTAAACGTACGCATGCAACATAAATCGTCATTGTTATTATTTTTATTTAGTTTAAAGCAAGAAGCTGCGATACAAGACAGGAAAATTCAAAACGTGTTGTTTGAGGTACAACGCAAAAAAAGAAATGACATAATATTCGATCGCAAATATAAAAAAGAGTTAAAAAAAGTTGAGAGGCATGAAATAACTTCCATAGAGTTTCTAAGAAATATCTGTAACTTGAAACGTAGATATTAGTAATTTCGAAGTAATAAAATTTGGATTGTTCTTCTTTTTATTTTTATTTTATCAATATTCTATTGTACTCGTATTATCCAGATCGGGTTGATGTAGTGTACATAACTGTACTTTACAGAACAAATGAATACAAGGTCCTAAAGCTCTCTGGTCATTTCACGACATAGTCAAATAGAGATATTGTCCCATCACGATCTAGTCCAACTGAGACCTAGTCTAATGGCGATTTAGTCATAAACACTACCTAGTCATATTGAGATGTGGTCTTAAAGATCCTAACCCCATTTAATGTCATGTTTGATAATGACGGAGAGAGACTACTGCAGTGACAGGGGGCCCGCCTATCGCCCACAAAAACATCGTTAAAGTACAATAAAATACAATATTTATACAATTCGACATTGCATGAAGGACAAGACACTGCAAAGTCTCTTTTAGGACATTCAGTTTTGGCTTGTTAATATTGAAAATTATGTCTTTCAAATTGGTACTAAGATTTTAATTCCAAATTCCATTCTCTGTAAAACATTGCGGCTTTAAATTCATTCTAAGTTAAACATTAAAGTGATTTTGAATACGTCCAAAATGATCCTGTGCATTGTATTAGTTTTCATGCCTTATTTGGTTTCATGTTTTATTTGGTGTCAAATACTGACCTGTGCTAATACAGTAGTAATAATGCTAATTGACTACATTTTTGAGTTATGATCCTTAAAAATCCATATTTCGACCCAATGTGACCCGGCTTTCGACGTAAATAAGATAACAGAAGTAATTATTTAGTTATAGCATATGGAAACATATTCCAAGTCATGATATTTCACTCAGCTTCCCTTCAAATCTATTGGAAATGTTGTCAAGTAATCGATAGGTCAAACCAGGTTCAACCCAAGACCACTAAAGTATCAAGTTGTAATAAAATAAAATAAATAAAATCCCCAGACAATCACACCAACTACATGGCCCCAAAGTAAGCATAGCTTGTGTTATGGGATACCATATAGCGAACTAGGGGGAAACCTAGAATATAAATACATAAATAAGATAAGATAAACACCCAGACACGGAACCTTTTTTTTTGGTTCCGTGCGGGGATCGAACCCGCAACCACTGGCTTCTGAGGCAGATAGGTTTACCACATCGCCAAAGTGGTCTTTTATGTGTATAAACAAATAAATAGTTTAAAAGTCTACATTACCTGTTCCTTCTCCTTAGCCATATTTTCAAATTTAGCCCTTAAAGAGCTGGGTTTGGCGCCGCCTATGTCTGGTTTTTGCTTCGTGTAGTTCGTTCCGACTTTGTCTACGGAATCGAAGTGGTGAGCCGAAGCGTCGACCCGGTCCGTTTGCACGCCGAATTTGCCGCCAAAACCCTGGCCGAAAGAAAAACGATATAGTCTTAAATATTCACGATTAATACTTAATAATAATTGTTATAATTAATTCAAATAAAGTTTACCAATTATTATGGATGAGCAGAATTTTAGGAATAAATGTTTTTTTTTTTTAATTTCTTACAGTATAATTTACTGAAATCCAAAGGGAAAGATACGAAATTGATGCCTGAACTAGGATTATCCTGTTTTCGGATGGAGTGTGCTAGAATAATATTTAAAAATCATTCTAATAAATAATAGCTTAAACTTAATTACATGGGTCTTGAAAATAAACATGGCAGAATAACCTAAAAATATAAATATAAACTGTATGTTCAGATGAAGATACTCTTAGGTTGCCTGGTGGAAATTGCTTTCTAGCGATAAGGCAAAAAGTTATCTGAAGAATAATGTATTACTCGACGGAGTAAAGTTGTTTTACGATTTTGTTATAATAATGATATAATTATCGTACAACAATGACATAGAATGACCATAAGCTTGAGACGAGCTTGAAATTTTTCTTCATTAGATAACTTTTGTCTGTGCATTAAACAATCAGGCCTCAATAATATTCTTATAATGCAATGAGCATTTTCCGCAACTTCGTACGCGCTTAACCACCCTTCCTGTGGGAATTTCCGGAATACCTTCCATAATACAACCAGACACCCATTGAAGAACCTTTATACCAAGTATCACATCCTTGCACTCAAGTAATAACATTTTTCATACTAACTAAGAAGTCCTCTATTTCCCGTTCCCGTAGGAATTTCGGGATTTCCTTTTATAAAACAACCAGTCACTCAATGAAGAACCTTTATACCAAGTATCACATCCTTACACTCAAGGAATAATATTTTTCATACAAACTAAAAAGTCCAATACTTCCCGTTCCCGTGGGAATTTCGGGAATTCATTCCTTAGTGCTCCCCTAAACTCCCTAAGAAATGTATGTTCCAAATTTCAGCTCTCTACGCCCAGTGGTTATGGCTGTGTGTTGTCTGTCAGTCACCCAGTCAGTAACGGAACAGTTTCATATATAAAGATAAGTAGTGTGACATACCTTCTTGTGGTCGACTTGACTAGCATGCGCCTCTGTCTTTTCCTTGTGTTCCCATCCCATGGCGGACGCGTCTTGTCTGTCTGTCTGCACCCCGAATTTACCTCCGAAACCTAGCGCGTAGTCTGAAGAGAGAAAATTCGTGGTTATTAATTTATTGAGAGGTAAACAGAAAGAAAGTATGTAACACTTAAATCAACAAATATCTGTAAAATCTTATTGATAGGATAGGGAAATAATAAAATCACAATCATTTTTTTTAGGATACTTTTATGAGCTGTATATCTTGAAAACAAAATCTATATAATGATCATTTTGTTAAATCGTACATTTATAAATACTTCTAACATTCACATCAAATTATCAAACCCAAATTTAGATTCATAACTATAGTTGAATTAAGTGATATTTTCTTTACCATCATACAATAAATTTACTTCCATGCTGGACTGGGAGTGAATGAAAAACATAGAATGTGCCAGCTGCTTCTCTTCCCGGGCATACTGTAAAAGTCAGTTAAGGGACAGAGGTTTTATTGGCTTTTTTGTGGGCGATAGGCTGACCCCCTGTCACTGCAATAGCCTCTCGCAATCATTATAATACCTCATTAGTTAAACGTGACATCAGTTGGTCTTATAGCCTCTGATGTTCTGCCTACCCCATAAGGGATACAGGCGTGAAGTTATGTATGTATATGTATGTACAATAAATTTAATTTTATACACCATACATAGTTATACAAGTTGTTCTTTTTGATATCCCATAACTTTGGGATTTTGTTCATTACTAAAAAAATATACTTTTTTCCAAAGAATATGTGGTTCAAAATTGCATACATTCCAAGATATCATCAATCTTAATATAATGAGTTCATTAATTATCACCCTTGTAAATCTCATTAACATTCATTCAATAGACGCGTGTCACTTAGGCCATACAATAAAGAACAAATACATTTTAAATGTTGAATGTTTAAAATTTATTAAAACGTTGTGAACTGTACCTGTGCATAGCGATAAAAAAGGGATAGAAAATGCCTCGTTGTCATACTGCATAAAGGTGTTTTACATAAGATGTTTTGGCTATATTTCCTGTTTCCGTGAGAATTTCGGGAATTCCTTCCATAATACAATCAGACACCAATTGAAAAACCTTTATACAAAGTTTCACATCCGTGCTCTCATATAAACTAAAACTCCCAATATTTCCGGTCACGCAGAAATTTCGGAAATTCCTTCCTTAGTGCCCCTCTACACTCCCTAAGAAATATGTGTTCCAAATTTCAGCTCACTACGTCCAGTGGTTATGGCTGTACATTGTCTGTCAGTCACTCAGTCAGTAACGAAACAGTTTTATATATTAAGATTAGATATCTTTACTCCAAAAGCTGCCTTAAGTATGACTAAAAATATGAATTTCACCCAGTTAAGATTGTGCTCAGGGCTGAGAAGGTTTTATAAATTCACACAACATGATCTAGCCCAAATTAAGTTTCTTAAAGAATCTGTGTTATAGACACTTACTACCGCCTTACTACAAAAAAGTTAGACGCCTGTTCAACCATAGTTTAATAACAAAAGTCCTAGTAAAAAAAACATTAAAATTGCGGTGAAAAGGCATCTTACTTTTTTGTATTAAGGCGGTTAATAACGTATAATAAACTTATGTCTAAACATATTGAAAATACAAATATTTTTCATTATTAAATATAACTTGACGGCTAATATACCTACCTACAAATTTCTTTTCATCGCACATTTATCACTCAAATATAGCATAACTCAGGAACTCTGGCATAGAAGACAATGTATGTTACAACTACACCAGCCGGTCATCATTTAAATAAGGCCCGATTTTTCAATGGTCAGATAAAAGTTATCTAATGAATAAAGAAACCTTTAAATTAGTCTCAAGTTTATTGTCATTCTATGTCATACATACATAACGTCACGCCTGTATCCCTTATGGGGTAGGCAGAACACCAGGGGTTACAAGACCATCTGAGTCACGTTTGACAAATTTGGATGTAATACAAAGATGTAGAGAGACTACTACAGTGACAGGGGGTCAGCCTATCGCCCACAAAAACGCCTTTAAAACCTCTGTCCCTTAACTGACTTTTACAGTATGCCCGGGAAGAGAAGCAGCTGGCACATTCTACGTTTCTCTTTCGCTCGCAGTCCAGCATTCTGGGTCCGCCTGGCTAGCGACCACCTTTTATATAAAGTCTGCCGCCAAATGTTACCGCTCCGGCGGTAATGTGTTCCGGCAATATTGTATAAAGAGCCAGTTCCTTCCTAAACCCGTGTGCTTTCATCTTTGACCTCATCGTCACTTACCATCAGGTGAGATTGAGGTCAAACGCGGGTATAGTCACTTATAAAAAAAAAAATATTGTAAAAAATCGCAAGATAACATTATTTCCCAGAGACATACTTTATCCGTCAGATAATTTTTATCCGACGATTGAAAAATCAGCCCTTAGCGTAGTAAGATATCTTCAAAAACCTACCTTTCTGCGAATTATGGTGCTGAGTATCTTCCTTATGGTCCCAGCCGACCGCCGACGCGTCTTTTCTGTCCGTCTGAACGCCGAACTTGCCGCCGAAGCCGACCGAGTAGTCTTTTTGCGAAGGGTGCTTTTCTACTTGCTCTTTGTGCTCCCAACCGGCGGCACTCTAGGAAGATAATACGTTTATTATTTGAAAGACAGAAAGATTATACATTCGGCAAAACAAAAGATATTTTTTTCTATACTGGGCTTGGAGCACAGCAAAAACATACAATGTGCCAACTGCTTCTCTTCAGCAAAAACATACAATGTGCCAACTGCTTCTCTTCCCGGGCAAACTGTAAAAGTCAGTTAAGGAAAAGGCAGAAGTTTTATCGGAGGTATTTTTGTAGGCCCTATCAAAAAGTGTGTGTGCTAAAGAACAATAAAACATTTTTTTTTTTTTTTATATTGTAAGGATAGGACGTTTGTCTTCCATGACACCTGATGGAAAGTGCGCATGAAGACTATGGTGCTACACGTCCATCCACGAGAAACCTATTCACTCGACACTTAAAAGTTCCAGGACTGTAGTGGTCAGGAAATCTATTTCTATCACTGCAATAGTCTCTCTCCATCATTATAATTTTTCAAACGTGACATCAGATGGTTTTGTAACATCTTGTGTTCTGCCTACCCCATAAGGGATACAGGCGTGAAGTTATGTATGTAATACAAAATTGTGACTTAAGAAACAAGAAAATAGAAGCTAAATTCGTCATGCAACATGGCTGCATACTATGCTATGATATTACGGAAGACCTGTTAAAAATTGTAAAGTAAAAAGTATCAAATATAATAAATATGATATTATCATACTGTGTCCTATAAGATAATAAAAATCTTGTCCAGTCATGGAGTAAGTAAATGGTCGCATGGATACAAGTTATGGCCAACTGAAGTAACTTTAAGTAATTTTTATGATTTTGCGAAATAAATATTTTACATTTTTTTTCAACTTTTTGGTGTAAAATTGGAGTCTTACTAATAGTGCCTTGGCTTATTTTTCTTAAAATACTTTCATATATACACATAATACAACACCTTAATTTAGCACAAATCAAAATCAAATTTAAATTCTTAAAGTTACAAAATATCTTGAGCAGTAACAGTATTATTGGATCCGTTATTAAAATAGTTATATTATAATTGTTAGTCATAAATTCAAGCAAAGAAGTGTAGACCTGAATTAAGCAATAATCTATGTTATAGGTGTTAACAAAATTTGAATATACTATAAGATAGGTATTCACCTACAAAATAAATTCTCATCAGACGAAGGCACTTTATTAGTTTCTAACATGCAAAAATATCAAAAATGTTGTAGGGTAGCCTGGAAGAAATCGTTCCCTAGCGATAGGACCAGTATTTTTTTTTTGTATTTATTTTACGTACAAAAAAGGTTAAATAAACAATTATATCAATTAGTCAGTGGCGGTTAGCAATGTATTATTTAGTAACAACTTAGTTATTTTAAAAATGGCGGCCCATAGCGAAGCCTTTTAGCCCTTTTTTTAAACACGCCGCTTTATTGCGACGGCTCTGACGCTTAAAGCCTTCGAGGCTATACTCTGGCAAATAATTCAATGCAGTAAACTGACAGTTCGAAATATCAAATAGAAAAATAATGATACCAGTTCAAAACTTCGTAGTGTAAGCACTGAATGAGAATGATTGAAAATAAACGAGCCTTTGTCATTCGTGTTGCATAAAATTTTAAAGAAATCTTTAAATAGTTGAATTTGAGGCGAGTACTATATCTTTAAAGTAACTTTAATGAAAATATTAATTACCAAAGATACCAAAAGCTTTAAAACGGTTACAGTAGAAGTAAAATCGACTTTATAACTTCTTTATTTATAAACTCGTTTTGTCGTTAAAATGAAATTTCAAGAATAGTTGTCCTTTGCTAACAGCACCATAAAAAAAGAAATATCTTGTGAGCCAAAATATAGTTTTTCCATACATTACAATATTATTATTTAAAAAATAATTACGTACATTCACTTAAACCGCATCACATTTTTTTTTCTTACCTAAAGTGGGCACACTGGAACTGTCATGGCTTCTGCGGTGCGAGCACAGAACTTTATCGACTCGTATATTTACGAATGTTCTTATAATGGAGTCGGTTGCCAGTTTTTAGTAACATTGCAATTTTTATTTTACCGTTATTTACAAACATTCAAAATTAACAAAACACACAATTACTTAAGCTGGCCATGCGGCAATAGATAGATTTAAATTATTGCTTACAAACCGTCTCCATACCACAAACATTTGTAAATATACGAGTCGATAAAGTTCTGTGCTAGCACTACTGGCTCGAAAAGCGTGAAGAATTAGAGTGCTTTTTAATAAAGCTTGTAGATTTTATTTTAAGGCTATTTTTTATTAATTAATAGTTTAGTTGTTTTAAGAACTAGTGCTCTAAAATGAGCGAAACATTCACTTGTTGGTATTTATTATTTTAACATGTGGGTAGATATACTTTTTGCCTATGCGTTGCTATAACATTATTATGTATACTTACAGCTACACGCCTTTCGGCGGGAAAGACCCCACAATCGGACCAGTCGGTCGGGGATCAGGGCAAGAGAGACAGAAACCAGCGAACGATTCGGGCAGTCTCGAGCAATTATTATTATTTTTTCATTTAATATTTCATACATTATTATTATTTCATTTAATGCAATAATGTACTAGTAAGTATACCTATCTATACTAATATTATAAAGAGGAAACCTTTGTATTTTTGTATGTTTGTATTGAATAGGCTCAAAAACTACTGGACCGAATTCAAAATTTCTTTTACCATTACTTAGAGGGATTCTTCCTAATCCGTATAGGCTACTATTTATCCCGGAAATCCCGCCAGGATCGAAATTGCGCGGGTAAAACCGCGCGCAACAGCTAGTTTATTATAAATGAAAATAACATAACATTGAAATTTAATTTATTATGCCTTCCCATTAAACCGATCCTCAAAAGAGAGTAAAGGCTTTTTTTCGTTCGACGCTAGTCTTCAAAAAAGGCTTGAGTAAAAAAAAGCCAGAGCCTAAAAAATGCGCAAGTCCTGTTTTAATAAGCAACTTTTAGTAGTTCTATTTTATGATTATGCCTTTAGAAAAGGCTTGTAAGCTTTAAATTTGTGGCTAAAAGGCTCGAGTATTTGCTATCACTACATCTTTCTTAGTTATCCATCATCATCATAATTTATTTATTTATTCTTCATTGTACCTACACCACAGAAAAAAAACACAAAGTAAAACAAAACAAGAAACATGGTACAATAGGTGGTCTTATCACTAATAAGCAATTTCTTCCAGACAACCTTTGTGTGAGAATTGGAGACTAATTTATAGGGTGCCTATAAATTAGTCTCCACATACATACACTACAACACATATACTAAAATTTAACTAATATACAAATACTATAGTTACAATATAGTTATTTCATACTTACATACGAATAATACATACCTAAATATAAAATATATACATATATCTATTTATGTAGATATTTATATTCTAGGTTCCCCCTAGTTCGCTGCATGGTATCTCATCATAACACAAGCTATGCTTACTTTGGGGCCATGTAGTCGGTGTGATTGTCTGGGGATTTTATTTGATTTTATTTAGTGTAAACTTTAATAGGAGCTAAAGGATGTTAAAATCCACGGTCCAATACCACAAAAAAGTTGCCGTGATTGTTGAATTATTTTGTTTTAACTTCACAAACTACTGGTATTACTATTTTTTTTTTAAATTACGTCATTAATGGCATCATTTAAAAAAATAACATTACTTTAAATACTTTGACTATGTTTATTTTTGAAATTAAAAATGTTTATTTAAAACACATAATTTTTATACTACTACTATTAATTTTACTATTGCTTTTTAAATCTACAGTTCATTCAACTCTCCAGTCATAGGTCTGCTGTAAGAAATTTCGTAAGAGATAAGCTGTACCTTTGTACTTATTTTTATTCATTGTCTCTTTTAATTGTATCTCAACTGTGTGTACATAACTTGTTAAATAAATATTTTTTTTTAATTACTTTATGATGCATGTTAGTGTTAAGTTATGTAAGAAGATGTAGCAGCCATTATTAAAATCTTTAAAAATACACATACTGTGATTTCTCCCATGGACTATAGAAAACCAATAATAATTAAATAAATAAATTTAATAATAATTGGTCCTATATTTACTTCATTGCCCATAATATTTCACCCACCACATATGTTATGATATTGTAAAACAACCTTTCTTTAGTATGTCTGGAAGAATTCGCTTCTCAGTGATAAGGCCACCTCTAGTAAGTCTAATTTAAATCCTCTTGTAATATTCTGTATGTTAAAACAGAAATATGGTGCCCAGAAGGCCTTTGATTGAATACAAAGCTACAAAGTACATTCCACGACTACTAGATGGCGCTGATTGTATATTAAATCGCACATGTACTGAAATAAATGCAGAAGCTATATCATTTTTAACTTCGTTCTTCGGTGGTGTACAGGAAACCTCTATTCCTAAAAAAAGAGGTCCTGGGTTCGATTCCTATAGTATTTTTGTTGTGCTATCGTGTGTCATTACACGATAACACCTGATAATGAGTAAAAAGTGACAAACCCAACAGTCATAAAATCTGAAAATCCTAACATTCATTCATAGATTTAGATTAGATAACCTGTGTATGGTAGTAGTAAGTACTAGGTGCTTTAAAATATTAAAATTATGAAACGTGATTCGGCCGAAAAACACCAGAATATATACCGTTTTCAAGGTAAAATTATAGGATTGTAAGATGGCTCCCCGAGATTTTTAACAAAAATAAATATACCTTATCAACGCGGTCGCTTTGAACCCCGAATTTTCCGCCAAAGCCTTGAGAATAGTCTTTCTGTGAGGCGTGCTTGTCTAAGGAGGCTACGTAGTCGTGTCCCACCGCCGACGCGTCCATTCGATCCGTTTGTACGCCGAATTTACCCCCGAAACCTGGAGTGTAGACAAATTTAAGATTAGTTTACGTCTGAATAAAATATCACATTAATCTCTAAAAGTAAAGATTTATAAAATAAAATACAAATGAAGAAAATATAAAAACATCGGTATTTTTTCATATCTTCTTAAATTTTTGATTTAAGCAAAATCAGTTAAACTTGATATACCTACTGGAAGTTAATCTAACAAGGCAGAAAACAAACGATTTAATATTTTTTATAAAGGAAACAATGTTATTGCACAGTTTTTTTATATCGCACCAAAAGCTGCCAATCTCAATGGATTAGCTCTATTCAGCCAGCCGATATCGTTCATTTTTTTTTTCGTACGTATTATTTGTTTCTATCCTACTTGCTCCAAATTTAAAAAATCTGCTAACTCTGATTTAAAAATGAAAGAAATTTAAAAAAGTGTTTTGGCGGGAACTTTGTTAATTTTGCTTGACAATAATATAATAATATAATTCAGTCCCAAGATAAACAAACAAACATAAATTTTCCCAACAAAACTCTTAACCTTACGTTTAATAATTGCTCAAGCATAACTTTTAATTTCAATATTTAAACTTCTATTTTAACTGTCTTTTATCTAATACTAGCGACCCACCTCGGCTTCGCACGGGTGCAATGCTGATACACGCTCTTGCCGCACTTTTTAAATCTGTAATATCTTCGAAAATATTCACTTAAATCATACGGTGTAAAGGGCCATATAGATCTATATTTAATGAACAATGTATTCAAGGTATTTAATTGCTTAAGGATTAATGCTGTATTGGTTAAAATCGCTTCGAAAATTAGCCATTATTTGTCGTAAAAAGTAAATGACAAAAAAAAAGTTATTGTGGGTTATCCATAAGAGATAGACATATCCCATCACGGACTTTTCTGTAGACCTTTTCAATGTGTACAATACTTAGTAGGTACATTATTTTGATAAAACTCGTAGGGTTCAGCCTGCGCTTGCAATGTAAGCGGAAAAAATGTAATTATTTACGACATCACATTAGAAACCTCAAAAATAACAGTACTTCTCCACTATTTAATGGATGTTATTATACATATAAACCTTCCTCTTGAATCACTCTATCTATTAAAAAAAACCGCATCAAAATCCGTTGCGTAGTTGCAAAGATTTAAGCATACAAAGGGACATAGGGACAGAGAAAGCGACTTTGTTTTATACTATGTAGTGATTCCTATAGGTAATATTTGAAAGAAAAGTAAATTATGCACCTCGCCTTAAGTAATTTATATTGCCCTCGTGCCTGTTAGATTAGGCACTCGGTGCAATAATAATTTACTTTGTGCTCGATGAAATAATCTACTATTGATTTTAATTATCATTTATTTTAAAAAGATGAAAGATGGTAAAAATGGGGTAGGTAGAACACCAGAGGTTTTATAGCCTCTGGTGTTCTGCCTACCCCATTAGGGATACAGGCGTGAAGTTATGTATGTATGTATTAAAAAGAGGATTGCTGTTGAGTTTGGATTTGAAATGAATGTTAACTTCAGAAAGGGATCAGACTTATACTTATTTCAAGTACATATATTTAAAATACCTGCAAAATAAAGAATAACTTGACATTGATTTCAAAATCTTACCTTGAGCGTAATCCTTCTGGGACACATGTTTCTCTGTCTTGCCGATGTAGTCGTGTCCCACGGCCGATTTGTCCATTCTGTCATTCTGGACGCCAAATTTGCCACCGTAACTGAAATTTTGTAAATTTTTATTTATTAATTTATAATAAATAGTGATTAGTGCCTGGTACTTTGTGGCCTTAAAGCCTAAAATAAGCTTGTTTAACCACACAATAGACCAAAAAGGTCTTATCTATGGTTTTAGCCTTAAATCATTTTTGTATGAATTATCTTGGAAATCGGATCACGAACTTTCTAAACTTTGGCTTCAATAACGTCAAGTCTTGGATAGAAGTTGATATTATTGAATGTGATTTGCTTTACTGGCTATGCGGGTTTTGTTTTTAAAATATCATAAACACAACTCACGAATGGGTCTGCAAAGACACCGAAACGTGTAGTTGAAATGTAAAATATAAATTATACGCGATAAATCCGGTTAAAAAGTAGTTTTATTTAAATTATGAATCGTGAAAACTTAAGACAATATTATTATAAACACTTTACGTACCTATACATAGAAAAGAAAAACCGGAGAATCCATGATACAGTCAAGAGTAAAACTTCGTCAAAATCATTGAGTAGGTACAATTTATAATAGTAACATAACTCTTTTGTTAAACCACTTGGTTTAATAATGTTTTTAAGTTTTTGCATTTAAAATGCTCAAATTATACTTAAATAAATGAAAAATGTGATAAATAAAAATTACCCGACCAGGATTCGAACCTGGGACCTCTCGTTTGCCGGACGAGTGCTCGTACACTAAGGTACCGGGGCCTGGCGGTACGCCTCGAAATTACTTACCACATTTTTGTTTTTACGTTATATTGCTAACGTAGCTCCATCTTATGGTATAGCTTTGCAGCTAAGACACCCGAGACCAATTTCTTTACAGAAATTGTGAATCCCAGTTAAAGTGAAGCATTGCAATGTTTTAATAATGTTTTTAAGTTTTTGCATTTAAAATGCTCAATTATTCTTAAATAAATGAAAAAAGTGATAAATAAAAATTGGTACAATTTCAGTCTGATCAGTTATCATGCAAGAATGCAAAACTAAAATAACTTGAGGCCACCTAGTAAGTAATCTCAATGCCTTTATCGAATAGGATCGTTTCTAAATGATGTAACTTCTACAGCAAATAAGGTCGAACACCAGTTGTTACAAACCGCAAGACCGCAAACATAGTTTCATCTTAATACGTTCAATATGTAAATATGTTCCAACATCATCATCACGACTCTTTGTAAAGAGCCCACTGCAGGGCTATGAGTCTCTCCTCTGGAGACTAAATCTACTAAGCTGGCCCAGTGCTGGGTGGTGGATGTCAGAATTTTCGAGTTGGTCCTATCTGATCCCAAAAAGAAATCCCACCGGGAATCAGTTTTAATTTTAATTTATTTTTTATTCCTAACTGATCCCATGAATGTGAGATCAGACGGAAATTGACATTTTTAATACATTTATTGTTCCTAACCGATCCCAGGTGAATTTTAGGTAGTAATTTGGTACAAACAGTCTAATTATCATTTTATGTTTTAATTTTCTCTCTAACCTAAGAAGCATAATAGTTAACCGATGGTCGTAATCGTAAGGACTTAGCAAATCCGCTAAGCTTGAAAAATATTCTAAGAATTCGTTAACTGCCTACTCGATAACAGACCATGCAGTGCAGTGCGGTGTGCAAAATCTATTGTTATACAAACAACCAATCAGGAAGGGGATGCGATGTAACTTTTCTAAAAATAGAACAAATGCTTTTTGCATTGGTAAAAAAAGGTCTAGACAATATCATTATCAGTTGAACTCACAGACTAATAAGGAGAACAAGTTCAGACGGACAACTCCCTTGTCATAGATGGCGGTCTATACGAGGCTCACATATTGATTTTGACAGCTTGTTTTTTTTTAAATGTTATTCTACACAATGAGGTGTAGCAGTTTTTTTTCTACGGACATGGCAAAGAACTTTCTTAGTATGTTATGCCTATAGATAATTCCTTTGCCAAATAATAAAATTTACAAATAAATAAATATGGGTCTGGATGTTTTTCTATATAAAAAATAAAAAATATCTATGTGTTTATATATTTCTTAAGTTTATTTATCCGTTGTCTAGTATCCATAGCACAAGTTCTTAATGAGACTTAATTTAGGCTAGACAATGTGGTGTGATTAAATAATTTTTTCTGACAATCCAATTACAAATCCAATATAGGTATATAATTTCAGTCCTCGCTGTCAGTATATTTCAGGTATTGTTGAGTTTTAGTTAGGTACTTCCTTTGGTATATTTTCTTGGAAATTCACATAAGGGTAACACAATTTTCACAACTTATACAATATTTTTATAATTTATTTATAATTAAATTCATTTACACATCAATTCACAAATATTGTTATTGTGTCAATCTCTACAAAGATTGTTCAATTCGAATTGAAACTTTCAATTCAATCAAACTATTCAACCAATTCAAGCATTCAAGTGTCAATATCATTATGTGAGCCCATGGACAATATCCATAGACTGATGCTAATATACGCTATGGAGATTACCAGCCGTGGTTGAACTTAAAAACGCCACGCGAGTAAAAGTAAGAGTGTAAAGTGCATAGTGTGTAATGAATAAGTAAGTAATTTATTTTATATTATTCGCTCTTTTTGGCCCTAGATATGATATTTTCATTCTATTGGCTTGTTTGTGTAGTCGGTAGTGCGTCTGCCTCCTACACACGGGTTCCGGGTTCGATCCCCGGCGGTTACAAATATTTCTATGACGAACATAAATGTTTGTTCTGTGTCTAATATAATATTAAAAAATAATAATTAAAGACTGATTTTTACTAAAAAGTGTATAATATTTAATTTCCCTAACCTATTGCGCTATACCTATTTACAATCAATTTATCAATGCCTCTTTTCACATAAAAGTTTTTAATTCCATTGCATTGCATGAAATCTACCTAAAATAATTTATTACAAACTTGTTCCTTTTTTGCCTGACTGTACCGTCAATCTAACGTTGTAGGTAAACGGGGATCGGTTAGGAATAACAAAACGCATAGGGGATCCGTTAAGAAATTAAATTCGATGTGGGATTTGTTGGTGGGATTAGATCAGAATAACTCGAATTTTCAGGGCGAAAATGGCTTCTGACAAACCCTAACGACTACAGTATATAAGTTTACGGCACCCGGGACCGACTGCTTAACGTATCCTCCGAAGCACGGAAGTCGCCGTGAGAAATGAATGTTCGACGGTCACCCATCCAAGTACCGGCCGTGCCGAACGTCGCTTGATCTGTGATATCGTTTGATACACACAGTAACCACGGCGCCACGACGACTTCGTGTATATCCACACGCCGTGGGAATTTCAGAATTAAAGCGAGCTTTGTCTAAAATAACAAATAAATAAAATTGTCTTAAGTTTTCGCGATTCATACTATTAAATAAAACACTTTTTTTTTCACGAGCGACCAAGGGGTCTGCAAAGACACCGAAACGTCGAGTCAAAATTTAAAATGTAAATATACGCGATAAATCCGGTTAAAAAGTGCTTTATTAAATAAATAAAAGAAAAAAGCGGTCTTACAAACTGTTAAACGTTTTAAATTCGCCAACTTAAGACCGCCCTCAAAGTTTAGTTAAAACTTTGATTAATAAGAACGTTTAATTAAAACGTAAAAGGTCAAGAACTCTCGCAAAATATCTTAAATATTTGTTTGTATTTCGACGAAGAAAAAAGGACCGTAAAATCTTGATGTTATTTCTCTCATCTTTTGTATTAAGTAAATCTTTCAAATTTTCAGAAAAAACTTATATGGAATCAAACCAACGTAGCTACCTACATAATCTTACTTTAGGGCCCTATATTATTTCTTATTGTGTTAATACAGGTTATTTTCTTTCTTCTCTGTTTTTATTTTATTTTTATTATTAAAAAGTATGTCACGTTTTCTGCGATACTTATAAACAGAGGCTGATTGTTCTTTTTCAACTAATACAACAATAGGTCGTATTGTTATACTTATGTTTCCATAAGGAGATGATATTTACAGGGACTTAAAGGTATAGAACAATAATCCAGCCCGCTTAGCACCACTTTACCACCAGTAAAGAAGAAGTTTTATTTTATTTTCCCTGACGATTCGTCAAAAAATACAAGAACAAATAAAAGACGTATCCGTAGTGTGAACATGAAAATTAAAAAACGCTGCTCCCATCAATACAATTATCGAATCGTGAAAAAAAAACGATTCGTAATAATCAACGAATGCAGAGCATTAAAAAAACCGTCTCCACGTAAAAACTTTGGCTGAGTTATAATATCATCAACGTAAACATACTCCGAAATCATACATATTTTTTCAAAAATTTGAAATTTTCAATGAAGTATGTACTTAACCGATTTTGATTTATATGAGACCAACTATGAAGTACTCCATTATATGAAACAAGAATTTTCAAAATCGATTCATAATAGTACGAAATATCGTGTAACGAGGACACAAAAAAAAACAAACAGACAAATTGAGAACCTCCTCCTTTTTTGGAAGTCGGTTGAAAAAACGCGATTCGTCTTTTTGGGAACAAGCTCATACGCAGTCGATCCCGGGTGCTGTGTAGTAGACGTTAGGGTATGTCAGAAGCCATTTTCACGCCCTGACAACTCTGACATCCAACAACCAGCACTTGGCCAGCTTGATAATTTAGGGCCTAATACTCCTCTTCATCAACGGAATAGATTGGTAGCCCTGCAATGGGCTTACAAAAAATATAAAATGAACTTTACTTACCCATAAGAGGACTTCGGCCCTTGTTCGTACTGCTTTTGCTTCGAGACTTTGTCTGCTTCAAAAACCTCTTCTCGAAGCTTCGCCATACTGAAAATATATAATAAAAACTCGAATAAAACAGTTAAAACATTTAACGTTAAACTTTTTTATTTGAATTACAGCCCGTTCACACAGCTTACTGTCCCGTTTTATCGGATACGTTTTTTTTTTCATTAAATGCGTATACTGTGCCACATTATGTGAAGTCGCTCAGACAGCTCCGTGGGCCATCGATGAAAGAAAAAGTATCCGATAAAACGGACCAGTAAAACGGAGACGATGTGTGAACGGGCTCTTATTAGAATCCTTGTAAGAAAACATGTAACTAATACATGTTTTCCTCTCTTTTAGTGACTAACTAAAGTCGCGGTTGACCGCAATTTGATCTGAATATTGAATATTCCGAGAACACATAACCATTACAAATATGATATTTAGTGGCAAACTGTGAAAAAAGGATTCTACCACCAAATATGAAGAGAGTATGTTTGTTACTCTCCAGTGTAATTTCGACAGTTCAAGAGTAATTTTACGACGCCTCGATGACAATATTACTTAGGATAGTACAGAATAAATAGATGCTGGACTGGGAGTGAAAGAAAAACGTAGAATGTGCCAGCTGCTTCTCTTCCGGGTATACTGTAAAAGTCAGTTAAGGGACTGAGGTTTTATTGGAGGCTTTTTGTGGGCGATAGGCCGAATATCACCGCTCCGTCGCGGCGGTGGCGTGCTTCGGAAATATTTTAAGAGCCAGTTTCTTCCTAAAGATTTAATGATTATTTTCCTTCCTTCAAAGATTCTGTCAATTTTAACCTTATCTTCACTTACGATACGGTGTAATTCAGGTCAAACGCGGGTTTAGACCATAAAAAATAAGCCTCACATTGACCATACCCCAGGCTTACTTAAAGCTCCGTTTTACCACCGGACTACCAGACGCAGACAGAACTTCCATCCCTATATAGTGGATTTACCAAGAAGTCGAACAAAACGCTTCGATAGTTCCTTTTTGGTACGGATTGCCAAGGTGTGGAACAATCTGCCTGCGTCTGTTTTCCCTGACCACTACAGTCCTGGAACTTTTAAGTGTCGAATGAATAGGTTTCTCGTGGATGTACGTGTAACACCATAGCTTCATGCACACTTTCCATCAGGTGGCATGGAAGACAAACGTCCTATCCTTACAATATAAAAAAAAGCATATTATTGCTGTCTTTTATCTGTGAAAAATCTCCTTGTACAATAAATAAAGCACAATATAACATTATTCATTGAGTAAAGTTGATTCTTATTGTACCTACGGGCACAATCAATCAGCCACAGATATAAAATACTTGAATATACGCAAATTACAAACTTCCCACTCATATCCTTGTTATCACAATGGGTGCATTCAACTTTAAAACAATGATGGCTCTTGCTCTAACTACGCTTATTTTACAATTGTAATAACGAAACTATAGAGAGTGTAATAATAATTTTAACCGGATTAATTGCATATACAGGGTGGCAGGTAGAAGTCGTCGTGGCGCCATGATTAATGAGTGTATCATACGATATCACATGTTAAGCAACGTCCAGCGCGGTCGGTACTTTGATGGGTGACCGCCGACCATTCATTTCTCTCGACGACTTCCGTGCTTCGGAGGGCACGTTAAGCAGTCGGTCCTGGGTTCTGTATACTTGTATACAGTAGTCGTTAGGGTTTGTCAGAAGCCATTTCGGCGCCCTGAAAATTCTGGCATCCACCACCCAGCACTGGGCCAGCTTGGTGGATTATGGCCTATACCTCCTCGTCACCCAGGGGAGAGACTCATGCCCTGCAGTGGACCCAGTATAAAGAGTTGTGATGATGATGATGATGACAGGGTGACAGGTCTCTTTCGAAACTCGAGGACGTGATAGTTAAGATCATACATGAATAAAAAATGTATTAATTATTAATTTACACTTTATTTACGTACAGAGAATTCTAGTGAAAAATTAAGTATAATTCTGGTCATAATTATGTAATAAAAGTTTATCACATGATTATGTCCAGAATCGAATACAGAGTGCTCTTCTTTAATACCTAAAATTTGTCACCAGTCACCCTGTATAACATCACGTCTTAACTCGACATTTCGGTGTCTGCAGATTCCGTGGTCACGAGCGTAATAGTGAATACCTAAAACTATATTAAATTCTGTGTAAAATTATAAGCCCTTCTCAGTGGCCTTGAGAAAAACAAAATATGGCAGTTCCTCTCCTATTTTAACAATGTTAAAAAGTAACAATAATATATTTCAAAATAGTAATTTAGATATTTTTTGTGATAGTTTATAATTGTCTTTAATTTAAATTTTATTATTGTTGTTTTATTTTGTAATAAATTTTTTTAACTTCTTTTTTATAAATCATCGTAGTTTCTGTTTTAATTTTAGTCTTGCGTAAAAAATGTCTTCCCGAAAAAGTAGTGCATACCTTTAATTTAGATACATATGTACCAAAATATATTTGTAAATTATGTATTTTATGTAATGTGATTTTATGTATTTAGTTGGTAAGCCTTATAAATAAATAAATAAATTTTGTCGGGATATTTTGACCTACCGAATAAGCCGGAAATATTACATTACATCCTGCAAAGCTACAGAAAATCACGCGTCTAACCGTGCGAAATGGAAGGCAAAAAAACAAAGAAAACAGACCCCACTATCAGATGGTAATAATAAATGCTGTGTAGAGAGCGACAGATGTTGGCATGTTGGCATGACAAATGACGTAAAGTTACTGTAACTAAAAAATAACGGATCACGTTTTGTCCGTCTGTCTGTCTGTACGTATGTCATGTACCGGAATGCTTGAAGGTATTAGATTGGTTGAGATTGGTATTAATTTCAAGGCTGAAATTAATACCAATCTCCAATAAAATCTAGAAAGGTTTAATTTAGTTAAAAAAATAACACTGACGACCACTTGGGCGATGGGGTAACACTGTCTGCTTCAGACGCCAGTGGTCGCGAGTTCGATTCCCGCACGGAACAAGAAAAAATATCCGGGTCTGGGCATATATCTATAATATGTAGTTATATTCTAGGTTCGCCCTAGTTCACTACATGGTATCCCATATCACAAGCTCGGGATTTTCCGGGGATTTTATTTATTTTTTATTTACTTGAGTTATATGATGCGACCATCACATGCAAATTCCCATTAGCCAGTTATACGAAAAACAAACATCACTAATAGCTTCAATTTTCTAAAGTATAACTTAATATACAGGTAGCATAAAAATTAAATATTTAGAATTATATGTAGACAGTTAGAATATAAATAATAAATAGGTAAGTGAGAAAAATTCAAAAGACTAAACCAATGACTAAGAAGAATTTCACAAACTTATGCTTTGCTTAAGAAAAAAATATATTTGCATAAGGTCCCATCTTCTAATTATCTCGATACTTATTATGCTCGACAGTTCGGAGTTCTAACCTTCCACATCTTAAAACCTCTTTAACCGCTCATCTGGCGAAGCACTAATCAGTGAAATGTCCTCAACTGCCAAAGCACTGAAAAGTGCGCGAGCTACTAGGGACACTGTTTGTTTAAAATTTAGCCAGTAAATATACACAACAAAGTTCGAAATGTTCTATTTATTCAACACGATATATGTATAACCGAGCAACTGAAGTATGATGAATGGTCAGATAATCAACAGGGAACCGTTCAAAAGTTTTATGCGATTTTTTTCTAAGTGAATTGTCAACTTCAATATTGGATTTAAAGTGAAATTTATATACGAAAGTAATGTTTTATATGTCTGTAAGTTGCTCTGTTATTGAACTTTTTTGTTTTTAAGGTAATAATTAAAACTGTGAATAATTGGAAGGATACAAATTTGCTTTATTTTTCTGGAGCAGGTGAAAAACAAGCATTATGTTAGAAGATACAGTGTTTATCTAGCTTTCAATTAAAATCGTTGCATACATACTAAATAATCAGTTTATTCCGAGCATTATAAAAAACGCTCTGAAATCGCGTAAAGTCCCGGCAGACTGTGTAACGAATCTTTGCGCACTCTCGGCAGCTGAGAGGTTAAACTAAAGCAATTATTGATTATAAAACTGCTTTTACTCATCACTGAAGAAGAATGAAGAAAAAAATGCCATGAAGAAAACCCTCTTAAAAATAGCTTACCAAATTTTTTATAGGTTTATCAATCTAAATATAAAATAAATTGAGAAGATATTTATATAGTGGCAAACTTATGATAACATAGTATTTAAATAAATATTACAGGCTTAACAAGTTCACCTTTATAGAACAAATATTTTTACTCACTCAATAGCCTCTACATTTCTGCCACCCGGGCCCCACCTCTGCTCATGCTCCGTCACATCGTTAATGAAGTCGGGATCAGTTTCCCAGTCGTCTGCCTCCGCAGGCGGCGGAGCTGTTACATCTGTTGATGCTTTCCACATCTGAAACAGTTTGTATACATACATACATAACTTCACGTCTGTATCCCTTATGGGGTAGGCAGAACACCAGTCACCGGAGGTTATAAAACCATCTGATGTCACATTTGAAAAATCTGGAGGGATTATAATGATGGAGAAAGACTAAAGTAGTAATGGGGGTCAGCCTATTGCCTACAAATAACCTCTAATAAAACCTCTGTCCCTTAACTGACTTACAATATGCCTGGGAAGAGAAGCAGCTGGCACATTCTATGTTTTATCTTTGGTCCCAGTCCAGCATGGAAGTGGATGTATACTCATCATCTACAAACTAGGATATCAACAGATTGGTGGTAGTGGTGTACTAAACAGATTATATTTGGATAATTTATTAGAAGTATTCATATTTTTACTGCCGTAAATAAATATAAATAATGTTATACTCATGTAAGTAATAAAGTTAATTATCTTTTGAAGTATTTTTTGGCATTACAGCAGATCTTGCTTATTATTTGATACAGCAAGTCAAGCCATGTTCAGCCAATATTATAATTAGTAAATTTGTCCAACTGAACTCAATAGTAACTAACATAGGTTGAGAAGTTATCTGAACAATATAAGGATATAAATTATCTAAAACAAACCTACTTATTATTATTTGAACACAATTAGTTCCATGTTTCAAGGAGCATGAAAGAATCTCTTAATACAGTGAAAGTAAGAGTATCAAGAAGCCATTCTGGACCCCCTGTTATAGGTTGCAACACATAACTCTAGCACTGACTGATAATGGGAGGGGATATCTGCGCACCGGTACCTATAGCCCCTTGTCCCTGTAGTCTCCATGAGAGACCTATTTTTAACTTCTGTGCAATCCCCTCTACTTTACCTCAGTTATGTTATGTTATAATACTTATAATTGTGACTTCCATCAACCAGCACAGCTTAATGGTTTATGGTCTTTCACTGTCACTGAAGCATGGGATCCTGCATTTTACGAAATAAAAAAGGTTGTGATGAAGTATCAATGTTACAATGTTTTCAAAACAAAACCTATATCAGAACAATCCTTAGGGGTCGTGGAGGAGCACTAAGTTAGGGATTCCCGAAATTCCCACAGGAACGGGAATTATTGGACTTTTAATTTTGTATGAAAAAATCTTATTCCTTGAGTGCATGAATGTGATACTTGGTATATATGTTCTTCAATGAGTGACTGTTTGTGTTGTGAAAAGATTTCCCGAAATTCTGACGTGATTTTTTTACTTTGTATGAAAATCTTATTCCTTGAGTGCACGGATGTGATACTTGGTATAAAGGTTCTTCAATGAATGTCTATTTGTATTAGGGAAGGAATTCCAGAAATTCTTATGGGAATGGGAAGTATTAGACTTTTAAGTTTGTATGAAAAATCTTATTCCATGTGTGCACGGATGTGATACTTGGCATAAAGGTTCTTCAATGAGTGACTGGTTGTGTTAGACATAAACAATATTTATGCACGTATAAAGTCACGGGCAAAAGCTAGTATAAAATATTAGAAAAGCATAAGTATTACCTAATAGAGTAACTTATTAAGGTGAACAAAACCTGAATGAACCATAAAAACTAAAAATCTCACATCAAATACTATTAAACATACATTATATTATAACTACATTTCAATTGACCATACTCCTATCTAACTTAGATATTAAATTTTATCTTTTATTATTGAGGATACCATATAATGAAAAGGCAATAATCAGGAAACAAGGGCACCCAATTTTAGTTTGGGAAGTCAAGAATAGATGGCTATTCAGAAAGCAAAAGTTAATTAATAAAAATAAATATTTTATGTGCAAAAGAATATAAGTAAATATAACTTTTTTAAATTAATTCAACTTTATTACCTTATTTCTGTTTACGAACATTATTGCAACCTTCATATTTGTTTTGTGCAACACAATATTTCAACACAGTATTAATAAAATACTTTGATTATTTATTTTATAAGCTGCAGCCCTTACAGTCAGATCTCAAATGGTATCACGATAAATATTTAAATGCACTTTTCCAATATCTATTTTCTGTAATAATCTTTTTATTGGATGATGTACACAAAAGGAATGTTAGTTGTATACTAAAGCAACCTCAAGTAAACATAGGGTGTGCGCCTTTTTGTAAACAAATATTGTTAGTCATCACAGAATGGGTGTGTGTAGAAGATAATAGATAGAGTAAATAAAAATTAAAAACAATAATTTGATTTCAGTCAACACACAACTCAAATTACTATGACTAATAAAATTATCAAAATGAAATGGATAAGATAAATTTGTATATAGTTAAAATTAATGTCGAGAAGAATTAAGGCAATATTTTATGTTACAATACTATCTGATTATTATCTTAAACTACAAAAGTCAAAGATAAAGAAGTAATATTTAGTAGCTTCCAGTAAATAGATTATAGAGAGTAAAGTATTTAAATACGTATAACATATAGAACAATGCTTGATACACCTTATTACCTTAAATTTATTACCTTGATTTCCTTAATAATAAATATCTTAAGTGAATCTCTCATCCCTCTATGGAACATTCATAACTTCATAACTTGTTATTAAAAGGATTACTCACCTTTTATCAAGTACAAACGTAATTACTGGTCTCGTATTACGTACCCACTTAGTTTATTATCACACTCGTATTAGTCAAAGCACTTGATTATGTTAATAATTACGTATATTCATAATAACTTCTATTAAAATTCAAGAGAAAGCAGCCGATAATTTCTGCTGATACTATACTGTTGCGTTGCGGGAGGAAACGAATGACACTGACACTGACATTGACAAACAAACACAAGAAGTGAAAGTGATAAGACAGACAGATTTGACTCTAGCTAGACTTATAACATTTTTTCTGTACACTGCACCTATCTTTTGTCTGCTTCCTAATTTTTTAGACGTCTTAAAAATATTATACATTAAATAATCTTAAATTTATATAGCATGCAAAAAGCTTTAAAATTTTATTTTGATAATTGCAATGTTTCACCATTCAATTTCATTTCACGTTTTGACACTAGATGGAGCAGTATTTTTAATCGCTCAGTAAACTTTTTATTCTTTTCTAAAGGTGATATCTTACATGTAATTACGTAGGTAGGTACTAATCAAAACTTCATTCAACGCGAATGAAGTCGCGGGCAACAGCTGGTAGGTACTAAATAATTTCGATGGCATCAGCCCGGGCCCAGAATCAAAATGGTTAGAGTTTGTGGTTCGAATCCCATTCGGGGCGCATTTATTTGGTCTTTTGGTCAAAACTTTAAAAGAAAACTGATATCATCGGTGTCTGTTAAAAATTACGATAGAAGTCAGATTTATGAATACCTATTTAATTAAGAAATGGAGGAAAGAAAATAACTAAAGTTTATAAATCCTTAATTTTTTGTATGAGTACAACAAGTAGTATATTGCAATAAATACCTAACTGTTATTTCAATATTGTCAAGCTAACTTCAGGTATCAACTGTTGATTGTAAAGTTTATCTAACTTAAGATTTCGATACAGATTACATTTTTATTAATGTGTGGTTTTCAGGCAGTTTTTTATGAATGCGGGTGACATAGAACATAGAACTTATATTAGGTAAAGGATTATATAAGCACATTCTATACGATAAAGCGATACCTACTTACGTATCTGAAAGACCGTTTAAACCACCGCTATACCAACAACGACCGTAACTTGCGTTCCTCATCGAATTTACTCCTGGCGACACCATCGCATTCGTTTACATTTTTAGGCAAGTCCTTTTTTATTCGATCGGTGTCATTACGGAACGAGCTCCCGATGGAGATCCGCTTGGTGCGCACACCGCGCATTTTTAAACGAATGCTTAAGCGGCATTACCTGGCGAAACACTGTCCATCTTAACTATCTATACCTATATATTTATATGTGTATTGATATAGTATTTATTTATATAGTACATAAGTATTGAAGTAAACGTCTATGTATGTGTATGTAATTATTCGTATGTAGTTTATTTTTAGGAGCCGTACACCTCGCCCACATTTATTTCCACCAATGCCTGGGTTGCCTGGCAGAAGTCGCGCTTTGGCGATAAGGCCGCCCTTTGTATGTTAATTGTGATTGTTATTTTTAATTTAAACTGTGTAACAATGGTGGTGTACAATAAAGAGTTTTATTATTATTATTCTTTTTGTGTTTTGAACATATACTCTCGAGTTTTTTTTTATTTCGTTCTCAGTTTTCATGAGTTTCACGGGCTAGGCCAAGTTTAGTGAAAATCATTGTTTGGGTTAAAGGTGGGATCGTCCTGTAGTCTTTCGTACAATTCGGCACGTATTCAAAATGGCTGCTTTTTGCATTGTGATAAGTATATATATTTTGGGGTAAATTTAAAATGTTAATGGAGTTGAATAAACTTTTAGGTATGACACCTGTACTAGAGAACACCATTGGTACAATTATTATTATTATTATTCCAATGTCAGTATAATAGGTAGGTACTTGTAGGAATGGGAGCCCCCTTAAACAATTATTTCGTTCTTTTTTAGTATTTGTTGTTATTTCAGCAATAGAAACACAAGATCTGAATTTGAGGTTCGTGAGTTACAGCCTCGTGCGTGACAGACGGACAGCTGAGTTTTTGTAATAGGGTCCCGATGTACTTAGGTAAAGTCGTTTTCATAAAAGATGCACCGTGCATTGCTCTTATGTGAATCAGATAGGGTGCATTATCGCCCAAATCGCGGGACTTCTTTCATGAAAAGGACTTTAGTCTTAGTGTGCCAGCTGCGTCAAGCGTTCGAACGCGCGTTTCATACAAAACTGCAACGTCCGTCGTCCGTACCATACGCGCAATACGGACACGTTCAGAATGCGCCAAGCGCCGCGTATGATACGCGCGTACGGTACGGAAAATGTTATGAAAGTTTGTATGTTTGAATCTCTCTTAGTAGGTAGGTGTTACATAAATCTATGGTGTGCCTATTTGAAGATACGGACGTAACGCAGCGTTAGCACGTAGGGTACGGGTCTAAAAATGAATGCCTAAATTATTATTAATACAATTCACCATAGTGTTTGTATCAATAATAATTTAGGCTAATATTAATTACATTAGTTTAATAACGTAATTAATATTACAAATTAATTAATTAATTAATTAAATTAAACAACATTTATTCGATGTTTCGTATATTATTTTTTTAGTAAGTTTTTATACAAATGGAAAGTAATATTATCTAAATACTTACAATTACTTAATTTAAACCTTCACAACCAAAGAATCCGAAATGTTGTACCTAATAAATACACAGATATTTCTTTTATAAGGTATTTATATAGTCAGGTAAAAATATTCCCTTTTTTTATTGGTGACTAATCCCGCATTTGACCTCAATCTTGCCTGATGGTAAAAAAAGATGAGGTCGAAGATGACAGAACACAGGTTTAGGATAGAACTGGCACTTCATAAAATATTGCCGGAAGTAATCACCGCAGAAACGGTGCTCGCTAGCCAGGCGGACCCTTGAAGCATGGTATTTCAACTTCATACAAACGGACGAAACACGAGCTATAACTACGCGGCTCGATCTCAGCAAGCGCTCGGCATGCGGCCAGTCGCGAGTGTCTGCATGCCGAAACAATTTTTGATTGAGCTTTACATTAAAATGCGGGTTTTTCATACTTTAAAATTTAATGATAAATCATTTCGCAGGTACGTCTCAGTCGAGGCGCAAGTATTTTTTCGGTCGCTAATTTATAAGACCGATTTGTTATTCAAACGTAAACATGTTTTTTTGACACAAAACGCATTTTTATTGAACACTGCCTATTCAATTCACAAAGTATTTTATTTGTTTATATAAAAAGGAGTTACCTATATTTACAGTCACAAAACTAAATGGAAGTAAATACAAAGTAGGCAATGTGAACGGACCGCGGCGCTGCAGGCATTTATTTCAAAGATGCGGCTGAGTTGAAATACTGTAGATACCTGTACCGTGCTTGAAGGGACCTACCCTACCACCAAGCGAGGGCCACTCGGATTAGTTGCCTGGGCCGGTAGGGCTATTCTAAGCCAACCCTACACGGACATGGATATATATCGACTATACCGATTTAACCTTGTTGTTAAGATCTCTTTATTTATATACTAGCTGACCCGGCAAAGGTTGTTTTGCCATATAAATAAAAAAAAAATAGATGTTGGCCGATTCTCATAGATACCGGATAAGCACAAAAAATTTCATCAAAATCGGTCAAACCGTTTCGGAGGAGTATGGCAACGAAAACTGTGACACGAGAATTTTATATATTAGATAATAAATACACCAACAATATAATAAATTATTACAACATTTCAATTATTTCTTAAGGATATTAGATGCACAAAAGATGGGCCAAAGGCCAATTATAAATACATAAAATCCCCACACATAGACACCAATTAAATAGCTTGTATAATGGGATACCATGTAGCGAACTAGGGGGGACCTAGAATATAAATACACATATAGATAAACACTCATAAACGCGACCTCACTTATATTAAATAGATATAAGAAGGCAGAAGTATTAGTGTGAAAGTAGATTTACGAAAGAGGTGTAGGTACCTACAGAGCAAGGTGTTGTTGGAAGGAGCCGGCCTGTCACATGTGAACGTAATCATATGAAAGAAGTATAAGTGTCAAAGTAGATTTACAAAAGAGGTGTACAGAGCAAGAATGCATAGTGTTGTCAGAAGGGACCGCCCTAGGCCAATGTATGCCGATCAAATTGGCGACGTTCTTAAAAAGGGCCTAGCTAAAAGTACTCGTAACCGGCGATCAAAGATTAATGAACGTGGAGGAAGTGAAAGAGGTATTTCTGGATCGTAGCAATTGGTGTTCCCTTGCCTACTCCAAAGGGAGACAGGCGTGAGTGAGGTAATGTACCTTTTCAACACACTTGCTCGTAAAGTGAGCTTTATTCTATTGAATTTAGAACTATAAACTGGGCTATAAGTCAAGTGTGCATAATATATTATACCCTAGTACATAATATAATGAATCCTACAAAGTTGAATTGTACCTTAGTGCAAATTACATGCGAGTAAACAGAGCATATTTTATTGATCCGGGTTATACATTAAATATTTTCAGAAACAACAAAGAGATTTTATACCACTTCAAATCCATATACATTTTTAAATGTTTGCGCCTTATATTAGTAAAACAAATTTGTATATCAAACAAATTATTCACAATTTACAATAATTTGTTATAAAATATTAATATATATGCATTTACCACTCCAAATTAAACATTTTTACGTAAAATAGGTTGTATATGCTATACAGTACATGCTTTCATAATGTAGAATATAGGTTTGTTAACTGTACCTTCAACAACTGCTTCAAATAAATTTTATGACCACGTATGTCTGTCTTTTACTCACAAGTGTGTTGAAAAACGTCGTATGTAACTCGTGAGCGTTGTTAATTACAATTAGCAACTTAGCTCACTTGTTACATAATATACTAATGTATTAGTAAGTTCTTGCTGATGTTTGGTTAACTTCGATCGCCGTCTTCACAGTCACACACATACCATCAGGTCTAGTTAAGTTCGAGGTACCTACCGCAGGTGTAGTCATCAATAAAAAATGGTTTGTTTAAGGTAATTAATAAATAGGTATGGAAAACTTAAGGACTTACTCTTCAGGATTCGACACCTTAAGTAATAGCTTATTGAATATAAATACAAAACTTACACCTACATATTGCAATTACTCATAAAATTATTTCAACTAAGTATTAAAATTCTATAAGTACAAAAAAGATAAATATCAATACAGACTTAGTTATATAAGTAGTTTCTGTATTAGGTACTTACCAATAATTAGAAGACACTGCAGATACATAATTAAATTCCAAAATGGTTTAAGGATAGTTTTTTATAATTTAAAAATACCTATTATATTATTACAAAACCTTAATTTTTAGCTTTTTCTTTGTTGCACTCTGATTAGTGTCACATCACTAGGGTAAAATGGGGCAATACCGGCCAGGAGGTCAGCACTCCAACTTATAAAATCAAGTATATATTTGCGCGCACACATAGCCATACATTATAGCCATATGAAGCGCTAGCCATACCTAGCAAGCCGGCGTCGACCTCTGCTGAGTTTCCATCGCGCACCGAGGAAGAACGCACGTAATTTTTTTTCTCGCCAAATCGTTATAACTTTTCTATCTTCGTAACTAAGAGGTGAGTTGATATTTTCACTGTATTTTTATGATTGGGTAATTTAAATGTCTAGCTTGCATATTCATTATCACAACAGAATATATTTTTTTAGAAAAAAAAACAGTGCGTTTTTTTGTAAAAAAAAATTATTGAGAAAAATAAGATGTTGGGTTATACCGGTCGAATGATAGAGACTATATCCGGTCAATACTAACCCCAAATCAGCCTTCTTTTTTTTCAGATTCTTGCATTGTTTCTGCAACAACTATATCAGTGCAAGTCTCCAAAAAATATATTCCAAAAGGAACAGAACAAAATAAAGAAGTAAAAAAGAAGGGAAGGAAGCCTTTTTCTAGTACTGGGGGAAGCCTATGTCCAGCAGTGGGCGTAATATTAGGCTAGACCGGCATTAGCCGAAGCCCGACCGGAAATACCCATCGTGGCGTGAAATACCGGTCAAAGACAGATTTTTTTATTTTTTATTTGTACCAAAAATAATTAAACTATTGATGTCAAGAAAATTACCATTTGAAAAGAATAAATTATATTTATGTTTAAAATTATTTTGGTGAATAAATATTGCCTACTATTGGATGGATGATCATTTTGCCTTAAGTGACTGGTATTACCCTGTTCTCCCCTAATATAGAAGGTCATTTTCTAACACACCTTTTAAAAACATAACAATTAAATTAAAAAGCAAGCTATAGTGAATACTCTATAAAATGTTAATTAAATGACATTTTTAGCCTGATTTAATTCCGTTTAATTTTATTTAACTCGTTTAGGTGTCTCTACGTACACCGTGAGCACAGGTAAAAAAAAAAACAGGTTGCATACGTCGTTATATGAAATAATGGATGGTCAAAACCTAAAACAATACAGGATTTCCAAAAAAGTACTTTGGAGAAAAACATCCTAGATACGGCTAGTTTTACCCATTCGACTACAATTTTTTTTTATTTGGACTTATAGCTTTTCCATAAAAAAAATCTAAACATAACAAGGAAAGCGCCGGCGCTTTCACCTACCCACATAACGCGCGCCTTTCGATCATCTGGGAGGTATTTACATAATAGATAAAAATAAACAATAGATATAATAAATAAAAGGTAAAAATTTTAAAACTTTTTACAGTAATTAAATCAACTCAATAGTTAAATGTAAATCTAAAATTATGTACAAAATAATCTTAAATAAGTTCGATTGTCACGTGCGCACTCAAAACCACAACGCAATGTAAATACCTCCAAGCTGACCTTAAGGCGCGAGCGTTACCCAGATAGGTAACGCACGCGCGCTTTCCCTGAAATCTTTAGAATTCTTTTATGGAAAATCTATAGGTCCGAATAAGAAACGGTTTTTTGTAGTTGAATGGGGAAGAATAGCCCTATCTAGGATATTTTACTTCAAAGTACTTTTTTGGACACCCTGTATAAAATTATACAATGGTCTTGAAACAAATTAAGTTTGATAAACATAAGTTGAGGTTAAAAAAATATAAATTATGCTTAATTCTATAATTTGTCAACAAGATAAAACTTTTTATTCTAGTAGTATGTGCTATATTTATCTTTGTTTATCTAAATGTTTATAAAACCCACTGACTTAACATAATTCTTTGTTCACATACTTAGCAATAGGTATAACGCAAGTTTTATTTATTTATAAGCCTTTTAGGTAAATTTTTTATTATTGGTACGAGATGAGGTGGTAATATCCGAAAACCCCATTACTATCCATTGTTTTATTACAAATGCTGCAGCTAGTAGGAATAAATAGGCATCGGGTTTTCCATTTCAGATAAAATAATCAAATAGGTACAGTCAAAAACGTGCAGTTATATTGCCTTATGAATGTTACTCAAGAGATAAAGGGCCGTATTTATACATGTTCTCAATTCTGGGAGCTACCTTATCTAAAAGTGTAATTACATACCTACATTAACGGAACTTCAGATCGATTTCAGGGTTGAGACCGTTATATCTTTCCTATACATCATATAATAACGGGCCTAAATCTTTCATTTTGATTAGCAAATTATATCACATAAAATATTAAAACTCCGGATCCGGAGCGTCCTCAGCAAATCCAAGTTTTTGTAAAGCCAGTTTAATTTCTCCGAACACAGTAGCGTCCTCTATCGTAGCGGGGATCTTAACAATTTGAGATCTGGCAAGTTTAGCTATCGCACCGCGCAAAGCCTTCCCGGATCTGGTCCTGGGTAAAGCCGGAACTGCTGCGGCCTTCCTGAAGGATGCGATTGGACCAATCAGATGACGAACGAGGGCTATTAACTCTTGGGTCACAGTGCTTTCTGACACGATTTCTTCGTCTGAAAAACAAAAGCAAAATATTTGAAAATCGAATAATTACTATATATTTGGCTGTACTTTTTGGAAAACTGTAGGTACCTAATAAGTATTTAACTAGGTAGTGGACAAGAAATGTTTGCAAAAGTAGAGCTAGTGCCAAAACAGTCATGCTTGGCGAGCAGGTTAATGATCACAAAATGGGAGATAAAGAATCTCCGATTTGCCTTTACGGAGGCCTATTTTTTAGCGGACAGACTAAGTAATCTTTAAAAAATTCTAAAGGGTCAAAGATGGGCTTAACTATATTACAAACTTATGAGTTATTCAAAAATCAAAGATATAAGCTACAGCAGCAGTGCAACTACGCAGGAGATGAAAGGATTGAGAGAAGTGTGTTTTTAATAAAGATTTAACAAAAAAAATGCTGCTATTATCATCCCATATTATTTATAACTTACCATCTTGCGGAGGCCTCATCACATACAAGCACAACGGCACATCTCCTTTCGTCGTATCTGGAGCTCCCACAACGACTGCGTCTGCGACTCTCGCATGTTTCAACACAACGTCCTCCAGAGCTGCGGTGGACAGCCTGTGACCGGCTACATTGATGACGTCATCTGCGCGTGCGACGACCCAAACGGCGCCTTCTGAACTTATCCAACCAGCGTCTTGCGTGTCGTAGAAGCCCTTGAAAGAAAAGGAGATGAATTCAAATTAGGGAAACCAGTTTAAATTTCTTACAACTTTTCACGAATCAATCTTTTAATTTTAAGCAACTTAGCTGTAAAATCTTATACTTTTGATTTAAAAAAAAGTTTTAATTCTAACACATTTTATAGTTACGATAGACTATTTGAGGATTTCAGTTTAAATTCAAGATTTCAAAACGCTACAATTTAAGAGCATGATCATCAAAGACCAGATTATTAAAAAAAAAAAAATATTAAAAAATTAAACCGACTATGACTGGCTTTAAAAAAGAAAGAAGTTAAGCGCGAGTCGTTTCAACATCGCTTAGGTACTAATCAGAGACATGCATGAAGCCTTCTTGAAATTAAAAAGAAAAAGAAAATATCTTAGAAATTACTTACGGGATACGTTTTAAAATAAGTCTCCTTGAATCGCTCGTCTGACTGCCACAAAGTTGAAGCAAATCCAGGCGGTAAAGGTAGTTTGGCGACCAGTCTCCCAACTTCTCCAGGAATGCATTCTGTGCCATCTTCCCTGAAGGTTCTCACTAGAAATAAGAAGATGAACAAATAATAGATAAGCATAGAAGTATCGACAGGCCCTTTGGCACAAAATATTGATTGGGTATTGGGGATACATATGAGTAAGTTTTTAAAATCGTCAGCTTGTTTTTATGAAACAGTTTGCTTTTACTTCATATCAGCCTATGCGTGTACATATTAGGTACGCGCCGGATCTTATCGAATATTGTGACGGGCCGCATCGACGGACTTTGGGTACACTTTACGTCTAGACATTGCGCTTACTGTACTGTAATAATTTACGAGTTAAAGCTTTAAGTCTTTGAACATAAGGTCAAGTTTGGCTTGACACTCTGTGGGTAATGTGTTATTATGAGTAGGTGCCAGTCGTTTAGACGAGCTTGTCTTGACTAGTCCGTTTGCTATAGCACACAGGTCGCATTTCAGTTCGCGGGAAAATCAGCGGTGGATCATGCACGGAACGGATTTTTGGGTTCGATGTACCTTTAAACGCTCTAATAGGTAAACCTCCAAATTCTCTAAGTAAGATACCTTATTGCACCAGAGACGGTTTCGTTGGTTGAGTGTTCAGCTGCGGCGTAAGCAGTCATGAGTTCGAGTTCCTACCTGGCCAGTTTAGTAAACAAACTCTTCTAAAATGGTTCCAGTCTATGTGTATACTAGGTTACCTCCTACTTCCACTAAGTGACCATAACACAAGTTTTGGGGCCACAGGGTTGTTGAGTGTCAGTTTTGGTACTTAAAAATGTTTACGACTGTCTTATAAAATGAATTAAAATGCAAGTTGCTTTTACTCATATTTATTTCACCTTAAAACATTTTCACCCTTTCTTTATTGTAAAGCAGGTACCTATTGTATGCAAAAATGAAAGCAATCTACTGTTATTTTAATTAGCATGCAATAACAATGAACCACTTTTTTACTCGCCTAATTAATTAGTCATCTAAAATAATGCATGTTTCGAAGTGAAGAGTCGAACATTTAAAGCTGTTTTTTATGTCCTGTGTGTGACTAATAGGTAATTCCTGTGGTCTGTAAATGGCTAAGTGTCTGTATATTGACTAATCTATTATTGTGATGTAAGCTATTGACCTCCCGAACGAAATAAAATAAATTATAAATTGAATAAGGCTAGTTAGGCTATTCAAATTGTACTGAGTATGGAGTAGCTGAAGACACGGTCTAGAGGAAGTGTGCAAAATGAATCTGTGAGGTAGAGCTGTTATATTAGGATCGGATTTTCATATGCCTGTTAACTAATATAACGCTTTATAACATGGTGTCATAACTGTTACTGGGTAACAGTCAAATAACAGTGAGAGTTTATAATCTAGTTCGTAAAATGTACTATATTCATTCTATTATATATATTATAACATAATGATTATCGCGCGCTTTGATGACTGCATGTAACGTCGCTCACTGTTTTTGGCCGTTATTGAATAACATATTAAAGATATGTTCGTATTACCGACCATTTCTTTATTATGTTCTTTCTTTATTTCTGCCGTGTAACTGTTATGTATAATTAATATGAATATATTAGTTACACCGCTACTGTGAGGAGACAAAGGATAAGATTTAATCTTCATACCGTGTAGAATAAATAATTTTAATTTGTAAGAAATAGCCGTTTCGGAACATAATATAATTTTTTTTTTCATATGTCAGCAAATGTCAATAAAGTCAGGATGGCACCACTCCGTTAGTCATTCAAATAAGGTCGTTATTCCAATAAATAAATAAACAACAGAATGACGAACTGTCAGTTGACATTTATAGTACTTAATTTTTTTTATGGTTGGCATTTCTTGGCATGGATAGCTGTCTTTATACTGCTTTCTTTAGTGGAATCAAAGGTATTATAAACCGCTGAGTGTAACTCGGTGCCTCACCCTTCTGGAATCTTTTGGGGACTGAAAACTGCTCGCGTCCGCAAGGTTTAGCCCTCGATGCCTTGTACGTGGTCCCTGGGTGGTGCTAAACGAGCAGTAAAATCTGGTGGTAGGCTTCGGCCGTGGCTTGTCACCACCCACTAGACAAAACCATGCCGCCAAGTGACTTAGTCGCGTTCCGGCATGATGTCTAGTGTAGCCATTGAGGAGGATAGGTCTGAGTAATCGTGCTGCATCGGAGAACAGTTTTCAACTCGTAGGATAATGACTCACCGGGTAACTCGTTTTGGAGGGTAGCGGGATCCGAAGCACGGTGCACCGCTGGCCGACCGCAGGTAGTAGGGGGCCCAAGTAGCATGCCAGCCACATGCGAAAGGCTGCCCCGCCACCTCGCGAAAAATCCCGGGAGGCTCCATCGTGCCGGTTGGCGACCGGTTAGAGAGGACCCGATGGCGACCTCGGGGGGGTTCGGGCGTCCCCGCAGTCTCCAGGCGAGTTCCCCAATGGTGCGTTGTTTCCTACGAGTTGCTTGGTTCCATTTGCAGCGCTTCACTCAACTTCTATTCTCCTCCCTATTCACTCCACTGCCAATTCACAATGAAAGGTCCTAAAAAGAGTACGGTTCAACAGCGGTTGCACTTCCTCTCCCTTAAAGTGCACTTCTGTAACATCCGAGGAGTGCACTCCAATCTGAATGATGTCCACCACCATCTTGAGACGGAGAGACCACACCTACTCTTTCTAACGGAGACGCAGATCTGCGATCCGTCAGACTCGGCATACCTTGGTTACCCAGGCTATATCCTGGAGTCTCTTTTCCGCCCGCACGCCGGGGTGTGCATGTATGCCAGTGACGCGATCTGTTGTCAGCGTCTCCGTTACTTGGAAGTGCCGGACCTTTCAGTCATGTGGGTTCACATAGATACTGGCCTAGACCAAGTAGTTTACGCCTGTATCTATCGTTCACATAGCGGAGATCAGGAGACAACGAGGCTTATGGAATACCTTGGCAATACAGCAGATAAGATTCAGCAACGTTTTCCCACGGCGCAGTTGGTGTTTCTGGGGGATTTTAATGCTCACCACGGGCAGTGGTTATATCCGTATCAGGACACTGACCATGCTGGCAGAGAGGCCTTTAAGTTTTCGCTGACTTATGGTCTCTCACAGCTTGTTAACGAGCCTACGCGCATCCCCGACGTTGCTGGCCACACTGCGTATTGCTTGGACCTTCTGCTGACAACCGATCCTGACAGATACTCGGTGTCCGTCACTGCACCTTTAGGGACATCCGATCACTGTATGGTGAAATCTGTATCGCTGTACTCGCCACCTGACACCCGCCCAAAAGGCTCCAGGCGAGTATGGCGTTACAAGTCAGCAGATTGGGATGAAATGCGACATTTCTTCGCATCTTATCCATGGCGGCAAACTTGTTTTACATCAACCGATCCATCGTGCTGCGCTGATGCTGTCTCAAGTGTGATAGTCCAAGCAATGGAGTACTTCATTCCCCACGCTGATCTATCCCTTGAAACCAAAGCTCGCCCATGGTTTAATACTGCTTGCCTTGCCGCTGAAAAGCGAAAGCTGGAAGCATACAAAGCCTGGGCAAATAATCGCAGAAGCAAAGCCCTGGATTCGCATGAACTTAAGAAAAGATACAATGCTGCCGCCAAGTCCTGCAAAAAGGCAATCAAAAGAGCTCGTTTTGCCCACATAGGCCGTATCGGAGACAGAATAGCAGCATACCCTTCGGGAAGTAAAGCTTTCTGGTCCCTTGCCAAGTCGGTCGAAACGAACTTTTGTCGCCCGTCGCTGCCACCACTGAGGAAACCCGATGGTTCTCTGGCCCACACTGCTAAGGAGAAAGCAGATTTATTTGCTAGTATCTTCGCAGAAAATTCTCGTCTAGATTGCCAAGGAAAAATCCCACCCCAATTACCTCAGTTCGGACCTACAATGGGTACCGTTCACATTCGCCAAAAGGAGGTTCTTAAATGCTTGCTGCACCTAGACGAGAACAAAGCTAGTGGTCCAGACGGTATTCCTGCAGTGGTCTTAAAACGCTGCGCAGCTGAGTTGTCTCCTGTTTTGACACGTCTTTATCGCCTTTCGTTGGAATCCGGTAAGGTCCCCAAGTCCTGGAAGCTTGCTAACGTACAGCCAGTACCAAAGAAGGGAAGCCGTGCCGATCCTGTCAACTATCGACCAATTTCAATCACCTCCATACTTTGCAAAGTCATGGAACGTGTATTGAACAATCGACTCCTGGCATACCTCGAGACCAACGAGCTCCTAAGCGATAGCCAATATGGTTTCCGCAACGGGCGCTCGACCGGCGATCTTCTCGTGTATGCCACTCACTTATGGAGCGAGGCCTTGGAGGGTCATGGTGAAGCAATAGCTGTATCCTTAGACATTTCCAAGGCCTTTGACAGGGTCTGGCATGATGGTCTCTTAAGTAAGCTTCCAGCTTATGGCATACCGATTGGGCTCTGCGACTGGATATCTGATTTTCTGAGGGAACGGTCAATTCGAGTAGTCTTAGATGGCTTCTCCTCCGACCAAATGGCAATTAATGCCGGGGTACCTCAGGGATCTGTTCTCTCTGCAACATTATTCTTGCTGCACATTAATGACATTTTAACACCGGGCATTATTAGTTATGCTGATGACAGCACTGTTGTAGAGAGATACGTATCCAATGCGCGAGCGAGCCCCCGTGAAATCCAGAGTTTAAGAAAGTCAATGATTGAGCGCGTTGATTTGACCTTACGGAAAGTATCCGATTGGGGTGAGTCGAATTTGGTCAAATTCAACGCGTCCAAAACTCAGGCGTGTCTTTTCTCCGCAAAAAAGAGCACCTTCACATTAACGCCCACTTTCCAAAATGTATCTGTCCCCATCACTGACCATCTAGGGCTTTTAGGCGTAACTATAACATCCAGTTTAAACTTCGGTCAACAAATTGTGTCCATGGCTCAAGTAGCTTCGAAAAAGTTGGGAATCATCTCGAAGGTACGGCGGTACTTCAGCCCTGCACAGCTTCTTAACTTATATACAGCTCAAGTGCGATCATGCATGGAGTACTGCAGTCATCTTTGGGATGGTTCAGCCAAATATCAACTAGAAGCGCTGGACTCCGTTGACCGAAGAGCCCGTAAATTAATTAACAACGCCGACCTTACGACCAAAAAACTACAGACCCTAGAGCATCGTCGTAAGGTTGCTTGTTTAACCGTGTACTACAGGATACATTTTGGTGAGTGCGCGAGTGCTCTGTTTGAGCAAATTGAACCCTCACCCTTTTACCATCGGACTACTAGACGCAGACAGAACTTCCATCCGTATGTGGTTGATATTCCGAAAAGTCGAACTAAGCGCTTTGACAGTTCCTTTTTGATACGGGTCGCCAAGGTTTGGAATGAACTGCCTGCGTCTATTTTCCCTGACCAGTATAGTCCTAGTACTTTTAAGCGTCGAGTGAATAGGTTTCTCGTGGATGGACGTGTACCACCTTAGTCTTCATGTTCACTTAACATCAGGTGTCATGGAAGACAAACGTCCCATCCATATTTTATAAAAAAAAAAAAAAAAATCTTATTCTGATGGGTCCACAATTTTCTATAAGTCAAAGAAATATTATACATAGAAATAATTAGTAAGCACCACAGGTCGATAAATTACCAATTTCGGAATTTTTCCTTTTCCGATATGTGATTCTACGACATCGGGAAACGCGCGACAAAATATGCGGTTTAAATAGAAAATAAACAGCTGTTTTTTTATAACAATGTCTTAGATTTGTTTGGAATGACAGTATCTCTGCTCCAAGGGGATTTGGTATTAATTGCAGTTAACGTTACTCAGAAAAAGTCTCTCGACAGAACAGCAGATTACAAAGAGACGAAGCGGATTCCTACCTATAGATTCCCAACTATTAACTATAGGTAGGTTCAATTAGGTAGAGATACTTACAGTCATAACCAGGTACAGGATAGCCAGCGGAATGAGGAGGAACTGCCTTCACACCATATCCGATGCATGCAGCTGTTATTGCTGAGCCTGTCTCAGTCTGCCACCAATGGTTGAGTACTGGCACGTCGCAGACGCGCTCAGCCCAGAGCTGCAAATGCAGAATTGTATAAGAAGTATTTTTTTAATAGCTGCTAAAACCGTGCTCTTCTTAAATGTCACCTAATAGTAGATGATGATTAAGTGGTAGGGACTCTTTCAGGCGTCGCGTCGTCCTAAAAGTACACGTGTACGCGAATATCACGCGAGTAAGCGATGCGACCATCGCGTGAAAATAAGGTCACTTGACCACAGCACGTAAATGCCGATTAGATCACCTATTGGTGTTCTAATCCCACGGTAATACTATGTACAGTAATTCAACTTCATACAAACGGACGAAACGCTCGGTCGCGCATGTTTTTTTGATTGGATTTTTGATTGAGCTTTTACATTAGAATGCGGATTTTTCATACTTTAAAATTTAATAATAAATCATTTCGTACGTCTCAGTCGAGTGCAAGTATTTTTCGGTTTCTAATTCATAAGACCGATTTGTTATTCAAACCTATACATGGTTTATTGACACAAACCGCATTTCTAGAACACTTCCTAAGTATTCAATTCGCGAAGTATTTAAGACTAATAAATAATTGCATTACTTAATGATCTAAAAATAACGTAATTACTACGTAAAGCTGCTATTTATTAATGTCTAAGTTGTCGTTTAGTGCCAAATTCTAGGTAGTTCTGAATAATCAATTTACTTAAATAATTAATAAATTATATTACATTCAATACATTGATCATCAAAACTAAATAGCTAAAACTACGGCGTAGCATTTCTCTGCCGTTAATTGAAAATCGCCGAAAATACATTCAATTGACATATTTTTTTTCATCCATATTCATGGTTCGACCGACAATCGCCTATTTTGCTATTCAAGGGCCATGAGTTCATCCGCGTGGTCTATATTAATATGTAATTTAAAAATGTATAACGCAGATTGTTCTTTCCAGTTTTTCTAATAGGTAAGTAACTAAATCATGTTATTTCATAATCCGAGACACTATGCATAGACTGAATGACAAATTTATTATCACTTTAATTTAATTAATTTAGATACGGGAATCTTAGTACGATTGTCGGTTTTTGTCCGTTATTTTATTTTTATTTATTTATTTTTAGGAAAACCAACAGCCATTATTTTGACGACCGGCTGGTGTAGCGGTAACATACATTGCCTTCTATGCCAGAGGTCCTGGGTTCGAATCCCGGCGGCGGCGGATATTTGTGTGATGAACACAGATATTAGTCGCCAAGTCATGGATGTTTATATAAGTTTATTCTAATAAAAAAAATATATATTCAATATGTATGTGTATATATTTCTTAAGTATAACAGTTATCTAGTATCCATAACACAAGTTCTTTAAGAAACTTAATTTGGGCTAGATAATGTTGAGTGAGTGTCAGAAATATTTATTTATTTATTATTTATTTATTTATTATAACAATAATAAAAATACAGTTGTAATAGTGGGCCAATTATAGGCCCTCACCGATATAAAGCGAATTATAAATACAAATACGATACCTAAACGTATTATTTCTACACACATATACAGAGTGACTAGGTAGTGACAAATTTTAGATACTGAGTGCACTATGTACTCGATACTGGTCATAAATATATAATAAAAGTACTTCATTTTACAGTAGAATTGCCTATAAATAAATAAAATTTTGTTACATACATAACTTCACGCCTGTATCCCTTATAGGGCAGGCAGAATACCAAAGGCTGTAAAACCATCTGATGTCACATTTGACAAACTTGGAGGTATTATAATGATAGTGAGGGACTACCTATTGCAGTGACAGGGAGTCAGCCCATCGCCCGCAAAAAACCTCTGTACCTTAACTGACTTTAACAGTATGCCCAGGAAGAGAAGCAGCTGGCACATTCTATGTTTTTCTTTCGCTCTCAGTCCAGCATGGAGGCAACATGGAAGCAGTATTGTTACTATTTACTTTACTTACGCCCGAGTAAATCGCGGCAAGTTACCTGGCACGCGGATCGCATACAACGCTAGTGTTACCATGCGTTGCGTAATAAATTCTTTAACTTTCGGTTAAGTTTACTCAGTAAATAATTAAAATTTATTTTTTATAAATGTAAAAACATGTGTGATAACAAACTGTCACGTCCACGAATTTCCTGCTTACGAACACTTAACACTTTTAACTGTTGAAAAATACAAAATACTGTTTTCAGCATAAAAAGTTTAACACTTTATATGCTAGACTTTAATTAATAATTTGTGCAAGAAGTTCTAAAAATATGTGTTAAAAACATTAAATAAATTGAATACTGTTTGTTTTTCCCATAAACTGTTTGATATTCCTTTCAAACTCAAATATACTTTATATAAAAAAAGTGGGGAACCCTACCCACCAGTCACCCTGTATAACATAACTTGTCACAATCACCATGAACGCGGACTGATTGACATTTCGACGCTGCTTGTTACTTCGATGCTGGTCGAAATAACGGACGAGCGAAATAAAAATCAAAGAATCCCGTTTATAAGTTACATAATACCGATATTACTGAAAACCACCGCGATAGTTAATAACAGTTATTAATTTTATCAACATTCGCTCACATGCATTTTGCAAACGAGTTAAAAAAGGAGGTTTTCAATTCGTATATTTATTTATATGTTACTTACACGATTATTACGTTTTATTATATACATACATACATAGCATTGCGCCTGTATCCCTTAAGGGGTAGGCAGAACACCAGAGGTTATAAGACCATCTGATGTCACGTTTGACTTTGAAGGTATGTATAATTATGATGGATAGAGACTATTACAGGAACAGGGAGTCAGCCTATCGCCTACAAAAGCACTAACAAAAAACTGACTTTTACAGTATACCCGGGAACAAAAGCAGCAGATACATTCTATGTTTTTCTTTCGCTTCCACTCCAACATGAAAGTAACGACTAACGTTGTATTATAATTCGCGCTCATCAAAGAAATATACAGGGTGTCCCATAACTTGCACGACAAACTGAAATGAAAGAAAGGTTGAGATGTGCTCTACCAGATAAAAAAAAATTACCTAAGTAAAAGTGTCACCGTTTTCGAGATATTCCCGACTTTAATTTTTGTCGAAAAATTCCGTTTTTGATCAGTTTTTTTGTTGCTGTGTGTACAAACAAACAGATATCTCTTTATTTTTTTTTATGAATATTTTAGAATAGTAGATCTATTATATTCAAATATCATTTTGTTAAATTTCATTAGGTATCATTGAGAAAAAAATATTATTCTCATTATGTTTTTCTACATAAATTATTTACCTCAGCTTAGGCATTCGGTGGTGAAAAAAAAATGTACTGGACTATCTCTGCACATTTAACAAATAAATTACGCATCTAATAAAGATTTCAGAAAGGTATAATATACTGGCCATATTTTTGTAGAAAAATAAGAAATTGCCAGTTTTGTGCCAAAGGGGCTGATTCATATTAAATTTGAATAAATGAAAGATGATATAAAATACAAATGTTTGAGTAAATACATCATTTATTTTTATTTAGTCATCACAAAACTCATACTCTGTTTAAGTAAACTAAATAAAAGCTTTAAAAAACTACATAACTACGACACAGTAGTCTGAAGTAGGTACGTAAACAAATAAACGAAGTTAATCATCCAGAAATAGCATTCATATTTGTTAAAGTCATATTGCATATGCAATAGAGAATAGCAAATATGTTTACCAGCAGCCGGCGGAAACTTCCGCGACTTTCATATAAACTAAAATTTTCATTTTTATATTGTAGCTACTAAGTGATTAGTCGTTTCTCCTATTTTTAACCCCTGAATCCTGATCCTGTAGGAATGTCAAGGTAAAATGTGTCATTCCTGGCTATGCCTTGTCTATGTGCGAAAGGATATATTTCCGTTTCTTTGTATCTGGGGCTAGAATGCAAGCACAAGGATGTATTGAAAAGAATAAGTGGGCCGATCAACTTTTAAAGACCCGCTTGTCGAAAAAGCTAGATTTTAATTATTAGTCTCCAATCGTTACTGAAATATATTAGTCTTATAGATAATCTACTGAATTTTAGGATTATGTTAAAAACCCTGAGCTATATTGTATTATTTTCGAGTTTTTACGAAATTACCTATGATGGGGAAGATTTAAGCGTCTTCTTAGATGATCGATTCAGACACAGTTTTAGTGAAGTATTTATAAATTTACATGACTTTTTTTATTGTATTTATAACAAACAAAGTATATATTACGATATCATGCTTTTACTTTTGGTAAATTCTCTGTATTTTCAAGTAATTTCTGAGTTTTATGGTCTCTTGGACAACCATCGGCTAATTTTCAACTTAAACTTTTGAATAAAATTTTGAATAACCTAGATAATGAAACAAAAGTTATTGTTTATATTAAAACATATTTCATTTTATTTATTTTACGTATCCAAATTAAACTAACTTGATTAGGTAAAGAACTATTTACCTGCAAATGCAGTGGTAACTCGGTTGTCCAAGTGACATAAGTAGTTGTCCAAGAGACCAAGTGGTTGTCCGTAGGAAGTCCCTTTACATTCAAGGCTAATACTATACTATTATTTGATTATATTAGATTCATAGTCATTAAAACACAATTATAAAGGTACTACAAGAGCCATTTATTCATTAACAATCAAAGTGAGATTAACAAAAACTTTAAAATAAATAATAATATTAATAAACTAGCTGCTGCCCGCGACGTCGTCTGCGTGAACGCTATGCAGCACCAAACGCACCTACGATTATAACACTGCTAGCGTGATAATATGTAGACCCGACTTCTTAACTATCTTCATGCCAAATTTGAAGTAAATCCATGCAGTACTTTTTGAGTTTATCCCGAAAAGACAAACAGACAAACAGACAAAAATTCTAAAAACTATATTTTTTGTTTCTGTTTCGATTGTAGATCATACCCCAAGTATTCTTTTAAAAAAATATTCAATGTACACCTTCCTACCATTTTATTATATGTATAGATAATTAATTCATTTTGACACTTATTTTTTAATTAACAAAAATAAGTGTCAATATAAACTTAACAATAATTAACGCTTTCTACGTAACAGAAACAAGAATAGTAATTAATACTTAAACCTAACAGGCAAGTCATTGATCTAATCAACACTCTTAAACCTAATAAAATCATATTTGCTTTCTTCTCAGTCTTTGAAATTGAAGTAAAGTTAGATAAGAAGGTACTTTTTGAAAAAACTTTAACTATTAACCTAAAGTACTCTAATTGAGATCGATGTAAAAAGTCGTAATATTAACCACTATTTTTCAAAAACATTAGTATCAAACGCAAACTTAAAATAAGTCACTCCCTTTTTAACTTGAAGTTTCTTAATAATGTCTTCATAAGCTACAAATGAAGTCGTCGTGGCGCCGCGGTTACTGTGTGTATCACACGATATCACAGGTTAAGCAGCGTTCGGCGCGGTCGGTACTTGGATGGGTGACCGCCGACCGTTCATTTCTCACGGCGACTTCCGTGCTTCGGAGGGCACGTTAAGCAGTCGGTCCCGGGTGCTGTATACTTGTATACAGTAGTCGTTAGGGTTTGTTAGAAGCCATTACGGCGCCCTGAAAATTCTGACATCCACCACCCAGCACTGGGCCAGCTTGGTGGATTATGGCCTAAAACCTCCTCGTCACCCAGGGGAGAGACTCATAGCCCTGCAGTGGGCTCATTACAAAGAGTTGTGGTGATGATGATGTGGTGATGAAGCTACAAATGAGACATCTTTCTCGTCCAAAATAAATAATTTACCGCCCTTAACACATTTGCGAAAAGTCACCTCAACGTCCCCGTCATCTTGAATATCGCTGTGGGCTCTGCATGCGTAAGTATAATAAGATTTACCTTTAGCATCATAAACCTTAACCAGCAGATACTCTCCCATTCTTGGTAAGTCTGGATTTTTTTCCGATACCGAGGGTTGAGGTTCAATGTCAGTATCTTCGTTTCCATCTTTTAAATAGATTTCTTCTTATCTCATCCATTCGTGCCATTGTATATTTCCATTCACATTTTCACCATTAATCTTTATTTCTTTATTATCACATTTCTCGCAAACTCTGAACATGCATTCCATTTTATTACTATCACAAACTGTTTCTAAAATTAATCTATACTAATATATAAAGCTGAAGAGTTTTTTTGTTTGTTTGAACGCGCTAATCTCAGAAACTACAAGTGGGATTTGCAAAATTCTTTTTGAATTTAATAGCCCAACTCTTGAGGAAGGTTATAGGCTATATTTTATCTCAAAATGCCCACGGGATCAAAAGGTACGCGGGTAAAACCGCGCGCGGTGGCTAGTGTACTAATATCCAAGGCATTAATAACTTTTTTCTTAAACAATACCTTTATTTTAAAATCAGCGTTTGTATCTATTTTGCAAAGACACATTTCTCTCCCACCTACTGTTGGCTTCACCACATAGAATAGTCGATTTATATATCATTATATTTTTTTGTCAGACCCGTCATGTTATTAAAATAGTCTTAATTGTATCTTTTTCTTACCGAACTTTAATATTCTTGTATCTTTCTCTAAAAGCGTTCGTAAAAATTCAACATTTATCTTCATTACATGATCTGTCCACTGTCTTTTTAAAAGAAGATAACTCTTTTTCTTTGCGAGCAGCCCTTTTCTTAAATTTATCACATCCCTTTATCAAACTCGTCACTTGTTGTTTTAAAATCGTGTGTTGTCTGAGTAACTTGATTCTTTCCGACTGAAGTTTTGTTTTGTTATGATTTTTAGGGATCGTGGGAGAAACAGGGGGAGTGTGTGCGTGGTGGCCATCAGGTATATCTGCGCCCAGAATCGATGGTGAACTTGGAGGGGTATAATCTAGAATGTTACGAACTATTTTTGTCGTTTTCTCTGTTCTTGTTTTCGTAATTTCCAGATGGTTCTGCAATGTTTTTGTTCTTCCGGCTGTAAGTTCAATATTGACGTTTTATTTCTGTGATAGTTTTCCCTCTTCTTTCTCTTCCGTTCAGCTAACTTCTCTGGGTTTGCCTTCAGCTTCTCTCTATAACGCCTTGATTTTTTTTTTCAGAAAGTGGCATAATCTACAAAAAGAATAAACCAATATAATATCAATAAATAATTAAGTTATTTCAAAATTTATTTTAATAAACCCATGAAATCCAGTTACTGATGCCTTTTCTTAGCATTTACTATTAAATCTAATTGCGGTATGTATAAATAACGATGCCCAGCTTAATTAACTGATACAGAAAAGACACAAAAAAATAGGATTAAAAGATGATTTTAAGATTTTATTTTAATAATATAAAAATAAAAAAGAATACTGCTCATAGAATCTTGACAAGTAATGTATAAATTCTTGCCTCTAAAAAGGCGTTTAAATTGTCAAAAAAGATAGTTTTAATACGTTTATGTTTTTCATGTCCTCAAGACAACCAAATTGTCCTACGGACAACTAGTTTAGTTGTCCAAGTGACTGGTTGTCCCTAGGAAATATTTAATAATTAAAGGTGTATTTCATAAACCTACATAATTTTGTACATTATCTTGCTGTTTTTCCAAAATAAGAGTTAAAACACATACTTCTCCAGAATGTATTATGAATATGTTCATTACTTACGTAATTTTAACGGTGGTCCCACGGACATGTAAAACGCGCGTCCTTCACTCGCGACGGTGCTCGGGCGACTGACGCCACGTCTTTCGGCGGCTCAGTGCAAAGATCCCGCGCATTAGTTACCTATAAGTTTCGTGTCCTTTACGGAGCGAATCGAACGATCGTTCTATAACTATTTATTGATATTTTGTAGTGGTCCGAGGGACAGTACGAAATGTGAGACCTGCGTGGACAAAATTTGATAGGTTTTTTTTTAATAATAGACATTTAATTAATTTGTAAATTTGTACATTATGAAGGTAGTAATATTCTTAATTATTATATAAAAGTCATAAATTTGAATCGGTAATACATTTATTTTTTAGCGTTTAGAAAAATCTAATTGAGTCCTACCAGGGGGACAACCTAGAACTTGAAAAATCTACCGTCTTGTCTATCAGACAACCATTATTTTGCAAGAAATTACTTAAAATTATCATTCTTTTTGGCTTGATACCGTTATTTATGTTATAAAGAAGATACAAGAAAGAAATGAAGTTGTGTTTTTCATACATATATAGAATTATTGCCCCGGGACACGACAGGAAGGCGAGGAATCTTTAAAAGTTGATTGGCCCAAGTATACAAACAAATAGTAATCACTCAATTTCAGATAGACATCGTAATAAAAAAGCACAAAATTTATTTAAAATCACTTCTTACATACACATTCCATTCCTCCTTACTTCAAGCGACAGATTTGTACTAAATGACAAGACAGATGACATGAAAATGACAATTTTGACATAAAAAGAGTATCAAAACTGGCGAAATGTAGGGACATCTTAAAAATTGCAAAAATAGGTAACTACTTAAACAAAAACATACATCCACCAGCACTGGGCCAGCTTGGTCGTTTACGACATAATCTCCAACTCACCTAGGGGAGAGATTCATAGCCCCGCAGTGGGCTCATTACAAAGAGTTGTGATGACTTACTTAAAATCTTAACTATTCAACCGTGTTCTCTTCCTCATATACATATACTAGCCACCGCGCGCGGTTTTACCCGCGTACCTTTTGATTCCGTGGGAATTTCGGGATAAATTATAGCCTATAACCTTCCTCAAGAGTTGGGCTATCAAATGCAAAAAGAATTTTTCAAATCCCACTTGTAGTTGCTGAGATTAGCGCGTTCAAACAAACAAACAAAAAAACAAACTCTTCAGCTTTATATATTAGTATAGCTTATTTTTAATATGAATATTTTTTTACTTACTCTTGTATCTTGATCACAGTGTTCGCCGGCAATGAAGATAGTTTTAAGCGATTGAATGCAATATCTTCTAGCGTATTTAGCATTCGGATCGACTCGCTTCAAAACTCGAAAAGCAGTGGGTACGGTAAACAGGGCATTGACCCGGTGTTGTTCGATAATTCTGTAAGTTTAAATTGTTTTATTACACAATAGGAAAGTAGTTGCTTACTTTCAATGAAAACAAAGAAATTAGCTCTATTGTTCTGTATTTGTAGCTCTATAATCAACGATTGAAAAGATTTACAAAAATGCGGTCGAGTCTGGGTGGTGGTGTTAGTAGGACACCAATATTTAATTTGCGTAGTTTCCATATTCTGTAAACAATTATTTACTGTTTGATTGGATAATTTACTTAAAAAAACCCTTTCTTATGAATCATGTGACATTTCTTATTGCAAAGAGTTTCATTACTATTTGCTCAGACGTTAGCTTTATGGGCGATCATTATCTCCATGAGCCGAGAGATGCACACTTCTCGACGGAGGCCTCCCCCAGGATTCGTCATGTCGTCCAGACCCGCGCCGCCCTCATCCAGCGTTTGACGTTCGTAAAGTGTATAAAATTACCTACTACGAATAAAAAGTTTTCATTTTCATTTTCATTATGAATGCATCATATTGCACGTTCTCCAATTTTCAATATTCGGCATCCTCTTCGGGAGCAGTTCATTCATAATAGAGTTAGGGCGCTGTGTGAGTCTACCACGTCGTCGTTATGTAGTCAAGCTCCCAATACAAGATAGTATTTTACCTTTACATAAAGTAGTAATTGACTACCTAATCAAAACATTAAATAAGTACATCAAAGTCTCTGCCTTAGTTATAAAAACCCACCTAAAATATTGTCCCGGATCAGGAGTTCTATCAGGTTTCCCCTCAAAAAGAACAGACGTCAATCCTGCAAGTAGTGGTCCATAGCAAATGTAGGAATGTCCCACAACCCATCCAAGGTCAGAAGCTGCCCACCATACTCCTTTCTTTAGGCCGTAGACAGCATGCATCGACCAGCAGAGAGTTGCAGCGTGACCACAAGGCCGAACAACACCTTTTGGTGCATCCGTAGTACCTGCAATAGAACTTCATTGAAATTAACGTATCACCGGTAGTATTTGGTATGGGATGATAAAAATTGACTTTTTCTCCTGAATCCTGATTTGGCCTGGGTATAATGGAAAGGTATGAAGTACTGATGGCTTCCAGACATGTTCCAATTCTATTTTCTATATGAAATTTAATTTTATGGATGAAAAAAGTATGTCTCCCCGGTGACTCCTGTAGTTGCTGACATCTACATGGAAGTTTTCGAGGAGCGTGCTCTCCACCTGGCACCCGTCGTGATTATTCCGGTTAAAAAGTTGTTTTATTTAAAAAAGTATGTTACTTTTTTATTTAATACAAAAAGTAAAGAAGAACTAGTGTTTAATTGTTCGTAAAAATATTGTTATGACGGTTCACCCGAAGATCGGTAGGTTCTTGTAAACTTTTTGAATCTAGATTTAAAGATTATGTTTTATTGTCAACATTACCTGATGTATACAATATATACAATGGATCGTTAGCCTCAACAGGAACACAGGGTGCAGGGTCTGACTTCAGAGCTTCCTCCCAAGTGACATCTCTTCCCTTTTCAAGAGAACATTCTAGAACTCTTCTTCGTTGGAAGATTATACACTTTTCTGGCTGGTGAGAGCTCTGGCATAAGGACTCGTCTAAAATGTCTTTGTACCTGTGAAATTAAAACTAGTTACATTACTACTAGATCGGATCAGGCTTCCAGGCAATTACATCAACGTTGTTGCTGGCGTAGATAGCTCTTTAAAGTCAGTAACATTATAAAAAACGTCAAGGGTTTTCTTCATTTTAAATTTTTGTTACAATTTTATATTTCCCTGTCGGTCATAAAATATTCCTTTAGGAATAAAAATTTTATTCCTTTTTTTATTTAATAATCTCTATAAGTATTTAATTGACAACTGTTTCGAGCTTGGAAAATCAGCCTGTTTTATGTTTTATGTGAAGAATAACCTAAAGTTTATTTGTTTTTGTTAAAAAAATTCGATATTACTGATCTTCGAAAGAATTACATTTTCCAATAGAATCATGATACGGAGATCCTCCTCAACCAAGCGAGATAAGAAAGACATTTAATACATTTCTTCTTACCTCACGATTTTTGTTGGCTCCACCCCACAGCTGGCAGCAATAATGACTGTAGGTTCTGCATGCTCAATCCTGGTGCGAAGCTCTCGTGCCGCGAAACCTTTATAACAAATATTTATATATGAAAGGTAAGTCACTTGTGTATATATGATGACAACTCCTCATGCATTGCCTACTTGTTGGCAATTTGGTGCTTCATATCTTTGCGAAGAGGGATTTACTGTTTTTCAGTTGAAAAACAGTAAATCCCTCTCTCTCCTTCCATTGCAGTGCCTACACTAGGCCCATAAGGTTACATTGTATAGAAGAGTGTTACATATACTATACTTAAAAAATAATTATACAATTTTTATGGAAGCAATAAAATATTAAATAAATAAACAAAATAATACTAGATTTTAAGGCTGTAAAGAGTCTAAATTGTACTTTTAATGAATACTGCGATATTTACTAGTTCCGCTTTGTAATTTCCATAACACAAAGTTACCAAAAAGCTTACAGTGAGGCCTTATACTTGGTGTAAAACTTAACTGCAATATTTGAATTACTTTGCTACTTCCGCGACTCCAAAGCAATGCAGAAACATAGCGCGTAAGCGCACTGACCACTTCAAAATCGTTGTACCCTGAAAATGCTTCTGGTTGAAGAGACGGTTGTGACTTATGGTGCCGGTTGTAGTGATCTAATTGTGTAATTTTCCTTGCAACCTTGGTAAGCGATGCGCCAAAGCTCGCGGAGGTAGCAAAGTAATGTAATTGCAGCAGTTGTGATGGATGCTGTCCATTAATAATTAAAATCTGGTAAAACTAACGTTAAGGCTACTTTACAATAAAAAAATCACACTATAAACATTAAGTTGGTACGTATTTTACCTCCAAAAACAACCGAGTGGATAGCCCCGATGCGGTTGGTAGCCAGCATCGCCACCACGGCCTCGGGTATGAGCGGCATGTAGATCAGCACGCGCGAGCCGCGGGTCACGCCCATGGAGGACAGGGCTCCCGCCAAGTGGGACACCTTGATTAGACAGATTGTTGTCACTTCTTATTTCTTTTTCACTTCAAGTTCTTATCGTACTTTGCCAAGGAATTGGGAAAAATTTGAAGAAAAATAAGATATAAGTATATTGCCCTTGTGAGATTAGTGGTTCGCCTAGGAGAAAACTGCAACTGAGCAAAAGGGTGCCTATTGTGCCTTTTGTTCTTCAAGGATGACAAAATCAATATGCAAAAAAAAATGCGGAGAACACAATGGAAACGTCTGCCCTAAGTGCCTACCAAGCTGTGTAAAAACTATTTTATTTACTTGGGTTCCTCATATTGTTAACATTAAAACACGTTCCCTCCTTCCTGGTATAGGTATTCTATAAGTTTTAAGTTATGTAAAGTACCACGTGAAATTATTTTATGTTATTTTGAATAATTTTCATTTACGCTCAACACAGTGAAGTACATACAATTGTTAAACAAGTGAACTTTTCCAATTGAATACGACCATGGCCTCGGGCATGAGCGGCCTGTAAAGGTACATTATGACGGAGCGCATCGCAACGAAAAATGCACCTGCGAGCTTCTCATACATTTTATATGAAGCACGCACAGGCACACTATGCCCCGGGGCACAGCGCAATTCATGATCTGCTGCTGATTTTCCCGCGCACTGAGCTGCGACCTGTGTACTAATAGCAAACGAACTAGTCAAGATAAGCTCGTCTACACGTAGACTCCACTCATAATAACACATTACCCACAATGTTCAAAGACTTTAACTCGTAAATCCTTACAGTACAGTAAGCGCAACGTCTAGACGTAGAGCGTACCCAAAATCCGTCGAAGCGGCCCGTTACGATGTGCTAGGCTAAAATTTTTCGATTAGATCCGGCGCGGTCCACCGCATCGAGCCGGCATGATGTGCCTCAAAGCAGCACGCTCGAGCCGCGGGTCACACCCGTAGAGGACAGGGTATCCGCCAAGTGGCGGGCAGATTGTTTTCAGTTCGTATACAGGGTTTCTTTTTATTAGACTCGTATGGGCTGAGAGTTTATAGGTAGGTTGAAACAGACCATTTTCACAATAGAATCACGCCTCAAAATTTACCGTTTAGAATTGTTTTACAGTTCTATTTCTGCTAGTTTTAGAGAAAAATAAAAAAAAGACTTGTGGCACTCGGAGACTGCCGCGGTAAAGCTATTGCATAGCATTTTTTATCAACTTATGCAATTATAATTATTTATTTATTTTATTAATGCAGTAATGTTTGATCTAATATGAAGTTCCACAAGTTCCTAGTAGATGGCACTGATTGTTAATTAAAGCCCGCATGTAAAGTTATGAAATCAAAGTATCACCGCTGTGCCGGTCGGAGTTAGGTTTTTTCGTTACGGAATTTCTGGATTCGGTCCCCACGCTCAAGGCCCGCGATAGAAGCTATAGCAATAGCTTAAAAACTTTGCTATCTAACTGCTTTTATGATCATCTAACAAATAATATCATATGAAACAAAGAAAACCTAAAATAACTTCAAAGGAACAGAAAAACTAAATGCAATTCCTATAAAAGTCTGAGTAGGTACCTAATTTAGAAGAAAATATGACTCCGCGAAAGAATTGGAAGAAAAAATTGGTTTGAACTATATATACTATAATAAACTGCACCTGAGCAACAGAAGAGAAAATATGTATCCTTCCAAAGATAAAAGGACAAAATCAATAACGCCTGGCCTGAGTGAGTTTTTTTTGTTAATTAGTGTTCCTCATATTGTTAAGATTATAAAACGTTCTTTTCTTCCTGATACAGTTATTCTATAAGTTTTTGGTTATGTAAAGTACGCATTAATTATTTAATGTTATTTTTAATAATTTTCATGTACGCTCAACATAATTAAGTGTAGGTAATTGTAAAGTGAACTTTTACAATAGGCACAAACAATATCTCAATTTAAAAACGCGCACTTTGAATCATCTGATGCAAGAACATTTTTATAAAAGCCCAAGTAGGTACCTATTACCTCATAATATTTTTTTATGATATGAAATGTGAAAAGTAAAAATAATAATAATAATATAATAAAATCCCCAGACAATCACACCAACTACATGGCCCCAAAGTAAGCATAGCTTGTGTTATGGGATACCATGTAGCGAACTAGGGGGGAACCTAGAATATAAATACATAAATAGATAAACACCCAGACATGGAACACTTTTTTTTTTCTTGTTCCGTGCGGGAATCGAACCCGCAACCACTGGCGTCTGAGGCAGATAGGTTTACCCCATCGCCAAAGTGGTCGTCACAAAATACTCAATCATCATCATCATCAAAACTCTTTGTAATAAGCCTACTGCAGGTCTGAGTCTCTCCTCTGGGTGACCAGAAGGTTTAGGCGTAGTCTACTTATTTAATTTTACTACTGTATACAAGATACTGCATACAAGTATACAGCGCTCGGGACCGACTGTTTAACGTGCCCTCCGAAGCACGGAAGTCGCCTTGAGAAATGAACGATCGGCAGTCACCCCTCCCAGTACTGACCGCGCCGAACATTGCTTAACTTGCGATATCGTAAAATGTAAGGCGGCGCCACGACGACCGACACAAAGTACTCGAGCTGAGTATGAATTGATTGATTATTTCAACTCTCGCACATCTTCGGTAGTATAGTGGTAAGTATCCCCGCCTGTCACGCGGGAGACCGGGGTTCGATTCCCCGCCGGAGAGTTCTTTTTTGAACTTTTTTTGTACATTTATTATGACATTTATAACTTTTTATAAAAATATACCATTTTTTTAAGGGTTTGTGATTTTTTATTATACAGTTTATAAGTTTACCAAAATCTATTCTAAGTTTCTTTTTTTTTTACAAATTACCTACTGTCAGAAAAACATGCAACTTTGTTAAAAAGATCATTGATTTTTGAAAGTCTACGTCTACGAGTTCTTTTTTCCTAGAGTTTGACGCTTTAAATTGCTAGTTTTCTTATCATTCAAAAGGTTATATTGCAATAGATTATAGCATTTGGGCTGCTTAGTTTTAAAGTTTGAAATCACAAACTCAGTCCCAAAAAGACTACAAATGATTTCTGGCTACGTAAAAACAATTTTAACCCTCAATGTTTTACCCATACCTACTCTATTTACGGTAATTTATATCTATGTAATTTTACTTTACTAATCTCTGGTAATATCGATTTTTCTTATCACTGTAGGTACTTATACGCGTGACAGTAAGGTCTATACATAGCTACTCACAATGGATGTAAGGTACTACCTCAGCTTTAAAATACGAATATATTAGTATTAGTAAAAGTAGTGTGTGATAAAAGCTTGTGGAAAATAACTTTTTTGTCAAAATAACCGAAAAAATGTGATAAATAAAAATTACCCGACCAGGGCTCGAACCTGGGGCCCCTCGTTTGCCGGACGAGTGCTCATCCACTGAGCTACCGGGGCTAAAGTGAAGCATTGCAACGTTCACTTTAACTGGGATTCACAATTTCTAAAAATAAATTGGTCTCGGGTGGTCTTAGCTGCAAATCTATACCATTAGATGGAGCTACGTGAGCAATATAACGTAAAAACAAAAATGTGGTAAGTAATTTCGAGGCGTACCGCCAGGCCCCGGTAGCTCAGTGGAAGAGCACTCGTCCGGCAAACGAGTCGAGTCCTGCGGGGCTAGCATGCTACCGTCGACAACGATAAATCGGGCCTTTTATCGATATTTTCTTAGAATATGGTATTTAGTGTATGTAATTTATTAAGATTATGACATATTTGGTTCTGTGGTCTTAATCATGGTATCAAATCTAGTAATTCTATCTATTATGCTGCGCATATTAGCTTACATAATAGGACAAAATATTATTTATCTTGTCGATTCGAGTATTTATCGATGTGAGCATGCTAGCCCTGCAGGTCGGGTAGGTAATTTTTATTTATCACATTTTTCGGTTATTGAAGAATAATTGAGCATTATAAATGCAAAAACTTAAAAACAAACTCTTTTGTCAAAATTAGATGCCGTTTTCCAATTAGTAGGTAGGTATGTCAAAGGTTACCTGATATTGCAGCTCTGCGTAGGTAATCCTAGTGACAGTGTCGGTCAAGGGTGAGTCGTGCACGAGGGCGACCTGATCTCCTCGGCCGTTGATCACGTGGCGATCGACAGCGTTGTGACAGACGGACATCTCGCCTCCGACCCACCTGATGAAAGGAATATGATGGGAATAGTGGGTTTTCTTGTAGGTTTGTGTCAACAATAATCTTCAAAATGCATTTCTTTAATTGGACCCCAAAATTATTTATTTGTTTAAGGTTTAACGAAAATTTTAAAAACTTGACATTATGAATGAATTTAATTGTGACTTTATATTTGAATCGTGTGGTATTGACATTCATACATACATACATACATAACGTCACGCCTGTATCCCTTATGGGGTAGGCAGAACACCAGAGGTTACAAGACCATCTGATGTCACGTTTGACAAATTTGGAGGTATTATAAGGATGGAGAGAGACTATTGTAGTGACAGGGGGTCAGTCTATCGCCCACAAAAACGCCTTTAATACCTCTGTCCCTTAACTGACTTTTACAGCATGCCCGGGAAGAGAAGCAGCTGGTACATTATACGTTTTTCTTTCGCTTCCAGTCCAGCATGGAAGCATTATTAGATAAATTATTACAAATCGTTCGTAAAAAAGAAACAGACATGTTATAATTACAGAAGACTTTAATATCGACATTTAAAAAAAAACGGAAATTTCTAAACGGATAATTGATTCATACAATTTCAATATACACATAAGACAGGCAACACGGCAAAAAGCGTGTTTAGACCAAATAGTAAGCAACAACTCGGAATCAGTAGGAGGTATTGTGCCTTTGTTTTTATCTGACCATGATACAGCGCAATATTTAAAAACACCCTAGCCGAATAAAAAACCCCACCCCCAAACGTGTTCATAACAAAGCGAGACTTCAGTGAGGATAATGAAATGAAATTTAAGGAGTAAATATCGTCGTTATCGGGGTATGATGTTTTTACAGAAACGGACACTAATAAGGCGTATGACATTTATCACGTCACTTTTATATTTTTGTTCAATCAATGCTTTCCGGAACGTTTAATTAAAATAAATTGCAAGCCGAGAAAATGTACTTGGTTTAGAAAAGGTTTAAAAATATCATCCACAACTAAACGTAAGCTTAGATATAAATATTACAGCACAAAAACACAATCGGACAAAGATCGTAATTTTTGATACAATAGACTTTTTTAGCTAACAAAAACTATAATATCAAATTTTTAAACAAAGCTTCAAACATTTCTCTAGCATCATGGAAGGTATTAAAAACAGTACAAATACACAAAAAAAACATAATGAAATAAAGGAAATACGACGTGGTAATCAATCTTACACTGAGCCCAAAGATATCTGTAATATTTTGGACAACCATTTTATCAATGATACAAATGTCCCAACCCAAAAATGTAATGCTGTTAATAAAGTTGATAATAGTATATTTTTATTTCCAACTGATGCTAATGAAGTATCCAATGTCATAAAGACATTAAAGAACACAAACTCAGTTGGCTATGATGGCATACCTACAAATTTTTTAAAACAAAATAGAAACATTATAGCATCCGTACTAGCTCACATAATCAATCTATCGTCTAAGCAAGGCATTTTTCCCGACAAAACGGTAATAAAACCAATCTATAAAAAAGGAGACAAGACTGATCCTGTAAACTATCGACCGGCCTTAATCACAGTGCCCTTAAAGGTTTTTGAGAAATTTGTGTACAATCGATTATTGAAATTTATAACAAATTTTAATATTCTGCACGGCTTCCAAAAGGGTAAGTCAACTGGACTTGCTGCTTTTAAACATATAAATGAAGTTATTAAATATATAAATAACAAAGTCCAAATAATTGTAGTATTTTTTGACATGAGCAAAACTTTCGACTTTGTGTATCACTCAACACTATCAAAAAAAATGTGAAGCTTACGGGATCCGTGGAACAGCGATAGAGTGGATTACAAGCTATTTAGAAAATAGACAACAATTTGTACAAATAAAAAGTACATGTCAAAAAACGTGGTGCTCTACTACAAAGTTTAATAGTATAGGGACACCTTTACTATTAAACTTTGTAAACACCATCATTGAGTTCGTACAAACCGCAAAACTTATCAGCAGCTGTCATTTTACAAGTTTAGGTAAATTGTGCTACCGCGAGCAAAGGTGTATTTTTGATCAACAATAACTCTTAAACCATTAGAACAAGAGCAGTGAATCATATACCAATTTATCTCATCTCATCTCAAATACTGTAATGAAAACACAAAAAAACATGGGTCGACGGTGTGGTTTTCACACAATTTCAGAAAAAAGCGGCCAGATGCGCTACGTTTTTGGAAAAAATTAACTTTGTCCCTTAGGCAATCAACAATAAAAACTATTATTTTAAAGTTTTTTTTTTATGTTGTCATATACTCTAGTCTTTTGCCTTTAAAACAACACCAACAATAAACTTCTACAATACGTACAACTTAAGCCGCCGATGTTTTACAAACTGAGGTTGGCAATAAAAATGGCAGCAGATTGGCAGGCTTATCAAATTAACCTGACATATGTGGTATTTTTGTCGATGAAATAGTGTGTCGTAACTGCACTTAAAATTTTATTTCTACATGCGCGGACACATTGAATATCTACGAAACCATTTTATTTGTTAGGATGCATCCAGAATATTTTAGTAAAAAAAGATGTATTAAATTTTAGCGCTAGACATTGAAACAAACTATGCCTCCATAACATTAAAACAGATATTTGTAGCCGAAATAGTCTAGTTTTATGTATCGAATATACAATAAAGTACCAGACAATATAAAGGCATTGCCACTTAATAAATTTAATCCACTCTGCATAGATGGCTATTGGAAAAATTATTTTATAGTTTAGAATTATAGATGAGTTTTTTAAAGAAAAATGTATACTACATTGGTTGAAAAGTTCGCGGCCTGGCCATTAAAAAAAAACTTTTGTTATTTTTTCTGCCGTCATTTTGAACTGTCATTATTCAATTGTCAGCCCGCGAATTTTCAATTTGATATCTTGTTTAAATAAAATTTTACGAACAATATAAATACGTGTGTAGAACAAATTTTCACTAATGGAGAAATTTGAACAACGTGCTGTGATTAAATATTTGTTTAAAAAAAGATTAACACCAAAGGAGATCCATGATGACATGCAAACAACATTAGGGGAATCTGCCCCGTCTTATACCACTGTGAAAAAATGGGTTGCAGAATTTAAACGTGGACGAGAGAACATCGAAGATGACCCTCGCTCCGGCAGGCCAATGACGTCTACGACCGAAGAAAACATCAATAAAGTGTGTGATCTCATATTGAAAGACCGTAGATTGACTATCAGAGAAATTGCAGACACTATAGGCATCTCATATGAACGAACGCAAAACATCATTGTCCATGAACTCGGCTTTTTTAAGGTTTCGGCTAGGTGGGTCCCCAGATTGCTTTCAGTAGAGCAAAAGCGAATTCGACTCACGATTTCTCGCGACTGTTTGGAGATGTTCGAGGCTGATCCACAAGGTTTTCTTGACAGATTTGTGACAATGGATGAAACCTGGGTTACCACTATACCCCAAAATCAAAACAACAATCCAAACAATGGAAAAAATCAGGTGAACCAACTCCGAAAAAAGCAAAGGCAATTCTGTCGGCTGGCAAGGTGATGGCATCGGTTTTTTGGGATGTTAAGGGTGTCATTATGGTGAACTACAAAGGCGAAACAATAAACTCTGCGTACTATAGCACCCTTCTGCGCCGTTTACGTGAAGAAATTAAACAGAAACGCCCAGGATTACTGAGAAAAAAAGTGTTGTTTAACCAGGACAACGCCCGAGTCCACACGTCTGTCGAGTCTATGGCTCAAATTCGTGATTGTGGTTTCGAATTGTTGCCACATCCAGCTTATTCTCCTGATTTGGCACCTTCGGACTTTCATCTGTTTCCAAACCTGAAAAAACACCTCGGTGGGCAGAAATTTTTAACGAATGAAGAGGTCGAAGCCGCTGTTAACCTGTATTTTGAAGACCTTGAGGAATCTTTTTTTAAAACAGGTATGGAAGCTCTGGAAAGCAGATGGAAGAAGTGCATAGAGCTAAATGGAGATTACGTCGAAAAATAAAAATATTTTTGTATGTACTTTATTCTGTTTTCTTGACTAGGCCGCGAACTTTTCAATCCACCCTCGTAGATATAAAAATAAATTAACTGTTCAATAAATAGAAATATAAGTAATACTATCAGAGTTGCGTGACGGTAAGCGTACGCGGTAGACGTGTTTTTCGTTGCGACAATTTTTACCTGAGCAAAAAGCGTTGGGTGAAGTGTTTATTGCGCGCTCCTTTGTTCTCATTTAGCAAGATCCATAAAATTAATTAATTTTAAAATGTTAATTTACACTAATGGATGAATTAACAGAAAACAATAGTGACGACAGGGAGTTAAGGACACCTAGTCCTTCGAGCTTTTTAAGAGAAAGGTTAATAAACATGGAGAATAAGAAAACAAAGGAAAGTGAAGATTTTGATATAATAGATGATTAAACGAACTTCTAAGTGAAGTTCTATCGCTATTATATGAGTCGCTTCATTCGAAGATATTATATAACAGGTAGTCCTTTTTAGGTACTAGGTAACTTCGCACAATTTAAAGTATCATAAAAAAAACACTGTGGTGGGGCGCCGCGTGGCATGATCCACCCGGTTCGCGCCAAGCCCTCATTCTTTAGAGACCCTAAACGAAACTTTTAAATGGGTTCTGGGGTGGGTGGGTACGTCATATCTTCGAATGAAGCGACTCATATAATAGCGATAGAACTTCACTTAGAAGTTCGTTTAATCATCTATTATATTTCGTCGCTTCATTCTTCAGATATTATATAACAGGTAGATTTTCAGAGATAGAAAGTTTTGTTTAGGTATATACTTGGAATTGAAATAAGTAAAGATATAAATATGTAATTACATATTTTATTATTATAGTACTTAATAATTAGTATTATTACATAATGAGCTTCAAATAATCTTACTTTATTTGAGTTGCTAGAAATTATAATCAGCTTAAATTAATGAAACTTAGTGATAGTCTATTTATAGACACATAATTTTTAATGTAGTAATTTACTTAATATCAAAATACGTAATATTCAATAAGTATTTTTAATATTAGGTTAAGTATTGTTCATGTCTCGATTAAGTATCGACAAAGCAAAGTTATTTTGTTGATCATCTAAAGGCCGATGGTAAAACTTTGCGAACACCTGTGAGTTTTGTGACCACCCGGCCGTTTTTCGAATGACATCGACACTGAGACCGGCCGCGCGCGCGGCTGAGGTTGACGCGTGTCGTGTGCTGTGCGCACCAAAGACGCTCATGTCAATGCCGCTCGTGGCGAGCGTTTGCTTAATCCATCGATCTTAGCATCTGACTTGATGCAGTTCTGCTTTGAATGTTACGAAGAGATTCCCGGAGTTTGAACCTCAGATATTTTTTTTGTAATAAAATATATTCTTTTAAAGTTGATACTGGGCATATGTTGATATTGCTTTGAAAGTTTGGGAGAGATAATAAGGGCTGTTCACGATTTGGAGCGGAAGTCTTGATTATATCTGTTATAATAATATTTACTTTATCAGATTGAAAAACAATATTTTCTAATTTAATTAACACGTTCCACCGCGGTAACGGCATAGACAGTAAATATGGAATTCATGTAATGGCAGTACGGGTATCGCCGTTTTCACAAAACTCAATCTAAAAATCACTACGGCAAAAGCCGGCAAATTTACATTGGAGTTTCATAGAGAGCAGTCTTACTGTTATTCTGTACAGGAGGCTTAAATTCCTAGTGTCAAAAATACATGCTCAATAAGATTGTTTTAGGTATCATACACACACATACACTGGGGCTACGCACATTGACAGTACGGTGGTAACCGGTGTATATGTATGAAGGTTACTTCAACGCGTAATTCAGTGCTTCGCCCATAGAACACATATACTCAAGAGAAGAAGTACAACTTCATACATTAAAAGTTAAGACTAGATGCCATCTGAAAACGGTTCACATAGCTAATATGGCGGGAATTTCAAACAGTTCAAACGACTTCGAAACGACAAGTTGAAATCTCGAAACTGAATAAGAATAAGCAAATATTTACAAACTTGTTAGGTGAAATACCATATGTGTCAGTTCTGTAAGGTTTGCTTATTTTTATTGCGATGACCGTACGGGCGCGTCTTATAGTCTAGTTATTATGAAAATAGGCACTACGGCTAAACGCGGTATACGGCTATAGCAGTCACTGACACAGAGTTATTGGTGAATAATAATGTATATAACAGTACGGGTATAGGTGTACGAAAAATTTGTATGAAGATTGTTAGTGTCATTGTGGAGAGAAGTACCGCGCTGGAACGTGTTAAAGACAATGTCTGTAATCTTTGACCGGTACATAAAGCTAATAATGTAACGAGTTTTTTTGTAATATTTTCTAATGATGAATTAATATTTGGATACCAAGAAGACAGTTGATTTAGTACTAAATTTGGATCCCAAGTAAATGAATATTTAGGCTTAATAGGTTTAGTTTTATAGGCTCCTTTTAAGAGGCGTTTAACACAACTATTATCACTTATCTCTTCTCCTAATAAAAGAGATAATGCAGATTGATGTGTATTTAATGAACCGTAAGAACATCCCTTATTAAATTGCTCGTTTAAGAATCAAAGAACTAATGGAATGGATTTTTCGAAACTATTAATTCATAACCACACTTCTTGAAACCATAACTTCAATGAGACGTTGTACTGGCGAACAGTAGTGTCTGCGAGCGAGGCGAGCATCAACGTAAGAGCCTCTGGTGGGCAGCCGCGCCGGCTGAACGACGCCCGGAGAGCCTCGCGGCACCCAGGGTAAGGCTGGAGTGCAGTGGGTGCTGACTCCATGGCTGAGAAGGCCAGAAGGGGAATACAAGTACCCCTTCGGCTTTATCATCAATGATTTTTTGTATACATTTTAATACAAGAGAAAAGAGAGGAAATGCATAAAAATCCAAGTCAGCCCAGCTTATTGTAAATGCATCAACTGCGACTGCATCAGGTTCAGGCTTCCAGGTGACAAATAATTAACATTTAGCATTGGCTCGACTTGAGAACAAGTCGATCTTAATGGGCCCGAAACTATTTACAATAAGTTGGAAAGCGCTATCCGAGAGGGCCCATTTCTGGACTCGAAATCTGCTCGATTTTCTTTGGTGTTAACATAAGAAGCAAATATCCATAAATTGCGTTTTTCACACCATTGCCAAATTTCTCTACTTAAAATATTCAAATGTGGGAACTTAATACCTCCCATCCTATTAATGTAGCTAACGGCGGTAGTATTGTCAATACGTAATAATATTGCACAATCTTTTACTTCACTAGCTATACTTTTGAGACCTAACAAAACCGCGAGTAATTCTAAAAAGTTCATGTAATTTTCTTTTTCACTGTTCGTCCATGAACCACTATATTTATAATTTTTGCATACTGCTCCCCAGCCTGTCCTAGATGTGTCGGTGTAAATTTCTGACTTATAATTTTGAGTAATGATTGGACAAGAAATAATATTAATATTATTTTTCCACCAATCATAAATCTTTTAGTAATATCTTATTAAGATTCATTTTCGCCTCATAGTTTCCTCCGATCTTATTTAAGGCTAAAAACTTTTGTCTCTCTAATATTTTTGTATATAAGAATCTATATTTTGTGGCTGGACAGGCTGCGATCAATACACCTATAAGTTTAGCGAAATTTCGTAACGAACAAGTTTTAAGATTAATGTTCCTATTTATTAACTGTGCAATGTTATGCCGCTTATCGCCAGGTAACGTAATAGACATCTGTTCTGTGTTGAACATAAAACCTAAGAATTTGTTTGACTTTTTTGGTACAATGTGACTTTTATCGAAATTTACAATAAAACCTAGACAATGTAATAACTTCAAAGTTTCTCTTACATTAATCATGCATTCTTCATATGTATCTCCTAAATAGGTAGTAGACTTAAAAACCTTGTTTTCTCAAATGACTCATTACTTCACGCATAATTTTTGTAAATACCCACGGAGCTACCGATAATCCATACGGCATTGCTGTGAACTCGTAAGTGATCGGCTCAGACGAATCATTTTCTTGGAATTCGAATCGTAGGTACTTTCTGTCACTAACAAAAAACGGTATAAGTAGATATGATTCTTTCATATCTATGTTGGCTAAGTATCCATTACGAGGAATTAATTTCGAGGCTGTTTTATAAGATTCCATTTTAAAATGTACTTTTGTTACGAACTTGTTTAAAGATTTTAAATTTAGTATAAACCTTTTTTCTCCGTTAGGTTTTGGAGCAAAAATATATTTGAAATAAATTGATCATTTGAAGGAGAACAAGGCTTTATAGCCCCTAAGTCTAATAATTTATTTATTGCTATTTTCATGTCTCTTTTTTCACATGATGACAAATTATTTTTAGGAATAGAATACTGACAAATTTGAGTATCAAATGGTATTCTAAATCCATAATTTATCCACTTCAATATAACTTCGTTTTTAGTTACTTTTGTCCAACAATCATAAAATAAATTAATTCGACCTGCATGTACCTTGATTAATGTTGGGTCGGAGCACGCGTCCTGGACGAAGTCTGCGGCTGGAACTTGGCGTTGAACGCAGAGTTCGATTGAGGGCGCCGCTGTGTTTGAGCTGCTATCGGTTTCCTCTGACCTCCCCGCCCCCCCCTGAACGACGAGTAACGAGGAGGTCCTGTCCAGTTTCCCTGCTGAGACGACCGGTTGACCGTTGATATTTGAGAGGAGACTGTTTTGGCTGGGCCTTTTTTAATTAGGGCTCCCTACTTTTCAATGGCTTTACTTGCCTTTATTTTTTCCGGCAACGAACTTCCGAATAAAGTTTCGTCTCTTTCGGAGTCTTGTATAACATGTTTAAAGTTTGTATCCAAATTAGGTAAAATCAGTTTTACCCTATCTTTGGTGAACATAAAGTGGAGGTCTGATAATAGGCAGCATCCATCACTTACGTGACGGAGGGCCTTCATTTTGTTTTCTTCCTTCTCAGGGAGGACGTCCATCTCTCGATTTATGGCGGTAATACCGTACCCCAGCTGTTGCTGAAAGTTTTGAATTATCATTATTTTATTTTTTTTTTGTCACGTGCTCGTGCTATGTCAGTTATGGCTGCTGAGATTTCAGCATTTAATTTTGGGGCTTGCAAGTTTTTGCAGTTTTTGGGTACCGTATTTTCTATGGTTAATTTATCTTTGTCTTCTTTGTACAGTCCTTTTCTTAGTAAAGGTGTCCATAAATTTGAGAGCGTATCGTGTATTTTAGCGCCAAATTCGGGTGTATCGGAATTTGCAGCTCCAAGTGCAGTAAGCAGCTCTGGATACAGATCGGGATTAGGTTCTCCCGATATGCCTGGTGCGTCTTGTGATATTGACGGCTCCGGATTAGGGAGCGTCTCTGCAGATAGCTCTTGATCCACAGTGAATGACGCGGCAGTCTTCTGGTTATTCAGGTTTACATCATCCAGTGGTAGCGGTAGCTCATACCTTGGAGACGACATGTTTATGTTTTAACAAACATATATTTCATATTAATATAACGCCCATAACGTATTACAGACAACGAGATAAATCTCCTTGAGATTACCCGCATTTTCTGTAATCGTATTGAAAACAAAAGGTGATCGATAAGATCAGATAAAATTTAATGAAGTTTACATCATTACGATATTGAGCAGTTAACGTGATATATCTATTATAGATTACACGCATTTTCTGCTCTGATGTTTAAATAACATTTTTAAACCGAATAAGTAGGTCTTACGTTGTAAGATTTCTTCTTCATTCTTCATTCATTCATAATTCGCTGTTTCCGTTTTTTATTTATTTTTTGTTCCAACTTTTCTTTATATTATAATGTTGAAACTGTTCTTCTGCTGTACGTTTAGTCATTTTGTAAAAACTTAAGTAAATGATTAAAGTAAATGACGTATGCTTGTTACCACGCACGAAAAAAGAATGAGGGCTTGGCGCGAACCGGGTGGATCATGCCACGCGGCGCCCCACCACAGTGTTTTTTTTATGATACTTTAAATTGTGCGAAGTTACCTAGTACCTAAAAAGGACTACCTGTTATATAATATCTGAAGAATGAAGCGACGAAATATAATGGAGATAGTAACAGAAGAGTCCGTCGAGCAAGTTGAGACAGATATTATACAAAAAGAAGCTTCAAAAAGAGTAATGCAGGATTTATCGGAGGAGGACACGAGTGAAGGGGAATGGGTTAAACAGGAAAAGAAAAAACTTAAGACCGTTCATAAATTTGAAATATATGTCTCTAGCAAAGATAAATTACCAAAACAGTTTGCTTTAGCAAAAATTTTTAAAGACTTACGTATTACAGAAATACTCAGAATAAAATTTTTGTCGCCTTATAAAATACGGGTCGAATTCAAGGACGAAATAAATATGTCAAAGTTGTTTAACTGTGAGGAACTTATTAACAAAGGATGGAAATTTCATAAAGCTTTTGATGTGAGTTTTACTTATGGTGTGATTCGAGATATTGACTTGGAGCTAAAAGATGAACAAATATTAGAGAAAATCAAATGTAGTGATGAACGTGCGTCTATTGCTTCTACCTTGAGGATGAAACGGAGGAACACAGAAGGGCAGTGGACTCCTTGTGAATCTGTCAGACTTTGTTTCAAAGGTTCATTTTTACCTACACATGTGTATGTTGACAACCTGCGTATTAAAGTAGACCCGTATGTTTTTCCGGTCTCCCAATGCTCAAAGTGTTGGCAGTTAAACCACACAACATCGAGGTGCCCTTCCAATCGTACAGTATGCCCGAAGTGTAGTAAGTTCCATGAGAATTGCGAAACAACAAATTTCTCATGTGTGAATTGTAAAGGAGATCACATATCTTTAAGTAAAAGTTGCCCAGTTTATTTAAAGGAAAAAAGAATTCGAGAGCTTATGTCCGAATACAATTGTACATACAGGAAGGCAATTACAATATTGGTAGAAAAATCTCCCGTTTATGTGCAAGAAAATTCTGTTAAGCAGCCAGAGACCCCAAATCTTAAATACTTTCAGCCTCTCTTTGTGCCAGATGAAGATTTTGTGGCCGCAGTACCGGATTTAGGTAAACAAAATGTTACTCAGTCGAATAAAACTCTTACTTTTGCAAACGTTGTAAAAACTCAGGCAGATATACATACAGTCAAACAAAAGCCAGAAACTCGGCAAAGAGATAGATTGACAAGCCGAATAACAAAGGACCCTTCCGTGTGTACTGAATTTGATGATTATATTTCAGTAGAAGAACCAGCATTTACAAACGTTGAAGAAGATCGAAAAAGTAGTAAGACAAGTTTTGCAGAATTGATAGTAAGGCTCAAAGAAATTATATTCTTAAAAAACGCGTCTATGTCGGATAAATTTGCAGGTATAATCAAATGTTGCATAGAATGGATAATTTTAGTTGTTGTTGGAAATGTTGCAGAGTGGCCGACGCTAAAACTGATTTTAGATTATTTTAATGGATAAGTTCGCTAAAAATATTGTTGTTAATATTATACATTGGAACGCGCAAAGTTTGAGACCGAAACTTACTTGTTTTGAAAATATTTTATGGCAGGAAAAGATCCACATTGCTGCCGTATCAGAGACATGGTTAGAACCGGGTAGTTTTTTAAAGCTAAATGGATATGATATTTACCGCTGCGATCGTAACGATTCATATGGTGGAGTGGCTATTTTTGTTCACAAAACTATAAAATCAAGGGTAAGTAGTATAGCATTGTCTAATCCAGGAATACAAGCTTTATCAATTGAAATCTTAAATTGTGTAGATGTTGAAAAAGTTATTGCTGTTTATTGCCCTTCTACTGTGCGTACCTCTGATTCTGATTGGAGTCCTATATTTACAAATTCAAATTTAAAGACAGTAATAATGGGTGATTTTAACGGCCATCATTCTAATTGGTCAAATAAAATAGATAATAGAGGCATGCAAATTTTCGATATATCTTCAGAAAACCAGTTTGTGAGTTTGAATGACGGCTCTCACACAAGAGTTAAATTAGTGAATGGACTTTTACAGCAATCTAGTCCAGACATCACCTTTATTTCATCCGATATAGCCCTAAAGTTTGATTTTAAAGTTATGAATGAAAATTTAGGAAGTGATCATTATTTTTGTAAATCATCAATTTCCATGATACCGGCTTGTCATAACCCAAAACTAAAAAGAAATTTTAAAGATGCTGATTGGGATTCTTATCGTGAGATTTTAGAAGATCTATTTAATCATTATATTGTTTCCTCCAACCTTCAGCAAAGTTATGATTCATTTCTGGATTTAATTTGTATAGCTACGGAGTTGTGTGTTCCATATATTAAACGAAATCAGAATCCGGGTAGTAGGTTTGTTCCACGCCCTTATTGGTGCCCTGCCTTGTCTAAAGCTGTAGCAGAACGAAGATTGGCTCTTTCCAAATTTCGCCGAAATCCTACTCCTAGTAATTCGTATATTCTAAAGCATAAAATTTCAATAGCTCGAAATTTAATCCGCAAAGCAAAATTTCAAAATTTTCAAAAGTTCTGTTCTTCGGTAGATCATTCGACATCATCTTCTGATTTATGGTCTAAAATGAAATGGATTAAAGGATATAGACAACTTAAATCAAAAGCAGATGAAAAATTGATTACAGATCTCCTTTATAGTTTAACACCTGATTTTGTAACACCAGACTGTCCTAAATTTTGTTCTGAAAATTATAAAATAGATGCCCCTTTTACATTTACAGAGTTAAATAATAGTATACCCTCAAAAAATACCTGTCCAGGCGATGATGGAATATGTTACTTAATGCTTAAAAATCTTCCTTTTAATGCTAAAATGTGTATGTTACAGTTATACAATAGTTTTTTCGAACAAAGTTTCATTCCATCGCAATGGAGAAATATAGTAGTAGTGCCTATTCCAAAACCAGGCGGGTCACAAAATGATATTTCATCATTGCGTCCAATAGCTATGATTTCCTGTCTTTGCAAAGTATTTCATTATATTTTAAACAAAAGGTTGGAGTGGTTTTGTGAAAAAAATAATTTATTCTCAGCTAATACTACAGGTTTCAGAAAAGCTAATTCGTGTTACGATAACTTAAGTACACTAGTGACCAGAATTTTGATTGGGTTTTCTAAAAAACAGTCAACACTTGCCTGTTTCATTGACATTAACAATGCTTATAATAACATTAATGTGACATCGTTACTAGCAATTTTGGACCAGATTGGGATAGGAAAGAAAATTTGTATGTATCTTTGGAACTTTTTAAAGCATAGAAATTTAAAAATTGATTTAGAACAAGGAAACATTATTAGAGCTACAAATATGGGCTTAGCGCAAGGCGACCCAATGTCACCTTTACTTTTTAATATTGCAACTCATAAAATATGCAATTATATTAATAATGTCTTTATGTCGCAATATGCAGATGACTTTGTAATATACACTACTGGGCAAGATATTTTAGTAAGCACCCAAAAATTACAAGATTCAGTTGTTTTGTTACTGAAAATTTTAAATGAGATTGGATTAGAGATATCGGTAAGAAAAACAAAATTATGTGTTTTTAAAAAGGGTTACAAGAGAGATGAGATAAAAGTTAAAATTAATAATAATGACGTGGAGATTGTTAACAATATTAAATATTTAGGACTTTGGTTAGATCGTGGTCTAACATGGTCAAAACACATAATGGAACTGAAAGAGAAGGTGTGTAAAATCATTAATATTTTACAAATTTTAAGGGGACCTGGTTGGGGTGTACATCAGAGTCACTTACGCCGGCTTTACATAGCGGTAGTGAGAAGTAGAATTGACTATGCGTGTATTTTCTATGATAGTAGTTGTCAATCTAATTTATACAAAATTGAAAAACTACAAAACCAATGTTTGCGATTAGTTGGAGGTTTTATCAAATCCACACCCATTCATGTCATGGAGAATGAGCTATGTATCCCTCCGCTTTCGGTAAGAAGAAAATATCTAACTGCAAAATATTGGCTCAAATGTAAATCTATTAAAAATAATACAGTAATCGAATGTTTAACGTGTTTGGAAGAATTATGTCAAAACGCTTACTGGCGCCACAAAAAAATTCCGTTACTTGTAGAAATTCACAAGATTTTTCATAACTACGATATATTTCAAAGCGAAAAATTGGAAATATTTTCTTTACCTACATGGGTCAGCAATGTGGATCTTGATGTACGATGTAGTTTACCATTAGGAGACAAATGTAAAAGCATGTTTAGTAAAATAAAACTAAAAAGTATTTGTAATTATGAGATAAGTAAGAATTACACAGGCTATTGTAAAATTTTTACCGATGGGTCGAAAGAAAAGAGTAGAAGTGGAGCGGCCTTTTATGACCCCCAACAAAACTTCAGTTGTAAATTTAGTATCGATGCTAATATATCAATAATGCGGGTAGAACTAATTGCAATAATAGAAGCCATATCGTATATAGAATCTTTAAATTATGATAAATTCGTCATTCTATCTGACTCAAAAAGTGCATTGCAACATATAACTCGGTGTACATTGAACGCTCGAGGCTCTCCTATCGGTTACGAAGTTCTTAAGTTGATTTTAAAGTTGGGGGATTCAAATAAAAAGATCGTTCTACAGTGGGTGCCTGCACATGTTGGCCTAGAAGAAAATGAGTTTGTAGATCATCTGGCTAAACAGGCTATATCTGATGGAATAATTTATAATTGTCTGCCTTTTCATTATGAGCTACTGTCTGAGGCTAAAACGTATTGTACAAAGTTATGGAGCGAATATTTTGACAAACGATCTCTGACCAAGGGGATCTGGTACAGGACGATTCAGCCTGTCCTGAACAGATCTCCTTGGTTTGAAGGCAGTAACATGTGCAGGCGAGATATTATAACTGCTCTCTGGCTTCGCTGCGGACACATTCCTCTGAACAGCTTTGGATTTTTAATGCGAAAGACGTCATCCCCTAATTGTGCTGAGTGTGACGTGTGTGAAGACGTGTATCACATTATTATGGAATGTGTCCGAATCGAATCCGAGAGACGGGAACTATTTATTAAGTTAAACTTTTATGGTGAAGTTGGATTATGTAACTCTATTTTAGCTCGGCCCACTTCGGAATCAGCAAAATTATTGTATAAAATTGTTACAATTTGCATGAAACGTAGGTTAAGTTAATTATGTTTTGTGTTAAGTTAAGTTAATTGTATTTTGTGAGTACTATGAGGGTGACATATTCTGTGTTAGGATAAACCCTCAATAATAAATAAAGAGAAAAAAAAAAAAAAAGTAATACTATATTAATCATAAGATATTGGATGTATTTTTATTTGGTAAAATAGTGAATATGATGTATACAGGGTGACTGGTACCAAACCCGCCATAGCAAATTAGCATATAGAGGAGGTCATTTGCTAATTATTGGACCTTACTTTCCCTAACTAAAGTTTTATACTTTAGGAGATATGTCAATTTTTATACATTATTGAGATTTTTCCAAAATTTGACCTTAAAGCATTCGTAACTTTATTTTTCGTCATTAGTTTAGAGTTTTTTTATTATTTCTTGGTAGTCATTAACATTTGTGAATAAAATACGTCGGAACTTCCCTCAAACTAGGGTTAAAAAATAAGACGCTTATGCTTTTAAAAAAAATCAATAAAGAAAAATTACTTTGCGATCAAATTCAACCGGAAATAATAAAAAAACTACGGCGTTTTAATAATTTATTCTACTCTAAATTAGTTCTCTAGTTCGTCACCTTACCAACGGTACTAAATTTGCAACGGAAAGTTTGATTCGCTAAACATCGGTAGGATTTTCAGGTCAACCAGTCATTTTGATCAAAAATAGTGAAGGTCCCAACGACAGGATAAAGCTAATTTAGCAAAGTAGTTTTTGCAAATTTATGAGTAGGTATTAGATAATAGAAATTGAGTGCTTAGTGTACTTAATTTTTTTTTTTACTTTTACCATGTAAAGCAAGAAATCAGGAAAAGATATCGAGCATCAAAAGAAAAATTTAAATAGAGTTAAAACTAAAAATTCTGCTCGAATTGCTGCCCGCGATTTCTGATACATGCCCGATATCTTTTCCTAATTTCCGTGGTGGTAAGACTGAGTCTAATTTCTTGTTTCATAACAGAAAATGCATTATTAATTTTTTGAATTAACTCATCTTTTGTGGTTACTTCTTCATTGTAGACCAACTCTTTTCATTTGCAATGACAGTTTCAATTCAATTGAAAAATCGCATTACTTATCGGTTTAGCAATAACGACCGCAACTTACGCTCTTCCTCAAATCTCCTCCTGGCGACACCATCACACACATCCACATTTATGGGCAAATCATTTTTCATCCGTTCGGTGTCATTGTGGAACGCGTTACCTATGGAGATCCGCCTAGCTCACAATCCTTACATCTTTAAACGAATGCTTAAACAACATTACCTCGAGAAACATTGTTCATCTTAACGCTATCATTGTTTATGTATGTGTATGTATTATTAGAATGTATGTGTATGTATAATTCATATGTATTTGTATGTATTTATTATATTACCTAGGTATGTGTATGTAATTATTGATATGCATGTGAGTAGTTTATTATTTATAAACATTTCTAAACTTTGTCCCAACGCCCATCCTAATTTCCACTTCCTAATCCTATCACAACTTGGTTGCCTGGCAGAAATCGCTCTACAGCGATAAGGCCGCCTTTGTACAAATATGAAAACATAGTGTAATTTTTGTAATGATACTTTTTCTGTTGGTGTACAATAAAGAATTATATTATTATTATTATTATACAATTTCCACAATCTGCACCACTGGTCCCATGATAACCCCCATAAAAAGAGGGTTACATCGGTCCAGCGGAAATTTTCTGTTAATGTGTGGGCCTGCGTTATTGGTCGTAATATCTTTGGACCCTATTTCCTACCAGACATTTTAAATGGGGGAAATTATTTAGAATTTTTAAGGGACGTCTTGCCTGATCTGCTGTTGGATGGAATAACCGACGACACGCCCATTGTGTTTCAACACGATGGGTGCCCGGCGCATTTCAGGCTGGACGTCCGAGAACTTTTAAATAGTTCATTCCCCGATTCATGGATCGGTAGAGGTGGGCCAATTGAATGGCCAGCTCGGTCGCCAGACTTGACACCTCTCGATTTCTACGTTTGGGGCCGGGCCAAAGAGTTGGTCTACAATGAAGAAGTAACCACAAAAGATGAGTTAATTCAAAAAATTAATAATGCATTTTCTGTTATGAAACAAGAAATTAGACTCAGTCTTACCACCACGGAAATTAGGAAAAGATATCGGGCATGTATCAGAAATCGCGGGCAGCAATTCGAGCAGAATTTTTAGTTTTAACTCTATTTAAATTTTTCTTTTGATGCTCGATATCTTTTCCTGATTTCTTGCTTTACATGGTAAAAGTAAAAAAAAAATTAAGTACACTAAGCACTCAATTTCTATTATCTAATACCTACTCATAAATTTGCAAAAACTACTTTGCTAAATTAGCTTTATCCTGTCGTTGGGACCTTCACTATTTTTGATCAAAATGACTGGTTGACCTGAAAATCCTACCGATGTTTAGCGAATCAAACTTTCCGTTGCAAATTTAGTACCGTTGGTAAGGTGACGAACTAGAGAACTAATTTAGAGTAGAATAAATTATTAAAACGCCGTAGTTTTTTTATTATTTCCGGTTGAATTTGATCGCAAAGTAATTTTTCTTTATTGATTTTTTTTAAAAGCATAAGCGTCTTATTTTTTAACCCTAGTTTGAGGGAAGTTCCGACGTATTTTATTCACAAATGTTAATGACTACCAAGAAATAATAAAAAAACTCTAAACTAATGACGAAAAATAAAGTTACGAATGCTTTAAGGTCAAATTTTGGAAAAATCTCAATAATGTATAAAAATTGACATATCTCCTAAAGTATAAAACTTTAGTTAGGGAAAGTAAGGTCCAATAATTAGCAAATGACCTCCTCTATATGCTAATTTGCTATGGCGGGTTTGGTACCAGTCACCCTGTATATGATTAATGGAAGTAAATATTATTATCAATTTAATTCATATCAAAATAAAATAGAATTACAATTGGAATAAGATATATTGTACCTAATGTAATAATTGAAACTGCTAAAGTATTTTACTGGGGATATTTCTATTGCTGTTCATGTTTATATCTTTATTGTAATTTTCTAGTTGATTTTCTATTGATTGTAAGATATGTGTTATTGCATGCTGTATTACAGTGAGATATGAGATCTACAATATACAACGTGTAACATAATGAAGAGATAATACTTAAAGGAATTGTATGTTTGGCGACGTAGTTTATAAGTAACAGCAACATAAATTTGTTATCTTTACGGTTCGGCCGAAAAACAAGTTCAAAGTTTAGATCAAAATATCTAAGTTTCAACCCTAAAAACAGCTGTTAGCTTTTGATGAAATCGATTCAATAACAAATGGGGTAAAAATAAAATGATGGGTAACTAAAACAGATACTAAAAAGTTCAGCCGGTGCGGGAAAGGTCATAAGGTCACTGACTGTGGCACAAGTCTTGTTTTAGCTTATTAGGTTGACTAGGGTTGTCAAAATATTTTGTTGTAAAATAATGAAATAAATTTGTATGACAGTCTATACCGGCACTGATCATGCTAATTCTTTTACTGTATGTTTTACGTATGGTATAGAAGCTAACCCTTAAGTTTTATCTCTCCATTTTGTTACACGTTGTATATAAGCCGACCACCTAAATGTAAACCATATTTGACACACAAAAATAATTTTATTTGATTTGATTTGAAGACACGAACATCCTGCATCTCTAGCAAGGTAACTTGGTTATTGTAATTAATAAATATATTAAGATTTCTGATATTCACACAATATTATCGAGCCTAAAGTAAGTTTCTTAAAGAATTCGTGATATGGATACTAGATACCGGTTAATGAACTTTAGAAGTACTTAAACATACATATTGGTTATATTAAAAAAATACCCACCGCCATGCGCCACCAGGATTAGAACCAAGGACCAGATTATTCTTTAAATCTTTGCCCAGGACCCCTGGCATAAAAGGCAATGTATGATACCACTATTACAGCCGGATAGATTTCTGCAAAGTAACAGCCCGTTCACACATGATCCGTTTTACTGGATATGTTTTTTGTATGGTAAATACGTATACTAAATACAGTGCCATATGTGAAGTCGCTCATACCACTCCATGCGCCATCGATGAAAGAAAAACGTGTCCGGTAAAACGGACAATGTGTGAACGGTCTGTAACGCCTAATTCAATCAACTACACTAAGATTAATCTGTTGAAAGATATTTACCCTTACCATTTAGTGAATGGTGGATTGCTATTATCCAGCACACGATCCCAGGGTTTGGTCCACTCTAGCTCTCTGCCAACATCACCCCAGAACCCCTCCGGGTCGTTCAGGGAACGCTGGTGGGCCTTTCGGCACTCCACAGTCATACCACATTGTTCTGCTGTTGACAAAAATTTTAGTCATAAAAGATATCGTAGGCAATTAACGACATAACCCGATATAAAACCGACTTCACTAATATTTTAAAATCCTAGACGAAACTTTGGCTGAAGTATTACTCGTAGGTCATCAACGTACAGTTCACCGTACGGGTGCATGTTTTTTCTTCAAAGTTTAAAGTTTTTCAACAAGAACTCATTCGATTTCGATAAAATTTATATGAGACCTCCTCTGAAGTATCCTCTATCATATGAAACAAAAAATTATTTAAAATCTATTTATAATGGTCCGTAAAATTTATAACACAAACACAAAAAAAAACATACACTCGAATTGAGAACCTCTTCCTTTTAAATCTATACATATAATAAAATGGTAGGAAAGTCAAAACTGTACATTGAATATTTTTTTAAAAGAATACTTGGGGTATGATCTACAATCGAAACAGAAACAAAAAATATAGTTTTTAGAATTTTTGTCTGTTTGTCTGTTTGTCTTTCCGGGATAAACTCAAAAAGAACTGCATGGATTTACTTCAAATTTGGCATGAAGATAGTTAAGAAGTCGGGTCAACATATAGGCTACATATTATCACGCTAGCAGTGTTATAATCGTAGGTGCGTTTGGTGCTGCATAGCGTTCACGCAGACGACGTCGCGGGCAGCAGCTAGTAATAAATAAATAAAATCCCCAGACAATCACACCAACTACATGGCCCCAAAGCACAGAATAAGTACCTAATAGCACCAACGGTACTATTACTTATTCTGTGCCCAAATTAAGCATAGCTTGTGTTATGGGATATTATTAGAATATAAATAAATTAATAGATAAACACCCAGACACGGAACATTTTTTTTTTCTTGTTCCGTGCGGGGATCGAACCCGCAACCACTGGCGTCTGAGGCAGATAGGTTTACCCCATCGCCAAAGTGGACGTCGAAAGTCGGTTGAAAAGTTACTATCGACGTGCTTTTGACTCATAATTTAAGATAAGTTGTAATAAATGAGATACGCTTTATACACGACGTTAATCAGGACTTGAGTAACGTGGCAGGCAGTTCATTCCCTGAAAATAAAGGAACTATCGACTTGCTTTTGACTCATAATTAAAGATATAAGTATTTTGTTATGAAGTCGTCGTCGTGGCGCCGTGGTTACTGTGCATGTCAAACGATATCGCAGGTTAAGCGCGCTCCGGCGGCGTGCGGCCGGTATTAGGATGGGTGACCGCCGACCATTCATTTCTCACGACGACTTCCGTGCTTCGGAGTCGTTAGGGTTTTTCAGAAGCCATTTCGGCACCCTGAAATATCTGACATCCACCAACCAGCACCGGGCCAGGTGGATTATGGCCTAAGCCTCCTCGTCACCCAGAGGAGAGACTCATAGCCCTGCAGTGGGCTCATTACACGGAGTTGTGATGATGATGATGATTTTTTTATGAATGAAATACGTCTTAAACCGCATTTATCACTTTACACGTAAGTAAGGATGAGGTCGAAGATGACAGCACACGGGCTTAGGAAAGAACTGGCTCTTCATAATATATTGCCGGAACACATTACCACCGGAGCGGCCATATTTGGCTGCAAATTTTATATGAAAGAAACGGAATTCTATCATACAATTTATGAAGATTTTGGATAGAACAAGATAAGTAAACAAAGAAGTTTGTAATCAATGCAACTTTGCGTCACACACATCACTAAGTACGAAGTCATCAAATTGTTTTTTTTTTTTTTCTGTATTTTATATTGGTAATGTCATCGCGGTGCCGTTGTATTTGCAGTGCGTGGGGGTGTAGGAGGTCTCGATCCACTTGTTTTTTTTTTATCCCAATTAGTTTGTGCTCTACGCCATTAGCGGGTATAGCATTAGCGGCTATAGCGTTGTAAACAATAAAATTAAGTGCATGGTATGCTATTCTAGAATCCTCATGATCTAGGCAAACTTTTTAGGTGATTAGGCACACAGATCCCATACATTTTTTACACCACAGGTGTTCAAACTTTCATTTTTAATAATGTTTAAAAAAATTATGTTCAGTGATGGTTTGTAAATTACCAGTCACAGTAGATTTTTGAACTGTAATTTAAAATAACCAGTATCACGAAACACATTTAAAAAAAAATAGTCTAGAGCTTAAACTGCGGACGTGGTGCCTACGAATGTGAAAAAAATAGGAATTATCGAAGTTTTACAAAACATGGTGTAGAGCGCAAATTAATAAAAAAATACAAGTGGATCGAGACGCACACGTACCTACTGGTTTGACCACCATTACTGGGACACCCTTTATTATTATTTTTATTAAAGATTTTTAAATATAAAAAGGCAGGATTTTCTTCCATATCACCTAGTGATTATGAAGACTAAAGTGTAACACGAACATTCATGAGATAAATATTTACTCGACGCGACGCTTGAAAGAACTATAACTTTCTATAGTGGTCAGGAAAAACTGCAGTTTATTCCACACTATTATCAAAAACAAACCAACGAAGCGTTTCGTATTTGGTTATAATAATAAATAATAATAAAATCCCCAGACAATCACACCAACTACACGGCCCCAAAGTAAGCATAGCTTGTGTTATGGGATGCCATATAGCGATTTAGGGGGGAACCTAGAATATAAATAGATAAACACCCAGACACGGAACATTTTTTTTTCTGGTACCGTGCGGGAATCGAACCCGCAACCACGTGCGTCTGAGGCAGATAGGTTTACCCCAACGCCAAAGTGGTCGTCATGAGTTATGAGTAGAGCGTAGCTTAATGTTGAATTAATAGGTTCTTATATAAATGAGAATAAGCAATAAGCATTCTATTTATGGTCTGTAGGTCTCGGCACATGACTAGCGCTGACAGAAACGTGGAGGGGATATCTGCGTACCTATAGCCCCTCGTCCCTGTAGTCCCCCTGAGATACCTATTTTTGACTTCTGCGCAACCCCCTCCACTTTACCTCAGCGCTAGTTTTATGCGCCGGGACTTATACATGTGGACATTACTTTTTAAATCCTAACAACTTATCACTAGAGTTTAAAATTTGGAGTTTCTGCGACATACTCATACCTATAAAACTTCCGCGCTGGCTCAAGGTTACAAATCATGTAGGTACTTTAGTATATAATACCTTTCTTGCATATAAAGAACTAGGAATCAATCATAGAAGCATTTAAATCAAAGAAAACATCCAGTCGTGAATAAAAAATTCTTTTCGTTTATTTATCTATTTATACCTAATTCATTTCGTAAGGTTTTATTTATACATTTTTGTTATGGGCTGGACGTGGGTGGTGTAGGGCCAAGAGAGCTTTTTTCAGCAGTGGGCATCTCTCGCGGAAGAAGGTGATAATGATAAAGTTAGTTATATTAAACTTGAATCAGCTCCTTTTGACTTGATCAGGACTTTTACGCGCTGAATGACATACGAATAACTTTTGCGCTGAACGGCTAGTAATCAAAATATCCCACACAAGTAAAGCCTGGAATGCCGAGAAGGATATTTTCATCCTCATATTACATCTGGTCCTGCAATGGGTGTAAACAGGCTGAAACCCGCTTCTTCCGGTTTTTCAACGGGCGTAAGCGGTGCGTATACTTCCTCTTCTGGTTCTTTGAGGGGCTTAAGCAGTACAGAACATGGATTTTCTGGATCATTAGTGTAAATAACCTTAGCTGGTTTATAATTTTTCGTATTGCCATAATTGGAAACAATAGCAACTTCTTTTGCACCTATATCTCGAATAATGTACTTCCTTATTTGAAGCGACAATTCAAGGGATTTCCTTTGGGAATCCATTTTACAGGAAATCTAAAACTATAATTGTTTTTGTCTTTTTTTTACTTAGTTTACTATATCACTTCCTCATCTTTAAGTTCCTGCTTTCATTAACATATATTTTAAGGTGTAAAACTTTTCAAAAAAGATTTAGGTAGTTTTAAAGTAATGGAAAATATTAATATCGTAAAAATACAAATACGCTTGAAGTTATTTATTTGACTTATGCCTGAAATGTAATTACTCGAAGGAGTAAAATGGCGACTTCAGTTTTAGAAGACACCTTTTATAGCGCCATCTGTTATCAGCCCAGATGCATTTAACGAAATTTTTATAGCTTTTTGTTTTTCTTTTTTTTTTTGTTATTGCAAGCTAAAATATATTTAAGTTACTTTGTGACACAGTGACGAACAATTTACCAATTTGTATATTATAAGAAATCTATATTAACTATTTGCAAACTATAAGAGGGATGCCCTACATTCGGTATCAGGAAAGAATAAATTACTCATGAATTTAACCTCATTGACCCTTTAGTAGAATGTTAATGCTGGTTTAAATGAAGCATTGTAAACATCATAGACGCAAATTGTATAAAATAAGGAAAGACTATAAGATTTACAGTTTTGTCGATAATAAAGACGGAAATTATATGTTTTATCAAGTTTTGTTTTAGTGTACTTATCATAAAAATATGTTACATAAAAAATAATAGATAAACCCCAACCTTATAAGATCAAAAAACGACGTATCAAATTGAAAAAAACGTCTATCGCAGTTTATATACTATTTTTACATATTCTTTATATATTATATACAGTTTATATATTCTTAGATACTACAAAACTTAACTATAAGTACCTATAAACAATTTACCGTAGTTGTAGTACAATATGGCTATCACAGTACCTATGCATATGTCCTAATCCTGTGAAGAAATCTGCATAAGAGGGCCGCCAGACTGTTGAAAACACGTTGAAAACCAATGCTTCCAACCAAGGTTAAGAAAGGTTAACTTGTTGACAACCAATTCCGAGTCATCCACACTGTTACAAACGGTGGTTTCCAACAAGGAGACAAACAAGAACACAAGCCAAGGTCACGCCAGGCCACGCCCCTTAATCGTCAGTGTGCTCTGATCTCTCGCGTTGGCAACATCTTCGCGATGGCAGTTTTGTATGCAATTGAGGATACAAAAAAGGAAAGGTTGAAACGCAGGATAAAAAGCTACAAAACTCGAGTCATTTATAGTTATAGTTACATAGTAAAATATACAATAACAAGCGTACACAGTCCTAAACACAGACATACATCTACATAGATAACGCAAATGCATCTCCTTTGCGTGTCCGAACCCCAACGAAATGTCAAGTTTGGTCGCCTCTAGATTAAATATGTATTGTAATATGCGTGTATGTATGTCTGTTAGAAAATCGAGTCAAGAATGTCAATATCGGTCTTAATAATCGATTTCATCGGCGGTATCGGTGTCTCTGAATCTTTTTGTATTTTCCAGTAATAAATATCAGCTGTGACGTCACAATAGGTCTTAAAAAGTCGGCACGCTTGGTTCGTATACAAATCGTGGCACTTGCGTTGTCTATGTAGATGTATGTCTGTGATTCTAAACACCGCCGTTTCCAACCCGCCAAGGTCATGTAATTTGGTTGTCAACAGCCATCTTCACTGTTGGAAACACGTTGTAAACTAGCAAGGTCACCTTGGTTTGATGTTTTGTTTCCAACAGTCTATTTGGGCCTTAAAGTACAGGGTCAAACACAGGTCGTCAATAGAAATATGTGTTCCTTACTGATTAACTTTCTTATACAGTGTGACTGGTGGGTCACATTTGAAATTCGAGGACGTGATAGTTTAAGATAATACACGAAGAGAAAAAAAAATCATTATTTACTGAGTAAACTTAACCGAAAGTTAAAGAATTCATTACGCAACTCATCGTTATATTACACTACTGGTAACTACTTACCACGGACGTACACACAGCGCTGTCAACACAGAATAGGCAGGTAGGTGTAGACGACTTTTTGAACGGTCGTCGAGCCTTAATGAGGCTCTATAAGCTTAATTATTTTCATGTCCACTATAACTTACTTTTTCCTATGAATTTAAATAAAAGTTATATTATTACACCTTGTTGGGTAGCTGACAAATAAGCACAAAACACACAAATCTGCCAAAGATTTGCCATATCTTTTTAAGATATTCTTAAAAGAAAAGTAAACTGTAAAAAATACAGTTTTTTAACTTTCAATCGCTTCGCACTATTGATTTAGTAATCTTACGTTGGATTTTGGTTATTAAGATTATAATCTATAGAGCATTTTAATCTGCATGTTAAAAATTTTGAATGAATGATTTATTTGAAAGTAACAAAGACTCAATTTGTTAGTATTTAAATGCTTATAGACTACGTTAGTAAATATTTAACTAAGTACATATAAAACTTTAAAGCAAAATAATTTACAGACTAATTCACAAAGGCCATTCCTGCACTATTCCCCCGAAAGGGCCCAACAATGCTTTAAATACGTCAAATCTAATCTATTTGAGATCATATTCAGGATGCAGTTACCCTCAGATCATACAAACACAGAGATATGCCTTGCGCGGTAATTTGTTCCGGTCCCGATGTCTCCAAGTTTCTCCCACTAATTATACACAACAATAAAAGTAAACAGTATAGCACACATATGAATATTTCTCACGCACACTATTAATTTCGTTATAACACTATAGTTCGGCCGTTCAGAGAATGCGTTCCTGACACATCGCGATTGAACTGACGACGTAACTTTGTAATGGCGTTGCAGTTACGATAAAAAATATTTTTGCTGGTTGTTTACCGTTTTAACAATTGATGAGCATTAAAACAACATTATTATATCAATAATCAATGAATTTTATAATTTTGTGCCAAACTGAGTGTCAAATAACTTGGTAAACAATATTTTTCAAAATCTATACTGCGCTATTACAAGGTTATGTCAAAGCTTTATATTTGTAGTGCTGTGCTAATAATAACAGTATCGTAATCTGTTCTTAAACAGGTATACTTTATGAAATAATACGTTTCGTTTTTCTTTTTAAGAATTTGAAAATAATGGACTATAAGATAACAAAGGTTGTTGAAAGACTAAAAACCTGATAATGGAACATTTTGACCGAGATATAAGGATTGAAACTGTTATTGATAATAAAATAATTATACATGTAGGCGAAGATGATGATGAAGAAACTACCTCCTCAAGCGAATCGGAGTCTGAGTAATATTCTGTACGCACATTCAATTCAATATACTTTATTGCATAGAAATACAGATTGTTACTTTGTAACAAAAAATAAATAAAACAATTTTATTAAATTAATATTACCTTTTCTTGGTTTCCACTTAAATTACTAAAATACAAATTTTAAATAATTCCGCCAATTTAAAACCGAAAATAATCTTAAAAATAACGCGGCGTTTCATTTTGGAGGAACGGTAACGAACTCAGTGTTATGTTGTGCCCATCACTAGTCGTGACTAACTGACAGGTGTCAGGAACGCATTCTCTGAACGGCCGAACTATAACAAATCAACTAATAGTCCTCATGCAAAAAAAAGGCGGCACCCGCGCTCGTAGCTACGAATGATATGCACACACACTAATGCAGCTAGGTTTGAAATTGGTTATCTATAAAATGTCGATGAAATTTAATTTACGTAATTTTTTTAGCAGTTAACTTTTTTACCCGACTTATTCAAAGGAAGGCAATTTATTTAATGAGTATGTATGTGTTGTATGTAAAGCACACATACAATTAATAAACGTCAAGTGAAGATAGTACTTCGCCTTTAAGTTGTACCTAGTCTTGCCATAAATATTGTAATAAAGAAAAAAACAATATTTTAACTGCAAATAACATTTTTTACTTTTACAGTGTGTTAGTTTAATACATACAACAATTAGAAATATAAAAAGCTTATTCGAAGTGGTCTCCATTGGCTGTAATACAGTCCTTTAAACGTTGAGGCCAGTTATCAATAGAAGCACGCACTCTTTCCATGGGAAAATTCTTCACTGCCAATCGTATAGATTGTTTTAGGGACTCCAAATTATCATGGCGGTATTCCATTGGATATTTTTTAATTTTTTTTTTTTTCAGGGAGATCATAAAATATGTAATTGTTATATTTATCAAGAACCTAACTAATTATAACAATGTAATTAATACTATAAATACATAAATAATATTGATTAAAAGTAATCAACAAATGATTTTATTTAACAAAATTATCATTTGATAATACCTTAATTTTATCGATAAAATGTAGACAGTCACACATCCTTAAGTCACGAACGCAACCAGCGGCCGCACCACGAATTACCGAATAAGTGAGTATTTTCATAGGTATACTAATCCATTGCGTAGTTAAAACAACGCATGCATAAATTTCCTGTGTTACGCAAGCAATAGTGTTCGCTCTTCACAAACGTAGTTAATTTACTATGTGATCCGATTTAACAACTAAAGTGTTATTTCCAGTGAATGTTTTACAAGTTTTAATAAAAAAATACGCATTATTTCAGTCAGATACGTGTGAAATGAGATGCCATCTTTACTATATTTAACTTTGGCACTAGTATTTTTAGAAAAAACCACTGAACAAGCTGGCATTTTGAGAAAATCGCTAGAAGTGACGCCGTTGCGAGTTGACACACGACTATTAGCAAAACTCACAATGAGGTATGTTTTTTACCTGATTCGTTCGCACGTGACACGCCCACTTAGCACATCTCTTAGTTTTTATGATCTGAGCAGTTACCACTCGCCCGCACCCGCCGCACCAAGTCGCGCATTGTTGTATAGTAACAGTCAATGGTTGCTTCGGCAAACATCCCTGACGCACTGCAGAAGCGGGGCAGCCGCAACAATATCCTGAATGCATTATTATATTGAAAACAAAGAGCGCTGTAAGCTTTCTGAGTATAGTTAGCCCACAGGCTGCATTTATAAAAAGTCGTACAGAAAGATTAAAAATGAAAAAAACGTGTGGCACTCGGAGACTGCCGCGGTAAACCCATGCTAGTTTGTCTTCCATACAAATACCAAAATTCTATTACTACTAGCGCTACGCGCCGGGCACTACTGGAACTTTTTATATTTTTTTCTGCGTTCGATATCGATATATCTATAGTACCAGGCAGCATATTTATCGTATAGTATTCAACCAATCAAACTTTTGCACTGGTTGCATTTGCTTATTTTTCTGTGTGTTTTTGTCGCTGAATTCTTTTGTTAGTGTTTTCTACAAAGTACGTTGAGTAGAGTGTTCACTCCTCGCGTTTTTACGATCTCAAATCAAAGATTTTACTTTTGTGAAGTGATATTTTTACATAGAATGCTGACTTTCTAGCGAGATAGTGAGTTAAGAAAAGGAATTGCATTGATTTTGAAGAAGGTGAACAATTTGTGTGGCAAAAGCATTGAGTTGACGAAAACGACCCGAAGAAATCTATGGCCTATAATTATTATATCAAACACAAATAATTAAGAAAAAATAAATAATTGTCTGAGATGCATATTTTTTTATTACTCCCAACTCGCATAGCATCATGCTTTGTGCAGTTTATTTCAACTTATTAGTATTGCACAGTTTGCACAATAGTAATAACTGGTACTACGAATTTCTGAAAATTTGAAAGTGGCGGTACGGCCGGGCTGCATTCTAGGGTTGTTTTGGTCAAAAAGGTTCCTAGAGTGGATACTGTATGGCGCTAAAGTGCAAAAACCGCGAGACGGTCATCTATACTTTAGTACTTATATTCATCTATGGGTAAACCTATTGCATAGCATTTTTTATCAACTTATGCAATTATAATTATTAGCGACGTTTTACCTGAAATTAAAACGTTTATTAAACATACTTACCTTATTCGAAGCCTAAATAATGAGAGTAGCGTTCATTTCCTTTAGATACAAGTTGTGCACTTCCGCTTGCGACCGACCAATCACATGCTTGCATGTTAGCCAATCACATGCTCTGCCGCCAATTTTTAGTTCTCTCTAGCGCCACCAGAGGCAGTAAGTTTTGAAACTTAGGATTTATTTTCATTGCGTTTTAATGGTATAGTCACCAGGCAGATTTAAAAACCTTAGGCTTCGAATAAGGTAAGTATGTTTAATAAACGTTTTAATTTCAGGTAAAACGTCGCTATTAAACAGTACTGTACCGTTATTCGAAGCCTAAATAATGAGAGATGAGTTTATTATCGCCTGGTGGGGCTAGAGAAACGCCAATGTGAGTTGTATGGTGCGTGTTGAACAGGTTTGCGAAATTAACATCAGAAATATATAGGAATATCGTTTTATTTCACGAGTTATTATAAGTGCATCAGACTAAGCGAAACAATTGTGTAATTAGCTATTGTGGAAACAAAGTAGAATAATAATCAACATTAAGAATCAATGGGAACAAAACATGATGAAGTAGAATTAGAGCCGTTTGCGGTTTGAACTTCTCTTCTATAAAATCTTTTAAATGTGTTGGCAGACTTTCAATTACCTTTTGCCAAGATTTCGTCAAGCTGGCAGTTCTCAACCCATCTTTTTGAAGCAACTGCAGATCTTATGCTTCCTGCTGTGGATTCAACGCCTGATTCCATAAGCAACTTTTTTATCCAGCCACTTATTACTGTTCGAGTCGCAGGTCTCGATTTCCCAGTGACTGCCAAAAACAAACTATCTATGTTCGTGTTTTCTCGTCTTGGTTTAGATAAATTTATCAGGTGCTTAACCCAGTGGACAGGACAAATCTGAGTATTATTAGTATTAGACAGAAGTTTCCAAGCCGACTGTCGGTGATTGAGCGAGTCAGTTTTGGATCCAAAGGCGGGTTTTAGTATTATTGTTTGGTCTTCTATTATACAATGCTCTGCTGAGATTTTTAACAACGTAAGGTCGTGAACTCGTCTTCCCGAGCATAGTAGTAAAAGTGTGGCAGTATGCTTGGAAGCTTCAAACAAGCTAGCGGTGTTAGGGTCTCGGGTGGCTAGATGATTAACTAGAACGTCTGTATTCCATACTGGCGGTTTTGCGATCTTAGGATTAGCCAAAGCTATGGATTTCAAAATCTGTCTAACTAGGATGTTCGAACTCAGGTTTTCACGATTACATGGATCAGCGAAGGTAGCAACCACAGACTTGTGAAGTAATATAGTGCTTAGAGATAGTCCTGATTTTTGATGTAAATCTGTTGGAAATTTTGCTAGAATAGTGCCGTTTGGTTTGTAAGGGTCTATATTCTCAGCTTTTGACCACCTGCCATCGATTCCAAGCAGGCCTATAAGTTTTTAAAGTAGATGGTCGCCAGCTAGAGGATAAAAGGGATTTTTGTTCCTCCGACCATCCATTTAAGAGCTCTTGCCACCCCCACATCTCCATATTTCCATAGTCATCTCTGACACTTGTGGGGGAGCGCGGCCCGTTGCTTGGTCTATTAGAACCCGATCCAGATTCCTGATTGTGAAGGGAGGGCTCAACGCCCGACTCTTGAGGTCTGGTCTCCAATACACATTCTCCCAACGAGGTACAACCACCAGGTAGATTCCTGAAGCAGTGTTCAGGTGTGCTAACACTTTTGGTATGAGGTGTGGGGGAGGAAAAACCCATGCTCTCAGAAAGTTCCACTCTAGACTCAGAGCGTCGTAGAGGGTCGCATGCTTGTCGGTTCTGTCCAGTGTACAGTAGTTCGGAACTACATGGGCACGATTCGAAGCAAACAGATCGATTATTGGGACACCCCACTTTGTGAATACAACTTCGGTAAGTTCTGGTAACAGATGCCATTCTGGGGGAGGTCTGTTCCGCGATAACCGATCCGCATATGTGTTGTAATTCCCTGGAATGTGATAGATCGACATGTGTATGTTGTGCAAGTCTAGGATGGCGAAGACCTTCAATGTCAGGCTCGTCAGTACTTTTGATTTGGTGCCGCCTTCGTTTCTTAGATATGCAACGACTGTTCGATTGTCGCACTGTATTGTTAGGGCGCTTGAAACAAGTGACAAGCATTTTAGCTCTAGTACCTTCAATATCGCAATCATTTCCTTTTGATTGGAGTGCAGCTTTTGATGAGCTGGAGTCCACGTTCCTTGGAGTGGCGTGTAGTCCAGAATGGCTCCCCACCCTTGGTCGCTCGCGTCTGTCGTTAAGTAATGCATCGGGAGAGGGTTGTGTATCACTGACTTTCCTTTGTAGTTTTCGAGCCACCATTTGAGCTCTTCTCTGCACATCACGTTGAGAGGTATTGTGAGTAACTCGTGCTTGAGCATTTTGTTTGCTAGTGCTTGAAGTGCACGGAAGTGAAGTCGGCCCCTCTTGACAACGAAACTGGCAAAGTTCATTAATCCTAGTAATTTCTGTAAGTCCTGTAGGGAAGTTGTGTCTTTCTCTTTCATTGCCATTATTAGGGATTGCAGTTTTGCGGCGAGTCTTGTTGGCAAGTATTTCTGATTTAGCCAGGGGTCCCACATTACACCTAAGAATTCTAGAACTTTTTGTGGAACGAGTGTCGACTTCTCTGTGTTTATCACCCAGCCCAGGTATGTAAGTAGGTCTGTTGCAATAGTAATATGCTCCTGTAGTTTGTTTGGGTCTTGATTTACCAGGTAGTAGTCGTCGAGGTAAACAAGAATGCGTATTCCTCGATTTCTGAGACAGACTGCAACCCAATTTGTTAGCGACGCAAAAGCTTTTGGTGCTGAGCTGAGCCCGAAGGGCAGGCAGGTCATTTGGAGTAGCTTGCCGTCGTAAATCAGTCTGAGGAAGCGTCTGTGGCTTTTCGTGACGGGCAGATGGAAGTAGGCCTGGTGGAGATCGATTTTTGCCATCCAGTCGTGAGCCTGTAGGAAATCCGGTACTCGATGAACGTTTATCAGTCTGAATTTTTCTTTGCAGAGGAACTCGTTCAGATTTTTGAGGTTGAATATTGGCCTCGACGTTCCATCCTTTTTTGAGCGAAGAAAAAGTGGGGAAATAAAACTGGGAGAGTGAGTTGCATGTTCTATTACTCCTTGCGATTTCATTTTTATGACTGCTTGGTGCATTTCTACTGAGCGTGGAGTTTGAATGGAAAAATTGGGCAGTCGCAGGGTCGGTTTGATTTTGAACGGGATGCGGTACCCGGATATCATGTTTAGGATGTAGGGCGGTGCCCCTAGACTTTCCCAGCGACTGTAAAATTTGCGGAGTTGTCCGGCAGAGAATTTGGGGGGATAGTCAATACTTCCTTTTGGTCTGGGCTTTCCTTTCCCGGTGGGAAGAGGGAGAGCCTGGTCTAGGTCTTTTACGAGGTGGTTCGGATCGCATTTGATTTGATTTTCCATTTTTGTTTTGAAAATAAGAATAGGAAGACTGTGTTTGTTGTTGTCTTGGCTGAAAACGTACAGATTGCTGCTGCGTTGGCTGAAAAGAAGTGGTTCTCTTTACATTTGAGTGTAAAGGGCGTCTTGGATCGATCTGCGGAGCAGAGTTGCGATCTTTTTCTTTTGGCCAAAAAGTCTTCACTGAGCCACCTGTCTTTTCAAGAGCAGAGCTAAATTTTTCCGATTCGAACAATGTAGAACATGATGGAGGTATTTTGCGAAGAATTGTTTTGTGGACTTGGTCTTTTACGGAAGAAAGAATATTTTCTCTCCTGTGTTGTATTAGCTCTGCGCGATGGCCACAAACTAGCTGTAGAGTATCTGCTGAAATTTTAGTAAAGTCTCCTCCTGAAAAAACTTCATTAATCTTTGCGTGGAGGTCAACAAAGGTTACGGTGTCTGTTGTTTGGGCCCAAGACAAGAAGCTTTTCATGTCACGTTCAAAAGCTTCACGTTGTTCAAGCAATGCAAAGGAGATACTAGCAAAAGCTTTTTCCATATTCTGGGTGAATTTGGAACTGTCATAACGCCTGACCTCTTCGTTAGGCTCCAGGTGAGTAAAGCCAGGAGAGCGTAAGTACGATTTTTGAACATCCGCGTAACGTACATTAGACCAATCGCTATGATTAAAACGTTGTAATTCCTTTAGCTGTTCTAAAGATTTGTCTGACGCCTGAAGGACTGACGGTTCCTTTACTTTAGTACTAAAAGGCAAATTAAAGTTGGGTAATACGGTAGTATTCTCAGTGGCTGCCGAGGAGATATTTGACCTAGAGGTGTCTTTATCGGATTCATAGAGATCTCCACTAACGTTATGTGCAGGATAATCGTCATTTTCATAAGAAAAGGATTCCCGACACTGATTTCCATTACAATTAGACACGTTATTTTGAAGGTCACTCACTACTTTAATTAATTGATTCAACTTACGGTTACGACGGTGCTTACGTTTACGTTTTTTAGATTTTTTATGACCATCGCTCGATGATGATGATGTAGTACTAGAATTAGAGGACGACGAACTAGAACTGGATGATCTAACTTTTTTCCTCTTTGTCCTTGAACTCGTATCCAGTTCTTCTATATTTGTTATAGCTCTGGTCCCACTAGGTCCTGGATATGCAAGCGCATCGTCCTCATCCATCCTGAAACACACAGTTCTAACGGAAAACCGTTAATGCACTCAAATTAATATAAATTCTAGTAAAATTTACAAATTATCCGAAGAACGTAATAAATAAGAACATATTATTTAGTGGTAAAAACACTATCGAATTTATGAATTGCGAACGGCAACGCCGTTAAGTCCAACATTAAAGTATAATCATATACTTACAATTTGTTCCAACTGTTTCTATAGATTTAACTAAAAGTACTTGTAAAAGATTTGTTACTTTCACGCCGATAATTTAGTAAAATATTGAAATTAAACTTGGAAAATAAAATTCACACAACTAGTATCTGAGACAGCTTGGGGTACGTAAGCAGCCCTATATTACCGTCGCTGACGGGAATTAAAACGCCAATGAAAATAAATCCTAAGTTTCAAAACTTACTGCCTCTGGTGGCGCTAGAGAGAACTAAAAATTGGCGGCAGAGCATGTGATTGGCTAACATGCAAGCATGTGATTGGTCGGTCGCAAGCGGAAGTGCACAACTTGTATCTAAAGGAAATGAACGCTACTCTCATTATTTAGGCTTCGAATAACGGTACAGTACTGTTTAATTATTTATTTTATTAATGCAGTAATGTTTGATCTTATATGAAGTCCCACAAGTTCCTAGTAGATGGCGCTGATTGTTTATTAAAGCCCGCATGTAAAGTTATGAAATCAAAGTATCACCGCTGTGCTACTTTGATTCAATTTCTGTATTCGGTCCCCACGCTCAAGGCCCGCGATAGAAGCTATGCAATAGCTTAAAAATTAAAAAACGCACCAATTTCAATAAATTATATTTTAGAAGCAAAAATCGGCAATTTTTATAAAAGAAAATCAGTATCCGATTACTTATCTCGAAAACGGTTTCGTTTGGGTTAGGGTATTTTCTAATGAAATCAGTTTAAAAAGACGGGTACTACACGCCCTTAAGGCTTGTACATGCGCCAACAACCTTGAGAGTTTTAAACCTCTTCCCCGCACCTGCCTCTTTCAAAGAATCTTCACAGTATTTTATTACGAACTAAATAAAACGTCCTTTCGCGGCGGTTCTGAGATATTATTATTTTACAAATCTAGTAGTGCCTTTCACAATGCAATGTACAAACAAAATAAATCGTCCTTTTGCTGTTTTTCTCACCAGAAACTAATAATTTCACCGACTCGATTATTTTAATGCAGAGCGACAACGGACACAGGTTACCCGTACGAGAGCCGGAGGCCGAATGCCGCCCGTCGCCCGCGCAGAGCGCCGCTGTCACCAAAATATTAACAAAACAGGAAATCGATAATTTAAAAACTCACAATGAGTAAAATGAAAATTCCTCGTGAGCGATTGTAGTGCAATTTAAGTTGTATTATATAAAAAAAATGCATTCATGTAAGCCGCGTAGTTACGTAGTTTATCCATATTTTGCAGTAAAATCGATGTCCACGGTATTTTTTTTTTCTAATGAACTAGAAACTTTGCAAAAAAATCCTCGTGAGCAATTAAAGAATGAAGATTAATCTATAATATATATTTTTTTCGGTATTGTGTTTCAACGTTTTCCCGTACTTTATAGAGGTTGAACATACCCCAATTTCGCCAAATCGCCCCGGGTGTCACCTTAACGGATATACCTAGGTCAATTGAACTTTTAACCCTGTATAATAATTGGAAAAAAAATACCTATAGCAGGGCATTAATGAAAGCGCCACTAAGTTCCTTTCAGTGTTTTTTAAAAAGAATATCTGGTATGATATTAAATTTTTTATTTCGAAAAGTTCAACATTCTCTTTACAGAATTTAAAAAAAGAAGTTGAATGAATTACCCCGCGCTGACCGTAATTACGTCACTTCAAAACGTTTAGGCGCGTATTATGTCATTCATACTAAAACTCGAAACAGGAAAACAATACGAAACTGGACATTCAAAACTGTTTTTAATTATACCTAAGTATGAGCATTAGAAAAAAGATATATGTGGCTTAATGGCTTACATGGCGTAGGATCCGTTTACGGCCGGTCTCAAAAATTACGTGTCGAAATCAAACCAACAAGACTGTTTAAGTTAAAATATCGTCTCATATTATCTTTAATTTTACTTTCAGCTTTTGAGACTATCCATTAGAATAGTCCGATCTATGACGTAAAAACTTACTCATCCCAGTTATATCACCCTTAGCGGGAGGATCCTTTGGTTTCAGCCATCTATGGTTCCAGCGTTTTTGTGTTTTATGACGGGTCGATCTCTATCACCTCATTTTCACATACTTACCATAATTGAGGTCAAAGGTGAGATTATTCAGATTAAAAGCCATAAAATGATTATGATTATTAATTGGACACAAGTATATCCTAAATTATGTTTAGGTTTTTGATAACCTTGCCCGAGCATTCCACTTTGCAGGACATCGCGTAAGTCAATGACCTAACTAAATGCACAGTTGGTAAAATAACGGTTACCCATTAACACAGAATGCATTTTTAAGGATAGAATCGTATAGGAAACATTGAAACATAAGAAAAAGAGAATATGTGTTGAGTTCTTTATTACTTCGTGCCGATGTTACAGAGTATGGCAAATTATTCCGTTAATATCTTACGCGAAGTACATCACACGTACAATCTAGCAGACTTTTAATATATATTTTTTTCTGTTTGAGTATATTATTATTTTTTCAATTGTATAAAATGTTATAGAGGGTGCCTGCCAACGCATGTAATATCTTCACGGAGGTATTCTAGTACCTATAAGGATTGCAAAAACTATAAAAAAAGAAAAACTGAAAAAAAATGTCATACGAAGCAGATGGTGTACAGTATTCCAGTTGCAACGCGAGAAGAGCTTTTGCAAAAAATAATGGCTGCAGCTTATCAAATAAGAGAAAAACGCAATGTTTTAAAAAAAACTGTACGTAAGGCGGCAATGCGTGCCATTGTTTGCATGGATGAGAATGGTGGACACTTTGAAAACTTGATTTAAATAAATAATTTAGTTTAATTGTGTTTTTTATTGAACTATTGATGTAATTCAAGTACCTACTTATTTAATTTTGTTAAAATTACCTAATAAATTCGGATAGTACCTATCTTAACAACGAAAAGAGATAGTAGGTATGTTATTTTGGTGAACTTGTAGAGTATGTTATGAAATTTAATAAAACATGCTAAAGAACTTACCTTGACGTGCTAGTTTCGAAGTAAAAGGTAAAATATTAAAAAAAAAAAATATTATGAAAAAATAGAGATTAATTAATTTTTTTACAACTTTCCGGCTTGATATTGTGATCTTTTTTAATTTTTATTACTAGTTCATGGCTTTACCTTCAAAATAAGAATTTTAGTTAGGAAAAAATTAACACCGAAAAATGGGAATTTAATAAAAAAAACATTTTCAGCGGCTTTAATTTTTAAATGGTTTACAAAAAAATTTTTTTTTTTCGCTTTTTGTCGATTATTTTTAATGTTATATCCGCACATTTTGTTTGATTAAGTATAAAATTAACATATTGTATATTGAATAAATACATATTTTTTATTAGAATAAACTTAAATAAACATATAAACATCCATGACTTGACGACTAATATCTGTGTTAATCACACAAATATCCGCCACCGCTGGGTTTCGAACCCAGGACCTCTGGCATAGAAGGCAATGTATGTTACCGCTACACCAGCCGGTCGTCTAAATTAAGTATTGTACTTTGTGTGAAAGGCTAGTAGGATAAATGCTTTTAAGGTCTTCTCTTTGAAGGTAGGTCATAGATCTCAGTTTGCTTGAAATTATGTGTTTTGCCTGTTTTACTATGGCTTTCTTGATGTCGCAGAGTTTTAGTATTTTATTATAAATTAATGGAAGCATGTTTGCAGGCATACGATCTGCGAGAGCTGTTTTAACTGTGAATGTGGGGGCTTTAAAAACTCTTCTACAAATCAAAGTGGGGTAACTGGGAGATGTAAGGATCTTGCGGTGCATTTTTAGAGACGCTTTAAGAATATAAAGCTGCCGCACATTAAGTATCCCCGTAGCGGTATAAAGAGAGTCAGTGTGATATATCATAGGTTTCAACTGATTTGCGAGTTGTTTGCCGTTATTTGCGAAATAAGCATTGCAGTAATTGATGGAGTCCTTTGCGTTGCTTGACTTAGCATACGTCATTTCAATAGCCTGGCTTGATTTTGTTTTTGTGTTACTGGAGGACAATCCTGATAACTTTCCAGACGCCTTTTGGATTGTTTTTGTTTTTGGCAAGTTTCCTCGATTCGAACTCTTTTTTGAGGCTTTGTAAAAGCCTGAGCTTTTGAGCCTGTCTCTATGCTTAGTACATCTAACCAAACCGGGAGTCATCCATGGTTTAAAGATTAACTTTCTGGGATTGATGTGTTTTTTAGAGGAGTGTTTGCTTACAGCTGTGGATATGGCTGACTCAAATAGTTCAGTAGCTATGTCCACATTTTGTTCCAACATTAGCGGATCCCAGTCTACCTGCTCAATTTCTTTAACTAAATTTAGGATTTGTATTGTTACCGAGCATGTTGAAATTTACTAAGATATTTAGATATTGAGCCGTTCCTTCGTCGTTTGGGTCAAGGATATTTATATTTATATCACCTGCGAGAATAAGTAATGGCGAGCTCTCGAATAGTTGCAGCGATGAAAGGAGTGAATTTAAAAAAGGCATTTTGCTGGTGAAAGACGGCGAGCGGTATACCGATAAAATAGTACCGACTTTGGGAATTTCAATAGAGAGGCCCTAAGATTCACACATGTTCAACTCTTGCACAATTCCATTTAAAGTTGTTTGCACGTGCGTCGGTAACACCACCACATTTATTTAAAGTTCTAAGTTAGTTCTTAATATTTCGGTGTTCATCATATCAAGGTGATTAGCCGACAGAGAAAGCGCAATCAAGCCAGCATTCAGTCAAAATTACCTCATCAAAAGCAATGTCAAGCCTCTTCAAAGTCACCAAGAAGGAATCAAAGTTACGGCTAATACTGCGAATATTGAATGTCGCTATCCTTAAGAGCGCACTGTCAAAAAATATAACTTCATAACGCACTGCCCTTTTCCGCGCGCCCCTGACGCGCCCCTCACGCTAACACTCGTCATTAAACATTTAAGATTTGAATTTCGCGCCAATGGCGCCATCGCAGGTCAACAGCGTTCAAACCTAAGGAACAAGAAATCTACGGAGTCGCAACAACTGTTATTAAAAGTATTTTTATAATCGCTTAATATTGTTTAGTGAAAAAATGTTAAATGTTTGAATGTCAGTGTTTCATTAATTATAAGTACCTAACGTGTTATATTTTTGTATTTTTTTTAAAGTGATTAATTGTAATTGTTGTTCCCTTATTATAATTTGATCGACTTTAATAATTTGTTATATTTACGTCTGATATTTATGTTGAATTCAATGGCATTACTTATACATAGTTACTAACATATTAAAAAAACAGAGTTTGAACTTAATAATGTAGTAATAATGTAATGTATATATTTATATTTATTATTTATATATATTTATTTTACAAAAGAAAAAAAAAACAATCTTTTACAATTCATAAAAATCCAATCTTCGTTGTCGAACTGGTTGACTATGAAGAAATAAAACGTCATCAGTACTATTATTTACTTCAAATGGTTGAATATTGATCGTCGACAAGGTAGGTGTGGAAACATTTACTATTGATGGGTCTCGAATATTTTTTGTTGTTGGGTAGCGAGGATCCACCAATTCAGGCAACAAACACTCCATATAAAATGAGACAAGTTTGGGTTCCATTTCTTTCTTCCAAAACTGGTCGTCCTATATGGTAGTCTCTTAGCTATATGGTATTGTCCCCATACCATATAGCTAAGAGACATTTAGTTTTCTTTGCGATATGCATTTGACCTTGGACTTGGAAATACCAATCAGAATTTTTGTTTATTTTTACCTGGAATAAGAATTGAATCAAAATATTTGAAACTCAAAAAAACTGTAAGCAAACATTTTTATGATAATTAATAAGTGTTTGCCTGTAAGTGTGTAGGTGTTAATACCAAAATTTTAATGTCTATTTAAGAAGTGTATTTAAATATTTAAGCAATATCTGGAACGCTCAGTATTTACCTAATCTAGATTAAAAAATATTGAAAAAAAAAACTATTTTATTATAATAAAAAATCGAATTATAGATTCTAGGACAAGATAAGAGATTATGATGAGTCTTGTCGGATTTATAATTTGTACAAGAAAGGAGAGTTTTGACGAACATGAATTTTTTGCATGAATTCAACCTTCCGTATGCATTGTATGTAGTAACTTTTATCAGAACTCAGTCATATTTACATCTAACGCAAATATAATTGTAAATATAGTTTTATATATATAAAACTGTTCCGTTACTGACTGAGTTACTGAGTGACTAACAGACAACGTACAGCCTTAACTACTGGGCGTAGAGAGCTGAATTCGTAACATACATTTTTTAGAGGATGTAGAGGTGCACTAAGGAGGGAATTACCGAAATTCCCACGGGAACGGGAATTATTGGACTTTTTAGTTTGTATGAAAAATCTTATTCCTTGAGTGCACGGATATGATACTTGGCATAAGAGTTCTTCAAAAAGAGACTGGTTGTGTTATGAAAGGAATTCCCGAAATTTCCATGGGAACGGGAAATATATGATGTTTTAGTTTGTATGATAAAATGTTATTCTTTGAGTGCACGGATGTGATACTTGGTATAAAGGTTCCTCAATAAGTGTCTGTTTGTATAATGGAAGGAATTCCCAGAATTCCCACGGGAACGGAAAATAGGACGTTTGAGTTTATGCGTGTACGAAGTCGCGGGCAAACGCTCGTTTTTTATAAAACTACAGATTCCTAAAATAAACAAAGAGTGAAAAATCAGCAAAAAATATTTATATAATGATGACATACTTTGTATATACAGGGTGTCCAAAAACGATCAGTTCTCGACTTCGATCGACTAAGATAAGAGATTATGATGAGTCTTGTCGGATTTATAATTTGTATCCCTACAAGAAAGGAGAGTTTTGACGAACATGAATTTTTTGCATGAATTCAACCTTCCGTATGCATTATACGCAGTAACTTTTATCAGAACTCAGTCATATTTACATCTAACGCAAATAATTGTATATTTTTTATCAAACTACAGATTCTTAAAATAAACAAAGAGTGAAAAATCAGCAAAAATTATTAATATTAATGATGACATACTTTATATATACAGGGTGTCCAAAAAACGACTCGTTTGGATGACACTGGAGATAGATGGACCTTAGGACTATCTGATAACGAGAACACTATGTTTAGAAAAAGAGTGAAATTTCCTTATGTTCTTGAATTTAATTGAGTTTTTGGAAAGTAATTTCTGAAAAATTATTCTTTTTAAATGTCAAAAACGTAACTTTTAACTGATCTAAAAAATATTGTATGTTGATTATATAAGGAATAAGGAGTTTGACTACCTAAAAAAAATTAACTTTTACGCAACCTATGAAAGGTTTCAAAGATAGCTAAAACTACAGATTAAAAAAAATAGGTATGATCATTTTTAGGGACAAAAACAACTTCAATAACGTATGAATTTTACATACCGAATTAGTCAAAGAGAATAGTTCTTGTAAATTTTCGCCTATGTTTGTATTACAAATATTATCTTTGCCACTGTTTTGAAATGAGATTTCGGGAAGCAATTTATCGTTATCTATTGTATCCAAATGTGCGATCTCCTAAAAAACAACTTATTATATGAGAACACAAATATTTTTCACTGACGATGATAGACTTTTACTATGCAGTGTGTGGCTTGACATATAGTAATACATTAGGAATTAATACTTGACATATCGGAACGGTATCCTTCTATCAATTTAAATTACCATATCAGTTCTCGACTTCGATCGACTATAGATCGATTGGTCTGGTAACACCCTAAATAATAGAGATAACAAATTTTCGATTGCCATTTTTTGTAAATTTTGTTAGTAATTAAAATAATTGAAGATTTCATGGTATTCCTTTCATTCAATTAACCAAGTATGCTAGAGAGATTTCATCCTTGCAATTGACCCTAACGATCGACGCAATAAAAAATTTTTTTACAGATTTTAGTCGATTTGATTCTCGGGTGAGGCGAGCGAACTTTCGAAAATCTTGGAATGCGGCTTTATTTCTTTTCCGAAATAAAGGAATATTTCGTTTGAGTAAAATTTGTTATCTCTATTATTTAGAGTACCTACTTTCCCTCTAGGTGGAATAAAAAAATCCACCCTGTATAACTAAAAAAGCTATAAAATATTATTTAATGAAAGATTATTTTCGACTTAAGTTACTAAATAACACTAAATAAAATTTCTAAATAAATAATCTACAGGGTTAATTTTAACATTTTTTTTATAAAATTTTAATTAAATTAACCCTGTATAGTAATGACCAAAATTATAAATATTAAAAAAAAAACTTTTATTTACACTGCCAAATAGAGTAGGTACGTATACAATCTAAACTAAATCAAAGCTACAGAGAAAAACTAGCTAAAACTAGAAAAACGAGCCAATATAAAAAGTAAAAACTACAGAGAAAATCATTATGTCACGTACTTCTTGTTCACTCATTGGAGCTGTGGTATTATTAGGCATTATAAAACTATTTGTTGGTATGTTTACAATCTTTGTGTAAAAATTAATTTGATATAAGAATATATTTTAAAAAAAATTAATTGTATCTTTACTAACCGGTACGGTGAATTTAAAAAAAAAAACAATATTATTTAGTGATATCAGTAAAAGTATAAAATAAGTAAATAGATTAACCTTTTAACCGTAAGTAAATTAGTTAGTTCAGATGACGACTCCACTGTGCCAAAGAAGCTCTGTGCCAAAGACTTTTTATTTCTGAAAAATATTGTTGATAAGGCAATAAAAACTATTTTTTTCATATCGTAATATTGATACATAATATTTAAATACATTGAATCTCGTACTAGACTAAATCGTCACGAATTGCATAAAAAACGGCGATGTATGTCTACATCGCATTTTTATATTAGCATCCTACTCACATCGCTTTCTTTTCGTCAGAGGCATAGGTCAGGCTAATCTGGTAGAGATCGACAGTTTCATACAAATTCACATGCCGTCCATTATAAGTAGACCTCCGTCAGTCAATACCTCATCTTGCAACGTAAATTTAGTTATCATGTTTTAATATAAATAGTTTCAAAACCCACTATTGGTTTTTGAACCGATAAATGGACTAGCGCGCTATCCCTGCCGCTTAGATATAATGTTTTTATTTCCCATTATAGTCAATTATAAATTTGTACTATGTATTTTAATCCTTTATCGTACGTAAGCTTAGCACTGCCGACGACAAAGTGATACGTGTTCCCCCTTCGACGAACCGAGCGGCACTGAGCTGTCGATCCCATGAACGATCAATATAAGGTCTTTTCCAGTGGACGTAAAGGTTAGAATTGCCTGTTCTGTTTTAACACTTTTAGCTCGGAACTAGAGGACGTAAGTCTCAAAACCTGTTTTTGCTTCTTGTAACGATTGTGTACATTTTATTGAAAATATTTTTTGACAGCTTTTTAAAACGATATAATATCTTACACTCAGAAAAATTTCATGTAGTTTGCTCCGGCAGTTTAAGAGATATATCGAGAAATCTCTAAAAAACACCTCTTTTTCAAATAAAAAAAGTATCGAACAAAAATTTGAAAAGTACAATTTGCTTTAATACAACAAAAAGAAAAAGATATGAATAATCATTCCTCTAAATTTTGGAAACATCGAACTGCAATACAATAAAGCAAATCACTTCAAAGTCATAAGATTCTTGAAAGCAAAACCTTAACTAGGTGCTGTTCGATAATTTTTGATATGTTCGTGTTTGTGCTGAGTGTGTACGTGTGTGTATGAAAAAGTGTGCTTGGTAGATTACAAAAAAATATTAACATGGTTCCAAATAAAATTTTGTGGACGTAGGTGACTCAAATAAGTTCAGGCGTGCTGTGGCTCAGTTGTGATAGTCTTCGAAGAAACCATGAAATCCTTTTTTTAAATTTTAGTTGGGTCGACTTCTGGGTGAAGCGAGAAAATTTTCGAAAAATGTTTGAGTGCAGTTTTATTTCTTTTCTAAAATAAAGGAATGTTTCTTTGTAGTGAAATTTGCTATCTCTACTATTTAGAGTACTTTCCCTCCAGAGGGCATTCAAAAATTCCACAAATATATAACCCAAAAATAAATTAAAGAAAGGATTCTGTAATTGACCTGTATGTGTTCGCATGAGTATGAGAACACGAGACGAGTGATTTACTCCACATCACTCGATCCTGCGCTGCCCCAGTCCATCGTTTACCGGCGACCTTAACAAGAACGTCGGTGTGCCTTGCGGTGTGTCTCTGACTATACGTGGTTACCACTGGAGAACTTTATTGCCGGCATTAAAAAAACCGACTTCACTCAGAAGTACTCAATCGATTTCGATGAAATTTATATGGGACTACCTCTGAAGTGTCTTCCTCTTCTATCGTATGAAACAAGAATATTTAAAATCAATTCATAAAAAAAAATAGGTACACACGAATTGAGAACTTCTTCCTTTTGGAATTTGGTTGAAAACGCCCATTACTACTGCGAGTGATGAGACCTGCATTTGCCAATTCAACTTTGCCATGTCACTTTGTCGGTGACTTCGGTTCGCCTATGAATCTCTTCGGTTTCGAAGTATGAATCGAATCGAATTCGATCCCGCACTGAAATATCCGAGCATAGCCCATGCCACTGCTCTTTGAGCTCCTTTGAGCTGGTTTACGAGGCCCATAGTTAGCAACATCTTAGTGCCATACGTCATCAAAGTCAGAAAAGAAAGTTCATTAGAACAGTTTGCATTTGCCAGTGTCATGAGGTCTGTAAAGACATCTTTTTTTCTTTGAAAATCTTATGTTCGTAAAAAAGAACTTAAACATGTTCCATAGAAAATGTGACTTGCATAATGTTAATACTAGAAATAAGTACAAGCTAGCCGGCTATGATAGTAGACTTCATAAAGTCACTAACTCATTTATGGGTCAATGCATACGTTTTTATAATAAGGTTCCCACAAATATTCAAGACTTACCACTTGATAAATTTAAAGAAACTATTAAACAAAAATTATGTAGTAAAGGCTTTTATACAATTTCTGAATATATGGACGATAAAAGTCCTTGGTTGTAAATTGTTTTTCAAATATTCTCAATCTCCAACACCATCTCCATATCCTTCTCATCCAACGCCATCTCCATCTCCTTCTTATCCATACAACAGCAAGAACGTCATGCTCCCTCAGGCGGCATGGCTAGCGGTAGCGTCGGGTGTCGGGTCACCCTCTTCCCTAAAATATGGTTGAGGAGAGTGATGGCTGGTGCTTGCGTTATACTCGTGAAAGGGTGCTGCTAGCGGTGCCAGGTCGTTTTGCTGAAGACTTTATGACTTGTTACTTTTTTGAATTTGACTCTGACTTCCCCATCTCCATCCCATTCCCCCATGTTCACGTCCGTGTTAGTGTCCAGTCTCTGTCCACGACTATCCTCATCTCCATCCACATTATCTGTAATATCTCTCACCTCTATCGCTACATCTATCTACTTCTATCTTTACCTCTATATCTATGTCTACGTTTCTGTCTAGTACTTGATTGCCTAATGTATAAATATAATAGTAGACTCCAGAAGATCACCAACTTGTTCATGGGTCAATGTGTACGCTTTTATAATAAAACTCCAAAATATTTAAGATTAACCCTTCGATAGATTTAAGGATAAGCATAAAGTTTTATTATAAGATATCCGGATGCAAGAAGATTGTAAATTGTTGTTGTTGTTATTGTTATTGTGTATTTTTAAAAGATGATTGCTGTTGAGTTTCTTGCCACTTCTTCTCAACAGATCGACTTTCCGAAGTGGTGGTAGATTCAGTTCAATTTGTAAATTGTGACTTATTTCAAATGTATTTAAATACTTACGAAATAAAGATTCTTTTGACTTTGACTTTGACTTTGATCTAAAAGTAGAGTTACAATGCAAAATATTCATGATAAATCCGCATCAGGTCCTTTTGTAGCGCGGTGTGCAGGTATTCATTCAAGTACATCCCGCCCAGATATCACTAGCGAACTTCGCCGACACGGGAGCAAGCGCAGAAACGTTTAAACAATTGGTTTATTTTTTAACAATAATAACTATTAATTTAAGTTTTTCTTTAACTATCGTTTAAGACAAGTACGCTTTGTGTTTTTGTGTAACTTTTACATGAATCCTTGATGCCATTTCGTAGCAATATCCGTTTGAAATTGTAAATGAATGTTATGTTTGTGACTTATTTTATCGAAACAATTTTCATAAATCACGTTTTTATCTCTACACATCGCATCGGTTGGTTATACGTAAGATTTTTGAAAAAAAAATTTTTTTCAGGCCCAACACGTATTATTACTTGGGTTTATAATCGTTAAAAAAATGTAAAAACTCTGCATCCTCGACTTAAAAAGTATTTTATTTAAGGTTACCCATTGTGAAAACTGAAATAATAATTATTTTAAGTTTGTCTTAGCTATTTGTTTGAATAACATTTCTGTTGTTTATCAATTGTACTAAGTACCTACCTACCTATATTTTTCTTTTCTTTTTATTGTCCTATTCTAATCCTGCTTTTTCTTTTAATTTGCATATTTGTGTTTTTATTATCCTGCATCGTTTTTATTACCTATTATTGCATTCAGTTATAATATTCTTGTTCGTTCTTCTACGTTTCAGTTTCGTAGAGTTTTCATCCTTTATTTAGATATTTTATTTAGAAAACAAACAGTGATACAATAACATACAAATAACAAAAACAATTACTAAACAACATTAAAATGTTTTCGCATTGAAAATCTTATAAGTCATATCCGTATATTTTTATTCTTGAATTATGTATTAAATTGTAGAAAATGTAAAGGATAGAATTTGTATTCGCCAGTTTCGTTACGACTGAAAAGATAACCAAGTACTAGGTCAAGGTTATTTCAAATATTGGGCAATTTTTAATTTAGGCAAAAGAAAATTGGGGTGAAGTCTTTTAAAGCTTTCTTTTGGAGTTTGTGATTTGATCAATATGTGGGATCTCAGCTATCTTATAGATACCTGGCACTCTCTCCCAGAATGAAGGAGGTCTGGGTTCGAAACCCGATCGGGATCAATTTTATTTACACCAAAGGCTATTTCACGTCTTTTTAACACTAGTAAGTAGGTAAAGGTACACCGTACAGGCTGCAAACTATGTTTTCTATAATTAAATGTGTCAATAATTCAAAAAATATGTGATTTTGTATCTTAATCATACATATTTTAACAAAAAAGCATCGATTCCCATATTTTTTTGACTTTGATGCTAATTGGTGTTGTGTGAATATAATGTTTTTTTTTTATTTGCATTCCAACAGTTCCCTATGAGGTAATTGACACTTTGAATAAATGAATGTATCATCTATTCCAGTCTGGAATCCAGTTCAAAGGTCATCCACCAAAACATATTTTTTTTACTACTTTTTGTTTTGTATTCAGAATGGTGACACGTGGCTACGATATTTTTTTTTCGAGCAACTTCAAAAATAACGTTATTATTTAGACAAATTATAATCGGCTTTTGTGATTCTTGTTTCCATAAAAAATCACAGAAGTAATTGCAAAAACAGGACATTCGCCATAGACTTGCGTAGCGCGTATTGCGAATGAAACAAACGCATACAAATGTTTTAACTACACCACGCGCAACCGCCATTTCCGACTTTAGGAATTTTACTCGGCTTCTTGCTGACAAGATTTTTCATCTTTGATTTTCTCCAAAATTCTCGACTTCTAATGGCTAAGACCACGGGCTAAAACCGATCCTAGGTGTTGTCAAATAATTTGTCGATTCTAACAATACCATTTTAAATTTCTAATATCCAATAATTCTAACAAAAACAGTGATTTAATACAAACTCGTGGCCACACGAACGAAACGCTTTTTAGATCAATGTTATTGGGTTAATTTACCACACCACTCGATCTATAGTAAAAAACAATTAAATCCTCATGAAACAGGTAGGTAATATTCAGCATTGCCATTATATAGAAAATGGTCACTTGTCGGCTGGAACCTGAAGAATAAATCGTCTGTTACGACAGTATCTTCTACCGCTGGTGTAGCGGTAACATACATTGCCTTCTATGCCAGAGTTCCTGGGTTCGAATCCCGGCGGCGGTGGATATTTGTGTGATAAACACAGATATTAGTCGTCAAGTCATGGATGTTTATATGTTTATTTACGTTTATTCTAATTAAAAAAAAATATTTATTCAATATGTATGTGTATATATTTCTTAAGTATATCAGTTATCTAGTATCCATAATACAAGTTCTTTAAGAAACTTAATTTGGGCTAGATAATGTTGTGTGAGTGTCAGAAATATTTATTTATTATTATTTATTATTATTCAACGACCGTGGGACAGTGGTGTATATTTGTTACCATCCATTCTACCTTCGATAGTCGATCAATGGTAGAATGGATTAGTAAACGTCGTTCGATAGATTTTACTAGGCCAATCCGATAAGAAAAAACCGATAGCCGTTGATCGATTGGTTTAGTAATTGGTTATTGGTTGGTATGCTACTATGTAATGCGTGAGGTTCGACACCCGCCCGGACGAAAATAAGTTTTATACTTATAACTATTTATATTCTAGGTTCCCACTAGTTCAATATACGGTATCCCATATTATATCAGAAGATTTGCTTAGTTTGGGCACAAATAGTTGGTATGATTGTCTTATTATATAGGGCCGCCATATAATAGTCAATAATATTTTAATAGTAGATAAGGACTGATGAGTGGGTCATAATTACTAAAAATAAAATACTTTTTTTAAATATTTTTCATAAATTAATGTTTCAAAATTCTTCTAAGTGATCAAAATTTAAGTTTGATCTGTAGTTTATGACTACACAACAAGTAATAAAAACGTGTCCATCTAATTGTGTAGTTTAAAATCTAGATTAATCTAAAATTTTACTCACAGAGAACAATTTTGAAATTGTAATTTATGAAAAATTTTCAATTTTTTTTTTTGTTTTTGAAATTCTGACCCACCCATCATACCTAATCTGCTATTAAAATATAATTGACTATTATATACGGACCCTGTATAATTTAATCGCATTTCGTTAATCCGCAGTGGGGTTTGTTAAGTATTTCTATAGAATTCATATAATCTATTTATATAGGTACTATACGTTATAACAATTGGGTTTAAACGCTAGTTACAGCGATAATGATGTGTTTCCTTATTCCTACCTTTGAGCTGATTGCTAAGCTCCCGTGGTTTTATATTCGACCTTACCATTAGTAAGATTTAGGTTTATTATTATTATTTTTATTATGTATTTTTAGGTTTATATTAATGAATCAACTTGATGGTAAGCCGTTTAACAAATTTCAAATGATTTCGGTTTAAAATGCGGTAGCACGACGACCAAAGCCAACATTGAAGTGACGTGTTGGCTTCAATGTTTCATAACAAAGACAATTATAAATACTTGTTCCTACTGTCATCTTCAACCTCATCTTCTCTTACGATCATGAGAGATTGAGGTCGATTCGGGTTTAGAATAGGGACTTCCTTGGTATTTTCTCTAACTTCTCTCAGGTACCTGCTTGTTTTTCATTATACCCATGCTTCTCATGTAACCGCACCATTATGGCACAATAAGTTTTAAGATATTAATCTCATTGAATGCAAAAGGTTGACATCAATATTACAAAAAATCTTCTGAGTGTGCGTAACTGCATTCAGAGCTCACTTCTTTTCATTAGAATACATAATAAGAATGGACGGGTAAATAACTTTACCGAGTTAAACATAACCTATGTAGAGCAATGGTTCACTGAAAATAATCTGCTCTTTATCTGGATATAAATAAGTAAAATCCTCCTCGTCAAATATCTAGAATCTAGAAAACAGATATAGCTGTGAAGTTACAAGCGCTACTGCAAATACAACGTTTTTTCTTGACATGCTCCAGGACGCAATATGCTAATAGACTTTGCAATTATTGGAATTCTACCGCTCAATTGCTGTCATTTAAATCTATAGCTTATCGATACTTTGGACAAAAAAGGCTTATTTCTTTTTCATATTGCGTAAAAAAAATATAAACATTCCTATTTCATAATAAAATGTGCTAATATCATCGATATAGCTGATGAGATGATGTGTGTTGGCTCATCTCTAGAAAAATGCGCCCACAAAAGAAACTCGTAAAACACTATTTAACTTTCAGGATCACATCGTACAATGAATCGTATTATCATAGACTTAAAATGTTAAAGGCACGAGGAACTAGCTACTTACGAGGTCTCAGGGGTCATTGAAAAGTCGAGTAAAATTGTTTGATAATTTGCGAGAAATGTTGGTTTAAAACATAAGTAAATTTATCACTGAAATGCTTTGATATAAAAACAAAGAGGTGAGCAAAAACCACAGATTGCAAATAAAACTGCAACTTACCAAAACTCTCAATATCAGCTGCAGACACAAAAGATTTATTTTTCAGTTCACTGATAGATAACTGAAATTTGTTGTTCCCCGCTTTCCCGCTCGCTCCTTCATTTTCTTGTAACATCGTAAAACACTACTTTTCACAGGCAACTCGACTTCTCCCCAAAAGTATCGACATTAAACTGATTTTAGATTCATGTATTATGGAGTACCTATGCCTTGTTGTAATACAATTACGTTTGTATAAATATTAATACGGTGAGACCTCTGAACTTAGTGAATGATTTATAGATTTGACAAGAACAGAACTTGACGTCGGTTTGTGTGTATATTATTTTAACCACAGGCACAAAGACTTTGAAATGATATGGTTTTTCGATGTACTCTGACGTTTGTTGTGGAGTCTTAATGTAGAAAAAAATATATAAATACATTAGTACCTACACAGGATGTATTGAACCAAGTCATCAGTAGAGGTCATCGTCACTTTATTCGGGTTTAGAAAAAAATGGAGATTGCTTCGTTTAATGGAACAGACTGTCTTATTTTTTTTATGTCTTTTGGCTTTTTCTGATTTCCTTACAGAAATTGTGAATCTCAGTTAAAGTGAAGCATTGCAATGTTTAATAATATTTTCATATATTTGCATTTAAAATGCTTAATTACTCTTAAATATATGAAAAAATGTGTTCAATAAAAATCACCCGACCAGGACTCGAACCTGGGACCTCTCGAGTGCTCTCCCACTGAGCTAAAGTATAGAAATTGGTCTCGGGTGGTCTTAGCTGCAAAGCTATACCATTAGATGGAGCTACGTTAACAGTATAACGTAACAACAAAAATGTGTTAAGTAATTTCGAGGCGTACCGCCAGGCCTCGGTAGCTCAGTGGGAGAGCACTCGTCCGGCAAACGAGAGGTCCCAAGTTCGAGCCTGGTCGGGTGATTTTTATTTAACACATTTTTCATTTATTTAAGAGTAATTAAGCATTTTAAATGCAAAAATTTTAAAATATTATTAAACATTGCAATGCTTCACTTTAACTGAGATTCATAATTTCTGTAAAGAAATTGGTCTCGGGTGGTCTTAGCTGCAAAGCTATACCATTAGATGGAGCTACGTTAGCATACATACATACATAACCTCACGCCTGTCTCCCTTTGGGGTAGGCAGAGACAAGGGAACACCAATTGCTTCGATCCAGACATACCTCTTTCGTTTCCTCCACGCTCATTAATCTTTTCATACATGATCCCCAGTTACGGCTACTTTTAACTAGGCCCTTTTTAAGAACGTCACCAATTTGATCGGCATACGTTCGCCTAGGGCGGCCCCTTCCGACAGCACTATCCATTCTTGCTCTGTACACCTTTTTCGTAAATTCACTCATCCTTTCCAAACGTCCAAACCACCGTAGCATACTCTTTTCAATCATAGTCACTATATCTTCTTTCAATCCGCATTTCTTTCTTATATCTCTTTTGCGCACCCTATCACTCAATTCAAGTCCACACATATTCCTCAAAGCTCTCATCTCTACAGCATTAATCTTACTTTCCTGTCTCTTCTGCCACACTCAAGATTCACTACCATACATAAGCTTTGGCGCCAAAACTCCCTCAAGAACGGCAAGACGAGCCTTATTTGGTATAGTTTTGCTTGCCATTATCGAGTATATCGCGCCATTAACACAATTTCCAGCTTTTACCCTCTTTTTAATATCATCGTCATACTTCCCATCTCTTGTAAACAAGGACCCCAAGTAAACAAACTCTTTCACTCGTTCCACTTTTTCATCCCCTATCATAATATTGCATTCCGTCATATCTTCATTCCTCTCCATAACCATAATTTTCATCTTTCCAACATTCACCCTCACACCTTTTCTTTTAAACGACTCATGCATCAAAGTGACCATTTGTTGCAATTCCGACGCTGTCGATGCAAGTAGAACCTGGTCGTTAGCGTAAAGCAGAGTTTTGATCACTTTTTCATTCATTTTTAAACCCCATTCAGACTCTTTCAGATCTTTCAAACAGCTATCCATGAATAGGTTGAACAGCCATGGAGACGCTACACAGCCCTGTCTAACACCGCAATCGATGCTAAACCATTCTGTATAGTCATCATTCAACCTGACACAGGCACTCGAGTCCTTATATAAGGATTTGAGTGCCCGTATCCAGTCACTGTCCACCCCATACTCGGATAGAGTTGACCACAGTTCATTCCTCATCACACTGTCATACGCCTTTTCCAAGTCAATAATAATAATAATCATTTATTTCAAGTATGAAAGGACTCATTTTCAACATATATTTACACAATCAGTCATATTAAAATATAAAATTACATATAGAAATAAAAACAATATATTTTTTCATCATTAAATTAATAAACATTTCAATAAAGCATTTAATTAAATCAATGAAGCAGCAGAAAACCTTTCGGTGTTTAGCCAGAACCTTCTCGGTTAGCAATATAACGTAAAAACAAAAATGTGTTAAGTAATTTCGAGGCGTACCGCCAGACCTCGGTAGCTCAGTGGGGGAGCTCTCGTCCGGCAAACGAGAGGTCCCAGGTTCGAGTCCTGGTCTGGTGATTTTAATTTAACACATGTTTTCATTTATTTAAGACGAAAAACTCGTCGTAAGATCATGCAGATTGAACCCACGCCTGTTCGTCATCCAGGAAAGGTGACTTTCAACATAGCTGACAACTCACAAAATTACTGACTTCAGTTATCTGAATATACCCACAAAATATCCCAGTGCCATGGTACAGATATCTACAGTAATTCAACTTCATACAAACGGACGAAACGCGAGCTATAACTACGCGATTTCGTAATGCGCTCGGCATGAGGCCAATCGCGCCCGAGTGTCTGCATGCCAAAACAATTGTTGATTGAGCTTTACGTTAATATGCGGATTGTAAAATTTTAATAATAGGTACATCTTTTCGTACGTCTCAGTCGAGGCGCAAGTATTTTTCTTTACAAGTATTTTATTTGTTTATTTAAAAAAGTATATATGTGCAGTTACAAAACTAAATGTATTATTATGGAAAGCAATAAATAAATAAATAAATAAATGGAAGTAAAAACAAAGTAGGCAAATGTAATTTAAATGCGGAAGACGGGCAGCCCTATCACATGTGAACGGACTGCGGCGCTGCTGTAGGCATTTATTTCAAAGATGCGGCCAAGTTGAATTGCTGTAGATATCTGTACCGTGCCAGTGCATTCCACGCAACATTATCTCCAGCTCAAGCTTCTCGTCAGTCCGCAGTATCTGTACGTTGTATGTTGCCAGGGCCAGGGGTCGTTTTCGGCAGCCTGGTGGAACCTGGAGACTCTTAGCACCCCCTGTCCCGCCGTTTCTTAAGCTGCTGCATTGATCAAGACTAGCAGGACCGCCGGGGACTAGCGGCCGGGGCCTGTTTGCAGGATGAAGTTGCAAAGTAGGTATACAGCTAGAAATTGAAAGACCATTGAAATACAAACTTGGGTATTTCAACTCCTAGTGGGAAAATATGTAGATTTACAATCTCGAAACTATACCTACTCAAAATCTTTATTTTAATCAAGCTATTCTAACAAACAAAAAGTTTATTACCGCAGACTAGAGAAAATAAATATCGTGATGATATAGTGATGGTTAGATACTTAGTACCTACTTCCAGAGGTACCTAAATAATATAAAAATAAATAAATAAAGTCATAAAACCTGAACCAAAATGAAAGAAAACTAATTATTTCTTTTTAACAAAAAGTGAACCGCCTTCAAAAAACCAACCCACTAAAACTGTTTAAATAATTTTTAAATACGCCATCCTAGTCCTGTTCCTATTCCTTCCTACCCTATTACTATCACGAATAGCAAATTTCTGACAAAAATGAATTAATAAATAATGGAATAAGAACATTAATAATTTACCTGGGTAGGTATTTTCATAGTTTATTATATTAATATTTACTTCCATTAATGATATCTACATCATATTCACATAAAGATACATACAATATCTTATAATTAATAAAATATTATAAAGAGGAAACCTTTGTATTTTTGTATGTTTGTATTGAATAGGCTCAAAAACTACTGGACCGATTTCAAAATTTCTTTTACCATTACTTAGAGGGATTCTTCCGGATCCGTATAGGCTACTTTTTATCCCGAAAATCCCGCGGGAATCGAAATTATCGAATCACGCAACAGCTAGTAATTAATATAGTATTACTTACATTTTTATTCATTGAACAATTAATTTATTTTTATATCTATACATTTTTCTTTAAAAAATTCATCCAAACTATAAAAACATTTATCCAATAGCCATCTTTGCAGAGTGGATTTAAATTTATTAAATGGCAATGCTTTTATATTGTCTGGTACTTTATAGTACCTATATTCGAACACATAAAACTGGACTATTTGGGCTACAAATATCTGTTTTAATGTTAGAGAGGCATAGTTTGTTTGATTATCTAGTGCTATTTAATAAATTTAATTTTTTTATAAAACATTCTGGATGCATCCTAACAAATAAAATGGTTTCGTAGATAAATATGCAGGGGACCGTTAACAATTTTAAAGCCTTGAACCAAGGCTTGCAGGTAGTCCAAGAATCAATGTCGACAATCGCTCTAACGCATTGTTTATGCAATAAAAACACTTGATTTATACTAACAGAGTTACCTCAGACAAGTAAGCCGTATCTTAAGATTGAAGCAACGTAACCGTGATAGGCTTTGAGCGCAGTGTTTACTTTATTAGTTAATTTTGACAGTTTCCACAATACAAAAGCAAATCTATTAATTTTAGAACAAATACTGTCTACTTGCAATTTCCAAGTGCAATGTTCGTCGAATGTAATACCCAAAATTTGTAACAGTCAGTTTATTTAATGGTTTCATCGTGATATTTTATGTGTACAATTTGTTTCTTTGCTCCTTAATTAGAAATTTGTATAAACCTAGTTTTCGTCATATTTACCGTCAAATTATTAGCACTTAGCCAATTAACAACGTCAGATATAGTAATGTTGATATTGTCAAACCTGTTATTTGTATCATTATCCGGAACTATAATTGAAATGTCATCAGCATTAAGGTCACAATTTGTAATTAAAGGTACGTCATTTATATAAAAGAAATAAAATGGGTCCTAATAGGCTGCTCTGGGGGACACCTTTACTATTAAACTTTGTAGTAGAGCATCAAGTTTTTTGACACGAAGTTGAATGTTTGTACAAATTGTTGTCTATTCCCTAGATAGCTTGTAATCCACTCTAATGCTGTTCCACGGATCCTGTAAGCTTCACATTTTGTTAATAGTGTTGAGTGAGACACAAAGTTGAAAGCTTTGCTCATGTCAAAAAATACTACAATTGTTTTGACTTTGTTATTTATATATTTAATTGACAACAACTTCGAGGCAAACGATCGTGAGGTCACGGGTTCGATTCCCGCACGGAACAAGGAAAAAAATGTTCCGGGTTTGTGTATTATTTATGTTACCTATATCTAACTTTTAAACTGCTTATTATTTCGCGCGTCCGATATTTCGATGCTATTACTGTTTACCTAAAGTGAACTAAAACTTTTAGATTTAGTTACAAGCTATGATCGCCGACGGACTAAATTCATTAAGTTATTGTTATCTATGTAAGCCTATGTATTTATTTTCTAGGTTACCATAGTTCGCTACACGTTATTCCATATCACAAGCTCTGCTTAGTTTGGGGCCATGTATTTGGTGTGATTATCTGGGGATTTTATTATTTGGCATCTTATTTGCGTCACGGTAAAGACCCGACAATCTGACCAGTTGGTCGGGGTTTAGGGCATTTTTTTTTTATTATTATGAAATACCGGTGTATAAGAGCAGATCTAATAACTTCTTCATAATTAATATTGTCTAAGTTTAATGTTCACGACAATATCCATGACAATTATATTTTTTTATTATTGACATCATTTAAATGAAACTACTTTTTAACCGGATTAATCGCGTATAATTTATATTTTACATTTTAGCTCGACGTTTCGGTTTCTTTGCAGACATCTCAGACGCTCGTGACCACGGGGTCTGCAAAGACACTGCACTATCTATATAGGTACTTACTTAATATATAAAGTTAAAGAGTTTGTTTTTTTGTTTGTTTGAAATCTCGGAAATTACAAGTGGGATTTGAAATTTTTTTTTGCATTTGATAGCCTAACTCTTGAGGAAGGTTATAGGCATTCCTACGGGATCAAAAGTTACGCGGGTAAAACCGCGCGCGGTGGCTAGTGTATTATAAAAGTGATAGTGCCTATTTACTTTATTTTATAAAGTCACTATCAGTTTAAGATGAGATCCAGTGTCGTGGACTTCCATTTTCATTTCATGGACCCCCTAAATTTTTTTCGCAGTCGTAGTCCCCTTGCACGTTGTCATAGACCCCTAGGGGTCGATATAGACCACTTTAGGAATCACTGATCTAAGCCATATAGAAGAATTGAGGACTTTTTTTTAAGTCGGTCAATATGTAAGTACGAGTTCCTATACTCTCAACTCCATTTTGCCCAATGTCATTTTGATTTTGATCTACTTTAAATAGGTATTGAACTTGTGCACTGTGAATGTGATGTTCCTTTATACAGTCAATTCTACAATACCTAATACAAATCGATATTTGAATATCGTTTTATTGGTCATGTGGGTATAAATACTAAAACTTTTTATAACGAGGATCGTTACGCCTCAACGATTTTAATGTTTGATTAATTTCACTTTTAACCTTGTTATCAAATTAAAATTTACTATAATGGCAGGCCTGTAAAGTAATCACGTTCTGATTGGAAAATTGAAACAATTGGACTAAATAAATATGGATCTTTTTCTCTTTACCGTTTGCTGTAAGTAAAACTACTTCTATATTTTATAAGAGATCTTACTCTTACTAATATTATAAATGTGAATGTTTGTATGGATAGATGGATGTTTGTTTCATAGTGATAGTGCACATTGACTTTTTATCTCGATATTCCCGTGGGCTTAACAGCTAGTTAAATCAAATGCTCTCTGCATCACTAACTCTGGTTGCAGGTTCGATCCCCTTATAATTCGATCATCAGCATATGATCATCAGATGGATGTTTGTGATCCCCTCATAATTCGATCATCAGTATATGATCATCAGATACAGTACCTATATTAAGAAATACCTACATGTATAAAAATCCTTTCGGCTATTGCTTCTTAAAGAAATTTCCTTCATTATGATTTAGGTCTCAAGCTAGGTTTGACCCAATATTTGAACAGCCTAAGTGTAATCGCCAAGAGAAGCATGCCTGTCTATGGGTACCGGCGATCTCTTTATTTCCCCTACATAATAACCATGCAGTGTTTTGTTTATAATTCCAGGACTGGCAGTCTAATTACCATTGTATCTTATGTCCTAAAGTCGGTAACACACCAGTAATATGAAGTTGCAGATGTTCATTTGCATCAAATACTTAATCCACATGGGAGTCTAAAGTCCGCGTTTACTCTCATGAAGTAGGTGCAGAAAGTAGCAAATCAAGCGTTACAAATCTGTCAAAAAATTACTTGCATCTGAACTCTATGCCCTCGACATTAAGTTAAAATTGGTAGGGAAAAGACAGGTAATGTAACGCTTGATCTTCTGTACTTTAATAGTTGCTTGCGGAATGAACTTTTACAGCACGATGCAGGATATTCGGAGCAACTATAAATCATTTCAAAATAAGATATTTGTTTAGAAATTAAAACGTTGTACTTATTTTAAAACTGAAACCTTCTTAAACTAATTATTTGTTCTAGCAAGATCGTTTACCAACTAGGAAAAGTAAGAAAACAAATGTCGGAAGACAATATTAAACTGTTTGCTTTTCTTTTCTCATTAGCACATTCAAAGAAACAAATAAACGCGTTATCTTTATTTAACATAATTAACGATTAATGAAAACTTTCACAAATCTACAATATTGTTGTAAATCTTTCTTTGACGACAACTTTGGTGGTGGGGTAACACTGTCTGCCTAAGACGCCTGTGGTCGCAGGTTCGATTCCCGCACGAAAAAAGTCCCGGGTCTAGACGTTCATCTATATAGGTATGTATTTGTATTTATAACCAAGGTTGCCTGGAAGAGATAGTTGTTAGATGATAAGGCCGCCTATTGTGCATTGTGCCTATAATATTGTTATCAACATTATTCGTAACTCGATGTGTACAATGAAGAATAAATAAATTCTCTATAACCCTAATTTGCTATACGGTATCCCATATACTAAGCTCTACTTAGTTTGGGGCCATGTAGTTAGTGTGATTGTCTGGGGATTTTATTATTTATTTATTTTATTTCAGTCATACCAATCTTGTTGACTTCAGTAAGTGGAGACACAACGCTTTCCATAAACACGAACATTAGCATCGCAGATGAACTCACAAACACAGTCCGACGAATATTTACCAAATACATCAATCCAATCAAAAAGGGCATCACTAGGACAGCCTCCAATGGGGCCGCTGCCTTGGACCTCATCAAAAACATGATGAACTCTTTCATAGGCCAAAACATGCAAGCCGCTACTGAAGATAAACATAATGATGATTTCCATCATGATGACTTCAATAATGAAGACTTCCATAATAAAGAATTCCATGATGTAACCCCTCATAATGAAGACGATGAACTTGACAAGAATGGAGACGAGAATGAAGACAACAATGAAGTTGACGACGATTTTCGTGCTAGCAGCGAGAAGAAGAAGAAAAAGAAGCACAGGAGCGCCAAGAAAAAACAGAAGGACAGCAGCGGCAAGAATGAACAGAAGGAACAGGAGGTCAGACGGAGATATTAAGCCGAATCCAAAAATTATCTACATCATTCTAGTCTCTCCGTCAACGTTAATATTGGTTTTGAACACAGATCCCAAATAAAAAGATTTTCTATAATAGTTGACATCAACTTTACATAATGATGCCAATTATTTTACAACTATGGTGCTAAAAATATTTCGAAACATTAAGCAAATGCTCTCTTTTATTTTAGGTTTTGAGGGATTCGTGTCAGTAGGTATTATTTTCAAGTAAAACATGTGAAACAATCGTCACAGCCTTTTTTTTAATAAACTCACTTGAGTGCCATGGGCCTTTTTCCAGCAAGACGGGTTTTAGACTATAAGCGGTCTAACTAGTCCAATGCTGGTTGGTGGGTGTCATTTTTCATTGTTTCGAAATGGTTTCTGAAGTATTCAGCACCCGGTCATCGTGATTTAGCAGACGTCGTTGCGCACTGGCTTCCTCTGCATATCATTCGATAACCTGGTTAAGCAACGTTTGGCGCCGTCGCGGTCGTTACAAGGACGGGACCGTCGATCATTCATTTTTCACGACACCCGTGCTTCGGCAACCTTAAGCAGTCGGTCCCGGGTACTCTACCTCTTTAGGGTTTGGGAGGAACCAATTCGGCGCCCTGAAAATTCTAACTTCAACCTAACAGCACTTGGCCAGCTTAGCGGTTTTTGACCGAAATCTTCTTGACGCCCAAAGGAGATACTCAAGTGTTGTGATGAAGATGCAGCACCCGATAGCAATGCGTTCTGATAGTTTAACGTTTTCTAAGAAGATCGAAAGTCGTCATGTTAAAGAATGGCCGCCTAACCTTGAAGCAACTGCTCTACGTTGCATAACCTATTAAACGATATGCTCTGAAGCCACTACGCCGCCGCGGCGACTCTGTAACATAAATATTAATAAATTGAATTCCAGTATAAATAATTGAAATTTATTTAAAACACAATATTTTCCATATGCATGCCAAAAGGACCAAATTGGCGACAAACTTAAAAAGGGCCTGCTACGCTGCGTCTCCCAGTACGTGGCCGCCAATCGAGAATTTTTCTGCCCCAACGGCCATCTGTTCTGCGAGCTATGTGCCCTGCCCATTGCCACTTCAGCTTTGCAATCCTTCTGGCTATGTCGGTGACTTTGGTTGGCCTGCGAATCTCCTCATTCCTGTTTCGATATCGCAGGAAAACTCCGAACATAGCCCTTTCCATTGCCCGCTAAGCGACTTTAAGCTTGTATATAAGGTCCACAGTTAGTAAGTTGTGGTCAGTTACATAGTTACTACTGGGTGTAAATTATTTATTATTATATATATTAAGCACTTCTTGATACTTTTCGACAAATGAATCGACATTAGTATGGTTAAAAGATGTTGCCTTGCTTAACCTGGTTGATTCACGACGAGTTTACGAATTTTTGTGAATTTTTCGTTGCTTTTCATGAATACTGCAAATCAATCTTTGCCGGCCTTAACTTCTCTTTAATAAGATTCTAGAATATTTTTTGCCACATTTTGTGCGATGTGTGAGGATGCCGGACAATAAATCTCTTTTCTTTCTTTTTCCTATCCTAATAGTTCCATGCCTTTCCTCTCCCTTTATTCATATGTTAATACTATTATAACCACGCATGTTATGTTGATGCTATTTATCTCCATGGGCAGTAATTATTTGCCATCAGGTTATGTGGATAACTCATCTGCATACCAACATTCCAAAATAAACACTATTTTTATACGACATACGAACGGGGTTAGTATATTAACATGTTAATATTTGCCCCTCTCAATTTGTTAATTTCAGCCAAGGCCATATTTTATACTTAAAAAACATATAAATAATTAAGTCATTAAAATAAAAGCAAACAAATGATACGGTGTTATTGCCATAAAAGGTTTAAATTAGTAGAAACGATGATTAAATTCAATGCACTAATATGTTGTAAATCAATTTTTTGCGAAGCACGAAAAGTTCATTTACTTGTCAATCCTAGGTCACAACGCATATCTTTTTTTTTTTTTTATAAGTGACTAAACCCGCGTTTGACCTCAATCTCACCTGATGGTAAGTGACGATATCTAATACATATCAAGACTGGCCGGCAATTGATTTATCAGAATATATTCGGCTTCGTACATAGTTTGCCTAAACTGAGTATCACATTTTTATCAATTCAGGTTTGGCGGGAATACGCTTGTTAATTCTTACCCCCGTTAGAACCAACCCGCGCCCCCTATGTATGTAGTTATTCTTAAAAATATTTTGTTTATTTAAGAGTCCAGCTGGAAGAACCAGGCATTCTAGCAGTTGCAGACGGTCTACAACGTTGGAGTCTTACCAGACACTCCAACCTAGAACCGGTCACACCATAGGCGATAACTCAACCAATGCACGACGGAGACAACTCAACCTGTAATGGCGACGAGACTAACCGCCTTACTACAAGAAAGACGACTGTTCAACTCTAGTTTAATGTACTTTTCTAGGACTTTTGTTACTAAACTAGGGTTGAACATCCGTCTAACTTTTTTGTTGTAAGGCGGTTAATGTCTAATAGTGGAAAATTTGGATCTTAGATTTAGAACACTGCAATGTAGGAGTATTGCCATGATAACCAAAATTGTGTATGAATGATTCCTGGATTTAAAATAAATATAGAAATACACTAAACTTATCATACACATTGTAGTGACATCTAAGATCAAGGATTGTAATTTCATTTCAAAACCCACTCAGAGACTGAACTTTTTATCAACAAAGGTAAGCGACAGCATATTAAAATGTAGCATAATAAACTAGCAAGGTATAAATAAGTAAAAATAAATAATTTTAATATTCGGACAGGAACACAAAATCATAAAAATAAAAATTACGAAATAAAAATATAAGTTTATTAAAATAACGAAACATCCAATATTTACAACAACAAAAACATCAAAATATTGATAATAAATATATCTATAAAAAATCAAATATACTGAGAAAGAGGCCAAAGTCCATTATAACACGTTTATTGAGAAATTTAATACAATAACATTATTAGCAATATTAGAATAGTAGAGAAGGGCTTACATCAAGTTTATTTTTAAACTTAATTACACTTCGGTTTTTTAAGAGAAATACATTACTTTGCTCTAACTTAATAAGTAAATGCAGTGCCTTCTTTTATTAACCGAAACAGGATTAGATGTTAAACGTACACCTAAACAAAACGCAACACACACTTAGCTATACCGTTATTATTTAACGAAATCAAAAACTACAAAAAAGACGACAAAACGAGTATGAATGATAAATAAATAAATATAAAGTGATGAATTTAAAATAGGTTTACAGTCACAATAGTTAATTTTCGCACATTATTCATAGAATAAATAAAGCACATTGTGTAACTGTTTACCTACCTATTTAAAGAATTTCGCGGTCAATAAAATAGCAAAGCAATGTATTTTTAAACATCGCGCAATTTAAGTTTCAATTGAATGTGTAAGTCACCGAATTTTATATTGGTAGGTAAATGATAGTGGGTTTCAATATTATATATAATATCTTTATCCAAAATCCTTCTTTGTAAACACTTAAAAGTATGGGCGTTACCATGACTACCAAAAGCAAGATTTGTTTTTGTTTTAAAAAAAAATGGATTTTAGATTAAGATTCGATATTGGAACCTTCCGTTAGTCGTCTGATGTAAACTAGGTTTAAAGCATTCCGTCTAGCTGATAGTTACTAATTGTGAAGATTTTTAAAGGGATTTTAGTACTTTTCCACCCTGCCGTATATAGCTAAAATTAAGCACAAAGCTAGTATGAGGCCTGAGAAAGAACCTAGGATACTTTTCTCTAAATATTTTCCTTAGGCTTCTAGATGGACAGGTAACCTTCAGATGACATATAAATAAACAAGATGTCCGCCCAACTTTTGTCTACACTATAATTAGCCCGCAATAATTAATCGTTTTCGCACGAACGACTAATGAATTGCTTAACTTTAACTAATACAATTCCTATTAAACACGGAATTATCGATAACCGAACTACGATTGCTTTATTAGATATTTAAAAAACGTTATGTATAAAATGGGTGCTATAAACTGATGTAATTATAATGCTATGATATACTTAGTTTCGAGTTTGTAACGGATCAAAAGAACACCTATAGAAATGGTATATCGGAAGATACATTAGCACTTGTATTAATAACACTAGAAGCAAAAAATTAAGTTCACTATTAATCATCTTTTAAGTATAACACTTTAATATAGCTGACATGTCTTAAAGCCGAGATAATTACAATTAACTAATATGACAAAAGATTATTGCTTTGCTATTATTAATATTATATTAACTAATATCATATCATGTGATTAACAGACAAAAATAATAAGTTATATTTCATTTACGATGGTTAAAAGGCGATGGATCGGTCCCAGCGAGGCTAAACCACTGCCATCATCATAACCGATGACGATGCAACAAATACGACATTTATTTATTGTGAAATTCGCGATACCTCGTTGTATTTGCGACGCGACATCCTACCCTTATTATTATGGCCTCGGCTGTCATATATTTGCGAGAAAGTGTTACAGAATTAAAGTCACTCATTTAAATTACATTGTTTTTTATACAGACTGGAAAATTCCGTATTGCATGCAAGGGTATGACTACTTTTACTGCACAATTAAAACGTACAATTCCGCCTCAATAAATCATGTTACGGGTCAGTTGGTTCAATGTTGACATAACTTACTTCGACGTAAGGGTGCTCGCACATGTAACTGATGTCTAAATTTTAACAAATTATAACGAAGGTCATGTTACGCAACTAATGACAACATGATTTAAGAAAATTCAAACATGATTTGAATTACAGCGGAACAGTTGAAATGCATTTGGGTTTATCTGAGTTTAATCTATCGCTTGTTAATATTCTCTGGCACTCCCAAATATAGATTCGAAGAGTTTTCCACAGTTGGCTCTGTTGTATAGTAGATTTGAAATGTTTAATTCTCTTTTCATTTAAACCACGAAACGATTAATCGTTTACATTCAACTATTAAAAGAAAACTTATATCAAACTGTAATAAGTCAAGACTTCGTTGTAAGGTACCTCCGTAAACAAATGGATATAATGCTACAACAAAAAAAAATACAAATTAATAATTGAACATTCCGTAACACATCTAATAGGTATGCATACCTAATCCAACTAAATTAAATACAATATATAAAGCGGAGTACTCAGCAAATTGGCCTTTCTTTTATAAAACAATAAAATATATTAAATTAAATTGAGTACAGTCGGTATAGCACTAATTTACATCAATAATGCAGTGTACTTAGCATATGGAACGTATGAGAGTGTATTGACATTTTTCGATTTAATTAAACTATAATATGACACTTACGTACTAAAGTTTGATGACTGCTAGGAGAGCTGGCTTTATATTGCATTAAAGTCTAGAACAGTCTTCGATGTAAGAGTTGTTGTCTGGTTCATTAGGTTCAAACTGTGGCGCTGGCGTCTTTGTTATTTAGTCCATAACTCGTAGTTTTAATAGGGATAATTTTTAGTTCCAATTTTCCCCACTGGTTGTAGCACTTTACAAATAACTTCAAATGACTACTTGAGATGCACGGTAGCTATTATACATGTATAAATGTCTAATTTTCTTCCATGCTGGACTGGGGGTAAAGGAAAAAGATAGAATGTGCCTGCTGCTTCTCTTCCCGGGCATACTGTAAAAGTCAGTTAAGAAACAGAGGTGATATTGTAGGTTTTTTTGTGGACGATAGGTCACTACTTCTTTTCACCATAATAATGCCTCCAAATTTGAAAAACGTGACATCAGATGGTTTTATTACTTCTGGTGTTCTGCATGCCCCATAAAGGATACAGGCGTGAAGTTATGTATGTAATTGTCTTGTGCTTACACACTTATTTCCCTATTGTCTATGGCACTTATTGTCTTAGTTATTTCATTGGTTGAAACTTACTTGAAATTTATTTATATTCCACTGATGATAGAAACTTACTTTCTTTCATTTTCTTTATTTTAGTACCTTTCTTTACATTGTGGCATAAATCAATTATGCCGTGCGTGCGCTTCTCAATTCAAATTTTATGATCAAAAGGTGATTTTAACCTACCTAGACATGGACAATACTTGATAGGAAAGTAATAGACAATACCTCTTTAGGAAATTTATATACTTTGACGCGTTTTTTCATTTTAAATGCTAATCTGAATTCTTACAGCATGTAGTCTAGCTTGAACCAAAGTTATTACACCAAATTATGACTAAAAAGATTTTAATGCAATATAAACAATACGCGACTAACTGTTACATGAAATAGGCATAATTAACATTTTTAATACTAAGTTATGATAAAAATGGGGAATCTATTGACAAGTCGGGGCCATTGCACAGTTAATGATTATTTTTATGTCTGGTTCAAATAGTTTTTTTTTATTATTCTCAAAACGTATTCGTGAGTATTCATACTTATTATTCAGAATTAATTTCGTTTTATAAATATTTAGTATCCAAAACGATTTGTGTTTCTAAAGACGAAAAATTGTGATTTTTTTTGTAACTTTATTGATTTTTTTATTCTACATCGGTCTTAAATAACTATTAATAAGTTAAGTAAGTAATAAGTCATTTTTTTTAATATTATAAAAACTACGTGATTTAGCAAATTATATTATACTTCAAAATCAATTTGCAGTTTACTTTAAAATTGATAAATTGGATATCTCAAAAACATGATATTGACAAAAGAAAATTGGTTTATATTCAGACATTGTACATTTCTATCTATTAAAACGAACCTTTGTTATTAAGAAACACATCTCATATATCAAAAAAAAAATTTGAATTCCATCGAAAATTTAAAGATCGAATTTTCCGATTCACACACCAAGCTTACCAATGTCTAAACACAAAACATTCTCTTTTTAAATGTTGTCACAAATGTGGTCACTAAAAAGTTATTTGTTCAGCCCTAAAACCGAAATAAAAAGAAAAAACTGCCAGCCCCCAACCAATCACAAGGCTCGATGGCTATTCAGCGGAGGTCAGGGTTGTCGTTAATCTGTTTCTTGATGCGGACGAGCATGGTTGTGTACCATTGATCCAGTCGGGATATGCTGTCAAAGGTTTTCACGGATTCGGTGAATGATTCTATGTTTTGCTCCTCGAGATGCTCAATAAGCTCCTGCAATATAGAAATATAATCATTAAGTTTTTATAAATCATACAACTGGTAGTAGCTTCTTCTAAAAAGCCTTTCCAGCTTTAGTTCGCTTCATGTTATCTTAAAATAAATAAAATTGACTAAAAAACAAGTGTTGGTAAAGTCGATATTCATTGACTATATAAATTTTAATGTATTTAATATTCTGATGTGCATATCACTTGATGAAATTAAAAAGGCTTCAGTCTAGAACGTAGCTTTATATTTTATTTTAATTTCAATTTGAATTATCTCAATGAATTTCGAGGATTTTTTTCTCAAAACATACAATACTTATTAATAAATTCTTAAGTTTTATTTTATTAGTATAAATAGCCAAAACATATCATTCATAATATTTGGCAATACATCCTACCACCTACCACCACGCGGTGATAACTCGAATTAGGGCTTATTATTTTAACAGGATTAAAAATATTTTTTGTATCAGGCTGAAATATGACGATGGTTGTTAAAAAAGGTCGGAAATAAATTCCCAAAGACATACAAAATAAAAATAATAGAAAAACCTCTAATGAGTCAATGTTGATTGCTTATCGTTTACATAGTTTTTTATTGAGTTAATTTCTTTTTACTATGACAATGACTTCAATTCGACATTACACTCTATAATTTTAGGTCTGTCTATGTAAAATGAGTGCTCTTCAACTTCAAAATTTTTAACAAAAACCAATTTTGAATCTTCTTTATTGACCTTAGAATTTAATGTCCAATACGGCTATAGATGGGAAGCCGGTTATTAACGATTTTAACCAAGTGGTTAAATATGCATTTTTCGTTATTAACGGGTAATTAACCGCATTGTATGCTTGTAAAATACCACCGCTAGATGTCGGTTACGGACTGAAATTTGTATCGCAAGTTGCGCGATGATGCCAGCTTCGATTAGCAAAAAAAGTCGGGTGCAATTCCTTATCTCTTGGTACATTTGTTCAGACGTTGATATAGACTTACATTACGAAAACTGGGCAATACTGGAAATATATGTTGTATTTCCAACTATGGGACCAACTATGAAATATCCTCTATTATATGAAACAAGAATTTTTTAAATCGATTCATAATTCTCCGAAATGTCGTGTGACAATGACACAAAAAAAACACAGACGAATTGAGAAACTCCTCCTTCTTTGGAAGTCGGTTGAAAAGAAAGTAAAACTATCCTTTTTCGTTGTCGCAGTCGGATTTTTAACCGTTAACAATTGCATTTTATTGGTAGTTAACCGAAAATAGGGTTAAAAAATGGTAGCTAACGGGTTTTTTACAAGTATAAATTCGGCCCAATATGTATAGACAACAATCTTACCTTAATCAGCTTGCATTCTCTCGTGTCCGCGAACGCCGGGTACAGCGAGCAATACTTGTCCAGCGCGTGCTGAGCGTTCAATATGTCCACACACAGGTGACATAGCGCGGCGCGAAACATGTACTCCTTGGCGCTGTATTTTAGGAGGCTGTTGTCCAGGGATGACTTGGCGATCTGTTGGGGAGGGGGGGAATTAATAAGTTGAGTTGGGAAACTTTAGTATCAACTTTTATCGGAACGGTTTAATTACTAATAATAACAGATAACTATGAGACGCTAGCAAATGCTAGGCCAGTTTGAATATTGAAATTCCTCTCTTTTATAACGCGAACTGTACCTATACATATATTTTTTAAGTAATCATTAAACGCTATTTAAAATACTTTTTAACCGGATCTTATAATTATATTTTACTATTATCGCGACGTTTCGGTGTCTCCTTGACACCGAATTGATGGCCATGAAAAAGCAGATGTTAACTGGTTACTCTTTTGAACTCGAATGGCAGTGGGGATTTGCACTTGGCACTTGGATTGGCACTAGGGATCACGGGAATGCGAGTTATAAAAACCGTTTCTTCGTTGGCACATCCAGTTAATATTGTTAATATCAATATTAGGGGGCGGGGATTAATAAGTTGAGTTAAGGAAATTTAGTTGTTTCGGCTTTTATTGTAGCTTTCGTTATTAATGATGTGAAATCCTGGGCAATAGCCACACACAGTTAATTAAAATTATTAAAAGTCCTTCATTTAAAAGTAAAAGTATTTAAAATACAGAAATCTTAAATGCTTTCTTTTGTGATAAAAAAAAGCTGTATAATTGTTGAGTATAATAATGAATATTATCTATTTTAAAGAAGCTTCTTAACTGGAGCTTACATTTATATTTTACCTTTATCGTGCCATCTCGGTGTCTTTACAGACACCTTGATCTTTGCACGAATCAAGAATCCAGTTTTTTTTTTATTGAATATGCTATATTATGTTCTAATATTCATCATCATAATTGATGCCTACTGCTAGATAACGGCCTCACGTCGCCCGGTCCCACACAGACTTCATCAAGCGTTGATTAAAACTTAAGACAAAGCAATTAATTTAACCTATGTTACTATATTTTTTTATCCTTAACAAAAGCATTAAGTCCGTGAATAGGCATTGTTCACTTTTTTTAAACCATTATTTTTATTTTTTTTAAACTATTATATGTTAATCTTTAGCCTATTTTGAGAGAACAATTTGAATAGTTTTATTTTTAACTGTGTCGTTTAATTTATATTGATTTTATGAAATTAGTACGTGATGACGTCATCAGTGGCATTACCTTTATAAACATGTGTCAGTCAGTAAAAAAAACATTAGCTGTGTCTGTGTGCTAAAGTCATGCTATGTCACTGTCACCCAATGGATTGTAAACAGACAACAAACCAACATTTCAAACATTGATTCAAATCAAATCTTAACTGTCTTTATTTCCTCTGTTTCTTTTCTTTGTAGTTGGTATAAATAATCTATAATGAAAATAATTAAATTAATTATTCTTAAAATTTTAATTGTTCATTAAACTTAGATCAATCGCAGGGAAAAATAAAGAAGCTGAGTTTGTAACGTTGAGGTTACGTTAAAATATAAACAAAACAAAACAACCACCATAGAGCTATAGAGTTTAGTTTGACTTTTTTTAAACAGTTTTAAGGCTTGATCGATTTGATGCCTTTGATGACGTCATCAAGGTTAAATAAAGGTCAAATGTATTATGTTAAAAATCTCTTAAACCCCAATATTTTTAAATGTTTTAAATCGACTAAATTAATCAGAAACCTTATTCCTCGAAACGGTTTTTCGTATGAAATAAATTTAAAAAAATGAACAATGCCCATTGTGTGAGTAAGCCGAATTCTCAAATATACCACTTTACGAAACTATTATTATTCACCTACTTTATTAACCCAATTTTTATTCCTGTTCTGACATATCAGCAACGCAACACAACATTGTAATTGGTATTATTTTTCCCTTTTTAAAAAAAAAAGGATCATATTGTTAAAACAACGACTTTTTTTTTCACGACGGTGAAAGTGTAATTCGCTTACATTGTTTTTTGATAACATATCTTCTTAATATATAAAACTCTTTCGTTACTGACTGAGTGACTGACAGACAACGCACAGCCAAAACAACTAGCCGTAGAGAGCTGAAATTTGGAATTTGAAAAAGGTTGTGGGGGAGCACTAAGGAAGGAATTCCCGAAATTACAACGGGAACGGCAATTATTGGACTTTTTAGTGTGTATGAAAAATCTAATTTCTTGAGTGCACGGATATGATACTTGGCATACAGGTTCTTCAAAAAGTGACTGGTTGTGTTATGAAAGGAATTCCCGAAATTCCCACGGGAAGGTGTTGGACTTTTTAGTTTGTATGAAAAATCTTATTCCTTGATTGCACCGATGTGATACTTTGCATGAAGGTTCTTCAAAGAGCTACTGGTCGTGCTATGAAAGGAATTCCCGAAATTCCCACGTGAACGGGAAATATATGATTTTTTAGTTTGTATGACTTATTCCTTGAGTGCACGGATGTGATACTTGGCATAAAGGTCCTTCAATAAGTGACTGATTGTGTTAAATATAAACAATGTTTATGCGCGTACGAAGACGCGGGCAAAAGCTATTTTTTTTATATATGATAATTAGTACTGGGTGAAAGTTCAGAATAATTATGCGATTAATTAAAACTTTCGTACATTTCATATATAAAAAAATTATGTTGTTTTACTAGGTATACTGATTTATATTTATCCAACTAGGTATCAACTATCTTTTCATCTTAGGTCACACAGATAGTAAAACATACATAAATATGTGTGATAACGTAGCATCAGGTAAATCACGTGCTTATTTATACCTACTAATATGATAGCAAATCTGTGGAAACTTATTTGTCCTTCTGTCATCCATAATTACTATGTAGTTTGTAACGACCGGCTGGTGTAGGGGTAACGTACATTGCCTTCTATGCCAGAGGTACTGGGTTCGAATCCCGGCGGCGACAGATATTTGTGTGATGAACACAGATATTAGTCGTCAAGTCATGGATGTTTATATGTTTATTTAAGTTTATTTTCTAATAAAAAATATGTACGTTTATATATTTCTTAAGTATATCAGTTATCTAATACCCATAACACAAGTTCTTTAAGAAACTTAATTTGGGCTAGACAATGTTTTGTGAGTGTCAGAAATATTTATTTATTTATTTAAATTTGCTGTAAGTTTTCTGAATAGTGTTAAATAAAATAAAAATAAAAGCTCGTTATTGAGATGTATCGGGGCTGAGACTTACAGCTTTATCTATACAGCATATTCTTGTCACATTGATGTAAGCCAGTACAGTACTATCCCCCTCGCTATAAAAACTTTAATAGCTAGTTTAATGTATGTCGGACCAAATAAAACCACTTTTATCTGTATTTATTATGGCTTCTAAAACCAAATGGAGGCATACAAAACTTTTTTAAAAAGTCGTAATTTGACACGAGCATCATTTTGATAAGCCATAAAAAAAAATCTTTGAATTGTTCAAACATTTTTAAAAACATACCTATTTATTGCTCTTTCTTAAAAGGTATTAGTCATTCACATTGGTTGCCAAATCTCTGAGTTAAGGGCTAAGTAAAGGAGCACTTTTAATAAAACTATATGAACTTTAATTTCAAAACTTTAGTAACAAAATCAAAGTAAAACTTATATGGGTGTTTCTCTACTAAATGGAAAATCGCTGGCCCAAGCAAATTTCATCCAATAAATTGCAATAATTCTCAGTATTTTTGATGAATAATGATATAGTATTAAGTGTTCTAGACCCACCACAGCTAATTTAGTAATTAAAAAATTTGATGTTTGATTAAATTAACATCAAACCACTCAAAAACAGTCCTTTAGTATGTCCCACTTCCCAAATTACAAGCCTTGTGAGAAATATTGCCTTTTTTCCGGTGAAAACTGGATAAAAATATTAAAATACTTTTAAAAAAGCATTAACTATCATTACAAATGAAAGTGAAAGCTGTCCTCATTTTTTTTTAAACAGTCCCCTGATAAAATTTGAATCCTGCATTTCGTTTGTGCAAATCGTGTAACGGAAAGCAAGCAGGTAAGTTCGTTCAGGTGAATCGTTCAGCAGGCAACCGCAATAATAGTGCTACTGCTGCATCTGCTGCTGGTGAACCACTTTAGGTAAAACAGTCCCCTGGTAAGCAGTAATTTGTCTTGACTTTTAACTCCTAATATTTGTTCAAATAATTTGATTATTAAGTATAGTAATATAGTAGTCAAATTTGTTTCGTTAGTGTGATAAGTTATTTTTATATTAAAATAGTAGTAGTTTTATACTAAAATAGATGCTTTTATTCAACATTTCCCCTGTGCATTTTCAATGTCATGGTTGTCTGGTAGAAATCGCTGCCCAGCGATAAGACCGCCAATTGTATAATCTAAGTCACTTATTTTTTATTTCGAAAAGGACATTTTGTCTCTTTATGCATTGTGTTCCAACCCTTCCATGTCGATATATTAAGGTTTTGAGCTACTGTTCGGATGCTTGTCGTAGGATCAGCTTCAAATGCGTGAATAATTTCTTCCTCGATATCCACATCGTATCTTTCAGGATTCACTCTAGTAGCCGGACGACGGATCCCATTTTCGCCAAGACGACGAAACGTGTTGTAAAACATCCTGATATTGTGTAATCTGCGATTTGAATAATGCTCCTGATACATTCGCCGTGCCAATGCTCCATTACCGTCTGCCCTTCCGTACATGAAGATAATGTTAGCATGATCTTCATTGCTAAAACCATCGATGCTCATAATTTATTACAAAATTGAATATTTGCATATTTAAATTTTCATAGAACTAAATTCACAACAAACTTAAAACAAAGCCAATTCAAAACATTCCGAATTTGAAAATCCTTATTCTTAAAGAAACGTGTTCCAAATTTACCACAGTACATTTTTTTTTATTATCTATCGTGAAAACTTTTACAATATATTTCAAATTTGAAAATTATTTTTCTTAAAATAACGTGTTTTTTTAAGTACGGTTTTTAGTTTAGATTTTTTTTAATCCTCTTCGGATTTGGGTGTATTGTTTTGTTTTTTTACAAGTTATTTATTTTTATTTATGCGCACTTTCCATCAGGTGGCATGGAAGACAAAGGTATATCCTATCCTTATTATATAAAAAAAGTAAAATTTCAAGACTAGTACGGGGATTTAGAATCCTTAGGAACTGCTCCCTTGCTTTGGTTGGTTGACTTATACACTATTAACTCGTATCTACCAAATTCTGGGTATTTTTCTAAAATTCCAAAAAAAAAAAACAAAAAAAAAAATAGCAAGTTTCATCAAAGAGATATATGGCTAGAAATGTTCAAACATACTTCGTTTATCACCTCCTATCTATACAGGGTCTTTTTCATGAAGATCAAAATATTTTAGAAGAAGGTTAAGAATGATGTGTGGATTTAAATTATGACAAAAAATTTTTATGTATTTTATTTTAATTGAAACTTTACAATTCTTTTAAGTGAACAAATTTTTGTGACTTTTGAGAAATCGGGGCTTAACGTATTTCTTAATAGAAATAGTTGGGAAAACGCTTTTATTTCTTGCTATTGAGTCGTAAATAACAGATTAAAATTATTATAGAATATCAAATTACGTAACAAAAAAAAATATTTTTTTTTTCATAAATTGAGCCACACGTCATCCTTACCTTCTCCTAAAATATTTTGATCTTCATATAAAAGACCCTATATACTATCACATATATAGCCTACTCGTACGCTATACCCCTCACGTGCATGAAAGCCCGTATAGCCCCATTCCGTTCAAAGCAACACATAGGATGAAATGAGTACGAAAGACTCACGAAACCTGTTTAAAAGTTTCCACTGACCTGTTCATAGATCTGTATGGCCTTGTCATAATGCTCCAACTGTGCTGCATACTGGGCCAACTTGAGCATGCATTTGTTGGCGGCACTGACTGACTCCTCGCCGCGGAAGTAATCGGCCGCTTGTTCATAATGTTGCATGGCGCGGGCTATGTCGACGCATTCCGTTTCGTAGAGCTCTGCGATGTTCTATTGGGAAGGGAGTAACAAATGAGCTGAATTATAAATAAATAATAAATATATATTTCTGACACTCACACAACATTATCTAGCCCAAATTAAGTTTCTTAAAGAATTTGTGTTATGGATTCTAAATAACTGATATACTTAAGAAATATATAAACATACTTATTGAATAATTACATATTTTTTATTAGAATAAATTTAAATAAACATATAACATCCATGACTTGACGGCAAATATCTGTGTGTTCATCACACCGATATCCGCCGCCGCCGGGATTCGAACCCAGGACCTCTGGCATAGAAGGCAATGTATGTTACCGCTATACCAGCCGGTCGTCAAAATTAGACATAACACTCTCTTATAGACCTCTATTATGTCTAATTATGTTGCTAACGAGAGACTTAAAATTAAGAAATGTTATGAAGAATAGAAAAATCCTGCTAACGTATTATTATTAGTGAATATAAAAAAAAAACATAAAATTGTAGGTAAAGCTTGAAAATTACCTTATGTACCTAGATTAAAAAAATCCCCTGTCGACTGTGGCAGCACATGACATTCATTGAGATATGTTCATTACAATGTATTGTTACTGTGCATTGCTTAGCCAATTAGCGATGGACATTTAGAATAGAGCCAATCGTAATTCATAGAAAATTAGTAAAACGGAGACCAAGTGTAAACGGGCTGTTACGTCGTATCGCGTCCCGTCACTCACCTAGGACAACGCCTTAGACTAAACTATGAATTGTACTTTATGAACTAAGCAGTTTGTGAAATGGGAATCACAACTAAAAGAGTATATTCAATACATTATTTTCGAATAATAATAATTAACCCAAGGTAAACTTTTAGTTAGTTTATTATGACCCATATCCGAGTCATTTAAGGTTTTTATCGTATTTTCCCCTGGCTGGTACTTGAAACCTTGATGCAAGCTATCTTTCAACTAATTCTCACACGGAGGTCGAAAAAATAATGTCTACCATCCGATGCAGACCTAGTTATACCTTCATAACACAAAAATAATGAAATATTATTTACCTGGTGCTGTTTCGCGGCCACCGTAAATCTTCCCATATCGGTATAAATTTCTATAGCCTTGAGCAAGCAAGATACAGCCTCTGTAACAGAACATTATAAAATATAAGTAGAAAAACAGGATAAAACAGCGACAGCGGCGCGAGCAGAGGCGTGGGAAACGATTTCCGCGACACGATAGAAAGTATTGAGTTTGTATGAAACCGCGCCAAATCGCTCCGCTGCCCGCTGGCGTCGAGAACGGCCCAGATTCCACGCGTCGCTGCCCGCGCCGCTGTCACAGCCGTCCAGTTTGCAGCCAAAAACTTTAACTCTAGTACCACACGCACACCTCCACCCGCTAAGTATCTATTGCATTTAGCTTATGTAACCATGCGTTGCGTAATGAATTCTCTAACTTTAGGTCAAGTTTACTCAGTAAATAATTAATATTTAATTTTTATTTAATTTTTTCCCTTCATGTATGATCTCAAACTATCACGTCCCGGAATTTTGAAAATGAACCACCAGTCACCCTGTATGTAGTTTACAAACCAGGACTTTTATCGTCCATATATTCCTTAAAATGAAGTGAAAAACTCATTGCAGTTAGTAAATAAATTGCAGTACTTATTATGGATGATTTTGTAAAGAGTGATTCATCTCTTACAACATAGTAACTTTGAATTAATCTGTGATACATGAAGCATTCTTGTTATCTGTCTGATAAAAAACAAAACATGATCGTGACCTTGAAACTGCTATTAGCATGTTTACAATATAGGCTTATCTTTGTGAATTTGCGAAAAAACAGAATTTTTGATTGCATTTTGAGATAGGCCGGTACAGATTAGTGTAGTATACTTGTGGTTTAAAAAGTTTATTTCACAAAATAAAAGAATACAATTCATTTATCTTAGAGAAAGACAATTTTAAATTCAGTAGTGTACAGACTGGACTTAGTATTAAAATATTTCATATTTTATCTACATAACAAAGTTCAAAAACCTCTTAATATAATTTCAATAACAATTTTACTACCTATTGATTTCAATTAACAAATTTTAGACATAAATTTTTATTTTTAGTAAGGGTGTAAAACTATATTTTAAACAAGGAAGTTTCTTATGCAGACAGTAGCTATTACGTATCTTAAGTCATTACGAATATTCATCGTCAACATGGCTTTCAATGGCTATCACTTTAGATTAATTTAATGTTGTATGGGGTGTGCGAGTGTGATTCATATAATTAGATTAATATATGTTGTAAATAAAAGTATGTTAATTTATTATTATTATTTTTAGTTAATATAATTATTATTGTGAGAAGGTATGTTCCTATTTATTTAGAATGAAATGTGGTAGTGCTTTTTTATACAATTGAGGTACCTACTTAAGGCATTAATCCAAAGATAATAATCCTGTATGTTTTTTTGCATCATTCATTACATCACATTTTTAATGAGCCCACTGCAGAGTAATGAATTTTTTCCTATGTGTTGAGGGGGTTTAATCTACAAAGCTGGCCTAGTACATTGAGTTACTTTGTTAGTACATAGTAACTCAATGGCCTAGCATAGATTAGTGGAAGCCTTTTTTAATAGTTTGTTACATCAATGTCACCTGAAGGTTATGGGAAGAATGGAAATGTTGGAGCACACAGGCTGAAGAATGGACTAAAATAATTGTCTGAGGGCAGATAGTTGGAGCATTGCTTTTGGCTGCGAGTCTTAAATGTTATATAGCTATTGCCTTCTAAAGAACTAATGAAACCTTTGAAAATAGTTTGGTAATGGAATTACTATATAGAAGTAGTACATCTGAGTAGCAAATAATCAACAAATGCAGGTCATTAAAAAAACTGACTTCACATCAAAACTTTGGTTGAGTTATAATGTCATCAATGTAAACATTCCCCAAAATCATACATATTTTTTAACAAAATTGAAATTTTCAATGATGTACTCAACCGATTTCAATGGAATTTATATGAGACCAACGATGAAGTATCGTCTATTATTTATATGTTACAAGAATTTTCAAAATCAAATCATAATTGACCGAAATATCATTTAACAAAGACACAAAAAAAACATACAGACGAATTGAGAACCTCCTCCTTTTTTGGATGTTGGTTGAAAATTTAATTGTAATTAAATGTAAATATTTTCAAAAAACTGAGCACTTATCAATCTGACCAAAAACATTCCTAACAATGTTTTATGTTGAGACAACTCCTTAGTTAACCCATGCACTTTATCTTTGAGTTGTCATTTGCCAACAGACAAGAATGGAAGCCTTCATGGTGTGTATGGCTAATAACTACACTTCTGATAAAGTCCATGGTTTTACAGGTGATGAGTACCAATATTTTATCTTCAGGACTTCCATGCTCGATTTTCATCTTCATTATCACTTTTTATTGTGATAAAGAAGGATGAGTAAAGAATTAAAGTGAGTTATAATGATGTTATAGTAAATAAAATGATATTTAAAAAATCACCTTACCATTAGGATCAGACTTCTTGTAACAGTTAGAAGCGTCTACAAAGTTGGTAGCGGCATCATGGCGTATTCCAGCCTTCATATGCAACTGAGCTGCATTGCAGAATGCCTGCCCAGCTTGCGACCACTTCTTTGACATTTTGAACAGGTTTGCCGCACGTAAGTAGCAATCTACTGCTTCTTCTACTTTGGAGGAGCCCCTAAAGTTAATTGATTATTTAATTTATTTGCTGCTTTATGCTTCATAAGCTTAAAGGCTAAATTTCACTATCTAGGAAGTTACAGATAGGAATCTGCTCTTTAAAGTTGGTTTTACTCTTCAACAAAATTTTGATTAATTCATACAATTGATTGGTACTGATTTTGAAATGTAAATTTTAAAAGTAGGTATATTATTACTACAACATGATTTCTTAGTTATTACAATAACTATTTGCATCACAATGGTGTAGTCATAAAAAAAAGCGTAGGTCATTTTACCTGAACAAATTCTATAAAAAAAATAGCAAAAGTGAAAGTATCACAAGGTATTGTTGCATATATAACTGCTTCATACTAATGACAGCCCTAAAATATTGTTAGATTTTGTATTTTGCAAAAAGAAGTAGTTAAAAACTCCACATTTGTTTTTTATTTTCATTGCCTAGCTGAAGAGTCAAGTAACAGTAAATGATCATGAGTCATATTGCACTGAAAACAAAGACACGAAAGATGCTAAATTTAAAAGACTATCTTGCCTAAATGTACAAGATATTTTAGAATATAGATGCAAATCTGAAAAAGGGAAGTCCCTTTGGTACCACTCTTAATCATGACAACAGATAGTAGGATTACATTGTTAACAACTTAGAAGTTTACATAGCTTTATGAGAATATCACCACCCATAGACAACTATTCAGATATTACGTATTATGGTTTTGAAACCGTTCTATCATATTGACTGTTACGATGTAGGCATTAACTTATTGTTCTTACCCAAAAAGAGATCCAAGAAAGGTTTTGGATGAACTTAGTTTTTTCTCCGCCTCTGCCATCAACTGCATGGCTTTCTGTTCGTTGTCGGCCATCGTCGTGGCTTAATAATCACAGTTAACACGAAATATTCACTTAAATACAAGACTTTGCTAATTTATTGAGAAAATGTCGAGAAGAATTCACACTTCATCACTTGATGAGAAAATTCGTCAGTCCATCGCTGTCATCGATTGATTTTATTTAGTGTTGCCAAAATAAAATAACATGGGAAAGGTATGAATGCACACATTCAATAATAATGGCAATATGCAAAGTGTTTTTTTTTTTATGAAAACAGTTTCTTTCAGCTCATAATATTAAGACTCATTCTGCAGAACTAAATGGTTATCATCTCACTGCAACATACTCAAGATCATAAAACTGCAATCACTTTCCCATTTGAACGAAAACATTAAGTTACCTACCTATATTTTTCTGAGTTTATTCTTAAGTAATTATGTAGGTATCGTTTGTATTATAAATCTTATCTTACTAATATTATAAACTAGCTGTGACCGCAGCTCCGCTCGCGATAATTTCGAGATAAAAAGTATCCTATGTTACTTCTCATGATTCGTCGAGTAGTTTTTGCGTAAAAGCTGAACAAATATCCACGTTTTCATATTTATAATATTAGTAAGGATAAGGATTGACATTTTATAATATTTGACAATTAATTGTTTAGATCACTTTCACATGAGGCTTAAGTATCTATGGAACGAAAATTCTTCAGCGCAAAGCTTCCGAGTAAACTATATTGAAAGTTGACCCGTCCGGCACGTGAACATGAAGATTTCTAGAACTGCTAACCCGGGAAAGAGCGAAGTATAACTGACCGTGCGAGAAACAACTGACACCGAGATCTACTCCAGCAACACGAAAATTCTGCCCTTGAGCCTTATTAATTGTCATTGCAAAACACACCGATACTGGGAATTACGTTCTTTTAAATTGGAATGGAAAATTATTTGGTATTATGGGAATTCTGGGAATAAAGACGGTTTCTCCTGCACCGCAACCTGTTAAAATTTGAGATATCCAAATAGAATTATACCCAGAAATATGTACAACTTACAACAGAAAAAGAAATGAAAATAAAGCTGAAACGCCTGTGTAATGCTATCTACCTATACCTACTTCACTTAAAAATAAAAACCTATAACTACAATAATTAATAAAAGTACCTACGCTTTTACCTAAAAAATACAAAAAAAAACTGAACATAAATTAGCCAAAATTTGGAATTTGACCGAATATTTAAACACTACCAAAACAACTAATACCTATTTTATAAAATAACAACGAAAGAAATTCAAATAAACTATTTAAAGACTAAAAGTCGCGCCGATAAGCACGATTTATAATATCAATTATTGTCTGTCAATAAAGTCGAACGCTCTGAACGCATCAACAGCCAAATATTGAATGAATTATAAAGCTTGCGCTCGCCTCGCGCCTTTTTATACCCTACCGCCGCGCCGCGGCAACCGTTACGCAAAAATAATCCTTATATCATTCAGTATTCACGCGCGATGGGTTATTAGCGTATTAATTCATGTATAAGTTTGGTGTTTCTATACCGATTTCTATGATTCTTTTTTTATTGAATAGGTAAAAATGTTTTTTTTTTAATTAGGGATGAGTGAGAGTATTATAAACGTAAGAGTAAACAAATATAATCAGAAAGCTCCGAACTGCTAAGCTATCGGGATTTACACGTGTTATTGTGAGTCAACCATAAAATATAGACATATACTGTTGTGGGATATTTTTTATATAATTTTATGTGGAATATTTCCGTCATACATGATTTCTATGTAGCTTTAACCATTAAGGCTGCGCACGCAACGGAAGCTTAAAAAATGAAGTAATTTCTCCCGTTTTCCCAACATTTCCCTTCACTGCTCTGCTCCTATTGATTGTAGCGTGATAATAAGTATACTATAACCTGCCCAGGAGTATAAAGAATAATTTTGCCAAGTTACGTTAAAATCCGTCAAGTAGTTTTTGTTTCTATAAGGAACATACAGACAGACAGACAGACAAAAATTTTACTGATTGCATTTTTGGCATCAGTATCGATCACTAATCACCCCCTTATAGTTATTTTGAATATGTACAGAATTGACCTCTCTACAGATTTATTATAAGTATAGAAGATAGATGTGAAAGTTTGTATGTATGGATGCCTGGATGTATGGATGTTTGTTCCTCAATCACGGGAGAACGGCTTAACGGATTTGCATGAAATTTGGCATAGTGATAGTGTACATTCTGGAATAGCACATAGGCTACTTTTTATCCTGAAATTCCCTCGGGATTTGAAATTACGCGGATAAAACCGCGCGCAACAGCTAGTACCTAATAAATAAAAAAATACCCGTGTAGCGTCAGCTTAGAGTAGCCCTACCACCCCTGGATAAGCGTGTCGTAAAAGGTGAATTCTGAGTGCCCCTCGCTTGGCGGTAGGATACTTTCAGGATTCGACTGACTAGCGACCTCCTTTCATATAAAATCTACCGCCAAATATTACCGCTCCAGCGGTGAGGTATATCGGAAATATTTTATGTTATGGACTGCAAACTGCTCGCTTCCGCAAAGTTTAGCCATCTATGCCTTATAAGTGGTCCCTGGGTGGCGCTACACGAGCAGTAAAATCTGGTGGTAGGCTCCGCGGCTTGTCACCATCCATTAGAAAAAAACCATGCCACCAAGTGACCTAGCCGCGTTCTGGCATGACGTTTAGTGTAGTCATTGATAGGTCTGAGTAATCGTGCTGCATCGGAGAACTGTTTTCAACTCATAGGATAGTGACTCACCGGGTAACTCGTTTTGGAGGTTGGACCGCTGGCCACCACCTTGCTAAAAATCCCAGGAGATTCTATCGGGCCGGCTGGCGACCGGTTTGAGGTTACCTCGGGGGCTCGTTCGGGCATCCTCACAGTCTCCAACCGAGTTTTCCAAAGTCAAATTCCACCCGCACGCCAGGGTATGCATGATGCTAGTGACACGATCTTGTTAGCGTCTCCGTTACTTAGAAATGCCGGACCTTTCAGTTATGTACTATCTCAACAGTACAGCCGCCAAGGTTCAGCAATGTTTTCCCACAGCGCTGCCGCTGATGCAGTCTCAAGTGTGATAGTTCAATCAATGGAGTTCTTCGTTCCCTACGCTGATCTATCCCCTGAAACCAAAGCTCGCCCATGGTTAAGTGTTGAATGCCTTGCCTTGAGTACCTACTACACGATCTTCTTATTCTTTTTCTTATTCTTCTTATTCTTAATCACCGCTTTTTGTTAAATTTATGTCTCCTCATTGCATATTTCGAGACTTAAAAATATTTGGTTTTAGTGTACGTACGATAATTAACAATTTGTATTTCCAACCATAGGGAAGTAAGAACTTTTTCGCTGGGGAAGCACAGCCCGTTTTTCGCGTCCGATACCCCAGCCAGATTTTGTCGAAAAATGCCATGACGCCCGTTTTTCCTCAATTTTATGTGATGTTTAAGTCGAATGCCGAACTGCACTTTCAGCACGGATTAATCAACAATGGTTTATTTATTATACATTTCTCTATATTATTTATACATGGCTTTTCTTTTTATGTCTAATACTTACCGCGTTTGACTTCTATCGGATGGTAAGTGAAGGTAAGTCAAAGATGAGAGCCCACAGGTTTAGGAAGGAACTGGCTCTTCATAAAACGTTGCCGGAACCCTTTTTTATAAGGGCAGTTTTATAGGTTCACAGACTTTATTTGTACGAAGGGTGTTCGTTAGACAGGGGGATCGAAAACCAAACAGGGACCTCTCGGAACAGTCACCTTCTACGCTCCACATATCCAACGCCGATACCTACGGTCATTTTAGCAGGGATCAGTTTCAAATCTTACAAAACAAACTATCAATGTACCGTGGCTTCCCTACATCTACATTCCCTCTATAGCAGGACAAAGGACCCTAGGAGCTCGGAACTTTGATCAAAACTCCAGTGGCAATGAAGTTAAGCTATAGTTAAACCACCACAACCACGGAACCACAGTAGCCCGTCTAAATATTGCTGGGAATTGGTAGCTCATTAGATGCCTTAAATATGACAATATTTTGGGTTCATGATAGCATGAGATAATTTGAATTATGGATTTCATATACAGGGTGACTGGTGACAAATTTTAGATACTGAAGGAGAGCACTCAGTACTCGATTCTGGTCATAATTATGTAATAAGAATTGCCTGTAAATCTATACTAATATATAAAGCTGAAGAGTTTGTTTTTTTGTTCGTTTGTTTGAACGCGCTAATCTCAGAAACTATAAGTGGGATTTGAAAAAATCTTTTTGCATTTGATAGCCCAACTCTTGAGGAAGGTTATAGGCTATATTTTATCCCGAAATTCCCACGGGATCAAAATTTACGCGGGTAAAACCGCGCGCGGTGGCTAGTAAATAAATATGTGTTACTATTTACTTTACTTACGCCCGAGTCAATCGCGGCACGTGACCTGGCATGCGGATCGCTGCCATTGCTAGTGTAACCACGCGTTGCGTAATCAATTCTTTAACTTTCGCTCAAATTTACTCAGTAAATAATTAATATTTATTTTTTCTCTTCATGTATGATCACAAACTATTACGTCCTTTAATGTCAAAAGTGACCCACCAATCACCCTGTATCATTGGAATTTAATAGGTATATGAATTAGGAAGTTTGAATTAAACAAATATATTTTTTTGAACCTTTATTATTTACGCTTAGTTAAATATATTCCACTACCTATGCTTTCAACAAGTAGCATGTCAACACTATATGTCAGTTACAAGAATATACTCGACACCCAGATAAGCCTAAGCCGAAACATTTTCTACTCAAGAGGAAATAGCTCCAAGAAAAATATATATCTTTCGTACACTTGACTATGCAGACACATAAATAAAACACTATTATTACTATTTCTGATGACTCTTTGATAAGACTGTAGTGCTTCAGAATAAATAAATAGTGGGCCGTTTTCGACATTAGAGTCACATATTTTAAGTCCCTCTAATGTCAAACTTAGAGAATTCGATATCAGTTTTTTAGCCGCTTTTGAATTTGAAGTCTTCTAATTTGACATTAGAGATTAAAATTTGCGAATCTAATATCGAATCGAGCTCATTAAGGAAATCGTTGTCCGGTAACTAGCCACGGCCCTAATTAAAATACTAAAAATACACATAATTAATTTTGGGGGCGTGGCTTTTCCTGTCAAAAACGATGGCCTCATTTCTTTTCTTATCGCGAATGCACCTTAGTCAGTTTTTTACATATCCTATTTTTTCACGATCATTGTCTTTTTATTGAAACGATCTAAAAATTAATTGCTCCAAGAGGGCTTTCGCTCGTGTTTTAAAAGCTTACTGGCCGGTTAACTAAAGCTGGCGCCTTCACAGTACTCACACATGCAATTTCGCTATACACAATGTTCAAAAATAAATTATTTTGATTCAAAATGCGACTCTAATTTTAAATATTAGGTAACTAGAGTTAGGTTTTATTAAGATGGGCGCGTTGTAGATAAATAAATACAATTAAACATTATGTGTTACTTTCTAGTTATAATTTATTATGATTATTATATTACTGCTTTAATCTTGCATTTATATTATGCAGGTGCGATCGATTTACAAACTATTTTAGAGCGCAATTAGGCATTGTTTATATTTTTATTATTGACAAATACGGTCGATGACATATTATGCTGTCAACTACGAAATAAACACACTTCTATGATTTTTGCGTTCACCGCGAATAAATAATCACACGCGATCACAAGATCACGCTGTATTTATAAACAGTAGAAAAAGTAAAACAATATCTGTCCCCTTCACACTCATAAGCTAAACCGCGCGGGAGAGAGACGGGCAGACTTTTCATGATGCGCATACAGTACGACGTCATGCCACGCGCTTATTCACAGACAAAACAAAATAGCAATGTGTAAATGTGTTGAAGGCGCCAGCTTTAGTTAATTTAGGTATACTTAGACTCTCTCTCTCTACTTAGGTGAAGTTTTTATGATACTTCTCTATAGGGAATTCGTAGGAAATTTGAAATTTCGTTAAAGAAATAGAGACTTTATATGAATAGGACTGAGGATTCTTATTCTCAGGAGCGGTATTTTAGAAATATCTGATACTTAGACCACATGTGTACTAACAATAGTTTCATGCATAAATGTTTATTACGCGAAAAGATCCATAGACCTTGCATTATGTCTGCACGCAAAGTACATATATGGAGTGCGTGATATATCATAGTCGCTTAAATTATTTATTTACTCGTATTATAATTAACAGATTTAACATTTATATAGATAGATACACTATATTTAAAGTGCGAAGTATTGTCTTTAAATTCAGGATTAATTAGACACACATTACAGAAACTATTATATTTTTTTTTTGAACTTATTCATCTTGTAGTTACGGTTCATACGTGGACCCTCAGGCAATGCCCAAAACCAATAACAAAAAGGAAAACAAAATAAAAAAATAAATAAATCATAATTGTTTTTTATTCATTTTCATAAATAAACCAAACTCAATATTTAGACGCGACAAAGCTAGCAAATAACGAATAATTGGGGTATTTACATAAAACAAACTATTACTTTACAAAAGAATAAAATGTACAACTTAAAAAAAATAAAGGCCGCTATGAGTACTAAAATAAGTATTTTAGACCTAAAATACATTTCTTATAAAACGATCAAAACTTACAAGTAGTATAACAGCAAATTCTAAATTCCCAAAATGAAATCAGTCAATTGTAACCCATCACAGAATAAAGGGAAAAAGTATGGCCGAAGAAAATAAGAAAAGAATTCGCCTGGCAGGCCCATAAAGACTGCAATAATAAAACCAAAGATTAATAATACTTTTAAACTGTGTCCAGTAATAGACTAAAAAAGCCCTGGGTGTTTTTTTTTTAAATAAATACAATATTGCACAAAAATATACTAGCAGCCACAATGTCGAGCAAAACAGATCTAATAAAAACTTGCAAATGATATTTTATACCATTAATTTGATTTATAGAAGTAACAGTAAGTTTTTAATGTTAACACTTACTAAAATACCAAGATTTAGCACTTTTAATCGACCGGACCAAAATATACATAGAACCATTCGAACTGAAAGAAAAATAACACAATATACAATCAAAAGTTACAAGATTTTCTTCAGAGGAATGTTGTTAAAACACAATATAAACAAATAAATACTACGTCCGATCGATTAAATAGTAATTCAAGTATTCGTCTACAAGTATATTATTATTTACACATACTTTACTGGTTTTTGTAACATTAATTAAATATATTTCATTTATCATATATGTTTATTGTTTACATAAATACTACGATATTTATTCAATAGTTTATTCTTGAAATTTAAAATATTTACTGGCTATGATACCGATTTCTAGTTTATTGAATAATTTCATGCCACATAGGAAAAAAATCTCAAAAGTTTCTTTTAATATGGGGAAATACTGGAATCAAATTCACCGTGACTAGGATGATTTATTTTGAAAGACTCCTTAAAAGTTGTACTCAAATTGTTTTCTAATGTTGGCATTTACATGGCAGAACAAGCACCAATAAACAAACATAAAAAAAATCTGATAGCAAAATATACACCCGTAATAAATACTTTTTCTATCGAATTAACATTTACACACTCTTTCTATCATCTACAGGTAACTATCCTACTTGAAGAACAGTTTAAGCTGTATATAGATAGGTACATAGTGCTTTGAATTTGTAAATATAATATATGTTCTACTGATAGGGTTTATCATTTTACATCAACATTTATTAAGGTCAACATCAATAATCTCATTTTATAGACGTTTACGAAACATTTTAAATCCTTTTTTAAGTAAGTGTACATTTATTTAATAATATAACACGGAAATCGTTATTAATTAGATGCAATTCTGACTCAATTCCCACTAAATGCTGACTACAAGACAGAAAACAAGAACCCTTTCGTATCTACAATATATATATTTTTTGTACAATAGTATGGAATGTGATGATTTTTGAAGAAGAAAATAAATATATGTTTTGGTATGGTTCCGCACCGATTTCATAAGATTTCATTATACACATAAGATTAAATCATAAGTGAGTTGTATAAATTAAACTAGATTTTTCAAAATAGATCTAGATCCATCTCCTAAATCGCGTTCTTTATAATTTTCAAAACTATTACTTCAATATACCATACGATTATAATTTCATACTTGATAAATCATTTCTTGCTAAGTTTGCGAAAAAACATTTACGCCATTCAATATTGATTTATAAAATAAAAAAATTAAATATCTCAAAAATTATAAAACTGATGCAAAGTCTAATTATTATAATAATTAAATTCAAATATATCTGCAGTTCGTAAGAGCTCAGATATTATGATACAAAAATACAAATAAAATATACTTTTGACAAGAATAAAATGTTTTTAAGACATAATCTTTGACCACATTCTACTATAACTGAGGGCATCCATACCTTAAAGACACGCGCCATTGTTTTTAAGCCGACCAATGAGATTGCTTTAAATCCCTTGATTGCGATTGGTGGATAGACATCTGGCGCTTGTCTTACTTAAACAGAAAGTGAACGATTTGTTAAGACCTAAAGTGCGAGAATGAAATTTAACTGAATTGGTTGGTCGGCTGAGGTGGAACGGGTGGTCTCATCGGTTGCATCATTGGCATGGTCGGCTGTCCTGCTGTAGGCATGCCCATTACCATTCCTCCTTGTTGCTGGAATTTATAAAATTAGATTGAGACACAAACATAGACGAATGGGTGGATACTTTTTCTTGAGAAATGTTTAGGGTACAAGAAAATATTAACGAGAAATATTTTGTATAGGGAGTAAAAAATTGTTATGTCTTGATTTCATAAATAAATAAATTTCATAATTTCCCTGATTTTAAAGCACGGTGGTCTATTTATGTGATTTTTATGGTCGAGCTTAAAACAATGTTTCTCTCAATCTGGTGTATAGATGCAAAACCGAAAGAACGAACTGCTTGAAAGTCACGAATCCGTGAATATTACGATTACTGACAAAATCGATCACTGACCAAGTGACCGATGAATATGACATTTACTGAAAGATTTAACATTAAAACTAAAGGGCAGTGTTGGTATTTAGCCGGGTAGAATAATTCTCTATTAAATGCCTTAAAAAAGAACGATAATCAGTAAATGCTTTAAGTATATGAATATAATCGGGGATATGACTCAGCTCCTTTTCATTATAAAGAATCTAGTTTATAAATATACTATGGAACGAAATATAGTTGTACTAATAGGTGTGTACTAAATGTATTAATTATATTTTAGTCTACCCGACTGCAACCCAATCTCCCCCTGACTACAGGGTGTCCCACAACCCCTATATAATACCTTCACGGGTGCATTCTAGTACCCATTAGGATTGCAGAAAAAATATAAAAAAAGAAAAAATCTAAATTTATTTTTAAATGTTGCGTAGGTTATGGGACACCCCGTATATTAACAGTCCACACAATGGCAGATTTCAGCTTGACAACATTATCATGATTGTAAATTAAGATGATTTCTGAAAGTTGAAAAATTAATATATTAGTGTGCCAACTGTAAAAAATTGTTCATATATAACATTAAAAAACATGCTAAAACACAAGTTAGTTTTCAAACATCAAACATAAAAACACTTTTGTCGTTTTCACATATTCAGATATTACAACTAGCTTAATATAGCAAAATAAAAAACAAAAATTCTACTATGGGTGAAATTGAAAACGGTCGTCGAACTAGTAAATGATCTTTGATTAAAGATATACAGGACACCATAGACAAATCAATCAAACCAA